>OX377619.1:129756074-131018251 GCA_947397865.1 Polietes domitor
AGTCAAATGAGTTCAATTAAAATAAGAGATAATTTCATTTGATAGGGGGGCACACCAACATCTAGACATACGATTGTAACCAATTTACAAAAACAATCAAGTGCAAATAATTAATTGATAAAAAAAGTGCAACGCTATTCCAACAGACGGACGTAAAGATTGTGTGACTTCACTTCAGTTCAGTCCAGTCCAGTTTCAATTTGAATTATTTTTTGTTTTATTTGTTCCAGTCGATTGTAAGATGTTGACGCGATCTCGGCATAGACTATATGTATTTCTATTTAAAAATGACATGTGGAAGAATTTAGTTTTTTTATCTATTCCAATGCCAGGTCTGCTGCAAAGTTGTCAAGTGCCCATGGAGAGGAAATTAAATTACACTGTAAGTTTTGCGAAGGGTTGCCAGACTTCTGGACACATACATACTCGAGTATGAATGTGCAGCAGAGTTGAGTACGTTTTAAATAAATAGGGAAGTAGTTCTCGCAGAACGTGTCAGTGAACGTTTCAGAAAGCTTCGTGAATGCGGCAGCACATAAATTCGAAATATGTATGTATGTCTCAAGATACCCTTATATGAAGTGGTGGTGAAATTGCAATTAAGGTAATCGGGAAAAACCATCCCACTTGCATTCATGTGAGTACGCTAAGGATTAGCAAGCCTTGACTGTACCTCTAGCATTGGTGGAACACATGTGAGCGTGGCCTGCACTGCAGTACAGAGAATATCGCCATGGAAACATACACATTAAAAAAATATAATAAAATATTTAAAAAAATATATATAAAATCAAAAAAAAATAAAATATAAAATTGCCTAAAAATATAAAAATATTTATTTTAATTAAAAAAGAAAATATTTTCATATTTCATTTTAATGAAATATTTTCATATTTCATTTTGAAAATAATTTTATATAAAAATATAAAATAATTTTAACAAAAAATTAATATATTTTTTGACTAAAATCAAAAATATTTATATATATGTATATATTAAGAAATGTTATTATTTTTATAATTTAAATATTTAAATTATAAAAATATGATTTTCATAAAATATAGAAATATTTTCTTTAATAATATATAATTTTTAAAAAAATAAAGAAAACAATATATAAATATTTTTATATATTTTTAATAAAATATATTTCTAATAAAATAAGAATAAATTTAAATAAAATTCATAAAAATAATTATAAATGAATAAAATAATCACACATATAAAAATATTAGAAAATAAAATGAAAATATATTCTGAATAAAATAAAACATATTTTTATATTTCATTAAGAAATATTATTTTATAATGTTTCTTAAAAATATCTAAATTATAAAAATATGATTTTCATTAAATATAAAAATATATTTTAATAAAAAAGTTTTTTTTGTTAACGAAGTAATAAACTTAAAACAATAGAATCAAAATAAAATAAAAAATACATTATTAAAAATTGTATGAAATTCATAAAAATAATGATAAATTAATAAAAAATATTCAAATATTTAATAACAAATTTAAAATATTAAAATGTTAAAAAATATATGAAAATATTTAAAAACAAAAAATCAAAATATAAAAAAAAATATTTTTAAATAATATATTAAAATATTTTTTAATAAAATAATAAATAATAAAATAATTTTATAAACTCCATAAAAATAATGATAAATTAATAAAATATTCAAATATTTAACAACAAATTTAAAATATTAAAAAAATATATTAAAATATTAAAAATAAAAAAATATTAAAATTATATAGTTTTCCTGCGATAGTAAGCGATTTGGGTTTATGTTTTGGTAATCCCTCCATTGTCGTCTTGGGCGATATGTCGTTATTTAATCTTAAAACGTCATTTGGCGCAAACAAAAATTTTGGCTTTGTGATATTTATTTGGCTGATGTGACATCTATGGTTTTTATGACAAGATTTAGGCTTTATGGGATTCATCGTATTGAGTAAATGTTTCGGGCGAAATAATGCTAAACCGACATTCATTACTTGCCCGAACATGATTTCTGGCCAGTGACGACCGTCTTCCAAATGCTTTGCAGTGATTTTTCAACAAAATACTCGACCTCTTCAAGTCAGTGGTGGGCAAAAAATTAATTTTTTATTAAACTGGGATATTCTCCTGACTCAAGACCATTTTCTATATTTTATAAACAATTTATATTTAACATCCATAAATCTGTTTTTATTTTTTAAGTTTCTTATTTAAAATTGCAATTTCTTCATATACACATTCTTACATATGCAACTCAATGAGATGCTTGTAAGTTGACATCTGTACTTTATTACTTGGTGCGTGTTTTTTAAACGCATATTCGGCAAGTGAGTTGTGCTTCTCGTTCGTTTGTGAGAATCATTTCCTTAAAGAGGCCGGGTTTGATGTTGAAAAGTCGCTGTGAAGCCACTTGACAAAACCTTTGACAGGGTGGAAATCATGATAGTGGTAGTCTGCAGCCAAGTAATAAATGTCACCATTTGCCATTTGTAAATAAATTTGCATTCTATTAAATATAGATACAAAACGGTCTTGAGCCAGGACAATAACCCAGTTCAAATCAAATATTGATTACTGACCAAAAAATACGACGAAAAAAAAAAAAAAACAAAAACTGCAATTTCTTTTAATATTTGTATTCTAATTTTATGGTTGTACGTTAGATTACGAGTACCACAAAGTTTTTTTAAACAATCGACAAATTGAGAAAAAATAATAATTTTCAATAGAAACTATAAATAATCGAAAAATATTGCTTTATTTTCGAACGATGAAATGTCTATGGATAAATGTGGAAGTTATTCAGACGTCAGTAAATTTTAAAAATGTGTTTTTTTTTACGATTTGTTTAATAGAAGTTTTACTAAAAAAGACAGTAAAATATATAGAGGGCTTATATTCATAAGTCGCTATGAACCATTTTCTCGAAAATGAACCTTTTTATGCCAAACTATTCTCAGATTTAGATGCCATCTGTCATATAAATTTGGAGAAGAAATCTAAAGCCATTTTTTTAAATTTAACCTCTACTCAAAGGTTAATTTGTAACTGCAAAAGTGGCTATGAATATAAAAATTATAGAAATAAAATAGTTCAAAAATGGAGCAGCATATAACTGAAGGTCGTAATCTTCTTTATAGCCTACGCTATAAAGAAGATCGACTGTATTTCTTTTGCTTTGCACGAAATATTTTTTTCTTTTTTAGGTATTGATATTATTTCCAGTGATTCGAAAACATTGGTTTTAATTAATTACAGGTTTAATAGCCAAACACACACACTAAAAAACACAAGTAACTAAAATTGCATAAATTTAGTAAATCGAGTAAAAATTGAGTTTATGTTCCATCCATTTGAAATCATTTAATTGTCTAGAACGGAATATGCTAGTACTGCAATTTTAAATAAGGAGCTAGTTCACGACAGAGGATGATCATCAAAATATTCCCTCATCAGTCATAACTTGTTTTTGGTTTGGCCGCATTCTTGAAAATAAAAGGCATTTTCTGTATTTGGGGATAATTGGCTACTTTGGGGACAAGGAACAAATCATCATGTTCGTTACTAACTTCAGATTTTGAAACTTTTCTTTAGTGATGGTCATGGAAGTTTTAGTAAAGCGGAAAATTTCCACATTAATTAATAAATTTCTTATGTTATTTTAAATACTTTTTCCAATACATCAATAAAATTGTATTGAAATACAATTGAAATAAATTTGACGATTTCCCGCCAAGTCCCGGAGAATTGGAAAAAAGTGAAACTATGTGAAATGATATGTGAATTGCTAACCCTACATATGCCAAGTATGAATTTCTTGTAGGTTCTTATAAAAACTACAAAAAAAAAAAAACAAATATTTGTTGAAAATATTGTTCCGAACATTAGTACATTAGCTGGGCTAATGCCGGGTGATCGATATTTTAAGTTGCAACTTCAAAACCTATTTGCCTATGTCGTTCGTTACCCAGCCCGATGAAAATGGGATGGATAACAAAAGTAATGTAAATACATTCCAAGCGCTGCGGCTTTGCGACTTCCAGCAAAAATGCTCATATCGTAAACGGATGTAGATATGAGTGGCACAGACGGCACCACATCGATGGCGGCGACTAAGTTTTCCTTCAGTAATTTATTATTCATTACATTTATTTATTTATTTGGTTTTCAAGCGTACGGCCGCTGGGTCTTCATTTGCGCTTACATATTTAATTCGTTGGCAACGTTAAAGACTTCGGCCGGTCTTAAATTCACATAAATTTTGTTTGTCTGTTCGAATATTTTGCGATAAAAAACAGTCTTTTTTCCTGCTGAACATCAATGTGGGATCACATGCATGGTTAATTCACTACACACGATAGTGACGAAGTAATCTTCAACTATTTATGGGCTGAATGTAAATATTCACGATATCCAATTGTCTAATAGGGTGGCCCTTTGGACTTTTCGCAAACCCTATATTATTTTTTATCAACACAAGGTAAATATCATTACAAAATTTTACTTCACTTGAGCAACTTTAGGACGATTAAACGGGTTACGTCTACCACATTCCTCTTGTAGCCTTTTCAGACTGTAGGGGAAATCGAGCTAAGGTCGATTTTGAAATCAAGTTTAACTCGATTTTGCCTGCAGTCTGGAAAGGCTATTAGCTAGTTTGTTAGCTTTTCAAAAATTGTTCAATGTGTCACTTTCTTAGAATCTCTGCTGTGTTGACTATAGGTCGCAGACATCAAATGTGGGCTTTTGATCGCAATATATTCGTGATGTAGCTGTACGTTTTTGCTTGGATTGCTATCTACTTCATGTCGCCAAGTCAAGCCTGTCAAAGCAGTTCGCGCCAATGATTGTGATTGAAGTCTAAAGCGTAAGAACCCTTGCCTGTGGAAGATGGAGTAGTTCGATCAGTGTGCGAGTGCTAAATATTAAATGAAACTGCCCACAGTTTAATTGGAATAATTGCGAAATTAAATTTACTAATCGGGAACAATTTGCTCACAAAAAATTAACAAATGCTCAGGCCCTGATAACATTAATTGTGTGTATAGAAAACGACTTTGTCAGCTATGAGTACGCTACGAGAGATGGTAAAGTGTGGCATATAATTCTATACAATATGCGTTCAATTTACTACAAAATGTTTAATGTTTTCATAATCGACTTGACTGCTGATGTACAGTGGCTGACAAAAGTTAACGTACGACCACATTTTCTGCAACCGCAATTTTTTAAATTATGAAATACATATGTAATTACCAATAAAATATTTGTGTTATGAAATGTTTTCATAAATATAATGAAGGTTTTGTTGTTTTCGAACAGTTTATAAGTTACAAATAGATTTTTAGTCTTTCGACTGCATTTGGTTGAATGCTGCACTACTAGCAATTCTCATTTGTCCGATGTTAGTTCTGACGTAAGTGTGTAGCCTGATTTAGGTCAACGACATATTCGTTACAAAGGTTCTTACAATGATAATAACTATATTTATATAAAATATAAAATTTTTTTAATATGGCCAAACCAAAACAAAAAAATAGTGAAAAAATAATTTTATAAATAAATATAAAATTGTAATTATATTAAACCACGCATATAAGGCCATATGTTTATACTATATATGGAAATAATCACTTCAAAAAGTAAATATAAAGCAGCAATCTTCAGAAAGCTTAAATACCGTAAATATTAGAGGATAGTGGATGCATTTCAGCTACAGTCATTTGGTTGGTTGTTTTCCATCTTATTTTAATTCCGAAAATACATATTTTGAAAATACTTTATATTTCACGTACATAGTGCAAGATAAACTATCTTCTCGCTACCAGTTTTATCACTTTTCCCCGTAAAAGTTTAAAAACAAGTAAAAACGGATAAAGTTCATATTATAATACCCTCCACCAGTTCGAATTTACAGGAAAATATAATTGTGTTGATATAGCCAACCCAAAACAAACACAAATATTGAAGAATAATTTTATAAATAAATATAATATTTTTATTATTTCAAAACACGCTTATAAGACAAGGCAACCAATACGTTTACATTATTTCAATTGCATAGTGCATTTTGCCGAAAAAGTAAAAAGTACGAATTTGGAAAAATCTTTTTATTTTGCGTGTCTATGCAGTCAGAGGAATGCATACACAGAATTCCATGATTCTAGCTGCAGCCATTTGTTTGGTACCATTTTTATACGCTTTTTTTGTATTTTACCCCCTTAAGAATATGACTTTCGTAAATCTCTTTATTGTACGTGTCTACGCAATTAGAGATATGTACACACCGAATTTCATCATTCTAGCTGTAGCCGTTTAGTTGGTACTATTTTCATCCCTCTGTACACCTTGTATCTCTTGAAAATAAGAATTTAGAAAAACCTTTTATTTATCGTGTCTACGCAGTCAGAGGAATGTATACTTCGAATTTCATGACTTTAGCTGCAATCAATTGGTTGGTACCATTTTTATTCCCTTTTTTATTTTACCCCCTAAAGGTACAAATTTCAAAAAATCCGTGTATTTTACGCGTCAACGTAATCAAATGAATGTATACACCGAGTATCATTTTTCTAGGCGCAGCCCTTTGGTTGGTACCATTTTTATCCCTCTATTCCCATTTTACCCCTTAATAGTACGAATTAGAAAAAAGTACTTTAATATTATGTCTACTTAATTAGAGGAATGTACGCACCGAATTGTCGTTTGATATGTACCATTTTTATCCCTTTTTACACCAATGTAAATTTTACCTAAGTTCAAGAGATTTGATGTTTCAACAAAATATTTTTCCTCACATCCGCTTTTTATGACTAAGATTACAACATCAGATGGCACATCTTTTCGAGGATCCATTGCCTCAAGAAATTTACTACAGTGGTTTCCCGAATTAACAAACAAGCTAAATTCTCCTCTGCTACAATCGGGAATCCACTGTACTTTAAACTGTCCAAATGACAAACTGAGAAGTCTAAAAGTCTGCTTAACTCAGTAACAATAAGAAGCTTTGTCATTGCGCTTTCTTTTCGTTTTTCGTGAATAAATTTGAGTTGAACTTATTAATTTCAAGAGATTTCAAATAAAACTGCATCATTACATGCCTTCACAATGTTGCTGGACTCGCCCGGTAGCAGAAAGTGTGGTCGTCTGTTGACTTTTGTCGGCCACTGTATGTTTTAGCGTGGCATTTTCTCTCTTTAAAGTGTGTTTTCTAAAGCACAGCATGCCTTCTTCAATCCAATTAAAATAAGAACAACAACAATGACGTCATGTGCACATGTACCATGTTTATGTGGTGTTTCATGTGTTTACGTTTGTTTTCGTATTTGGGCGAGGCTATTCTACCCCCTCTATGCTATAGTTTCTGAGGCGAAATCAACACAATCATACCCGAATAAAAATAATGAACAATGTTCGAAATGAAGGAATTGTTTCTCTGGACATAAATTAGAATAGAGCATAGAATGCTACAATGACTAACGAAGACGCAAATTATTAAAAAAAAGCTGAGATGAATGTAAAACTACTTGAACTGCGTAAAGGGGCATAACTCGAAAGGGTGAATTTTCAGCTACAGCCGTTTTGTTGGTTGTATTTCCATCCCATTTTAATTCCAAACGTAAAAATTTTGAAAATCCATTGTATCCAGTGCATAACCTAAGTTCATTTTTGCCATAAAAGTACGAATTCGAAAAAATCTTCTTATTTTGCGAGTCTATACATTCTAGCGGCGGTCATTTAGTTGGTACTAATTTTATCCCCGTTTTTAAAATTTTACCCCTTAAAAGTACGAATTTCGAAAATCTCTTTATTTTATGCGTCTATGCATGTAGACACATAATTTCACCATTCTAGCTGTAGCCGTTTAGTTGGTACCATTTTCATCCCTCTGTTCCCATTGTATCTCTTGAAAGAACGAATTTGGAAAAACGTGTTTACGCAGTCAGAGGAATGTATCTGAATAAATCTGAACCGATCAGAACTATTTTCACCACATGTGTTCCTAGTTTAAATACAAGCAGCTTTGCCAAATTCAAAACAATTTGATCAAATATATTGTTTCTAAAGCGAAAAAACAAATTGGGAGCGAAATTTCTATGGGAGCTATATATAAATCTGAACCGATCTGATACCTTTTCACCACAGGTGTTTCTACTTTAAACATAAGATCTTTTGCCAATTTTGAAGAAAATCTGTTAAAATATTTGGCATTTAGAGTGAAAAAAGTCAAATAAGGAGTGAAATTCGTATGGGGGCTATATCTAAATCTGCACCGATTTTCTTCAAATTAAACTTCGTTGTGCAAAGTTTCACTTGGTTCTAGATGCAATTGCGACCTGTATCGTGATTACAAGAATATATTGACAGACAGACAGATGGGCGGACATTGCTAAATCGATTCAAAAAGTGATTCTAAGTCGATCGGTATAATTAACAATGGGTCTATCTCGCATCCTTTTGAGTGTTGTGTATTTACACAAGGACATAATACTCTCGTGGAGTGTATAAACATGCTGAAATATTCTAAATATTAAGGCTATTTTCAGTTCTTGTGAGAGACAATTTTTTCCCTTTGAACCGATTTCGCCCAGTTGCAATCCCAACCGGTCTACGGCTGTAAGACGCATTTGTGGAAAAATTGGACCTCCTAGCTCCTTTCGTTAAATGCTAGCAACAGACGGGCACGGCTATATCGTCTTAGAATTTTATGAATTTTATAGGGTCTCAGGCAAAGTCAATATACCTGTCTTGGAGGATATAATTGAAATTACTTTTATATTTAAAGGTAAAACAACAAAATTTACACTTTTATATTTTTTGATACAAACTACTCAATTAAATAATGAAAAGACTAAACTATGTAATCATTATTAGTGGCAGTTGGAATTATTTTGTTGCGTGTAGTTTATTTGAAATATTGCCTATACAACGTCTTAACTTGGAATTGTCACAAAAATTGCCATTATTAATTTGCAATCGAGCTTCAAATATTTTTACCGCTTTTGTTTTTCGCTTGTGTTCTGATACTTATCACTTGATATATGTCTGTAATATTGCAATCGGGTATAAATCCTTGCTTTGTGTTTTGGATCATCGACGCTTGTTCGAAGACAGCATTTTTCCGGATACGAAATTATCAAGTGTTTTGCATATATGTATGTGCTATATTTAGGAGAACCAAATCAAACCCTTAGTAGTGGAACAATCATCTTTTAAAGTTTATTTTCTTTTGAACTGGGATATTGTCCTGACTCAAGACCATTTTGCTTCTATATTTAATAGAATGGAAATTACTTATTACTTGGCTGCAGACTACCACGATCATGATTTCGACCATGTCCATGACCATGTTTATTTTCTTTTTAATTAAATTTAATAGTACGATCCACTGGCATCAAATAAAATGTACTACATTCAAAACTTATGAAAATCATTCTTATTCTTATGATTTTTACGCTCGAACTCAAATATGATATTGGAAATTTTAAAATAATTACCCATATTCTTATTTTTATGATATATACTTTTTTACACTACTAGCATTTTATTGTAGAACAAGTTCAACGCCTGCCGTCCATCACATTAATTTTTTTTTTAATTTCAATTTGATATTTTTGCGCTAAAAACCAACAATTCTGCTGCAAAAAATGTCTCAATATCATCTGCAGAACAAATGATATGACTTGTTAAGTAAACCCCATTTTGTAAAATAGGCAAAACTTCAACGTTACAGGGTGGTCACAGTTATCGATATTTTTCAAAAAAGATTTTTTTATTTTTATTTATTATTCCAAACAAAAAAAATAACCGAGCCAGATAGGCCGTATGTGGTTATAAAATACTTCCATCTTATATTATGAATAATAAAATTAACTTAGAAACAATATTAAAATTTATAAAAACAACTAATAATACCCTATACATCCCAAGAAGCAATAAACAAAATGACATCAATATCAAGTCTCTACTCAAGACAAGACTACTCTTATAAAGATTAGATTACTCTTACTCTTATAAGATTTCCTCTAAAATAATAACTTGCAAACAAATTCATCAAATTCGGAAACCCTTTCTCGTTGGTTTCACGGTATAACTGGAAGTTGACTATAGTTTTGAATCTAAACACAACTACTTAATGTTTTTCTGCAATTTACTATGGTGGTGCTACTATTTTGACTGCTTAAATTTAGAAGTCTCATTTCATTACTCACGTCAATACGAATTGTTAATATTTTCGGAAAAATTTCCCTACAGTAAAAAGGTTACGTTGTGCTATTTTTTCGACCGCAACTGTATATTTTTCAAATACACATTTGGCGTGTTTTATTTACAAACAAAATTTTAAAATTAATTAATTTTGTTAGATAAACATCTTTAGAACAAACAAGTAAAAAGGCATTAAGTTCGGCCGGGTCGAATCTTAGATACCCTGCACCACGGAGTGCATTCCACAGTATTTTTATTTTTCGCGTCTACTCAGTAAGAGCGGCGTATACATCAATTGTTCCAGCCACATCCGTTTGATTGGAACCATTTTTATCCCCTAAAAAGTACTATTCTCAGTACTAAAATTGTAGGAGTCTATGTAGTCAGACGAATGTACATGTATCGAATTTCATGAGTTCAACTACAGCCGTATGGTCGTAACCTTTTTTTAAATATTAATTTTTTTCCCAATCAGTTTGCTAACTCCGATTATGACATCGAGCATTTTGGCGTTGCTGAAAATATATAAAAATATAGCTTCTTGGTCATTCATATTTTTGGCTACTACGCGAAGTGATAATGTTATTTCGAACAATTATTCACATCATCTCAAAGACAAATTATTTACCTTCACAAATATTTACAAAAATAAAAAACTAATTCTATTTGCGAGATATAATGATATTGCACTGAAATGTATAGCATGGATTAAGTATAATCTCTTGTATACATCATGGACTTTTTATACCTTCCACCTTAGGATGGAGTATATATTCATTTTGTCATTCCGTGTGCAATACCTTGTCATTCCTAGACCCAATAAAGTGGACGAGCAAGATAAATTAATTTTTTGTGTGAGTGAAATGTACATGTCCATGTAAAATTCTATTGAATTGAAATATCAACTGAGTTAATTAATACATTGATCAATTTTTAATTGAATATTTCTTTTTAACATTTGGATAGGCATAACCGAAGATTTGCGCTGTACCAAATTAATGTCACACCCCTACAAGTGGACGTGGTTGTTGGGAATAGTACTATCTAGTAACTATTACGATTTTCGTGAAGAACTATTATAATTTTCCTCATTCGATACTACGTAATATAGGCGCTATCTATTCTGCAAGCAATACTGTAGAATACACTACGTCATGAAGGGTATATAAGGGTATCGCTATTTGTTAATTTCCCCACGACCTTGAATAGCAAGTCTGGATGTTTTAAAACGTTTTTATTGTACGTTGTGCGGGGGCCTTCAGTGGGTTAATAATTCCCTTGTTAACAATGATGATCATTTCATCAATATGGGACATATATTTGCACATTTGGTGTTTTGTTCACATTGAAAACATACGAATATTTGCTCAGTACGAACACCGAACGCTGTGTATCTAGAGCGGGAACTGCAGCAAACGTCGTCACCTTCTCGTATTCTATGCAATAGGCGGACAACAGACGATTCAGTTCTACCGCAGACTTCAACTTCTTGAAACCTTTGCTCGGTGCACTACGGATGGATCAGCAAGCAGTGAGTGTTGAAGCTGACGTTGTGTGCAACATGGTAAGAGTACCGCCATTGTAGTCAATAAGGATATTTATGACGGTCGGACGGTGGACCTCCAGTTGGCATCGTGGAAATTGAGGTTTTTGATTAAATTTTGATGCAAAAATATGTTTCAATAAATACTTTATATTTTTATTTAAAGACAATAGAATTTGACGTAGGCAACGCAATTGTGTCGGCATGAATATGACGTTGCCATACAGAGTCTGATAATACTGGTTTAGACATATTTTGTCGACGTTCTATGGTTAACATTTTTGGCTTTCTAAACTCGAAAACGATGTTAAAATTTTATTAAGATTGTGTTTCCTTATTTCTTAACCTGGAATGAAAAATGACGAAACCCACACTTTCATAAGTTTGCAACAGAAGCAAAAGACTTCAAATTGAAAACTTTCAGTAAAAAAGTCGCCAAAGAAACGATGAAACATGTTTCATAAAGCACAAATCAAAGAAAAGTGTCATAGAATTTGTGAAACATTTCTTAGAAACTATGAAATTCAGTTCTTCATTCGATGAACTTTTGTCATACAACTTCATTATTTTTCATAATGTGATTTATGAAAATTTTCATAGATTTTATAAAGAAACTTCATTAATTTTATGAAAAAGTTTCATAAATATTAAAAAAGGTCTGACTTGACTAACCAATCAATACACCCCGTCATTGCGAGAGTCTTTGACCTAAATCAGGGTACATACTTATATCAGAGTTAACAACGGACAAGTGAGAATGACATTTCATAACACAAATATTTTATTGGTTATGACATATTCCATAATCTAATACAATGAAATCTCTCTTTGATCTTATGAAACTAAGTTTCACTGATTTAACAATTTGGATTTGTGAAATGTTTATGAAAAAATTGTATGAAACACTTCATTTTATTTATGCATTTTTCATACATATTAGGTAACAATTCACTAAATTTATGAAAAATCTTTTATGAAATCGCTTCATAAAATAGCTAATGTTACTGTTACTGCTCTAAAGTACACATTTTACATCGAATCTTAATACATTTTTCCACATCATCTTATATTTCGTTTTTTTCGGGATAAGGACGAACGCTATTTTATTCGAAGAAAATCGGTTCAGATTTAGATGTAGCCCCCATAAGAATTTCACTCCCGTATTTGACTTTTTTCACCCTAGACACCACATATTTTAACAGATTATGTTCAAATTTAGTAGAACATCTTATATTTCCACTAGAAACACCCATGATGAAAATGGGTCAGATCGGTTCAGATTTATATATAGCCCCCATACAAATTTCGCTCCCAATTTGACTTTTTCCGCTCTAGAAACCACATATTTTATCAGATTATTTTCAAATTTGGCAAACCATCTTATATTTAAACTAGGAACACCTATGGTGAAAATTGGTCAGGTCGGTTCGGATTTGTATATAGGTCCCAGTAAAATTTCGCTCTCTATTTGACTTTTTCTGGTCTAGAAACCACATATTTTTACAGATCTTCTTAAAATTTGCAAAAATATCTTATATATACACTAGAAACACCCATGGTGAATATAGGTTGGATCGGTTCAGATTTATATATAGCTATTTTAACAGGGAAATTTCTGTTGGGGGAGTGGTTATTGCGGATGAGCAGCAAAAAATGAGTGCACTATGTGAACATTCTCTGAAATTTATAATGGTTCTCCACCGATCGAAAATATGCTCGCAATTCAGACTGCTGTTGGGAACTCGCTTTCTCAGGTTCCGATACATTTGGTGGAATTTGATGAGCATTCTTCCTCGATTAATACAAGTGGATCGGACATATTCACTACATTAAACGAAGTGATAGAATTGTCAAGATCACTAAACAATGAAAGGTCTTCTGGATTAGATTACATAGCGAACTATCTGATTACAAAATTTTCTGCAAAGGCCATAGAATATTTAGTTATAGTTTTCAATAACTGTTTAAATAATTCGTACTTCCCTAATAAGTGGAAAGTAGCTAAGGTTCTTCCTATACCAAAGAAGAATAATGTAACTGATATCAACAATCTTCGGCCGATTTCACTGTTGTCGAATTTAGGCAAATTATTCGAAAAGGTTTTAAGAGTGAAAATGGATTTAGGATTAGATCAAATTATATTTCAGATTTCCAATTTGGATTTAGGAAGGGTCATTCGACGGTGGATGCACTAATAAAATTTCATAGTGATGTTATTAAGAGTTTAAGAAGTAAGGAATGTACAGTTGCCATATCTTTGGACGTAGAAAAGGCGTTTGACAGGACTTACCATGATGGAGTGATCTATAAATTAATACAAATAGGATTTGATCCTCATATAGTTACAATTTTTAAAAGTTACTTTACAAATAGAAAAATCTGCATTCAAGTAGGAAATTAATACTCAGTGTCTTGTGGCGTTCCTCAAGAATCAATCTTAGCTCCTCATTTATTTAGTATATATATATGTACGACTTTCCTCATCAGAATTGCGATTCCTTGGGGTTGTTATATGCGGACGCTTGCCTGCTTTGTATGCTCATGCGAGAACGCCAAACGAAGCTTTAAGAAAAGCTTCGGGTCATTTGAACGTAGTGGAAAAATTTTACACTGATTGGGGAATCAGAATAAATACGACAAAGAGTGAGGCGCTCTGTTTGAGGAACGCGTCTGGTAAATGTGGTAGGAAGGTTGTACCGGAGAGTAAGTGTTTGAGGTTGTTGCTGAACGGAATTGAAATATCTTTCACGGACAGTTTCAAATACTTAGGAGTTACTTTCAATAAATTAGTAAAATTTAATGATCATGTCCGGGTGGGACTGATATATATTGTTATATATAACATACATGATTTCAAAAAAAGCCTCAATAAATTTAAAATTACAAAAATTATATATAGATATTTTAACAAATCTTGCAAAATATCTTATATTTCAACTAGAAACACCCATGATGAAAATGGGTCAGATCGGTTCAAAATTACATATAGCTCCCATACAAATTTCCTGGATTGACTTTTTCCGCCCCGAATTTCTTTAAAATGAGCATATCACGTTTACTGGAACTGAAAGAACTTATTGCGACAGTGAGTAACTTCATTCGATGTTTGGATATAGCCCCGATACAAATATTGTTCCCGATTTGACAAATTGGGACAGGTCATATTAGCCTATGATTAGGAAGCATGCATAAATCCTTCCCGTTTTAAATTTTTTAGCGAATTGAATTGTATTCGGATAGAAAGTGGAGTGTATCACATAGTAGGCCCCGCCCGACTTTAGCCTTTCCTTACTTGTTACTCTTACCGCTCTAGAACCCACATTCTGCATCAGAAGTTGATCAAATTTTGCAGAACATACTATATTTCAATTGGAAACACCTACTGTGAAAGTCAAATATCCATGTTTTGGATACAAAATGGCCCCAGTTTACACTATTGCCGCATCTTGATCAAATCTTGCTGTTAATTATATATTTTAAGGAGGAAAACATACTTCTTTGTCATATTCATTAAATTTGACTAAAGATGAATTATATTTATGTATAATTTATATCGACTGTATTTTCAATACATCTTTATATATATAAAATTCTCGTGTCACAGTTTTAGTTACCGTACTCCTCCGAAACGGCTGGACCGATTTGTATGAAATTTTGTGTGCATATCGGGTAGGTCTGAGAATCGGCCAACATCTATTTTTCATGGACCCGATAGGTGGCGCTGTTGTCGAAATTTTAAATTTTAACGTTTTATATTATAAGGGTGCCTCCTAGAGGAGCCAAATGTATGACCGACCCTCAATATTTTTGCAATCTCAACAGTTTCCCAGAACATATCTACCCTCTATCTTTAACCCTTAGGGTGGTTCCCATACAATTTCATTTTTTTTTTTATTATTAAGTTTTGGCGCGGGTGTGGATTTATATGGAAAATCTAAATGTATGGACCAGTTTAAGTGAAATTCAGAATGTATGTTTGTTCAGGAAAAGTCCAACTACCTGCAATTGAAACACCACCTGAACCATTGAACGGTTTACTTATCGGGACGGAACCAGATTCGAAAGTGTTCCTGAAGTCAATTCGAACATTCAATTCATGCTTCCAAATGACATCGTTCGGAGCAACAGAAATAGTTCGAAATACTAATGCAAATGGTCAACAATACAATTCTACATTCAAAATCAGAGGCCAAGTTTATCATAAAATGGACTCATTGCTGCCAATGCCAAATGAACCACACAAATTTTTACAAATCTACTTCATGGGTGGCGACGATTCCGGAAGCGCACTTGCCAATCGCGTGAATGCACGTTGTGACTATAATAACCATGATTCATTTTTTGCGAGACGCATCGTCAGCGAGCTGGACGCTCTATTGAACGAGCATAATGAATTGTTGAAAATATTCAAATCACACATGCATAAATTACAAAGCGATAATCACGCTATTGTCATTAATCCTGATAAAACACCAGCTGGAGAGCATATTCGTAGATTCAATGTACCTGTTGTTGATGACGTTGCTGGAATCATGGTTGGCGATCGTACAGGTGCCCGAGAAATTGTGATTCGTAGAAGAAATAATAATCTTCAGTTCATTGCTGATACACATCGTTCATATGACGCTCTCCAATATCCGCTAATATTCTGGAAGGGACAAGACGGATATTGCATAAACATAAAACAACGAGATCCTGTATCAGGTACTTCATTTATTATGAACTTGATCATTAATCATTGAACCCGCCACGGCTGTGCAACGGTACGCGATTAGTCATTCAAAAACTAATGAAAAACGTTATCGAAGCTAGCATTTTAAATGGCAAGTTCCGAGGTGAAAATATATTAATACCACGGGTTCCTATTATACCAACAGATGTGCCAATTCAATTCAAGCGTATTCAGTTTCCGATTAGGTTGGCATTTGCAATGACCATCAACAAATCGCAAGGCCAAACGATGTCTATTTGTGGCTTAGATTTGAGCACACCATGTTTTTCACACGGACAATTATACGTGGCATGCTCTCGAGTGGGTAAACCATCCAGTTTGTTTGTGTTAGCTGAAGATAGGCTAACCAAAAATATTGTTCACGCTACAGCATTAAGAGATTGATATTGTTTGTTAGTGTTATTGTCGTAATTAATTAATGATATATAATTTTAAGGAATAAATTATAATAACTTAAAAATAATAATGTTTGGCGTTTGTTATTTTTATATTCCCTCATCGTTCACAGCGCTCCATGCCTATTTCGCGCATATACCACATCCTTATACACTTACAATAAGTTAGTTTTTTTTTGTCTACACTAGAAACTACCTAGAATGAATTTATATGGCAAAACAACGTTTGCCGGGTCAGCTAGTTTATTCATATAATATTTTGGTTTCTTTTTACAATATTATTCTGGTTTCTTTTACAAATTTATTTATCTTTTTTTCCCAAAAATTTTAAACATGTTTAGGTATATACAAATAGTAATGATAGTGATGAGGAAAATTTTTAAAACCTCAGTAACGAAAATAAAAAAGATAAAGAATAAATTAATATTGAAGCTAAGTTATTTATTTAAGTGTACATAATTGGAAAAGATACATCTTTGATGGAATTGTAATTTCTGTTCAATCATCTCAATACCACTTGTATCATACAATATCTTCGTGGATTAGAACAAAGGTTAATTAAAGGAGCTTGTTTTGAGTGATATGTAGTTTTTTGGACATGTGTTTTGGCAGCAAAAATTTGCTTCATATTTGGCACAGTACCTTATATTTTAACTAGAAACATCTGTGACAAAAATGTGTCAAATCGGTTCAGATTTAGTTATAGCTCCCATAAAAATTTCGCTCCCGACTTGAGGTTAACCGCTGTAGAAACCACATACCTGAACCGATTATCTTCAAATTCGGCAGGACATCTTATATTTACCCTAGAAACATCTATGGTAAAAGTGGATGAGACCGGTTCAGATTTATATATAGCTCCCATACATATGTCGTTCATATTTTCACCGAATTGAAATGTAGTGGAGTAGAAAGTGTATAATATCATATAGTCGGCCTCGATCGACTTTAGCCTTTCCTTACTTGTTTATATTCATTTAATTGCGTTTTGTTTGTTAATTTGTTAGTTTCTTAAGTTGTTCCTCAATGAGAAATATTCGAAAATGTTGTTATTTTATACCTGTTCTCATCTCAAAATGCTGAAATGTACATGGATATTCTTTGAAATACTCTGGCATTCGAAATAAAATAGAAATAAATAGAAACAAACTGAAAAAACGTGCTGAATAATATATTATGACAATTCGAGAAGCTATGACTTAATAGCTCATTACGGAAAGTTTTACACATTTTCTAAGTTATCTGTGGCACTGCGAATTCTTTTTGTTATTTGTTTTAAGCAACATCACGACCTTCGGCTGTAATGAGTTAGAGTTTCAAATTACGCCCGCCCGGCTATCCATCATGGGTTTCCCCCTCTAATCGCTTTAAGCCAAAGTGGTTGCTTATTACATTTCTGAATAGAGACATGCATTGGGACAGCTTTTAGGAAGTTGTGCTGCAGTTCTATATTTTTAGTACAAGCATTACAACGTGCTTTCACAATAATTACTAATGAACAACTTTGTTGGCCTTAAATTACACTAGCTAACAGCCATTTGCTCTAAGGCTGTGCATAGCATTTTTTCCCCTAACTCATTAACGATATTAAAAATCTTGTTATGGATAAGTTTAAATAATCAGGCATGCCACAGAAATTCAAAGCGTACGAAAATGAAAACGGAAAACGATTTCATTTATAAAATGAAATTTGAATTTTTCATTTTATAAATGAAGAAGCAAAAGCAAAACGTTATGATTTTGAAAATTTTGAATTAAAATGTTTTCGTAAAATTTCTGTGGCATGCCAGTATATTACGTTTTGTGTATTCTGGAGTAGAAATTTGATCACGCACGTATATACATACGTACATTAATGGTAACTATGAGAAGTAAAAAATCGAAAATAAAGATTTTTAGTTAGGATGATAGCTGTTGACAAATAAAATAAATAAATATTTTTTGGGGGTTTTTCATGTCCGCAAAAAATATTCAAACAAAAATTAAACAACTAATTAAAGGCAAAATCAAAACTTAGTATATTACAGTATAGCATGATGCCAACTTTAACTAAATTATTTAAATTATTATTATAATTAATTAAATATTATTTTATTAATATTATTATTATAATTAATATTAATAAAATAATATGTAACTCCTGTATGGGGTTACATCAAAACATGCACCAGCGTGATTAACTTTTTCTATAGGTTTTCGTCATCTGGCAATTCTGAAAAAGACCAGATTTAATATTTAGGTTCACAAACGACAATAAATTGAAAAATAGTAAAATAGTGTAAATCGGTGGTACATTTGTATCGGGGCTATACCAAATCATGGAGATTCCAGTTGAAATAAAACATGATATGGAAAATTTGCAGTAACAGGGTAAATCGGGGTAATTTTCTTCTTATCCTTGAGACATTTTTGCATTATTTTTGGGAAATGATTAGCAATCATAGTGGGTAAATAATTTTTTCCCCTAATTTTAACTTTGTTTCATAGAACTTATTGGTAAAGAAGATATCTTAAATAATCTATCTGAAGATTAATGACTGAAGTCCACCTGACTTATTCAGCTACAGTTTCGCCTCAATAACTGCAGGCGATATTTGTGAATAAGAACCCACTTGAGTCATCAACATTTATACCCAATTTACTTTTTATACCCTCCACCTCCAGGATGGTGGTATACTAACTTTGTCATTCAGTTTGTGACATCTTGAAATATCGACCTGAGACCCTATAAAGTATATATTCTTGATCGTCATAAAATTCTAAGACGATCTAGCCATCTAAACAAAAGAAGCTAGGACGTCCAAATTTCCCATAAAGGCGTCTTATAGTCGTAGATCGGTTGGGATTGAAACTGGGCGAAATCGGCCCAAAGGGAAAATTCTTTCCCTCACAAGGACTAAAAATACCCATAATAACCCGCAATATTTTAGAGTATTTAAGCATATTTTTTCAATATGTCTGCTTGTACATACTTGATATTGGGTATGCGCAATCCCCCTATAACAAAAACGTGCACCATAAAGTGATTTTTATTCGTAGCGGGTGAAATGGATCATAAAGGGATAAAAATGGTACCTATCGAACCACAACAGCTAGAAACATGAAATTTGGTGTGTACTTTTCTTTAATTGAGTGGATACACAATATAAAAGTATTTTTTCAAAATTCGTACTTTTAAGGGATAAAATGGGATTAGAGGGATAAAAACGGTACCAACCAAACGGATGCACCTAGAATAATGAAATTCGGTGTATACATTCCTCTGATTGCGTAGACACGTCAAATAAACGGATTTTTCGAAATTCGTACTTTTTGGGGTTAAAATGGAAAAATGGGATAAAATAGTACCAACCAAATGACCGCAGCTAGAATCGTAAAATTCGGAGTGTACATACCTTTGACTGCGTAGACACGAAAAATAAAAGTTTTATTTTCCAAATTTTTACTTTCAAGGGCTACAATGGGTACAAAGGGATAAAAATAGTACCAACTAAACGACTACAGCTAGAATGATGAAATTCGGTGTGTACATCCCTCTAACTGCGTAGACACGTAAAATAAAGAGGTTTTAGAAAGTCGTACTCTTAAGGTGTTAAAATAGGAAAAATGGGATAAAAATGGTACCAACCAAATGGCCGTACCTAGAATCATGGAATTCGGTGTATACATTCCTCTGACTGCATATACACGTAAAATAAAAATATTTATCCAATTTATTTTGCACTGTGTACGTGAGTGAGAATGGATTTTCAAAATTTTTACTTGGTAGCCTTGCCTTATAAGCGTGGCTTGAAATAATAAAAATATTATATTTATTTATAAAATTATTACTGCACTTCTACGAAAATCGACAACCTCTGTGGAATGCAATCCATGGTGGAGGGTATATAAAGTTCGGTCCGGCCGAACTTAACGCCGTTTTTACTTGTTATATTAACCATTGTCCACAAAATGTCTTAACAATTTGTATCGTTCTTTTCTTCCTTTCAGAAAATGTAAAAAAAAAACAAAGAAAATTCGCAAACGAATACCAAAGAAATATTATTGATAAGTACAGCAGTTGTGATAAGTCGATATCTTTTGAGGATATTGATTCAACAAATAAACAAAGACCACACAATAAATAAGTTAAGCTAAGTTAAGCACCTACCGTCGAACGAAGAGCACACAAATGACAGCCAACGGTCTACTCGGCAGAACAATAGTACACGAAGGTAGGTCCATCCCAAATTCCCACTTTGCACTCTCTAACTTAACTAATTCTCTCTAAAGGATCTCGTTCCAATCGCCGCTCATTAGTGTCCATGATAGTGGGCCTGGTGGTGGGCTTTTGTTTGGCCGAACTCTTCGTGTTATCCACACCCGACAAACCCGAATGGCTTTTATATGCCGGTCATCAACATGGCGATGTTAATGATGATGCTCATGGCAGTCACGATCTAATCGATGTAGCCGGCCCAGAGCTCGATGTGGGCAGTCACCAACATGCCCACGAAAATAACAGCCTCGCCCAGAAGCTGTACAGTGAGGTGCGGGTGCTTTGTTGGATTATGACCAATCCCAAAAATCATCAGTCCAAGGCGAGACATGTTAAGCGGACGTGGGGCAAACGTTGCAATAAATTACTGTTCATGTCTTCGGCGGAAGACAAGGAGCTGGGTACGGTGGCCTTGCCCGTATCCGAGGGACGTAACAATTTGTGGGCTAAGACAAAGGCGGCCCATAAGTACATCTATGACAATCACTTGGATGATGCCGATTGGTTTTTTAAGGCTGACGATGATACTTACACGATAGTCGAGAATATGCGCTTCCTCCTCTACCCTTATGCAGCAGACACACCCATCTACTTTGGATGCAGATTCAAACCGTTTGTTAAGCAGGTGAGTGACCTTGTCTGGCTTTCTTTGTTAATGAGTATATGTAACTTTGATGCTTCTCTCAGGGTTACATGTCTGGTGGCGCCGGCTATGTCTTGAGCAAAGAAGCGGTTCGCCGTTTTGTCGAAAAAGCCATGCCCAATCCAAAGTTATGCAGCTCCAGTAATAGTGGCGCCGAAGATGTAGAGATTGGCAAATGTCTGGAAAATGTCCATGTAATCGCTGGCGATTCACGAGATGCCCAAGCTCGCGGCAGATTCTTTCCATTTGTTCCCGAACATCATTTAATACCAAATCATACGGATAAGAAGTTTTGGTATTGGCAGTACATCTATTATAAAACCGATGAGGTAAGTCAAATTAACGCATATCGGATATACCAGTGGGAACCCACTTTCACTATTACAATGAGAGAGGTTTTGAATGCAGAGAAGATTGATTAATTTGAATGATATTGTTATAGGAGATCGCGTTTCAATGTTCTACAAGGTCTAATTTATTTAGGATCCATTTAATCAAAAAAGGAAAACAAATACGGACGTGCCAAAATGAAATGATCTGGAGAAAATAGTATTGATATAGTAATATTAAATCTAAAAAATTAAATCTATAAAAATTAAATAACCCTTTGTTTATTCCGTTTTGTTAATTCTGAGAATCAAAAAAAAAAGAAAAAACCTTACCATAGAAAAAGTTGTGCATATGTCGAGCAAATTTTTGAAATTCATACCTTTACTCAATTGCGAATAAAAGCGAAACGCGTGCATCGATTTTCATGATCTTTGTCTCATTTTGCTCATAGGACTTTACGTAAAAGTAATAAGATTTGACATTTTTTTTCATTTTGGATTTTTTATGGATTTAAAAAAAAAAAAATTAAATCTTTAGGCAAAAAATAAGTTTTTTCCTTTATATATTCATTTTTAACTTGGAAACTGTTGCTTGTATAGGAAAACAATATATGAACAGATTAAGGGAATTGTAATTTTAAATTTTTTAAAATTTAATTCAATTAAATCGGGCTAGTGGTTCCCGAGTTATGCCGGACGAAACAAATTAACCAAAAAAAAATTTTTAAAATTTAAAAAAAAAAATAAAAAAAAACCAAACGAAAAAAAAATTTTTATTGCGTTTTTCGAGCTCATGTCAAGGTTATCTACACAGAAAAAATTATCGCATCCGGAGTACATGAAATTTTTTTCATTTTGTTGAGTAGTGTAATTGATGGTCATCATTAACACTGGCCGATACAGCTGCGATATTTTCTTCAGTTCGCACTCTACGTAAGCGTGTTGGTGGTTTAATGTCCAACAATGTAAATTTGGTGCGAAATTTAGTCACAATAGCCCGAATAGCCGCTTCAGTGGGTCGATTAAACTGACCATGAAATGGAAGCGCGCGATGAACTTTCTTAACAGAGCACGCATTTTGATAATAAAATTCAATAATTTGCAAGCGTAGTTCGTTTGTAAGACGATTCATGGTTAAATTAAATTATAGACCAAACTGAAGATGTTTGACAGTGAAACAAAACACGAAACGTGCGTCAGCTGTTTAAAAAAGTGTTTCCAAAAAGATAATAGCTAAAAAATCACCCTTTATAAACTCACATATCTCTTGCCTGCATATAACTCTTGTTAATTGAAGTGGACACTTCTTCGATTTATCGGTTATCGAATAATTATCCGATTAATTAGAAATTCGAATAAATGAATAATCGAATAATGTAGAAGTTCGAATAATTGAATACTCTTGTTGTATAGTATGTGTGTGTTGTACCAAATAGTCCAATACCAAATGGCCACAGGTTAGTTCATATATGTTTTGAATTGAGAAGTGATTGTCACTTTGAAACCAATACTGTGATACATATATCCCCATCGGCCTATCTCAGGAGAGGTATCATTTCCCGAAGGGCGTTAGAAACCATAAAATTAAAAAAAATATCAGTACGGGATTTTTTAAAACATTTAAATCATCAAATTTGTATTTGAAAAATGGCAGTACAAATATTAAAGGCACATTTCTATGTCTCGGACAATTTTTTACTATTTCTAGTGTAATTAACCTTTAAATTTCTCTATTTCTACAGGGCCTTGACTGCTGCTCCGATCATGCTGTCTCCTTCCATTACGTCACACCCAATCAAATGTATGTGCTCGACTATCTGATCTATCACCTGAGACCATACGGCATTATCAATGCTCCCGAAACGTTACCGGATAAGCTGAAAACTGGTGAAACTGAACCACCACCCATACCTCCATCGAAAAGTGCCACTGAGGCATCATAAACAGACTAACTAACTAAAGTGAAATCTCCCTTAATTTTGTGTAAAAATATTAATTATTGAAAGTCAAATATCTTTGTATGTACATATATATTTATATATTATTGTAGATTAACTATGTTCGGAAATCTTTTGCCATATGATAATTTGTTTAATTTTAATTGTAGTATAAATATCTATATACATATATGTATATGTATATATATATATATATATTTATATATACACAAATGTTTAAGTGTACACACACGATTAGTTAGTCTCTCTTTAAATTAATAACCGTTTTTGTTATTTAAAAGAAATTGTATTGCTCAGTATAGAATTTCAATTCGAAAATAGAAAATGCTATATACAAACATACATATATCTATCTATCATTCAATTCGTTTGAGAATTGGTTTTAATTTCGATGGAACTTTTGTACAAATACTATGTCATACAAAAGGATATTAATATCGTTATACACTTACACATACACACATGCATATATGTATTTATAATTACATTAATTTTGATGTATGATGTATTTTATGTGATTAATTTTGAATTAAGATATTTACAATTTGAATTGTATTTAAGCACAAATGATTTGCTTCAATATTCATTTTATTTTTACGTTTTAGTTTCCATCAAGAGCTCTCGCATTTATATTTTTATGTAACTCATCCTAAAGTGTGAATAAAATTGTACTGACATACATTTTAATTCCATTAAAAAAGAAACCATTATAAAAATATATCCAGCAAAGTAATTTTTTAAGCCAACCATTTAGAAAGTGTATTTATTTATCAACGGAAGTTTCTGACTGCTTTTATAGTGGGAAGGCGGATTCCTGATTAATGCTGCTGTCACGACACCAATTAAAGATGCTGAGTTAAGAAAGGTCAAAACACAAATATCCATTCGCTAAAAGTCGATATAAATCAAAAACGGCATTAAACTAAAGTTCGGTTCTTCAATTTTCGCATCTTACCTTCTATAGGAGCAGCTATCGTTTCTGTACTCACCACATTCATTTTGTCATTCCATTTGCAACACCTTGATATAGTCCTCGGAGTATATATATTCTGGGTCGTGGTAAAATTCAAATGGTATGAAATCTCGCTAGCTTCCGAACGAAATGAGTTAGGCGGTTCAAATTTTCCATAAATGTGTCTGGGCAAAATCGACCTAAAGGGAAAACTTTTTCTCTAATATAATGAAATTAGGTACATTCAACGGTGGATTTGGATTTTCGAAATTGCGACTTTTAGGATCAAAATGGTAGAGAAATAGTACCATCCAAGCGGCTATAGCTGAAATTATAAAATTGTTATTTGTCGCAATTGTCCCTGAAGGAAACAGTTTTACCCTAACGACAACTGAAAATACCACCAATATTTAGGACACATTTTTGAAGATTGCTGCCTTATATCCACTTTTTAATTACGCTTGAAGAATTATATTTATAGTCGGGTACTATCACGCTATATAAACATTTCGGTAGCCTCTTTCTATTTGTGGGATTGGTCTTGAAAACTGTTTAATTGTTTTCAATATAAATATAATATACGTGGATGTTATAATTTATAATGGTAAACAAATACCGCAATTTGTGTAAAAATGTCATAAATTTACCAATATCGTACTAAATTTCTACGCAAAGTCGACAGTCTCTTATCTGTCGGTAATACTGTCGTATACACTCCGTGGTAGAGGGTATATAATATTTGGTCCGGTCGAACTTAACTCCAATTTTAATCTGCAGCTGAGCAAAGTTCCAAAATGTTTGTTCATTATATCCTCCACTTGGGTATTATGTTTTGTGCATTTGTTTGTAACACCCAAAAGCAAACGAGTTAGACCCATCGTTTATTATACAGATCAGCGTAGAATCACTCTCTGAATCGATTTAGCAATGTCCGTCTGTCTGTCCACCTATTGTTGTAATCAAAGTACAGGTCGCAATTATTGTTCCATCTTAACAAAAAATGGCACAAGTAAGCTTTGTGGATCAAGGACGAGCGCTATTTAATTTGAAGCAAATCGGTTCAGATTTAGATATAGCCCCCATTCAAATGTCGCTCCTGATTTGACTTTTTCCGCTCTAGAAATTAGGATCTTATAATCGAACTAGAAACACCTATAGTAAAAGCGGGATCGGTTCAGATGAAGAAATAGCCCTCATACAAATGTTGCTTCCAAATGTTTATCTGATTGTATTTTACCTTGAAACATACATTATGAGAGTGGGTCACAATGGTTTATTATATTATACAGTCGACTTTAGCCTTCCCTTACTTGATGAAACATGCAAGGAAAGGCTAAAGGCGGGCGGAGCCAACTATATGATACCCTCCACGCAAATCCCATTAAAGATCTTATTACTAAATCTGAGTCCAAATCAAAGCATTCATTAACGAAAACTCTTTCGTAACGTTAGAATTGTGAAAGGTAAGATTTCTTTATATCACGGCATTGGAAAATTTCAGTGGAAACAGGTAACATGCTTGTTAGAAAAAATTATTTGAGTCATTCCATGTCAAACCGGACAGCATACCTGACTCCGATTTTTCTGAAAATATCAAATAAATATCTCTAAAAATATTTTATACGTGTCCTAGGGAAACATCATTACATTAAACTCTTATCAGAGTTAAAGGCATTGCAAAAGAAAACACGTCTAGAATGTTTTTAGTGGATTTTGGGGAAAAGTACTGATGTAATCGTTTTTAGAAATTGAGACCAACATTAAAAATAAGACTGTCCAACAAATTAAGACTTTCTGATTGGAACAGAATAGCGACCCAATAATTCTGAAAGGACATTGAGTAGACCGTTTTGCAGAACAAACTTATAGTTCACCTAAGGCATACATGTGTGCACTGCTTTAAATAAGTTGTGATGCTTAATTATTCATTCATTCCCTCAGGATCGATTTCCCTAAGCAGCAATTTCTTGACGACAGTACATATACTGAAGGTCCATTATGTTTCGCGTCCACAGTGGAATGTACGGAACTAATTTCCGGATTCTAGCTACAGTCGCTAGATTCATCGTGAGATTTGATTTTTAATCTATATATATAAAAGAGTTGCGTTACTGACTGACTGACTGACTTATCATTGACCAGCCCCCAGACCAAACGGCTGAAGCCAGGATCATGAAATTTACAGGGTAGTTCCCAAATATGACGTAGGGTTTACGAAATTCGAACTTTTAGGGGATAAAATGGCCCAAAAAGGGATAAACATCGAACCTTCGTCCTGACTAAACGGCAGTAGCTATAAACATGAAATTCGGTGAGTTCCTTGCAATGACCATGCAGACGAGCTACAAATAGGGATTTTTCGAAATTTGTACTTTTAAGGGACGAGCGGGACAAAAAGGGATAAAAATGGTACCAAAGTATAAAGTATTACAGCTAGAATCGTGAAATTTGGTATGTAAATTCCTCTGACCATATAGAAACGAAGTAGAATTTGATTTTTTCGAAATTTGTACTTTTAAGAGAAGAGCGGGACAAAAAGGGATAAAAATGGTACCAACTAAAGTATTACAGCTAGAATCGTGAAATAAGGTATGTAAATTCCTCTGACTATATAGAAACGAAGTAAAATTGGATTTTTCGAAATTTGTACTTTTAAGGGGCGAGCGGGACAAAAAGGGATAAAAATGGTACAAAATAATGTATTACAACTAGAATCGTGAAATTTGGTATGTAAATTCCTCTCACCATATAGAAACGAAGTAAAGTTAGATTTTTTCGAAATTTGTATTTTTAGGGGGCGAGCAGAACAAAAAGGGATACAAATGGTACCAACTAAAGTATTACAGCTAGAATCGTGAAATTTGGTATGTAAATTCCTCTGACCATATAGAAACGAAGTAAAATTGGATTTTTCGAAATTTGTACTTTTAAGGGGCGAGTGGGACAAAAAGGGATAAAAATGGTACCAAATAATGTATTACAACTAGAATCGTGAAATTTGGTATGTAAATTCCTCTGACCATATAGAAACGAATTACAATTTGATTTTACGAAATTTGTAATTTTAAGGGCCGAGCGGGACAAAAAGGGATACAAATCGTACCAACTAAAGTATTACAGCTAGAATCGTGAAATTTGGTATGTAAATTCCTTTGACCATATAGAAATGAATTAAAATTGGATTTTTCGAAATTTTTACTTTTAAGGGGCGAGCGACACAAAAAGGGATAAAAATGGGACCAACTAAAGTATTGCAGATAGAGTCGTGAAATGTGGTATGTAAATTCCTCTGACCATATAAAGAGTGATTTTTTTGAGGTTAGGATTTTCATGCATTAGTATTTGACAGATCACGTGGGATTTCAGACATGGTGTCAAAGAGAAAGATGCTCAGTATGCTTTGACATTTCATCATGAATAGACTTACTAACGAGCAACGCTTGCAAATCATTGAATTTTATTATCAAAATGCGTGCTCTGTTAAGAAAGTTCAGAAAGAAAGAAATTGTGTTCAGCGACGAAGCTCATTTTTGGCTCAATGGGTACGTAAATAGGCAGAATTGTCGATTTTGGAGTGAATATCAGCCAGAAGCATTGCAAGAGCTACCAATGCATCCAGAAAAAGTCACAGTTTGGTGCGGTTTATGGGCTGGTGGCATCATTGGACCGTACTTCTTCAAAGATGTTGCGAATCGTAACGTAACTGTGAATGGTGAGCGCTACCGTGAGATGATATCCAACTTTTTTTGCCCAAAATGGAAGAACTGAACTTGGTTGACATGTGGTTTCAACAAGATGGCGCTACATGCCACACAGCTCGCGATTCTATGGCCATTTTGAGGGAAAACTTCGGAGAACAATTCATCTCAAGAAATGGACCGGTAAGTTGGCCACCAAGATCATGCGATTTGACGCCTTTAGACTATTTTTTGTGGGGCTACGTCAAGTCTAAAGTCTACAGAAATAAGCCAGCAACTATTCCAGCTTTGGAAGACAACATTTCCGAAGAAATTCGGGCTATTCCGGCCGAAATGCTCGAAAAAGTTGCCCAAAATTGGACTTTCCGAATGGACCATCTAAGACGCAGCCGCGGTCAACATTTAAATGAAATTATCTTCAAAAAGTAAATGTCATGGACCAATCTAACGTTTCAAATAAAGAACCGATGAGATTTTGCAAATTTTATGCGTTTTTAAAAAAAAAAAAGTTATCAAGCTCTTAAAAAATCACCCTTTAGAAGCGTAGTAAAATTGGATTTTTCGAAATTTGTACTTTTAGGGTGTGTGCGGGAAAAAGGGATAAAAGTTGTACGAATTTAAGTATTGCAGCTATAGTCGTGAAATTTGGTATGTAAATTCCTCTGACAACGTAGATGTGCAAATCTAAATAAATTTTTCGAAATTTGTACTTATTATGGGTGTGCGAGACCAAAAGGGATACAAATTGTACTAACTAAATTATTGTAGTTAGAATCGTGAAATTCGGCGTGTAGATTTCTCCGACCATGTAGGCGCGCAACATAAATGGATTTTTCGAAATTTGTTCATGTAAGGGATGAGAGGTGCAAAAAGGGATAAAAATGGTACCAACTAAAGTATTACAGCTAGAATCGTGAAATTTGGTATGTAAATTCCTCTGACCATGTAGAATCGCAGTATAATTGAATTGTTCGAAATTTTTTACTTTTTAAGGGGTAGGCGAGACAAAAAGGGCTCCAATATAAGAATTGCAGCTATAGTCGGGAAATTTGGAGTGTAAACTGCGTGTAAAGCGCAATCTAAATGGATTTTTTGAAATTTTCTTATAGGGGTGAGCAACAAGCCAACTAAAGTATTGGAGCTATAGTCGTGAAATGTGGTGTGTAAGTTCCACTGACAACGAGAAGCGCAAATCTAAACGAATTTTTCAAATTTTGTACTTATAAACAACGAGAGGGATAAAAATAGTACTAATTAAAATATTTCAGCTATAGTCGTGAAATTTTGTGTTTAAACTTCTCTGACAACGTAGACTTGCAACATAAATGGATTTCTCGAAATTTGTGCTTTTAAGTTGCCAGCGGGACAAAAAGGGATAAAAATGGTACCAACTTTAGTATTACAGCTAGAATCGTGAAATTTAGTGTGTAAATTCCTCTGACCATATAGAAGCGCAGTAGTTTGATTTTTCGAAATTTGTACATTTAAGGGGTGCGCGGGACGATAAAAATGCTGTACAATCATTTAATTACGTAAGCGCGGAACATAAATTAATATTTCAAAATTTGTACTTAAAAGGGGGATACGGGACAACAAGGAATAAATGTGTTACAAAATAAAGTACATATTTTTAGGGGAAGCAAAAACACATTTTACCTATAGTGATTTTTCAAATGTGTACTTTTTGGGAAAGAAGTGCAAAAAGTTATAAACTGGCTGGCTGAATCTAGAAACATGAGATCGAGGATATAAATGGTTGTAGTTTTTGTTCAAAACTTGGTAGAAAATTATAAAAATTATACATGCGAAGTAGTTCAGCTAAAATAGTGCATATCGACAAGCACATTCATTTGACTGTGTTTGAGTGCTAGCTAATAGGAGGTTTCCAAATTACTATTTTAGATTTATCTATATTCACCAAAAGAAAATTAAATAACTACTATCCAAAAACAAAGACGGATAAAATTAATAAATAACTGGCTTTTTCGCGTGCGAAGCAGCGGGTACTGCTAGTGTAAAATAAATCACATTAAATTTGAAAGTGAAATTAAATTTTTTATTATCTGATAAAAGAACAATTCATGGCATTCACTGTTTGCTTAATGTAAATGTTGCCCATCTGTGATGATAGATTCGGAAGGAAGGAAGGACACTCTAAAATTATAAAAACATTTTCAAATATTAAATTGATACAGATTTTGAAACAAATATTTATCAAATACCAAAATATAGCTAATTGCAAATATCCGTGTGGAAGTTTTATTGGCTTTTATTTAACAGAGAAATGTTGACCATTTGTGTGGGAGGTACCAGAAGGGGCGTGGCAATTTCACCCATCTCCAAACGTAAACTAAGTGTACACCAGCCTGCCAGACAGACGGACGGACCTGACTCAAACAGTTTAAAATATTGTGAAACGGATTTGGTCCAATCATACTTGGAGTCTTAAGTGACTCCTTCAATGCGTTACACTTTTCTTCTGCCCGAAATGAGTGAGGGTATAAAAATGTCGCTCGAATGACGTGAACCTAAGAAATCGAATCTTATGACATTATTACACCTTTTGTTATATTTACATACAAACCCGGGTATTGTTTAATTTAATAAAAAAAATATTTTGGGACTGCGACTTAATTGAGACCAGCGTTTAAGCTTTATCTCATATTGCCATATCGTCGCCTTGTCGTCATTATTTTATTCAAATATTTACTTTCGATTTTTTGCTAATAAACTTTTGTTGCAACTTTATCTAAATCTGCAGCTATTGCAAGATGGGATAATCTGAGTTTCTCATTATACCCTCTCACTATACTAAGTTCACTTGAACATTACTTCTTGTAGCGTAAATGCACTAAAAAGAATATCATACTTTTAGGAGTGCAATGTAACGAAAATGGATAAACATGGTACAAAGCAAACTACTAGAAACATTAACCCATTAACGCCCAATGTTTTATTTAATAATTTTATTTATTTAATTTATTTTGAATCATTTTCGCATTAACTACTATAATAATAATGAAATATTAATATTTTAGATAACCATTATTTAGTTCCGCTTCTTCCCGATCACTGGTGCCATATAGTTAAGTAATCTCGAATTACGTTCGTATTGAATATTATCAACAAATCACGAAATCCCGTTCCGAAGTGGTGTATACCGACGTGTACGGTGGGCGTTAATGGGTTAAATTCGGTGTGTACATTCATAAAATAGATTTTTTAATTCGTACTTTTAAGGGGTGGAAAAGGTAAACGTAATTTATAATTCCAGCTGCTGCCATTTGATCGGCACAAATTTGATCCCTCTTTCCCATTTTGACCCCAAAAGGACGTTAATCGAATATTCTCTTTATTTGAATTTCATTATTCTAGCTGCAGCCGTTTGGTTGGTGCCATTATAATGATGATGGTGATTTTTTAAGAGCTTGATAACTTTTTAAAAAAAAAAAACGCATAAAATTTGCAAAATCTCATCGGTTCTTTATTTGAAACGTTAGATTGGTCCATGACATTTACTTTTTGAAGATAATTTCATTTAAATGTTGACCGCGGCTGCGTCTTAGGTGGTCCATTCGGAAAGTCCAATTTTGGGCAACTTTTTCGAGCATTTCGGCCGGAATAGCCCGAATTTCTTCGGAAATGTTGTCTTCCAAAGCTGGAATAGTTGCTGGCTTATTTCTGTAGACTTTAGACTTGACGTAGCCCCACAAAAAATAGTCTAAAGGCGTCAAATCGCATGATCTTGGTGGCCAACTTACCGGTCCATTTCTTGAGATGAATTGTTCTCCGAAGTTTTCCCTAAAAATGGCCATAGAATCGCGAGCTGTGTGGCATGTAGCGCCATCTTGTTGAAACCACATGTCAACCAAGTTCAGTTCTTCCATTTTGGGCAAAAAAAAGTTGGATATCATCTCACGGTAGCGCTCACCATTCACAGTTACGTTACGATTCGCAACATCTTTGAAGAAGTACGGTCCAATGATGCCACCAGCCCATAAACCGCACCAAACTGTGACTTTTTCTGGATGCATTGGTAGCTCTTGCAATGCTTCTGGCTGATATTCACTCCAAAATCGACAATTCTGCCTATTTACGTACCCATTGAGCCAAAAATGAGCTTCGTCGCTGAACACAATTTCTTTCTTTCTGAACTTTCTTAACAGAGCACGCATTTTGATAATAAAATTCAATGATTTGCAAGCGTTGCTCGTTAGTAAGTCTATTCATGATGAAATGTCAAAGCATACTGAGCATCTTTCTCTTTGACACCATGTCTGAAATCCCACGTGATCTGTCAAATACTAATGCATGAAAATCCTAACCTCAAAAAAATCACTCTTTATTAACCCTTTAGTGCATGAAGTTCCAACCAACCCATTTCCAAAAATGTACTAACGTCCTTTCAATGGCTTAATAAAAGAATGTGTGTTAAATATTGTACTTGATCTCTTATCGTTAAAATTATTTGTGTATTTTTTATTATCTTTGTTTTAACAGAATAGTTTTTGTTTTAAATCACAATGCGCTTTAAAGGGGAATCGTCATTCGGAAACTGATGTGATGTCAGTTTACATTTGGCACAGGGACTCATCATAATGGATTATCCGATAATTCATTACGCCATTTATCCAAAAGCTCATCCATATCCTTTTTAGGTGGCAACTCCAAAGAATTCGGTAATATACCGAATGGTCGTAACGTATAAATTAAGTAGTCCAATACGTACATCTGATCGGGATGTATGTAATGGAATGATATGGCGTAATCTGAGCAACAATTTAGACCCTGAAATGAAAAGAAAATAGAGGAATTCAAAAAGTCTATTTATTTTCCAAGAAAAGAAAAAAAACTTAATGTTATATGGAAAACGTTAAACACAAATAGTAAGGATAAGAAAGGGGGCTATATAAAATTGTGGACCGATGTTACCCACTTTTACCATATATGATGTATTGAATTGCTACAAACTTGATTAAAATATGTGTTCATAGTGTGGAAAAGTCGAATTAGGAGTCCTCCTTAAAAAGAATACAAAGCTACAAAGGATACATTTAAAAAACCTGTTTTAAATACTTATTTGCACCCTACGATACCGACATTAGTGTCGAATTTCTGGAAAATTTCTGTTAAATATATCTCAAATGTCATGCATTGCAAAAGTCTGGATTAGGATCCAACTTTTAAAGGGGTATTTAGTCTCTGAATGTTGTTAATATATAATTAAATAGTGTTCGTTTTTGACCCGCAGATGTCGCTCGTTCTAAGATTTGTGGGTACAATTGCGGCCTGCACTTTGAATACAGAAATACACGGACGGACAGATGGACAAAGATTCTCGCTTCCTTTTAAAATGCACAAATACATATTGGATGGTATAATAATCTAAATTAGTTCACATTTGTTTTAGTTACAAGCCCCGAAAGATTATTACCCCGTGAGGGGTAATAACATTGATACTGACAAATTCATTGATACTACGAAATCTCTCGTAAATTGTCATTTCGTCGTATCATCGAGCTTCTTTCGTTAGCAAGCATTTAATAAAATAATTCAGCGAATTATTTGCTTCCAATATAATGGAACTTTATCACCACTTACGTCTGTTGTAGCGTAATATATATAACGCCAATACCAGTGGGATTTTTCTTTGGGTTTAATATGGCCATTGGGGGAGGAGGGGAAGAATCGGCCGCGATTCTGATCATCGCGTGAATCGCCCGCCACTACGCCTACATTTTGCAGGCATACGCCGATCTCCTTGTCCTCGGAGCCGCCTTTACTTTGCCGGCATATAGTCTTGTTGTTGTAGGCCGATTCCACAAAACGCTTAACAGCTGTCCTACTTAAAACGTATCCAGCTCCACCAGACATATAGCCCTGCCAAGACAAATCACAAAAGATAGAAATTAATTGCGAAGAGTAAAGCTTAGACATTCTACAAACCTGTCTCACGTGGGGCTTAAACTTGCAACCGAAATAAACTGGAGCTTCCACCGACATGGGATAAAGGAAAAGTCTTAAATTTTCCACAATAACATAACTGGTGAAATAAAAATTGGAATGGATATTAGCCAAAGAGAAATGTGGAACTTTGAATTACGGTTACTTACGTATCGTCATCAGCTTTTAAAAACCAATCGTATTCATCCAGATGGTGGTCGTAGATGTATTTGAAGGCTTCTCTGGTCTTGTTCCATAAGTTGCCTCTACCTTCTCCCACGGGCAACTTTACAGTGCCCAGCTCATTGTCTTCCTCGGAACTCATGAAGATCAGTTTGTTGCATCTTGAACCCCAGGTATTTTTCACATGAATAGCTTTCTTTTTGTGATTTGCGGGCCCGGTTAGAATCCAACACAGAATCTTTACCTCCCCGTACAACTGATCAGCGATGGTGGTATTGAGATCAGGCGATCGTGGGGCATAGTCATCTACGATGCCACTGGTATCATTTGTACTGCCACCACTTATGACCTCATCCTCTTGGGTCAATAGGTCATGTGACCACAAATCCTGGCTTTTCATCGAGGTTCCGACATTGGGGATCTCATATCTCGACGTGTCCGTCACTTGGGAAAAAGTGAAGCCAATCACTATACCTATCATGAGCGTTATGAACAGTTTAAGTGTTGAGACATTACTTTGGTTGAACATTTTCGAAAGTGAATGAGGTGCTGCTTAAATGATGATGGTTACGAATCAATTTTCTCCACATGCTGTAGATGGTGTTCTCTGAAAGGAATAATCGAAAAAGGAAAATAATAATAAATATAAACTTTTCTATATGTAACAATATCATTGGCCTTTCGGCCTTAAATTGAAGCTATCAATCAGTGGAATATTAAATTGTTATTAAAGCAGTCATTTAATTTGAACTGGGATATAATCATGCATCAAGACTTTTTTCTTTTTTTTTTGCATATATATTTAAAATGTGAATTTATTTACAAATGTCATGGTGACATTTGGTTTAAACATAATGTTGGACATAGACAAATTAAGGGTCCTAGACACTTTTTCTTCTTATACGCTCACCCTACAGGGTAGCAATTATCTTTGCAATAATATATAATTTTGTCATAACAAATATGATAATAACATTAAAAATTGTTCATAGATTTTCATCTTTCATGATTTGTAGAGGATACTAAAAATAGCCCAAAGAATGAGGAAAATTTTCCCAAAAAGAAATTATGCTCAAAAATAAATGCAAAATCATGCAAAAAATTTGGATATAGTTTAATTTTTGTCCATTTTTGACATGAACCATGGGCAAAAGCCCTTCTGGGTATTATTATGTCTGTGTAAAACCCAAAAGGAAATGATAAATCGTTTATATATAAGCGATTCTTCCGATCTACTTATAATCATAGATTAATGGACTCCAAATTTATCGCTTATGTAGCCAGAGAAAATTGTATGCCGAACTTACGATTCGCTATATAAATACCAGCTACAGTACATTGGTAGGTACCACTTCTATCCCTTTTTGTCCCGCCTTACTTAAAAGTATAAATTTCGAAAATGTCAATTTAAGTTGCGGTCTACGTAGTCAGAAAAATGTATACACAGAATTCCACGTTTCTAGCGGTCACCCTTTTGTGGGCACCATTTTTATACCGCTTTCCTCCCTGAAAGTACAAATTTCGAAAAATACATTTACGTTGTGCGTCTACATATTCAGAGGTCAGTCTTCGTTTAACTATCAAAGCATGTAGGCCCAATCATAAACCTCTAACAACAATCAGCTGATTTAATTTTGCTGAATTCAATAAAAGATTTACACAAATTATTAAAAAGTGTAAACGCAAAAGATTTTGGGGAAACAATCTCAGAACATCATCTGCTGCTGTGGTTGGTACGAAAACCATCCCAAAAGATTTACAAATTTAGGAACAAACAATCAGACCTTCAATTTTATACACATCCAGTCAATAAACAACAGAGATTTTAATCAATGGTCCCCCAACTAAATGTGGAAACCAATTTTGGAAGAATTTAAAAACTATTCCGGATGACGCCCTATTATGGAATTTGACAGGAGCGAGGTAAGCGAAGAGAAGTATCTTGCATAAGGATGCATAAGATGTTTGTAGGATATTATTACGCTGGAGGAAACCGAAGCGACGAGCTAATGGACCCACGCAGTGCTGAAAATGTGCCATGTTTGGTCACATATCCTCGAACGGCAATAGAAAAATGTCTGTTTGGGTTTTGGCGGATCACATGATCAATCAACTTGTCAAATTAATAAATCGGATTCTGAAAGTCGTCTATATATGCTTCAACTGTGCTGCAAACAAATATCAATTACCGAGCGGATGACCCAAGATGTACCTCATGTACTGATTACTTGGAAATTAGAGAGAGATTTCTGGAAATCGACGACTTAATCGACGATTTAACCAACACAAGCCCAAGAAGAGTTGCCCTCCACTTCTAACACGAACGAAACAATTAATCTGGCCAAAAATAATGCAGTATAAACAAGGCTTTAACATTAATGACAGTGAAATTTTTTAACAGTGTAACAAATACAACAAAATGCAAGTACTCGAAATGATGGTAAGCCATGTCATATATTCAAACAATAAATAGATTCCATGAGCATAACAAATCATGCTGTTATCATTCAAGTGAAAATAATATTGACAGAAAAACAAATAGATTTGCTGTTTATTAACGAAACTTTTTTAAATCCACAACATAAATTCAAATTATCTAACTACTAAGTTTATAGAACCGATTTTAAAAACGCTATCAAGAACTTCTCCATAAACATCGAAATTAGTGGCACATTTAACCACACTTTTCCGAAGATTTAAATATTGTCACTAGAGGTGCTTCTGATTTCTTCATCTATGGTGATTCTAATGCCGGCATACTAGCTGGAACTGTCGAGGGAACAACCCGGCTGGAAATTGTTTGTAATTAATAAGTTCAGCATTTACACGATTACAATAGTTTTGGCCAATGTGCATTCCCCACTCAAGCTTCTGTTGTTGACATCGTTCTCAAAAATTCCAGTTTCGCCATATCACATATTAAAGCACTCCCGGGTATATTGTAACAAACTCAGGATAATAGACTCTGAAATTATTACAGAATTAAGTATTGAATGCATTTTAACAACATTTACCAATTTATTACGAAAGTTGCCCAAAAATTCCTTGTGTGGAGAAACAAATGAGGCAAAATTAAATTTCACTAATTACCTTGTACTTAATCGGCCAAAGAAACAGGTACAGATGTAAACTCCAAGGATGCAACAATCCTGCTTTATTGTCAATTCTATAGCAACTCGAAAACTTTATAAACTTTCACATAGAATGAGAATTCTTTCTTAAATTCACTATCATGAAAGGTAAGGTAAACAAACATCTGTTTGTCAACGAAGAGTAAACGGAGATGTTATTTGTATCAACCAGGCCAAGGCCAAGGTAATAGCAGATGTTGTTGAAACAGGGATGAAAAATTCAGTACTTTAGTACTTTTTTCAGTACTTTTTAGTATCGAAAAGTACCGCAGTACCCCCACCGCAATTTCAGTACTTTTTTCCCACTGCAAAACCTTATTTATTATTATTATTATTTTGTGAATGGATAACACAACAAATGACACACACAGCGATTTAAAACAATTGGAAATGGAAAACGAAGTAAAAGGGTAATATAAATGTTTGTAAGTTGTAAAAGAGTTGTTTCTAATGACATTTTCAATAGGAAACAAGCTAAAAAAGTTTATATAGCTGCATTTCGTGAAGAATGGGCTGAAAAATTCCCGTGGTTGGTCCGAGACAAAACCAATGGAAAAAAAATGCACAATATGCAATATTGGCATTGTTGGTGGACTAAGTCACATCGAGCGTCATGGAAGCCGTGAGTGCCATCTGAAAAAATTGAATCTGGCAAAGAATACTCCCAAAATAAGCCAATTTTTGGAAAATATTGTCAGATGCCCTGTGACTGATATGGCAAAAAAATTTGAGATTAAGGTTTGTTTGTTCGTGGCGGAACATAATTTACCTTTTGCTGTTGTCGAACATCTTTGTTGTCTAATTAAGAGTGGCATACCGGACACTCAAATTGTTAAAAAAATTTTGTTGAACAGACAAAAAGTGCAAAAGATTGTAACTTCGGTGACCGGCCCGGAAAATGCAAAAACAATATCAACATTCTGTAATAATTCTTATTACCCCATTGCGATTGATGAAAGTACCGACTGTGCAGCATCGACGAATTTAGCAATTATTGTACGAATATTCGATGGAAAGTGTCATGATCGATTTTTGTCATTGGAACCATTGACTGATACTAGCGCAGAGGCAATATGTGAACGAATAGTTGGAATATTAAACGCTAACAGTATAACATTACAAAATATGGTAGGTTTTGCTGCTGACAATTGTAACGTCATGATGGGTGCAATAGGTGGTGTACAAGCTAAATTAAAGCTTTTAGTGCCAAATCTTTTTGTAAATGGCTGTGTGTGTCACATTTTAAACTTAGTATCAAGTTCCGCTTACTCCTGTTTGCCAAAAAATATAGAAACATTCATAAAAGAAATCAATTACTATTTTTGCAACAGTTCCAATCGAAAAAAAGATTTCATTAAATTTCAAGAATATTTTGGAACAGCTACTCATGTAGTTTTGAAATATGCCTCGACTAGATGGCTTTCACGACAAGAAGTTGTAGATAGGTTTATAGAGCAGTGGGACCCTCTACAGTATTTTTTTAATTTAAATAACTTTGAAAATTCACAAAAAAAAGAAAAAATACAATTTATTGTATCTTGCTTCCCAGATTCCCAAATGAAATTATATTTCCTTTTTTGTCATACTTTTTAAAAATTGTGAATAATATAAATTTAGAAATGCAATCTGAAGATGCAAGAATTCATATATTGCATTCAAGATTGCATTATTTCTTTATGCAAGTTGCTCGAAATTTTATTCGAAAATATGCTTTGGAAAACGTAGATGTTATGGAAATAAATTTGTATAAAAATAATTTGCCAAACAACGAAGTATTTTGTGGAACAGAAGTCGAAATTTTTTTCCAAACAAAAGATGTTCACATTGATCTCATTATTAAATTTAAACAAACTGTGCAGCGCTTCTATATACAATTTTGTGAAGAATTGAGAAAGAGGGTGAACTTTAAAAATGAAATATTAATAATGTTTAACAATTTTAGTCCATTTAATGTTATAACAGGGAAAACTAATAGCATTATTCCACTGTTGTTAAACTTATTTCCCAATGAACGGGATGATTATGAAAAAATAAATTCTCAGTTTCATTCATTCAATTCCACATTCTTCAGCAAATGTGGAACGTATATTCTCCGTTCAAAATATTATAAAAAATAAGACAAGAAATAGACTCAATGTTGAAACTGTGTCAAATTTAATTAAAACAAATGACTTGTTAAGATCGAGTGATACTTGCTGTTATAACTATGACCAATCAAATGATCTCATAAAGAAAAACTAAAAATGTGAACTTGTTGATCTCAGCCAAAAAAAAAATCTTTTCAATAGAAAAATGTATGAAAAATGAATTTAGAATATGGTAAATAACTTTGTTTTCTCCTTATTTTTAATGAAACTTGAATGTGATTTTTGTGCCTAATTTTTTAATTTTAAGTTTTGTTGTGTTTTTAAAAAAATAAAAATTAAGTACCATTTTGGTCCGAAAAGTACTTTTTTTCATTGACCTTAGTACCATTTCGTTATGGCCATTTTGCATCCCTGTGTTGAAAGCTCAGCTCTCACCAGGCGAATGAGAGAAGAACCCAACAGCTGAAGGTGGAGAGATATGCAAGTTGTTTAGACTTGCACACGCTACCCAGCAATGATTCTGTTGACTGATCAACGGAGATCGGGTGGAATTCTTGCGTAATAACAAAGCACCTGGTAAAGATGGAATAAAACCGATAATTTTTAAAAATATTAGTGAGAAAATCTATAATTACATGTCGAAGATTTTTAATTGGTGTTTGTTTAATGTATATTTACCAAAAAATTCAAGGATGCCAGAATAATACCAATCTTAAATACCCTTAATTACCAACCAGTTATCGACCAATTAACATGTAAAACTTTTTAAAAGATAGTTTTGAAAAGAGTAAAGGATTTCACTGATAATAACGGTATACTGATCAAAGAACAATTCGGTTTGAGGAATGAGCACTCAACTGTACATCACTTGAAGAGAGTAGTAGATATTATCACAAAGAATAAGAGTAGCAGAAGCAGTTCTAGTGTTATGTTCTTAAATATCGAAAAGCATTTGATTTAATATGGCACAACGGTCTCATTCTTAAACTTCAGTTCAAAACACATATATATATATATATATATATATATAAGCTTAAATATTGGAGTATAGTGGGGTGCATTTTCAGCCTTTGGCTGGTTTTATTTCCATCCTATTTTAATTACAAAAGTACAAATATTGAAAATCCATCATCTTCATCAGATAACCTATCTTCATGTTTCTAGCCATTTGCTCGCTACCTGTTTAACACTTTCCTGTAAAATAAAATGTACAGAAAGAATTTGGAAATTATTCTATGCAGTCAGAGGAATGTTACACCGAATTCCATGATTCTAGCTGCGGCCATTTGGTAGATACCATTTGTATCCCTTTCATCCCCTTAAAAGTACGACATTCGAAAATCTCTTTATTTTACTTTTCTACGTAATTAGATGGATGTACACACCGAATTTAATCATTCTAGCTGTATCCGTTTGGTGGGTACCATTTTTATCCTTCTGGTGCCATTGTATCCCTCGAAAAAAGACTGGAATAACTTTATTTATCGTGTCTTCCATTTCCATTGCACCCCCTAAGCGTATTAAATTCGAAAAATCCCTTTATTTTAAGTGTCTACGCAATCAGAGGTTGGTACCATTTTTCTCCCTCTATTCCCATTTACCCCTTAAAAGTACGAATTTGGAAAAAAAATCTTTTATATTATGCATTTACTCGATTAGAGGAATGTACACACCGAATTTCGTGTTTCTTGCTGTTGTCGTTTACTAGGTATCATTTTTATCTCCTTTTTCCCTATTTCACCTCCTACAAATAAAAATCACTTTATGGTGTACGTATTTGCTTTAAGGAAACCGCGCATATCCAGTAAATATAAAAAGACGTATTGAGAAAAATAGATTATAGATTATAGCGTGCTTTCAACAGAAGGACATGGCTGGATCGTCTCAGAATTTTATGACGACGGGTTTCATGTCGATATTTCAAAGTGTTACAAACGGAATGACAAACATAGTTTGCTATTGCTAATGATGCTGCTGATATTTTGAGACGATGGCTCAGAGCACACATAACACGAACTGACTGAATTTCCGTCTATAGGCATAGCATAGATGTCAAATTACAAGATGTAATAAAAAACTTTGGACTAGCATGCTTCCGTAAGTTTTAAATCGAGTTGTAAGCTAGGATAAAGTACTATTACGTATATGTTATGGTATATGTCATAAAATTATTTTATATTTTTTTTTAGTTTTTTTTCGTTTGCATTTTTTTTGGTCTGTAATCAATATTTGATTTGAACTGGGATATTGTCCTGGCTCAAGACCATTTTGCTTCTATATTTAATAGAATGCAAATTTATTTACAAATGGCATGGTGACATTTATATTTTATATTAATATAGTTCTTGTAACTTCATTAAAATTGTTTTGTAACTTTAAAATTACTCAATTATTACGATAAATCTATAAGCCGCAGGAGTCTAAAATTCGTTGTGTCTATAGAAAATCACATAAAGAGCTCGCAGTTAAAATATTTCTTGTCTGTATTTAATAGAATTAAAATAATAGTTGAGTGATTTTTGACGTTCGTTTCAGACGATCGAAAATAAGTTATAGAAACAGGCCCTTAGCCTGTATAGCTATCCAGTACAAGTAGAATTTTATGGCTATCTTCAAAAATGTCATCATAAATTTTGCAAATTTATTTTAATTCAAGCATTTTTTTATTTTGAGTAACAAATTAACTCTTTATTAACGATCTTGTTATCGTTATCGTTTGTTAAAGGAAAGGTTTAAAGAAAAAAAAATCCCTCTTAATTTATATAAAATCAAATCATACACACATTGACATTACAAACATTGAATAGAAAATAAAATAATACATTATAGTTTCAAGTACCCTTCGTTCATCTTGAAATCTTCGAAAACAGCGAAATTGCGATATGAAAAGAATTGATTATCAGAGATACTACTCTACCTAACGAAGCTGAAATACGCCCTCACAACATATGTACTCTAGAACTCTTCATAATCAGCGATAACTAGAGAGGGAAAGATTTGATTATTGAAGTTACTCTCTAGTCTCGCGACTTAAATTATCTGAAACCATTGGTAAACTACGAACTGATAAATATGTAGACCATTCTACATCGCGATGTCGTAGTGGGACCTCTCAATTGCGTGACCACTTGTGTTCTTAAACCCAACAGAACAAAATAATATCCACCCAGTCGTTATTGTGCAGAGTCACATCTGGTGGTGTCAGATCTTTGATAACTTTTTATTAGTGAAACCATACAATTACTGAACAGAACTATAGCTTTTTATAGTATTTTTTTTTCTAACAAGTTAAATAATTCGAACAAACAACGCAAACGCAATGTGATTTAAATAATAAAACTTCTCCGTTCGCGTTCTCCTTCACGTTTGCGTCGAGTTCACTCAATTCGATTTAGAAAATGAGGGGTTTGTTTCAGCCTAAAGCCTGAAAGTATACTTTAGATGTATATATATACTTAAGTACGTAAAGTCAATAAATCATTTCGTAGCAACATTATTACCATAATAAAAAGTATTATAAAAACAATAAGGCATATGACAATAATAATTCATTTAATTTTATTAAAGTGAAGTGGATGCCATTTTAAATGTGGATGCATTTTAAAGAGCGAGAAATATTTGAGTTTTTATAATTACTTTGAGCTTACGAAATATGGAGGATTTTGCCACGCCCCTTCTTGTACCTCCCATACAAATCACCCTTATATACGTATTATTAAAGCTTTTTCTATACGGATGAGCGGAATATTATGAAATTTGATCTTTGGCAATATTTTCATATACAGTGGTGGCCACGAGTTTAGCACACTTCACATGTGTTGTTTATAATAGCAAATAATTTGTTCTAATAATGAACTCTGCGCCAAATTTTTATTTTTTAGTGTTGATTATGGTGTGATCAGTGAGCCCCATACTTTTTTCGTATTCTTTTGTGCCTTTTTCTCGTACTCTCATGGCTGGACACAAATTTAGCACATTTGATAAAAGTTGTTATTTCATGTTACTTTTTGCGTTTAAATTAATTAATTGGTATGTTTCGGTAATTTTTACTCAAACGGAAGTTAGTATTTAACAAAATTTATAATTAGACATTGCCAAAGGAAAATAGTGCATTGTGGCAGAACGCAGGATATTATGCAAGTGAATGGCAGTGGAAGTACCGCTGGGGATATTGCAAAAATTAATCCAGACAGATTGTGTGCAATATACTAAGCCATATTGGCACTTATTGGAGCTTCAAAATTGTCGCACAATGTCCTAAGCCGAGAAAAACAACCAATAAATCGGATTTTTTAATTTATGGAACCTGTGTAGCAGATCCATTTGAAAGCTCAGCTGTGATTCAGAGAGACCTTTCGGCCAAATTTGACATTAGCATTTCCTCAAGAACCATAAGAAGAAGAACCAATGAAAAAATGTACTTGGATGCATGGTTCAACATAAGCCAGACGTATCAAAATATGACTTACAAATACATAAAATCCAAGATTTTTGGGAAAATATCGCTTGGATTGGCGAATCGAACATTTGTCGGTTCGGATCTAATAGGAAACAATACGAATTGTGCCCTCCAAACATGCAGCACAACCCAAAGTGCAAATTTGAGACGGTAAAGCTTGTTGGCGAAAATCTGATGGTGGCGTTTTCTGGACACGGTGTTGGTCCCATACACAAAATCGATGCACTGATGGACCAGTATATTTACAAAAAAATCTACTTGTTGATACTATGATAAAATATTCAGATAAAAACATGTCACTTAAGTGGCGTTTTAAGCACGACAACCAACCAAAACACACTTAACGCTAGTGATGAGCTTTTTGGATCTGAACAGAATAGATTTTTAAAAATGGTCCAGCACAGTCGCCGGATCTCAATCCTATTGAGTATCTATGGAATGGACTTTAACAACACAAACCCAAAAATTTGCCTGATTTCTTGAATGAAACTCAAAATTCCTGATTTGCTATACCAATGGAGCGTTTTATGTCTCTAGTGGAGAGTATGTCCAGAATATGTACAACAATTACTCAAAATAGTGGTTATCCAACCAAATATTAAGTTTATAATAAAATGTATTGGTTAGTTCGGTTTTTTTCGGTCAAAAAACATAAAAAGAAGTTGAAATATTTGCTTTATAAAGTTACATGTGGTGAATGTGCTAAACTCGTGTCCACCACTGTATGCTGCACACAACTGAATGTGAGCGATATTGTCAACTCCCATATAACTTGAAACAGATCTGAAGTTAAATAGAACAAACATTTTTGTATATATTTATACCCTCACTCTACAGAGTAGGAGGGTATATATCATTTGGGACAGAAAAAAAGTGTAACACATTGAAGGAGTGACTTAAGACCCTAAGTACGTTTGGACCAAATCCGTTTCACGACTTTTTAAGGTGTTTGAGCCATGTTCGTCCGTCCGTCCGTCTGTCTGGCTGGCTGGTGTACACGATAACTCTCGAAAGGAGTTAAGGAATCGATTCAAACTTTGCACATGGTAATATTTTTCCCAAACTTAGTCTAAGTCAAATTAAAACTCATATAACTTCCACACGGATAATCGTAATTAGCTGTATTTTGGTATTTGGTAATGTTTTTATAATCACATTAAGTGTACTAAATATCACGGGTTTTACCACGCCCCTTCTAGTACCTCCCACACAAATCACGCAAAACTACGTTAAATTAAAACTCTTATAACTTCTATACTGATAATCGGAATATTGTAAAATCCGATATTTAGCAATACTTTTTTAGTGGTTACATTCGCATGGAATATGGGCGAAATTGCCACATCCCTTCTGGTGCCACCCACACAAGTGGCATAAACATCCATACGGGAAGTCAAAGTCGTTTGCAATTTGACATTTAAATATTTTTGCTTTAGCCACGCCCCTTCTTATACCTTCCACACAACTGCATGTAATCCACTATGATTTGATATTTGATCATGTTTTTTCAATTGTTTTATAAATGGAAGCTTCCACACAAATTATCCTGCCCAACGTAAAATTGTATTCCTTACATTCCAACTGAGGGTATATAAAGGGTGTTTTTTATTGAGGTATAGAACTTCGAATTGAAATAAAACACAAGAAAATCGTTTTAATGTCCATCAATTTGGCTTTATTGGAAGGATAATGTTATGCCATTAATGTTTAAATATGATTTCGGGCATGTGGCCGCCGCGGCTGGCTCGAATATAGCCAATTCTACAGGTCCAATTTTCAACCACTCCAATTGCTGTGCACGGTGGCGAATCGATTCATTCGGGTCCTCTTCAACACTTTGCTCTACAGCGGCAATTGTTTCTTCGGTGCGCACTGTTCGACGTCTCTGCGGATGCGTATTATAAGTCGGTTTAACCGACTGAAGCTTGTTTTTAATTTCACCAGGGTTAGTATCCCCTATACTATACTATTCACGCATAACTTCACGATTCTAGGAAAACAGTTTGTTCGGTATCACTTTTATCCTTTTTTGTCTTAAATTTCGAAAAATGTATTTGCGCCCTCAAACGTAAAAAATTAAAAAAAAAAAACATTTATGCTCGTCTATTCTCTATTCCCCCAATTTGGTTGGTACCATTTTTATCACTTTTGACCCACTTAAAGTACAAATTTCTATAAAATCAATTAGAATTAGAATTAGAATGATTGGTACCATTGTTGTCCCTTTTTACCCAATTTCACACCCAAAAAGTACGAATTTTGTAACAAAAATTCTAAATTTCAAGATTCTAGGCCCAGCCGTTTAATCAGGATGGTGGTACAATTTGTATGTATTTTAATCTCTTAAAAGTACAAATTTCGAAAAAAATCCTCTTATCTCGCATCTACGCTGTAAGACGAATATACACTCCGAATTATATAATCTAAAAGAACGAATTTCGGAAATTCCTACATTTTGCGTTTTTAAGCCTTTTATGATTCCAGTTCCATCCGATAGATTGGTACCATTAAAAAGTACGAATTTTGCAAGAGGAATTTTTGTAAGAGGAATTTTTCCCTTAAAAGTACGAATTACGAAAAAATCCCTTCATAACTGATCTCTACGCTATAACAAAAATGTACACACCGAATTTCATGATTCTAGCTTCAGCCGTGTCATGAGTACCATTTTTGTCCCTTTTTGCCCCATTTAACCCACTAAAGGTACGAATTTTGCAAATATCAATTTTTGGGACGTCTTCACGCTCTAAGAGGAATGTCTGTACCAAATTTGGTCAGGGCGGTGTTACCATTTTTATCCCTTTTTACCCATTTTACCACCTAAAAAGAATGAATTTTGAAAAATCCTTATATGACTAATGACCATGACCAATTTTCATGATTCTAGCTCTAGACGGTTGGTCTACGCAGTGTTCAGTAAGCCACTTAATCAACTCTTTTATATATGGGCATCTCCCAATGACCCGGACGCGACATTCTCACGCTTTAAACTGGCGTAGTTTAAACGAGAAAAAAACAGAAAAATCTTTCAGCGCTTAAAGAGTACTACATTTTAAAAATATATTGTCAAAATTTAGTACATAATTATATACAAGTATACAGACGCTACATAAAACAGAGGTAGTTTTGAAGCTCTTATAGAAAAATTCAATGATTTCTTGAGAACTTTGTATTTCCATATATACGTGATAGGATACGTCAGAGGATATATTTTGTTCGTAAGTTTCTGAAATATGAGAATTATATATTAGATTTCTTTACTTAGGTACATCAGGAATTCGGACGCGACAAATATTTCCGATTATAGTAAAATAAAGTAGAAACTTTCGTTATAACACTTCAACTTTTAATGAAAAACAAAAAGAACAACATAACTTCAAGTTTAACAATAGTAATAATTATCGAAAAAAGGAAAATATAAAATATATAAAAAAAGCTATTAATGTGATCTGATTTATTTTTTTTTGTGGACCTGTTTTGGGAGATGCCCATATAAAGATTTAGATTTTATATAACGATTGCGATTGTAGATCCAGCGAAGGACCACGTTGAACAATAAAAATGCTGTTCCTGTTTCTACAGCGCGCTGTTTGTTATCCAAGTGCCTACCTTCTGAAATGCGAACACATGATTTCATAGAGTATAGCTGTGCCACTTATGTTTAAGCGAATGAAATGATTATAATAATATTTGAAGTGATAATAAAATGTAATTATTTGACTTTTTGTGCTATCGAAAAGTAGGCAGGTTCACTTCACTTTTCCAAAGGTGATCGTAAAATGATATCAAATTTCTTTGGCGTCAAATTTTAGTTTGTTTTGAATGTACACATAGAAGATAAGTAGGGTTTTGCTGTTTAAACAATATATATTTCGGATTGATAATATAATTCCGCTGAAAAACAAATACTAAACAAGTAAGAAGGCGTTAAGTTCGGCCGGGCCGAATCTTATATACCCTCCACCACGGAGTGCATTCCACAGTATTGCCAGCAGATTAAAAATGTCGACTTTACATAGAAGTGCAGTACCATATTACGAAAATTGTGATATTTGTATGCACATTATTATATTTGTTTACTATTTCAAACTATAATGTATACTTATGCGCACTGTTTAAAATCGACTACTATATATAAATAAAATGCTGAAATTGTGAAAGTGAACAGGCTTAAATATTAGACGATTGTCAGTCGCCATTAGAAAGAAGCATTTCCAGATACAGACAAAGTGATAAGAAAAGTATAAATTTTAAAGATATCCCCATTCGCCGCCCAAATGTACAAATTTCGAAAAAAACATTTTGTTGGTACCATTTTTATCGCCTTTTTCCAATTTTGCCCCCTCAAGAGTACGACATCTAAAAGTACGAATTTTGGAAAAAACGTTTTATTTTTCGTGTCTACGCAGTCAGAGGAATGTATACTCCGAATTTCATGATTCTAGCTGCTGCCATTTAGTAGGTACTATTTTTATCCCCTTTTTCCATTTGAACCCCAAAAAGTACGAATTTTGGAAAGATCTTTTATTTTACGTGTCTACGCAATCAGAGGAATGTATATATCGAATTTCATTATTCTAGGTGCAGCCGTTAGGTTGGTACTATTTTTATCACTCTATCCCCATTTAACCCCTTAAAAGTACGAATTTAGAAAAAACACTTTTATATCATGTATCTACTCTATTAGAGGAATGTACACGCCAAATTTCGTGTTTCTATCTGTTGTCGTTTGATATGTACTATTTTTATCCCTTTTTGTCCCATTTCGCCCCCTACAAATATAAATCACTCTATGGTGCCATTTTATGTTATAAAGGGAATGCGAATTGCAAATATCAAGTAAATACAAGCTATTATGTTCAAAAAACATGCTGAAATACTCTAAATATTAGGGGTATTTTCAGTCCTTGTGAGGGAAAAATTTTTCCCTCTGGACCGATTTCGTCCACTTTCAATCCCACCCGATCTGCAACCATAAGACACATTTAGGAAAAATTTGAACCTCCTAGCTCATTTCGTTCGGCCGCTATCGTGCTTTCAATAGACAGACAGACGGACATGGCTATATCGTCTTAGAATTTTACCACGACCCAGAATATATATACTTTATGGGGTCTCCGATGAATATTTCAAGGTGTTACAAACGGAATGACAAAGTGAATATACTACCCCCATCCTGGAGGTGGAGGGTATAAAAATATCGATATATTATAGTGTCATACCACATGTGTTACCTATAGGTCACGTGTACGGAAGTATATATGATGCACACAACACACTACTATGTGAAGAAGCCAATAGCCGAAACTCTGAGAGATAACAAGCTCCAATTACCATTTGCTCGTGAGGCGGCTTAATGTATATATGTCACTAATAATTGTTAAATAATCACAACAACAATAATTTAAAAGAGAAACTATTAAATGTATTCCGTGGCAAGCAAAAAACCCTCGATCAAAAACAAAAACAAGCTTCAAGCTCAAAATGATGAGAGCACAAACAAACCTTTCTTGGACACCGACAAGCATTTCGTAGATTCAGAAGCAAAGCAGAAATCGCCCAAAACCAACAGAAGACAGACAAATCATTCCCAGCAACAAAATGCCGCCTGGAGATGTATTCAATTCAGTTTTCGCTGGATGACCTTTGAAGATACAACACCAGCGAGAGATGCAAGGCATCAACACAACACGGGACTCGGTTGTGGCAAAGCGAAGAAGAATTGAACATGCTAAGATGAAACTACCCGGAAGTCGACGGCTCTGCGATACCCTACTGGTCTGTAGTGACATACTTGCCGCCATAAATAAACAAAAAAACATGACAACTCCAAGTGGGCCCAGTACCTCACATCGGAATGTAGGGTGTAACTCACAAAAATGTGCCATCAACAATCCAACAAGTATTCATAAAAGCGTTGTAAGTGCCATTTCTGGTGTTGTTGTTGGTGGTGCAGGCAATGTGAGTAATAACAAGTTTGCCGGAGGTAATACATCAGCAAACAAATTTTCGATTTTCAACCGAATGAGTGGCAGGCTGGCGACTACATCGATTACGAGCGTGTAGCTATTATCTTGGAATGTATGAGTCAGCGCATCATCATTGTTAAATAATAAGTGGCATAATACCATAAGACAACCCATAACGGGCATAAACAAAGCTACATCAATGGAAACATAATTTAGGTGTTTGTTTTGATTGAACAACACAGCAAAGTGCCATTCGGCCATTGTTGTATTAATCAATTAATCAATTAATAAATTAATCAATTAATCAATTAATCAATTAATAAATTAATAAATTAATCAATTAATAAATTAATAAATTAATAAATTAATAAATTAATAAATTAATCAATAAATCAATTAATCAATTAATCAATTAATCAATTAATCAATTAATCAATTAATCAATTAATCAATTAATCAATTAATCAATTAATCAATTAATCAATTAATCAATTAATCAATTAATCAATTAATCAATTAATCAATTAATCAATTAATCAATTAATCAATTAATCAATTAATCAATTAATCAATTAATCAATTAATCAATTAATCAATTAATCAATTAATCAATTAATCAATTAATCAATTAATCAATTAATCAATTAATCAATTAATCAATTAATCAATTAATCAATTAATCAATTAATCAATTAATCAATTAATCAATTAATCAATTAATCAATTAATCAATTAATCAATTAATCAATTAATCAATTAATCAATTAATCAATTAATCAATTAATCAATTAATCAATTAATCAATTAATCAATTAATCAATTAATCAATTAATCAATTAATCAATTAATCAATTAATCAATTAATCAATTAATCAATTAATCAATTAATCAATTAATCAATTAATCAATTAATCAATTAATCAATTAATCAATTAATCAATTAATCAATTAATCAATTAATCAATTAATCAATTAATCAATTAATCAATTAATCAATTAATCAATTAATCAATTAATCAATTAATCAATTAATCAATTAATCAATTAATCAATTAATCAATTAATCAATTAATCAATTAATCAATTAATCAATTAATCAATTAATCAATTAATCAATTAATCAATTAATCAATTAATCAATTAATCAATTAATCAATTAATCAATAAAAAGTTTATTGATTTCGCAAATTCAATTAAAAATTTAATTAAAATATTTAATTAAATAATTTAATTGTATTCATTAATAGTTAAATTTTTTTTAAATTTTCAATTGAATCAATTAATAATTTAATCAAAATATTTAAAAATAAGAAATAAACAAGACCAATTTTCTTTCTGTATGTTAAAATAAACGCACAGCGCCACCTTGGTGCAAATAAATGCTGAACTGCAACTGATTTGCATCAAAGAAAGTGAAAATAAAACAAACAAAGCCAGAGCCGAATGACCTCAAACAAACTACTATGTGTGGCGAAAACGCATTTTGGCTGTACAACACGTGTGTTATGGAAATTCAATTTTTGTAAATGCAAGAAAAGCAATAACAAACTACACTCTAGGAGTGATCAAACCAAAGTAGCTTTTTACCGTTTTCTGTTCATGCAAACCACAAGCAATGAAAGAATGAAGAACAGACTACTACTTTTTGCCGTTTGTTTTTATGTTTGTTTCATGCCGCTCATAAGCAGAACGGCTACCCAACATACCAAATGACTTGAGAATAATATTATAATAAGCTTATCAACACAAACCTCAAGCTTGAAAATGAGTTGAGAATCCATCGTAAAATACTTGTGTAACAATTGCAGAAAAATCGAAACTGAACCCTCTTGATAATATTAAATGTGCACGCTTACTATAAGCTTGTCGTTGTTATTGTAGAATAGTCTTACGAAAATAATATTGTCTTAAGTTTCTCCTTGTAATTGTAGAATAATATTTATATTTAAAATAATATTAAAATTTTGGTTTGTTGGGTAATTTTCGTTAATATTAATTAATTTTATTAATTCAGTCCATTTTTTTGTACTTTTCAGTTACAATTAAAAATTAGTTACAAAAAAACTAAGCCAAGACAATATCAATAATTTATATAATAAATTCAAATCAATAATTTTTAATGTTTATATTCACATTTTGGATTTTTTTGGTTATTATTGACACATTTCTCTTACTTACTTAAGAAACGTTTGTGTATAACAGTAGTTTCTCAAGTTTCTTGCTGGTAGTTTTCGTGTGCGAACTAGAGAAGCTGTTGTGTATTATAAGAATTCCTCGAGCATTCACTAGTGAATTCACTATTTTTATAATATTGTTCTCAAGTTGTATTGCGGTTTTAATAGGATGTTGTGTAAGCACTAGAGATGTGCGCGTGAGTGGTTATTGGCTCACGTTCACGCACGCTCACGAAGGAAAAAAATTTAATCACGCACGTTCACGCACGAAGATTTTTTCATTACTCACGTTCACGCACGCTCACGTGAGTAAAATTAATTTTGCTCACGATCACGCGTGAATCACGTAAATCACGCAAAAAATTTCCAGAAAGAAAATAATATATACATTCTAAATCGAAATGAGTAACGCCGCGCAAATCCGAAAATTATATGATTTAAATCACTAAGTTTGCGATGTTTGTCCTAAATTCATATTTTTAAAGTAGTATACAAAATTACAGTGTGATATATCCTATAGTTTAACGCAAAATAAGCATAAAATCGAAGTAGAAATCAAAGCATATATCCCGATATCACTTATTTGTTTTTATTGAATTAACACTAAGGCCCATATAAATGCAGTGTCTATTGTTGGTGCAGGAAATGCTTGCTTAAATAATATAAAAATAGAAATTATACCTGCATTGAAGCACTTTGTTTTAGAAAAAAATTATATATGATTTTTTTTTTTTGAATGAAAAACGAAATAAAATGAAAATAAAAGAATTAATAAATATGTGCGACTCACGAAATAATCACGTGATTCACTCAGAAATTAGACTCACGCACGAACATTTTTTCGTTACTCACGTTCACGCACGCTCACGTGAGTAAAATAAATTTTGCTCAGGATCACGCGTGATTCACGCAATTCACGTGAGCAGCGCCCATCTCTAGTAAGCACTCCACCTCTCTCCGCTCTCTCCAAACACACTCACACGTTGTTGTTTGTTTGGTTGAACGACATCATTACTACGGACAAAAACACACAAGAATCGCCGGCGATATTTGTTTCTACCATAATATAAAATTCGATTAAAAAATTAATTGATATTATAAAAAAAGTTGTTAAACACAAATTCAATTAAAAAAATAATTGATTCAATTAAAACATCTATTGAAAACCAAATTTGATTTCAATAAAAAGTTTGCTTGAATATGTTAGCCCAATATTTTGTTCTGTGTATTTACGCAAAGATTGTGTCAGAATGCAGAATTTGTTTTTTCGACATGCTTGTCAACATCCTCAAACGCCGAAAGGCTAGATTTTATGTGTGTTAATCTTTCAGTAAAAGTGTACGTTCGCTGCATATATACAAACTCTTTGAATATGGTTTTTAAATATGAAGTATATGTTGTATTCCTGACTCAATTTGTCTTCCTAACCACCTATTTAATACAAAACCATTGATAACTTTGCTGTCACCTTGTCAAGTCTCACAGTTGTTTAGCAAGGAACGCGTTCAGTGTTATTTCATAACACAGACAGACTGACATAGATAGATCATCTCTGAATTTCACAACGCCTCAGAATATACAATTTTAGAGTATATTTCATGGTAAAGTGAATATGTGGTGGTGGTGTAAACACACACGTCTTATACATTATCATTTTGGGATAAGATAATAAATAATTAAAATTATTGATTATTGCGTTGATTATACTTTTATTTAAAACGTTTTTGTGTTGCGTGTACATATATCGAGGGCTTATATTCATACAATTGCAGGGATTTTCGAAACTGGCTACATATATGTTACAAGCGACATTGGTTCAGAAAATGCGTTTTCTACACAACGTTGCCAACATTTCACGAAAAACGTTATCGAGTTTAAAATAAGTCTTATTTATATATTTGAGCAATAATGGCTATGTGCTTATTTCAACATTCATAGTGCTCAATTTTAAACGTGCAAACGTGGCTATGAACCATAAAACCGCGAATAAGAGGAAATTTCGAAATATTTGTAATCGTAGCAATTAGTAATCCTCTTTAGATTGGATTGTAGAAGAAGGATTCATAATTACTCTTAAAATTAAGGAGTACATCAGTTTTTTCGCTCTCCTGAAAAGTTCTGTTTTTGTTCATAGCCACTTATGAATATAAGCCCTCGATATAATGTTACCCTAGTATAAAAAACACCTAACTCTAGCAACATCGAAGCAACATCGGTTGAAGTTGTGGTTTTATATGTTCTGGTGGAGACACAGTGCATGAATTCGTCTGAATACAGGGTGCGGCAAAAGTCGTTAAGGGATTTGAATTTAATTTAATTTCCCCCTTTTTCTTTTTAGGAATTGTAAAATAAATCTGCGAGATTAATCATGGAAAGTTACAACGTTATTCAACAAACTAAAATTATAGAATTTTCTTTTGAACATCAATTTGAACGTTTAATTTCCAAAAATTCAGCATTCAATTGGCCGAACCGTTCGCCGGATTTAACAGCACTTGATTAATTCCTTTGGGGATATTTAAAAGAACAGCTAAAGGAGAATATTCGAGCCGAAATAAGAGCGTTGCAGCCAGATACTCTGATTCGTGTCATGGAAAATGTTCTTGAAAGAGCTCAACTTTGCTCGACTGAAATGGTGGTCACTTACGTGACGTAATCTTTCACACACAAATTTAAAAAAATCTGCAGATATTATATTTCATTATTTTGTAAGAAAAATAATTTTAAATTAAAAGTTAAATAAGTTATGATTGTTTTAAACCCCTTCGCGAAGTTTGCCGCACCCTGTATATGTGCTTTTATATTGGGAATCAAAATGTGTATTTGTCCCATTTTATGAATAATATGAATATATTATGAATTGAGGAAATACAATAAAATTTCTTTGTTTATATTATATTTCCGGTGTGTATATCCTTATAATTGCGTAGACAATAGAGGGATTTTTCGAAATTCGTACTTTAAAGGGATACAATTGGAAATGAGGGGTAGAAAAGGTACCAACAAAACCGCTGAAGTTGAAACCATGAAATTCGGTGTGTCATTTATTATTCCGATAGACTTTGAATCACTTTTTGAATCGATATAGTCTGCTCTAGAAATCACATATTTAAACCGATTTTAAACAAATTTTATAAGACACATTATATTTTGCTAGAAACATCTAAACAGAAGGTGAGTCACAGCGATACATGTTTTGATACAGCGATCCCTGACCAATTTTGACTTAACGCTCTAGAATATAAATATTGCAACCGATTTTGGTCTTATATAGTTCTCGATAAATCGAATAGTTTGATCTAAAAAAAAAGTAAACAAACTTTTTAAATAATACTAAAACTCCAAAATTTAGGCAAAGTGAAGCGTTGCTTTTAAGAAAATGTAACAAATAATGCAGATTGGCTGTATTGATTAACGACACACAAAAAATATATTAGATCTGATGGATTGGGCTTACTAGCTTTGTTTTTGTATGGAATCCACTCGCTTAACTATAAAGTAGCTTACTCTTAATGTTGCTGTCAGATTCTTCTTGTTGATCCATTTAAGAAAAATTAATGGGTAACAATGGTAAGGTGGCACCATCAAGTCTCTTAATCGTAAGCTAGTAAGCGCAATCGAACAGGCCTATTATATGGTTATTTGGAATAGTTGATTTGTTAATAGAAAACTGTAAGTCATGCATTTGACAATTTTTAATTTTTCATTACATGGAAGGTGGTTGTGGGAGGATTTTAATAAAAATCTAATTTCACAATATGGGAGTTGTGTGGAAAATGAAAATATTCCACTGTGCGATGTGGTGTACTTTGTTATTAACATTAGATTTCAACATACTCGCAGAAAAACAACTTGAAATAGTTCAATATTCATATTGCAATACTGTGACTTTTACTAAAACTGTTAGTATCATACTTGAGGTTCTTTATTTTTAAGTTGCTCGTGGTCAAGTTTAAGTTAATTAAATACACAAATTTAAGAATAGTTTTTTCCAACATCAGCTGTTCAGATGCAGTTACTCCATAAGAGTACACACCATGTGTACTTCCGAATTACCATTCATTTGTGTGTTTTCGGCATTGGAGATCGGTGTATGGTGATGGCATTCATCACATTGTTGACCTCGACGAACTTTCGTTATTTGTTTTAAGCCGAATTTTATTTAAAAAAGTCAGCATTCTGCTAGCATGCCATTTATGGAGAAAAATGTTTGTATTGTAGTGAAGCATGTGTTTCAGATTAACATCTTGTCAAAAAAGGAATACAAAATGTTATGAGCATTTGATACCATGCTCATCTAGAAGGCGGGATTGAAACATTCCTGTCTTTCTGTCATCAAAGAGAAACCATATAATTGTGTCCACTGTTTAAAGTATTTTGGCCATCGCACAGTGGTTCAGAATCAAAATCCATCGACCAAAACTTAATAACCTCTGAGTTCTGGAAAAAACCAAAATTAGACAAGGACCCAAGGATTATTTTGAGATATTAACATTAAAAATCGGCAATCGGATATATTTTCGAAGCCGGCTCAAAATTAAAGAAAATTAAAATTTTGAATTTTTTGTTTTTATGTTTTTTTACATATTTTTACGTATTTGTTCATAATGCGAAGAAATATTTTAATTTTTTTTTGTATTACAGATTTTTACGTTTTTCAGATTTTAAAAATTGAAAAAACGTATTTTCGTTTCTTGACTTTGTCGAACTGTTTCTCACACATTTTAAGAGATTTTGTACTCAATTTTTTAGTAGAAATTGTGGTTTCTTAGCTTTATTATGATGCCAAAACTATGTTTGTGCCAAATATAGTTTGTTTTTGATAAATATTTTAAAAAATATCCTTTTTGAACAAATGCCTGTCTTTGAATCCACACAAATTTTTCCTTCAAAGCCTTTTACGAAATATATACATATTTAATAAAAAAAGGTTGAAGGCTTCCCCGTTTTTTCAGGGTAAGTTTTGCCCGCCCAAAATTGCCCCCTTGGAAGATAGGATGCATTTCGTGCTAAAAATCAGATTTTTTAGTTCCAAAACGTAATTTCCTCATTATTTTCCAATCACATATGGTGAAATGGGGCCAGATCGGTTCAGATTTGGATATAGCTCCCATACAAATTTCGGCCTCCATTTAACTTTTTGCGCTTAGAATCGATTTTTTTAATCGATTTTTATCAATATCGCGATAGCAATTTATATTTCAACTGGAAACATTATCGTGAAATTGGGTCGATAAAAATGTCGCTCCCGATTTGACTTTTTCCGCTCTAGAAACGACATATTTTAACAGATGTTCATTAAATGTGGCAATATACATTATATTTCAACTAGAAACACCTACAGGGAAAATGGTCCTTCTCGATTTTACTTTTTGTTGTCGAGGTATTACTGATTTTGATCTAATTTAGCAGATCAAGCTATATGTCAGATGGAAATATGCTTGCGAATGTAGGTCACATCGGTTCATGATATAGTACAAAAATCCTTCCCGATTTCACTTTTTCCCCGAATTCCATTGTAATGGGCTAGAAGTTGGAGGGTACAATAGAGTCGGCCCGCCCGACTTTAGCCATTCGTTACTTGTTTTATGGTTTCTTTCATGTCAGCCAAAAATATGTATTTTTTTAATTTTTGGAGACTGTTCGTAAACCATTGCTTCTATATGAATGTAAAATATTTATTTTTTGTTGCATTTTGTTGTTTGCCTTGTATTTATAAATTAACGATAATTATACTCTCACTCTACAGAGTAGGAGGGTATATATCATTTTGGATAGAAAAAAGTGTAACTCATTGAAGGAGTAAAATAAAAGCCTAAGTATGTTTGGACCAAATCCATTTCATGACTTTTTAAGTTGCTTGAGCCGTGTTCGTCCGTCCGTCTGGCTGGCTGGTGTACACGATAACTCTAGAAATATGTTAAGGAATCAATTCAAACTTTGCACGTGGTAATATTTTAGCTAAACTTAGTTTAAGTTCGAAAATGGGTGAAATTGCCACGCCCATTATGGTAGCTCCCACACAAGTGGCCCATATTCATATGTTACATTAAAACCTATATAACTTCGGATATTCGGAATAACCTTTATTTTGGTATATGATAAAGTTTTTATAATCACTTTAATTGTACAATATATATATATGTTCTCTGAGAGTGAGGGTATAGTTTAGCCGACTTCCGTTCGTCCGGGCCGAATCACACTATGTCTGTATGTCACGTATAGGACTCCAAACCGGTTGTTATTCTTGTTGTACCCACGTACGGAATGGGGGTTGGAGTCCTTGGCCGGATTTTGTTGGGGATCCGGGTCGTATCGTGCATAGAACCGACTGCCAAACCGGTGGACTGTAGCTAACTTTTGGACAGGGGATGATTCCTGGATATACTAGGTCATGATAGGACAAAGGGACGTGGTAGTGCCCACACAAACTATACTTTAAAAACTTCCAATTAGTATTAATTTTATTTCCTAAAGAATAGGGGAATAGGGAAGAATGAGCCCGTGCATAGTTAGGTAGCTGTAATCGTTTGTTTGGTATACCTCTATTCCAATTTTAACCCTTAAGAATACAAATTTGAAAAAAATCCTCCACGCTGAATTTCGCGTTTTTAACTGTTGTTGTGCTAAAAGTACCATTTTTATACCTTTTTGCCACATTTCACTCCCTGACATTTGGGTCATCTATCCCTCCTTGTCCACATGCTCGTATATTTTATATTTACCAACCAACGAAAAAACAACAATTCTTTTTTTACTGATAATAGCAGACGCTATCAAAGTAATTTTTTGACACTCCATAGCGAATTTGAATTAAATTAAATAGGCACATAAGGGTGGATGTGAAATTCTGAATGAATATAGTATCAACGAGTCTCTTCCACTTGAGCTTTTCTTTGGAAATTCCGCAGATTTTGAAATACAACCTAATGTACATATTTACGATTATTTATAAAGAACACACATGTCTTCCATAGTACAAAAACTACGTCATATCAAAGGATATTTTTGAAAAGGTGGCGATAATTTCTATCGATTCTATAATATCAATTTTAAATTTTTTGACGCAATATCTACATATGTCTATGTAGGGTGAACCCCTACAAATAAGAATCACTATATAGTGCTCGTTTTGGCTATAATATCCAATATCAATTAAATATAAACTGACATATTAAAAATAGATGCTTAAATACTCTAAATATTAGGGGTATTTTCATGTGTATTCCATATGAGGGAACAAAGTTTCCCTTTGCACGATTTCGCCCAGTTACAATCCCAACCGATCTACGACTATAAGACGTGTTTACGAAATGTTGGATCTCCTAACGCCATTCGTTTAGATGCTAGCATGCTTTCAACAGACGGACGAACGGACATGGCTATATTTAATTTGTAGGGTTTCAGGTCGATATTTCATGGTGTTACAAACGGAATGACAAACTTAGTATACCCCCATCATGGAGGTGGAGGTTATACAAATACTATATACAGGATATAAAGTACTAACAGTGGTGAGTTTGGCATATTTCTTTATCAAAATATAGATAGACGTTATTGAATATAAGCCTTCAATATAGTTGGCCCCGTCCGTCTTCAGCCTGTTCTTACTTTAACTTTTGAGTTTTCAAAGTGAAGAACATCATTCTCATAACAACTTCTTGTTAAGTTTATTTGTGACGATTCAAGTTTTCACTATATTATTCGCTCATTCGGAAGCTTTCTTTCTGGGATACACAAACTCCACCAACATTTTTTAAACAAATCGTCAGTTGATTTTTCTAATCGGTCAATAGCTGGGCCGAAATGTTTTGTGCTATATTCGAATTTTGGAAAACTTTGGGCAAGTCGAATCAGAATATAGCTGCAAGATTGTGTTGCTGGAATATAATGTGAGGCTTGGAAATCTAGTCCTCTATTGCAATTTACAGTAAACTTTCATGTCAGGAAATTATATTGATCTGTGAATTCAATGAATTGATTTGATTTATTCAACTAATTTTTAGAGGTTTATACACAGAAAAAAGTGCACCTGATAATTTCAGCGAAAAAAAAATGTTACATTAATACAAAAATAAATACGAACAAACATTATTTAGAACTGTTGAGAAGTTTAGTCAAAATTAGACACTGCTAAAATAGAACGCAATTAAAACATTTGACTAAAACTTTAGTCAAAAACACAAGATTTTCTAATTACACATTTAATTGGAAATTATTTTCTTACACTCCATGTAATTGAATATTTAATATAAAATTAGTATTACGCATACCGTGCGTAGTGCGATGATAAGAATGTGCGACTACAAATCCGATATTCGCTTGGGCCAAAATTTTCTTTATTTTCGTTCAATAAACGACTTACAACTTTTTTAATCAATATGCGAATTTCTTCATTGAGTAAATATGCAAATATTTTCAATTAACGACATACAACTTTGTTAGTCAATATGTGAATTTCTTTATCGAGTGAATATGAAAAATATTTTCAATAAACGGCTAATAAATTTCTTTATTGATTCCTTGAAATTCTTTATCACACCATTTTTGAATAATATTTCATTTGAATTCGTGATTTTTTTAATTGAATCCAAATTTTATTTTTTTCTGCGTAGTTTGATGGCAAAAGCATTATTGATTTTGTTTAAAGTTCAATATCGCCAGCACTGAAATCACATTATGATTAAATCTTGTTAAGTTTCAATATTATTAAATTAAAAAAGCTACAAAAACGAGTCGTTACACGACAAACATATGGTTGTAGATTTATGAACAAGAATGAAAAGTCGAACGAAAACAGTTCAGTGCAAATTTGGGTTTCGTTATTCGAACCTTGGTTAAACCAATTCCAGACGCAAGTGTGTAGCTGGTTTTCGTTCGTCGTGAAACATGGCGATTATTTCTTCATATATTGAAAACTCGGTTTGAACGGTTACCCCTATTTTGGAAAATTTGTATGTTGTGAATTTTCGAACAAACTGAAGACAGGTTGTGTTATTTCTACTCTAAAGTTCATTCTCGTTCTGTGCAACAAATCTCACCACAAAGATGACACTACAGCGTGGTGTAGGGTATAATCATAATCCGGTTAAATAAATTGGTAAAATATGGTGTAAATTTCGCCAATTTATTCTGATGCTTATGGAAACGGAAACACTAATGATTGTCTTCTCCAGAAGTGTGGTTCCATGTTGGTTTGGGGGGAGCTCCATGTTTGATACATACATACATAAATATTATTTGTGCTGCCACATGCAAACACTGCACAGTGCTACATTTTACTAAGCTAGATGTAATAAGCGTCAGAAGAAAAGAGTGTTCTGATCACGAAAATTTAATATTTTGACAGACGCTCAATGTTTTTAAAATATTTCCCATCTACCCAAGGATTTAAATTTGTGAAGAGAGGACTTAAAAGCAAAAATTTGAAAAAAAAAAATCGAAAAAATATTGATTTGTTTTAAACGAGCTCAATATTAAAAGCGAATAAAATAGAGAGATAGATATTTGAAGTGCGATTCTTTGTTAACATCATCATTATTAATAGTGGCTTAATCAAAAGATGCAATAAAATGCCACAACAATGGTAGGGAGGAGAAAAAATTAATAAAATAAAATTTTGGATAAGTTATGAAAAATGAAGATTCGATTTTTTACATTTTTATTATTTCTAGCTCATCTCAATGAAAAAATCGAAAAATCTGCTAAAAATGTTGGATAACTTTCGGTATAACTCTGACTCTTATAGAAATCTTTAAAATAGACTGGGAAAGTTAAGTAAATTTTTCGATAACTGGCATAGTTGTAGAGATATACTATAAGTTATGAAAAATGAAGATTCGATTTTTTACATTTTTATTATTTCTAGCTCATCTCAATGAAAAAATCGAAAAATCTGCTAAAAATGTTGGATAACTTTCGGTATAACTCTGACTCTTATAGAAATCTTTAAAATAGACTGGGAAAGTTAAGTAAATTTTTCGATAACTGGCATAGTTGTAGAGATATACTATAACTACACCTTTTTCATGTGTAATTCAAGAGACGTCACTTGAAATTCAAAAAATATCAATTGAAATTCAAAAAAATGCCAATTGATATTTGTAATTCAAAAGACATCATTTGAAATTCAAAACTCGTCAATTGAAATTCAAAAATTATTCCATTTGAAATTTAAAAACGTAAACAAAGCAAAATATATATTATGTGGGGTAGCATTTATTTATCCCCTTCTGGTAGCACCACATATAAATTGGCATAAGCTTTGGTTAAAATAAAACTGCTATAACTTTAAATAGGATATTTATGCTTTTGTCACTAATTTCTTCTCACAAAATTGTCCCTATCCTAGGTAAAATTAAATCTTGTATAACTTATATTCCGTTATTTTGATTGATTAAGTTATTGTACTGAGCTGGTAATAATTGTACATTATATACGAATTTACAGAAATTTTACATCTTTATAATTATTATCTGCTTATCAATCCATTAAATCTGTTTTGTAAATATCCAAATTTCCATAAATAAATGGTACCACATCTAATGTACATTTTGCTTAAATAGTTTTTTTTACATTTTTGAATTTCAAATGGTGTCTTTTGAATTACAAATGACGAGTTTCGAATTTCAATTGATATTTGTTGAATTTCAAATAGGGTCTCTTGAATTTCAAATGGATTTTTTGAAATTCAATTGATATTTTTAGAATTTCAAAGGGATTTTTTGAATTTCAAATAGTGTCTTTCGAATTACAATTGAAAATGGTGTAGAAGGTTCATGACACATGGCACAATTGCAAAAATGTGATCAAATTTCACGTCTTAATGGATTTCAGGCAAACATTCTTAGGCCTTAAGAGAGAATATACATACACATGAATTATTATCGATTTTATGTAAGTTATCGATAACTATCTATTTTATTTTTTATTATCTATTATCTATTTTATTAACTATTTTTTTCGATTTTTTTGTAACTTTTAAAAAATCAGTAAGCGAGATATCGAACTTGTCCAACGAGAATTATTATAATTATTTTGAATATCTATATCCATATATGTGCATACACTTTTGAAAGCGGCAGTTTGTTGTTTACTTTTTGCCACTCCAATTGCGCGAATTGCACCACTGTGCGCTGATTCGATACGGTTTAACATACACGTTTCTTTGTAATTTTTAACCGATTTTTTTATTTCGATTTTCTTAATTTCGTGACACAATTATGCTGATATGCGTAAGTTTTAATCTAATTGGCTTGGTTCTTGCGATTCATTAATTTTTACTTCTAGACACTGTTGTTGTTTTAATTAATTCTTGAAATTCTGTTTTTGTTTTTATTTTTTTTTCTTTCCTCAATGGAACACTGCGAATACCAACAAAAAGAATCCAAAAAAAATAAAGAAACACTGAATATAACAAAACGTTCGGTGGTTTGCGTCGTTTTCTTTATTACCAACAAGCAGCCGTCGCACCGTCCGTACCGTACCCGCTTATGGCTCGCTGCATACTTAACTGTCACTGTTTAAAAGTCATCGTTCAGAGGCGATGACGGTTATAATATGTGAGTATCTTGTAGGTATTTCTGCTGCTGTTGTTTGTATGAACATACATACACACATATATATCAATACGTATATTTTTGGGGAGATAACTTCAGCACTCTGAACATATATAAATACATCCCCATACATACATACAGATGTGTATTTATACGCTAATGCGCCAACCGAAAAACCAACAACATCAGCAACGCGCGACTATAGACGGAAACGTCGTTCGTACATATATGAAACGGCACAACAACACAATACAATGCGATAAGTGTACATACAAACAGATAAGCCTGCATACATTCATACGATCATTAAATATTCGTAAATTGTACGCATGCGCAGCACATTGTAGTTCTTCACCAGGTACCAGGTATACCCAAAAACATCAACATCATCAGCAACAACAGCAGCAGCACCAACAGCAAACAAACACCAAGCAAATTGTCATATCGATCATTATGAGCCCTCGGGAGGGGATCTCTTGTAGGACAGACTGGCAACGGTCCAAAAGGTAAGGCAAGACATTTTAATTCTCCCCTCAGAGAACAACACACCTTCATTTAACGAGCAACACACAATGCGATTGCTCTTGACTTTGGTTGGCGGTTCTTCAGCGAAATCCTCTCCTAATTTGGATCTCCAATAATGACATTTCCCCTGCACAACAAAACACACTCTTCCCAAAATACTTTCTCTGAATGCCTTGCCTTTGTTAATATTCATAAGCCTTCTGTTGTTGTCTTTTGGCGCTATGTGAGTGGCTTGTTTGTTTTTAAATTTGAATATATTACTGATTAAATAATTACATAGAAACAAATCTGAACTTTTCTCTCAGTGTGAGTTTGCGCCTAAAAGTATTCTCTAGATGAGCCATTAAAAACACGCAGTGTGGAGATTCGAAAAGTAGGGAAATAAATCACAGTCACACAGTTTTCTACGCGGCTGGATCAATTTAAATGAAATTTCATAAATGCACAGTGGTCGAACTTGTACCTCATGAGTTTGAGAACGTAAAATATGATTTTCTGCTAAAATGGTAGTAGTCATCTTTGATTTATTTAACGGAAAGACTAAAAACATATTTTTGATTATTTGTCTTCTAACTAGGGTTTGCATTTTCCCGTAAACGGGAATTATTTTTTCAATTTCCCAGGGACAGCACGGGAAATCGTCAATATATCGTTTACCATGAATTATGCTTATTTTTTCCAATGAAACATTTACATTTTATTAAGGTGGGATGTGTGCGATTTTTGAACGGATATTCGGCAAGTGAGTTGTGCTTCTCATTCGTTTGTGAAAATCATTACTTAAAGAGGCCGGGTATGTTGTTGAAAAGTTGCTGCGAAACCATCTGACGAAACCTTTCACAGGGTGGAAATAATGAAAGTGGTAGTCTGCCGCCAAGTAATAAATGTTACCAAGCGATTTATAAATAAATTATAAATATAGATGGTCTTGAGCCAGGAGAGTTTCCCAGTTCAGTAAAATAAAAATGTATTTCACAACGAACCTGTTATTGAATTCAACTCAAACATCTTTTCAAGTTCTAAAATTAATTAAATGTTTTTCAGTCAAAATTTGAAAGTGAAATTTAAGAGCAGACAATGCATTTATGACGTCATCAGATATTTTTTATTTTATTGGAAAATGTGGACGCGACAAAGAACGATCGTTCACATTCAACAGATGTAGACAGTAGAGCATTAAATAAAATGTTTAAATTGTCTGTTCTTTGTCCTGTTGCTTTGGAAACTATAAATTCTTTTTAGACATCTATCTTGACTTTTTTAATACAATATTGTTACTTGCGTTTTCTATAGCATTGTTTAAAAACGACAGACCTCATTTATTTTGGGCGTTCCATAACATGCCCACAATCGACTTATTCTAGGTTTTTAAATTTTTTCATATGGAGTTTGAAAAGCAAACCCCGGAAAAGTGAATGTTGGGTGTATATCCGAACGTATTTGTCATCGAACTGCTATATTTGACATACCAAATTAAAATCGATATGAGCTAAATTATTGTACAACATTTTTATTGTGGAAATGATGGTAAAAATAAACGAAGAAATATGTAAAAAAGTTCTACCGAATTCCCGCGGGATTCCCGTACAAATTTCCCGGGATACGGGAAATGAAAAATATGTGAATTCCCTGGAATTTTCCCTCGGGAAATCCCGGGATGCAAACTCTACTTCTAACCAATCCTAATCTACTTCTCATTCGATAACCATTCGAATGGAACCTGCAAGGAGGCAGAAGGACGTGAAGGCCCGCCAACACTTGGAGAAGACAATTGGAATCCAAAGCAAGGAATGTAAGAATGAGTTGGGCCAAAATAAATTCGATGGCACGCTAAAGATTGCAATGGAAAAACGTTGTTCCCACATGGAACCAAGTACAGATTTTAAACAAGGCCAGGTAAAAAACAGTCCTTTTGTTTCCTCTATCGGTTTCAAATACGCGTTACGCAAGATGTCAGCAGCGAACTCACAATTCTGTGCAAGCTCTGCTGTTTGGTCCTATTTGAAGAATGCAAGAAATAACCTTTTATCGGAATATTTGTTTATAACTTTCGATTTTGTTCGGTTGTCATTTCTCCAAAAAAATAAAATTTATTTAAAAATTAAATTTATCTATAGACTTGTTCGATTGGGCTTACTAGCTTAATTATACACTCCACGAGAGTATTATGTCTTTGTGCTTCGTACGCTTCCGAATATTTTACTATGAATAAGGACTATATTTGTGGAGGTACCATAAGGGGTATATAAAATTTTATCGATCTCCGAATTTAAATTAAGTCTGGGAAAATAATACTTTCTTCAGAGTTTGTATAAATTCCTTAACTCCCTTCGCGAGTTATCGCGTACACCAGACAGACAGTCGGATGTGGAAGTGATTTAGGATATACATAGGGTCTTAAGTCACTATTTTTTCTATTCCAAATGATAATATCCCAGCTTAAGAAAGAAACGGACAAACAATTTTCTTCGTGGACTAGGGCATTATAACACCAAGAAATATTTGAGCTAGACCCACCTTTAAGTATACGGATCGGCTTAGAATCACCAGCTGAATCGATTGGTCCGATTGTCATTGTTATTGAATTTGGAGAAAATCGGTTCAGATTTAGATATAGCCTCCATACAAATATCCCTATAATTTACACTATTACTGCTCTAGTATACACATTTTACACAGGATCACGACCAAATTTTCAGGATCGTGTTATATTTAAACTAGAAACAGCTCAAGGGAAAGTGGACCACATGGGCCTATGTTTTGATATAGCCCCCATACAAATGTACATCCGATTTACAATATTACTGCTCTAAAATGCACATTTTACATCGGATCTTGATCAAATTTTCCACGCAATGCTACATTTATACTAGAAACACGTATTTTGAAAGCCAGCTATATATGTAGGTCAATGCTTTGCTATAGCCCCCATACAAAAGGGCCCCCAGTTTACACTATTATCGTTCTAGAACCCACATCTTACATTGGATCTTGTTAACATTTTGCAGATCATGTTATATTTCAATAAAGAATGCCTACTTTGAAAGTGATCTATAAATGCCCACCTTTTAATGTAGCGAGCTTACAAGTGGCCCCCATTTGAATTATGACCCACATTTTACAGCGGAAGTTTTTCAATTTTTGCAGATTCTATTATATTCATATTTCATACTAAGAATACCTACACAAATACCTACAAATTATTACCCCTCTAGGACCCACAATTTACATCGGAAGTTTCTCAAATTTGCATTATATTTCAACTAAGAAGACATATTATGAAAGTCAAATATATGGGTCCATATTTTGGTAAACCCCCCTATAAATTGGGCCCCATTCTACTCTATTACATCTCTAGAACCCACATTGTGAATTAGATCTCGATATAATTTTGCATATAATGTCATATTTTAACGAAGAATACCGACTTTGAAAGTGATCTGTATTGAACCACTTTTTAATGTAGAGCCCTTACAAATGGCCCCATTTTAATTTTTACCCCACAAGAACGCAAATTTTACATCAGATTTTTCCCAAATTTTGCAGATTATATTATATTTCAACTAAGAATACAAAGTCAAATATATGTGCCCATACTTTGGAATAACCCAAATGAGCCCCTAATACAGCTCTAGAAACTACGTCTTACATCGGTTCATGATATATTTCAACTATGAACACCTACCGTGAATGAGATTTATAATCCCATTTGGACCAGGCCCCAAGTGTTGCTATAGGCCTCCTTTCAAATGTCGTTCCGATCCATCCTACTGTATAATTTGTATTTGTCTGCCGGAAAGTTGGATCAATAATTTATATTTGTTAAATATGACTAAAGACTGTACAATTTATATGAACTACATAAAATTGCTCCCATGAAACACCTGGGTTTAGTAATAAAAAGGGGGTATATACGCAGGGAGTGGTGTAGGGTATTATATAGTCGGCGCCGTCCGACTTTAGCCTTTCCTTACTTGTTTGTGAGGAAATTGTTTAAATTTTTGTGTCTTCTTAAATTAAACTATTGATGGATGGCGCAATATAAATTGATTTTTTAATTTGTACAAGAGGGACAAAAATCAATTCGGCGCATAAATTCCTCCGCCTACGTAGGATTTAGAATCGAGAATTTTGTGTGAATATACCTCTGAATACGTAATTGCCCAACATAAAGCTATCTTTCAAATTTCTTGAGCGTTTTCAAGTGATTTACCCTTAAAGGATATACTTACACGTTAAAAAATAATAATTAAGAAAATTTATCATCGCTTCCTCCCATTTCAATGATTGTCAGTGCTTCATCAAACACCTGTTGAGATTTCAAAAAATGCTTTCCATTTTTATGTTACCAATTTTTTGAAATTGTTAGGATGAACCTATCTAAAAAATATGACTGTTTATATGTATGCAAGAAACAATAACCACATACAACAACACACTTGGACAAAATAACAATGGTATTTTTATTCGAATATGTAGAGTGTGCCATTTAAAATTTTAAATTAGAATCGGCTATAAATGAAATTGTTCAAATTTCTGGTTTTTATGGAAAGGTTGAACTTTGTCATTTAATAATGGAACACAATATCATTCATACGACTACCACGACTGGCTCGGCAGAATCTCGCCCGATCGACCCAATTATTCAGTACATTTTCGATTGTTCCGGCTTGAATCTCTTCAATGTCAACTTCGATTTCATGTTTCAACACTTCAATTATCTCCTGTGCATTTCCCTTTATCCCTTTTTACTTTCGAGATTGTTGGTCAAGCCGTTTGGTCTGGGCGGTGCTTCAATAGATAACCCCTTAAATGTAGGAATTTCGAAAAATTCCTTTTTATCTCACTTCTACACTGTAAGACGAATGAATATATACCCCGAATTCCTTCATTTGCTTTTCTAACTATTTTGAGGGATGTAAACTCAGAATTTCATGATTCCAGCTCCATCCGTTTCATTGGTACCATGTTATCCCTTTTTAACCAAGGAGAAGCGGCCGTATCACCTCTCATATGAAATTAAAACCAATTATAAAATTCTTTGACAGCAGGCTTTACTTCCGAACGCAATGTGAAATAAGGCCATATAACTCCCACACAAATGGGAAACATTTTTGGTTAAAAAAAAAAAAAAACAATATAACTTCAATACGGCTAGTTAAAATAACATAAAGGGAACGAAATTTGATCAAAATTGGCTAACTAAGTATAGGAACCCAATCACGGCAATCGTCATGGTTTCGATCGAAAATCACTCTCTGAATCACGAGAGTCGTTATCAACTCGACTGACATCTTCATGAGTCAGCTTGGGGAATGACGCTGACTTGTAATCCACATTTCATTACCTTAGGCCTGGATAACTGGAAATCATTGCAATCTACCTTTTTGTTTAATTTTAAAAAGTATTCTTGTAGCAAACAAATATTTTTGGTTTGTTTCTATTCTTCTTATCCTATGTTTGGCATCAGCCCAGGCCGAACTTTATATACCCTCCACCATTTCTGCTTTCAACAGACGGACGGACATGGCTAGATCGTCTTAGAATATACTTTATAGGGTCCCATGTCGATATTTCAAAGTTAGTATACCCCCATCCTGCAGGTGCAAATTGTTGATTCAATGTGTAAGCCAAAGACATGGTACCGTCGACAATTCTTACGATACGGAAAAGCTTTCGTTAACGAATGTCACACATATCTATATATATAAACAAGTAAGGAAAGGCTAATGTCGGGCGGGCCGACTCTATGATACACTCCACTTTCAATCCGAATACAATTTAATTCGGTGAAAAAGTGAAAATGGGAAGGATTTTTGTATCCTGTAAATGTATGCGTTTGACAAAAAATGTTAAATCGGAAAGGACATTTGTATCGGGGTATATTGAAATCTGGAACGAAATAGGTGAAATATAATATGTATAGTTTGGCCAAAATCGGTTAAACATTTGGGAGCAACATTTGTATTAGCGCTATATCTAAATCTGAACCGATCTTAGGCACTTTCACCATAGGTATTTTACATGGATTATAAGCTGTTGTGCCAAATTTAAAGAAAATCGAGTACAATATGTGGTTTCTAAAGCGGCTAAAGTCAAATCGGGAGCCACATTCTAAATCTGAACCGATCTTACCCAATTTTTGCATAGGTGTTTCTAGTTGGATTATAAGATGTTGTGCCAAATTTAAAGAAAATCGGGTACAATATCTGGTTTCTAGAGCGGAAAATGTCAAATCGGGAACGACATTTGTATGGGGGCTATATCTAAATCTGAACCGATTTGCCTAAAATTAAATAGCGTTCGTCCTTGATCCACAAAACTTACTTGTGCCAATTTTTGTTAAGATCGGAATATAATTGCGACCTGTAATTTGATTACAACTATAGATGTACAGACGGACATTGCTAAATCGGCTCAGAAAGTGATTATAAGTCGATCGGTATACTTAACAATGGTCTATCTCGCTTGCTTTTGGTTGTTACAAACAAATGCACAAAGCCATAATACTCTCGTGGAGTGTATAAAGAGTTGCGTTACTGACTGACTTATCATTGACCAGCCCCCAGACCAAACGGCTGAAGCTAGGGTCATGAAATTTTCAGGGTAGTTCCCAAATATGACGTAGACGTCGACTAAGAAAAGGTTTTTGCGAAATTCGTATTTTTAGGGGGTAAAATGTCCCAAAAATGGATAAACATCGAACCTTCGTCCTGACTAAACGGCAGTAGCTAGAAACATGAAATTCGGTGAGTTCCTTGGAATTTTTCCAAATTTGTACTTTTAAGGGGCGAGCGGGACAAAAAGGGATAAAAATGGTACCAAAGTATAAAGTATTACAGCTAAAATCGTGAAATTTGGTATGTAAATTCCTCTGACCATATAGAAACGAAGTAAAATCGGATTTTTCGAAATTTGTACTTTTAAGGGAAGAGAGAGACAAAAAGGGATAAAAATAGTACCAACTAAAGTATTACAGCTATAAACGTGAAATTTGGTATGTAAATTCCTCTGACCATATAGAAACGAAGTAAAATTGGATTTTTCGAAATTTGTACTTTTGAGGGAAGAGCGGGACAAAAAGGGATAAAAATGGTACCAACTAAAGTATTACAGCTAGAATCCTGAAATTTGGTATGTAAATTCCTCTGGCCATATAAAAGCGCAGTAATTAGATTTTTCGAAATTTGTACTTTTAAGAGGAGCGCGGGACGAAAAGGGATAAAAAAGCTGTACAATCCTTTAAAAACGTAAACGCGGAACATAAATGGATATTTCAAAATTTGTACTTAAAAGGGGATTACGGGACAACAAGGAATAAATGTGTTACCAAATAAAGTACATATTTTTAGGGGAAACAAAATCACCTATAGTGATTTTTCTAATGTGTACTGGCTGGCTGAATCTAGAAACATGAGATAGAGGATATAAAAATTATACATTATACAAGTAGTTCAGCTAAAATAGTGCATATCGGCAAACACATTCCTTTGACTGTGAGTGCTAGCTAATAGGAGGTTTCTATATCCACCAAAAGAAAATTAAATAAGTACTATCCAAAAACAGAGATCGATAAAATTAACAAATAACTGGCTTATTCGCGTGCGAACAGCGGGTACTGCTGGTAAACCTTAAATGATTGACCAATTATTTCACTTTCGAATGAAATTGCGTTCTGTCACAGAATTGCATATTCAATGCTCGTACTTTTAGGATCTAAATGGTCAAAAAGGGATAAAATTAGTGCCGACCAAAAGACTACAACTAGAATCACAAAATTCGTTGTGCACATACCTCTGATTGCGCAATTTTTTGAAATATGTACATTTAGGCAAAACTGGCCAAAAGGTTTAAAAATGGCACCAATCATCTATATATAGAATCATCTATATATAGGGTGGTTAAATTTTAAGGGCCGATGTTGATTTTGAATAAAACACAAATTATTTAGGAAATTATTGTCATTTCTTTTTATTATAAAATAACGCAATTCGGCAAGCACTGTCGGCACAAGTGTGCTATATAAAAGGAGGTTTCAAAATTACTGTTTTAGATTTATCTATATCCACCAAAAGAAAATTAAATAAATCCTATCTAAAAACAGAGGCAGATAAAACAAGAATTTACCTTTGTTGCGTGCAAAGTAACGGGCACAGTTAGTAAAATATAAAAAATAAGAAAATTTTCTAAAATTCCTACTTTTATTTCAGAATGATATGAACGTGATACGACAGGCACGGAGCTAAAGGCTGTACATTTCACTGTGACCTCGGAAATTCGTTTTTTAGGATACAAATTTATCGAAATTCGATTGATATACTCCCCTGCCTGTGTGGAAGCTTGGAAATGAAAATGGGTGGAACTGGTCCGAAGCGAAAACTTTGTTCCTTAACAACGAATAAAACACATATTTCTAGATATGTCCTATAAGTAGGCGTGGTCTTTAAAATTAGTTAATAGATTTTAATTCAAAATTATAATAATGAAACATAACAATTTATATAATAAACATCGCTAATATCATAATTTTCCTAATATTTTTCTACATGTAAATTTGAAGTCGACAACCTCTAATCTGCCGGTAATGCTGTGGAATGCAATCCAATAAGGAGGGCTTTAAGTTCAGCTGGGCCAAACTTATTATTGAACTTTTGTCGGACAATAATCTGTATGGAATTAATTAAAATAAATTTCGGTCCAATACAATAACGGACAATAATTTGTATGGCATTAATTAAAATAAATAACAGACATTTATCGAAAAAATCTTTGCTGCAACATATAATTTCATTAAAGATTACATACACAGTTTGTACTGGAAGAAACAAGGACATTTCGAAGACTCTCGAGTTTTCACATCGATCAGAGAAAACTTCAAAGCAACAAATACGAATTAAAGTACTCTCAGGTAATGCGCACTTCACCTTGCACCTATGGTTGGTGAATGAAACGCACCTCGGAACATGATGCATTCCCAAGCCATTCACGTATTTAAGATGGGCTCGTTTCCAACATGGCCCCATGTTGTCTCTTTATCTGTGTCTTCGGCGAACGAAGAATCTCATTAAAGTGTTACATTTTTAATTTCAATTAAATTACATTGCATTGATCACCTCCACCAAATTTGTTATGGTGCGTATTTATGTTTATGTAACTTTGTGTTCCGAAAACTCTTGAAGAGTCATCATCACCATTATCATCATCATTGCCATGATGATGATATTGACATGACGGCGAACATCAGTTTTGCTGCATCATATGGCCAGCCGGCTATCATTGAAACGAGCAGACGAAAAAAATGAAAGCGAATCAATTGCTCGGTGAGAATAAGAAAAGACTTGAAATCGTTTGAAGTTTGTCATTTATCGAAGTGAATATATAAATCACTGGCAGTTGCTGAATTGATCATAGTGCAACGAGTGGTGTAGCCGAGTAAGAAGCAAATTTCATTCCGATTTTTAGAGGATTCCTGAAAAATAAACAAAAAGGAAATGGCTTTTAAGGTACCTAATACATATATGGATTGCCAAATCGGGAGGTATTTTTACAGTTGCATCTGTTCCTAATTTCAGTTCGTAGCAGTTTTATGTTTGGCCACTTTGGCAGCTGCCGGCGATTACGAGTACAACAAACCGACCAACAACAACTTCAATATCCGGTCAAATGATAACCAACAACAGAATGTTGCTCCTGTGGCCAATAACAATGTTGCCCAGAATGCTGAAGCAAGTCAATCATACCACAATGGCAATGACAACAGATCATATGATGATGGTTCATATTCGGGATCCGGTGACTATCAATCTGTAAACACTCCAGCAGCTCAGCGCAATAACTTGGACTTCGGCTACGCTCCATCGGATTATTATGAACCCGCTAAATACGAATATGGCTACGATGTCAATGATGCCACTACTGGCGACATCAAATCACACACCGAATCCCGCGATGGCGACTATGTCCGCGGCGTCTACACCGTGGTCGATCCTGATGGTTACAAGCGTATCGTTACCTATACCGTTGACGGTATTAACGGCTACAATGCTGTCGTCCACCGTGAGCCCATTGCTATTAAGTTGGCTGCTCCTCTGGTTAGCTTTAAATCGGCTGCTATTGTTGTTCCCGCAGATTCTTCAGCTTCATCTGTTGCAAAATCCAGCCAGGAAGTTGCATCGAACGTAGCTGCCGAAGTCAGAGACAGCTACTCCTCGCCACCGGCTCAGGATGGCAAGGGTCCCTATGCCTAAACTAGTCACGTTTTTTTAGTTATAAATATTGTAAAAGTACACGCATTAATTGTTTATTTTATAATAATTAAATTTTTTTAATAAGAAAATTCAAATTGTTTTAATACCTTCGCACACATCCTCAGTAGTTTTCCGATTAGCTTTTGCTGGACATTTGTTATGGCGTAACGATCGCAGTCAGAGATGGCAGATGATTGTTGTCCACAAAATGTGTATGATTAATTGCTGCGATCGAAAAATCAATACTGTGTCTTAAGCACAAAGTGTGACAATCTGTCTAGGGCAATAGATATATAGATGCAAAAGAAGGTTCAATTTTTTTTAAATATACAAGTGACTTTATTGAGTAAACGATTTTTCAAGGATGAAAAGATGGCATTTTATGTGAAAATTATGAAACTAATCCTTCTTTAGTAGTAGAGTTAGTTGTGTGAGATCAGAATGTAATTGTGATTAAGAGAAATGGTCATAATTTTTCGTAATTTGTTTTAGTATTACGAAAGAGAACAAGAAAATAAAGGTAATGCAATTTTAAAGTTTAACACCAAGCAGCAGTATATTATGTAAATTTCTTATTTAAATATTTTTGATCCTACTGGTATTCGTAGCTCTATGCATATTCCATTTTCCCTAAAAAATAAAACCTAAACCTTTTATGGTTGAAGCCAAATTATAACCCATATTTGCTCCTCTATATAAAGGTAATTGTAAAACGTATTGGAAATTTCAAACAACCTCAATCGAAAGTCTATAATTAGGGAGCAAATCACGGGATTCGATATCGACAATTTACGATCGAAATCAATTTTTAATTTCTATGAAAGAAGCAGAAATTTCCAACAAAACCAAATAGGATGTCGAAATTAAGACTATTGGAGATAATCTAATAAGATTTTGTATAATTTTTCTTCAAATTTATACCCTTTTACAATAAATAAAAGCACATTGACGAAATATCGGAAATTGATATTAGAGATCTAATCAAATACCTCAATCTATCAGACTGGATATAAATATCAGACCTCCTTTCCGAGTGGTTTGGTCCATTCAATACGGTACATTAAGGCACTAATTGAAGCTCCCGTGAAAGTGAACTGCATGTAAACCAACCAATCAATATTGATTGGTTGGCGATGTTAATTGCAAATTACGGTTTTGTAGCAGCTCCGATTTCGCAGCACCGGCCAAGCACAATATAAACAGTCATTCATTAAGCTAAGCACATTCCAAGAATTTAATTATTTAATTTTGGCTACAACAATTAAATATAATATAATAATAATAATAAATTGATAAAATTGGCATCCAATTGAAGAGAGAAATTGAGAATCAGAAACGCTGCAAGTAAAAATGTGTATATTACTTTTAAATCAAAAGGTTTTGAAGGGTTTGAGTGATACTAAATCAAATCAATTTTGTCTTACAAGACCAAAATACTTCATGGCTATTTCAAATTAAACCTTTGGCAAGTATACATATTTCGCGCTAAAGACTCTAATTTGAAATACGAGCCCGTTGTACTGTTTGATTCGTTATTTTTTTACTTATATGCATGCCAATCACGAAAGAAAGACGAAAAATTGGCGGTTGGTAAAAGAAGTCAAAGTATACAAAATTTGGAATGAATTGGATTTCATGTAGATAAACCCAAAGGTCATGATGTATTTTCTGAAATCACAGGAGTCGACGTGAACTTAATACTTCGCCTCAAAATCATTTTTATATGTCTATAGTGTCGAATTTCATGCACTTTTTTCAAATCGCTGATATTGACGAAGTATTCTTGGTTGCCGATGACAGCTACAGTTCACAAGGTGCTTATCGATTCGTAGCAAATCATGAAGAACTCTGTACTTCCAGTCGGATTTTTTGGAAAATATATTGCGGAAGTATACAAGCCGATAGGAAGGATACACCACGCTCATAAGAAGAGCCGAAAAAATAGTATTCTCGATACATTTTATTTCTTCACTGTGCTTAAGCAGCAAGTTATCAATATGTTAAATTGCGACGCCCCAAGTCCAAGTAATCTAGTTCTGAAAATAAGTCGAGTACACATCGAAGTAGTGACAACCACGACGATGGTTATGAAGAGGATTTTGTAAGTTCATAGTATGCCAATGTTCCTGATGACCTTATATTTAAACAAGTAAGGAAAGGCTAAAGTCGGGCGGGCCGACTATATAATACCCTAAACCCCTTCCTGCGTATATACCTTTTATTACTAAACATGAAACACCTGGGCATGAGAGCAATTTTATGTATTTCATATAAATTATACTATAAATTCATCTTTAGTCAAATTTATGTAATATGGTAACTGATCCAACTTTCTAGGAAAATTGATCAAGATGCAATGACAAATGCAGATTATACAGCGGTAATAGGATGAATCGGACGGGGGCCTATAACAACACTTGGGCCTGTGCCAAAACATGGGCCTATATAGTTCTCATTCACCGTAGGTATTCCTAGTTGAAATATATCATGATCTGCAAAATCAAGATTCGATTTAAGATGTGTGTTCTAGAGCTGTGATAGAGTAGAATGGGGGCCTCATTTGGGTTACATCAAAGTATGGAGATATATTTGACTTTCATAGTATGTATTCTTAGTTGAAATATAATTTAATATGCAAAATTTGAAAAACTTCCGATGTAAAATGTAGGTCCTAGAGGGGTAATAATAAAGATTGGGAGCTACATTAAAAAGTGGGTCCATATAGATCACTTTCAAAGTAGGTGTTCTTTATATATGTTATATAATATAACATGATCTGCAAAAGTGTATCGAGATCCAATGCGGGTTGTAGACCCATGGACCCATGTGGCCCACTTTCCCTTGACTATTTCTGGTTCAAATATAACAGGATCCTGACAAATTTCACAAATGTGTATTCTAGAGCAGTAATAGTGTAAATAATAGGGATATTTGTATGGAGGCTATATCTAAATCTGAACCGATTTCCTCCAAATTCAATACCGAACGTCCCGGCCAAAAATAAAACTTCTGCCAAATTGGGTGAAAATCGGACAACAATTGCGACCTGTAGACTGCTAACAAGCTTAAATGGATAGAAGACGGACAGACAGACGTCGTTAAATCGGTTCAGCTGGTGATTCTAAGGCGATCCGTATACGTAAAGGTGGGCCTAGCTCTATTATTTCTTGGCGTTACAAATATTTGGAGCAAAAACAACTTATAATGTAGTCCACGAAGTGGTGTAAGGTATAAAAAAAAAGAAAATTAACTAAGTATGAGTAAAGTTTACTTTTTTATTACTAGAAATAGGGTAATAAACTTACTTGAAAACAATTCTTTGGTTCTAATAAAAAATTCTTACAATGGAGGAAATTCATACTAGTGTGGAAGAAAATTTTCGGAGATTTAACTTAAAAATGTGTGTTTTTTTTGTCTAAATTAAGTAATGTGTATACCGAAATTTATGATGATAATGAAAAATCAATTGAAATTGGTTAGAAAATTCTTGAATATTAATCTAAGAAGCAATCCTCTTTCGTTTGAAGAGACTTATTTCTTAAATTCTTCAAGTATTATTCTAAACAAACACTGCGAAGGCGCCTATCATGTCCTCGCAGCAATCATGGAATAATAGCTCAACTCTTTATGGCAAAGCTATCATGAAACTTTTGACAAATAATTGATGTTGTAATTTTTGTATTAGTTTAGTTAGTTAGTTTTGCATACTCTGAAGCAAAGTCTGTTGTTTGAAATATTTTTAGTTAAATTGAACTTATTTTAAGTTCAATCTGCAAAATTGGCCTCGTTTAAGTAAATATTTACATGATTTGAGTAAAAATTTACTTAGTTTTAGGAATATTTCTTCAAAATTTTACTTAGATTTAGTAAAAATTTACTGGGTTGTAGGAAAATTTCAACAAAATTTTACTTATATTTGGTAAAAAATGTACTTGGCTTGAGGAAAACTTACTGCGGTTTTCCTCAGTTTGAGTAAATATTTACTTGGTTTGAGAAAAATTGAACTAGAATCAAGTTCAAAGCATGTACTACTTCAAGGAAAAGTTTGAACTTGGTATGAAGAAATATTTCTTTGGCCCTATACGAAGTTCAACTTTCCTAAATTTTATAGGATTCACTATTTCTGAGTGTTGTTTGTATATATACAGGGGTGATTTGAGATTCACTTTATGTATAAGTGAAGTGAGTTCTCAGTCACAGAATCGCGAATATAACAGACTAATGTCTAAGCAAACTGATTTCCGAAACCCTTCCAAACAATAGAATGAAATTAAGTGTTTATAATATTTATGACTTGCTGACTTTTTGGGCGTGCAAAAAAAAGATTTTTTCCAAATCAAGCGGATCTATCTGGAAACATGAACTTCAGGCTATCCTGATTGTGTGGACTCTTAGGATTGTAAATAGTTAAAATTGGTCGAGAAGCATCAAGTTTTTCCCTAACAAGGACCCACAAAAACTAAATAAATAAACACACTTTTTGAAGATAGCTGCGGGAGTGTTCTTTAAAATGATTTAAAATATTCCAATATATCACCAATGAAACATCACAACTTATTTTAAGCAGTAAACATAAGTTGGCGTGTAGGTTGACTTCTACGCAAATGCACATAACTTGTTTTTAACCTACCAACGGTCACATTTGGGAGAATAGTTTGAGTTACTAAAAATAACAACATCACCATATCACTGAACTTATTTTTTAACAAATCTGTTATATTTTGTTTTAATTAGTAAATATTTTGTCTTTTATGTTTTTTCTTATTTTTATTGACAAGGCACTTTTTGCAATTTCAAATTTCCAAATTCAGCTGGTCGTAATTGGTACACGTGTGTACTCGAAAGGATAATAATTGGGCTGTTTTTCTTCAAGACTGGATAAGTAAGCTGCGATAACAAAAACGCTAAAAGAAAAACAGCTCTAATGTTGTTTAAAGAGCTTTCTATTAGACTAGAATTTCATGAATTTTGTTAATAGCAAAAAAGCGTTCTACATATGCTTGTGAACCTGTCAAACAAACGACTATATTAAGGATAGTAATTCTTAGTATCATAACGGTTTCCTTTCATAAACTGTTCGACATTATAATCTATTGCATATGTATGTTTTATATTAGTCTTATATCTTATCTAATCTCCTACAGCCATTCCTATAAAATCGATGCCACCCCGCTATCCAGCACGTGATACTTTTTGTACAAGTTCTTACAGCCCTAGAAGACACCGTCATAATTATGCTAATCAATCGAAGACATCCCTAATAAAAGTGGACTTTGCCAGTCGATCTTCTCATATAACGCTCATTCAAATGCCCACCACGATTTGCCACATCTTACAACCGATCTCAATGAAATCATTCAGGCAGCGGCAAACATCGATTTTGCTGTATCACACGATCGGTCGGCTATCATTGAAACAAGCGGTTGAAGGCAATGGAAGCGAATCAATTGATAGGTGTGAAGAGAAAATGAAAACATTTAAACTTTGTCATTTATCGATGTGAATATAAAAATCAATGTCAACTCATAAAATTATCACAGTGCAACGAGTGGTGTAGCCGAGTAAGAAGCAAATTTCGAATTGATTTCAGAGGATTCCTGAAAATTAAACTAAAAGGAAATGGCTTTTAAGGTACCTAATACATATACACATTGTCGAATTGGGAGTCATTTTTACAGTTGAATCTCTTCCTAATTTCAGTTCGTAGCAGTTTTATGTTTGGTCACTTTGGCAGCTGCCGGTGATTACGAGTACAACAAACCGACCAACAACAGCTTCGATATCCGGTCAAATGATAATCAACAACAAAATGTTGCTCCTGTGGCCAATAACAATGTCACCCAGAATGCTGAACCAAGGCAGTCATACAACAACGACAATAATATCCAAGGAAACAGCACAAATGACGACAATCAATCTGTAAATACTCCAATTGTTGCACCGGCTGGCAATGACGTGGACTCCAGCTATGCTCCATCGGATAATTCTGAGCCTGCTAAATACGAATATGGCTACGATGTCAATGTTGCTACTACGGGAGACATCAAATCACACACCGAGTCCCGTGATGGCGACTATATCCGTGGTGTCTATAGCGTGGTCGATCCTGATGGTTTCAAGCGTATCGTCACCTATACCGTCGACGGTGCTAATGGCTACAAAGCTGTCGTCCACCGTGAACCCATAGCTATTAAGTTGGCCACTACAGTGGTTAGCTTTAAGTCGGCTGACATTGTTGTTCCTGCGGATTCTTCAGCTTCAGCAGTTGTAAAATCCAGCCAGGAAGTTGCATCAAACGTAACGGCCGAAGTCAAAGACAGCTACTCCTCGCCACCGGCTCAGGATGGCAAGGGTCCCTATGCCTAAACTAGTCAAGTTTTATTAGTTATAAACATTGTAAAATTACACGCAATATTTTTTATAATCATTAAAAGTTTTTAATAAGAAGAACTAGTTTTGTTTTAAAGCCTTTAAAAAATCGTAAGTAGTGCGAAGAGTTTCAGATGAGCAATGGCAACTTACATTTTATATTTTAAGGCGATGATATACAGAGTTATCATGGCTGGATTGTTTAGAGCTGTCATGTGCTGTTTTGTCGACTACATTTTAGTCCAAGTCATATTAAGGGTCATTTTCCGTAGGATCAAATGTATCTTTTCAGTGATATACTATGACTTTCTTCAACATGGTCTTTTTCAACCAAGTCATCCATCCCTTAAATAAGCTATCTATATACAGGGTTTTCCAACAAGAGGTGTTATTTTGGTATTCAAAGAAAAATGTAATTTTTTGAGATAAATGATCGGATGTTTATTTCATAATAAAGAGGAAGGTATGCCGTTAATAATGAAAAACAACATCATCCAAGACCATATCCTTTTCATGAAATTTTCCATAACCAAATCGCAAAGTGGATGTCCTATGTCCTCGATAGCCTTACGAATTCTATCTTTGAGGTCTTGAATCGACGCTGGGCTGTTGGCGTAGACATTATCTTTCACGTGACCCCAAAGGAAGAAGTCGCACAAGATCTCGGTGGCCAATTGTGATCACCTCTTCGAGAGATAACACGGTCCGGAAACATTTCCCGTAAAAGAACAATGGTTTCGTTGCTTGTGTGGCACGTAGCGCCGTCTTATTGAAAGTAAACGTTGTCCAGATCAATACCATCCAACTCCGACCATGAAAAATCATTAATCATCTCTCGATAGCGCAATCCATTCACCGTAACTGTTGATCCAACCTCATATTCGAAAAAGTAAGGTCCGATGACCCCGCCGAACCATAAACCGCACCATAACACGATGAGGATGGAGAGGCTTCTCAATAATAACTCTTGGGTTTTCCGAGCCCCAGATGCGAAAATTTTGCTTGTTGACGTAGCCGCCGAGGTGGAAATGGGCCTCATCAGTCAAGATGAATTATTTGATTTATTTTTGTAATGAATTTTAATAATTTCAATGCGTTGTTGAAGCGTGTATCGTTCCATTTTTAGTAATGGCGTAGTTTCTACTTGTCAAATGTCAAAGAATAAAAGCTTCAAAAGTGACAGCTACCGAAATACCGGGTGATTCAAAATAACACCTCTTGTTGGACAACCCTGTATACACTGATGCTATCGATTTTCGTAGAAATGTAGTAACATAATAATTAATAATTATAAATAATTAATATATTATAAATAATTAATAATGCTTATAAGCATTATGTTTATATATCGAAATAATAACTTCAAGTCAATTCAAAAAGTAAATATTAGGAAGCAAAAAAGCTTAAATGTGGATATTGGGTACATTTTCAGCCGTTCTATTTTAAATCCAAAAGTACAAATTTGAAAATTAATTAACTCTCAACATAACCTAACTTCATGATTCGACCAAATTTGGCGGTAAAAGTAAAAAAATACAAAGTCAGAGGAATATATACACCGAATTCCATGATTCTAGCTTTACCCCCATTTCGCCCCATACGAATAATAATAACTTTAAGGTACACGTTTTTGTTATAGGACGAATGCGCATACCCAAATCAATCAGATTGAAAAAAAAATGCTTAGATATACTCTAAAATATTAGGGGTTATTACGGATATTTTCAGACCTTGTGAAGGAAAAAAATCCCTTTGGCCGATTTCGCCCAGTTGCAATCCCAACCGATCTACGAATGTAAGACGCATTTATGGAAAATGTGGACCTAGCTCCTAGCTCCTTTCGTTTAGATGCTAGCGTGCTTTCAACAGATGGACGAACATGGCTAGAATTTTATGACGATCAAGAATATATACACTTTATAGGGTTACAAACGGAATGACAAAGTTAGTAAACCCCCTGGAGGGATATATTCTGAAGGTGGAGAGTATAAAAAAGAATTAAATATCGAACCTTCATCTTGGCTAAAAGCCATGAATTAGAAACATGAAATTCGGTGCACTTACCATGCAGACGAGCTTCAAAAAAGGATTTTTCGAAATTTGTACTTTTAAGGGGCGAGCGACACAAAAAGGGATAAAAATGGTACCAACTGAATTATTACAGCTAGAATCGTGAAATTGGGTATGTAAATTCCTCTCATCATATATAACCGCAATATAAATTCATTTTATACTTTTAAGGGTCAGCGGCGCAAAAAGGGATAGCAATTGTACCACCCAGCTGGAATCGTGAAGTTTGATATGTAAATTTCTTTGACCATATAGAAGCGCAGTCAAATTGGATTTTTCGAATTATGTACAATTAAGGTGTGCGCGGGATAAAAATAGTACCAATGTGTACATTCCTCCGACCACAAAGACGCGCAACATAAGTGCATTTTTGTGGAATTTGTACTTTTAAGGAGTGAGCGGGAGCAACTAAAGTATTTCAGCTAGAATCGTGAAATTTGGTATGTAAATTCCTCTCATCACATAGAAGCGCAATATAAATACATTTTTGTACTTTTGAGGGTGAGCGGCGCAAAAAGAAGGATATAAATGGTACCAACCAAAGTATTGCAGCTAGAATCGTGAATTTTGGTATGTAAATTCCTCTGGCCACGTAGAAGTGCAGTAAAGCTGAATTTTTCGATAAGAGGTGCGTGGGACAAAGGTACACAGCATCACAAAAGAGAATTCGACTCATCATCGTCATCGGTTGTGGTTGGTGCTAATTCCATTGCACCAACTGGAGTAATCAAAACCGTGACCGGTTAATCGGTTTTTTTGTTTTCAACGTTTACCGCTTTTCTGAAAATAGCCATTTTCGGTTAACCCGCTCCACCAATTTTAAACTAGGATGTATACATAGAACCAATACGTTTTCTACGTTGGAAAATTTCTCCCAATACACATTTAAATTGCCAAAAGGGAGCTAACTATTAAGAATCTCGGGCGTATTTTATGCGAAGATTTGGACTCTGACGTCGATTATGAGAATTCTGGAACGGTGTAAGAGTTCCTATGACAAAGACTGATCATCAGAAATATATAATCTAAATAAAGGACACTTGATATATTACTGCAGTATAAAAGGACGATTTCAGCATGCAGAACATAATCTGTTAGAATATGCAAAAGTTCTCACCTAAAATTTCTCGGGTTTCAAAATAAAACTTCGTCTCGAAAGGGTTAAACAGGTTTGATTTCACTTTACGATAAAGTAGTACGAAAAACCGCAAGTCGTGTGATTTTATGATAACCTCCATCACTCTCTATCCCATTACTAGGTTTTGAATATATTTTATTCATTCTATTTCCAAATATGTTATGTTTACTTTGTGTTGATCACTTACTCCACACATTGTGGAGGATTCGATCAAAATAATTTTAAATCATTGGTTTCTAAGCGGTAAGCAATTAATTCGGGAAGCCACTTATGTGGACTTCGTCGATAGATTTTGTCCATTTCCACTATAGATGTTGATTTGACAAACATATTTAATATGTTGCATCTAGAGAACTTTGAATCAAATTGGGAGTGCAATTATCATGAATCATATATATATATATATATATATATATATATATAAGCCGATAAATATTAATTGTGCGAAAGTTCATACGAATCTGTATCGGTATACTTAAAGTTGGACCCAGCACGAGTATTTATTGGTGTCTCCATTGTAATTTAGCATGAAATAAATTACAATGCCCTATATAACAGAATAGATTAGTAAGGCAATATATATTTTTTAATCATTTCTTATCTTTCCACGTTTAAAAACCTAAACCGGTTAAACCGCTTATTTTCAGTTGGTTTAAACAGAAAAATGCAAATTTTCGAAAAACCCGAAAAACAATGAAAGAAAATGATTACCTAGTTGTTAAAAAATGGATCACCATCACACTTCCAAATCGATTTTTTGTTCAAATAATTCTGCAACTGATTTGAGCTTGGATATTTTCATGGCTCAAGACCTTTTTGCAACGATAGTTTATTGAATGCAAATGTATTTTCAAATGACATCTACTACTTGTCTTTCATCATTTCTTGTCCGCGACGATCGTCTTCAGAAGGCTTCGCAGCGATAATTCTACCATTTATGAAGACCGTCTTCGTCTCGAGCTAGAAATCATGAAAAGTAGTGTGCAGCCAAGTAATAATTATCATTTGTATATATTGAAAATATTGATTACAAACCGAACTAAAAGAGACGTGCAAAACTTTGAATCCCTAGTAGGTATGGGTACTACAGGATGATCCGAAATAACTAAATCGAGAATTATTTCTCGAATTCGAACTGAACTCTGATCAGAAGTCTACTCAGTTGGTGATTATTGACGATCGGAATACTTAATAACAATTCATTGTATCTTGTTGTTACAAACATTACTTATAACACCCTATTCCACAGTGTGGCTCATTTCGTGATCCACCCTAACACATTTATGTTTCAAATGAATGATTTGTTAAATGTTATAAAAAATAATTGCAACTATGTTGTTTGTATATACACACATACATATGTACATATATGTATGTTCACGTGTATCATGCACGACTGTTTTTGTTTTGTTATTATTTAATTCAAATTGGCCTATCTTTTGAAATAACATCGTTGACACACGTGATTCACTGTTCGGCGCTCCAGTTACACGCATGCGTCTCTTTTTACAAGATATTGGCGTGACATTCGACTCGGATGGTGATTTGGGTCATTTGAGACAGTGACTGTGCGAAGTTCATTGGAAATAGTCCAAGTTTAGACAAACACTGCCTACATGATAGCTAATATTTCCCATTACTGCTTATTGTTATTTACTACTTAACTTAGAGTTAATTGTATCTATACACAAAGAAAAAACGAGTGAACCATACAATGAGTTAAAATGAATCAAAAACAAGTAAAAAGACGTTAAGGTACGAATATCGAAAGATCTCTTTATTTTTCGCGTCTACGCTGTCGAAGAAATGTACACACCAAATTTCATTCGTATAGCTGGTTGGTACTATTTTTATCCCTCTTTTTTTCACTGAACCAACACTCAGGGGATGTCCCCTATAAATGCATCGCACTGTGTTGGCGGGAGGAAGATACGGTATTGGAAGGAGGAAAGAGGGAGCAGTGTTTGTTGACCTTTGTTTTAAACTTCTGAATAACATAATTAGCTGGGAAGATATCTGCCGGAAGTCGATTCCACATACGGATAGTGCGGTCGAAGAACGAATTCATTCTGTAATGTGTGGTACGGTCGGTTGTCCAATTGATAACAAATGGGTGAGAATTCCTAGAAAATCGCGTATCTCTACCGAACGTTCTCACGGGCGGTATAAGATCACGAATATCCGAAGAACAAACACCGTGAAAGTAACGATAGAACAAGGACACAGAACCCACATTACGACGATGTTCAAGGGAAACAATAGAATTGGATATCCTACCGTCACCTGTCAATACCATCGCCCTCCTCTGGACACGGTCAAGTAGCTCCAGTGATGAAGCTGGAGCACCCGACCATATATGGGAGTTGAATTCCATCTTTGGTCTGATGTAAGTAGTGTAGATATTGAGAAGATCAGTGGAAGTGAAGTATTTCTTACACCGGTTTAAGAAGCCTAGACACTTGAATGCTTCTTTCGACACTTCAAATACATGCTTTGTCCAACGAACATCGCATTGTATTTTCATGCCTAGAACATCAAGAGTATCTGATGGCTCAATATCTACACCGTTCATTAAAATCGACGACACCGTTGGATCAGCGAATCTCTTGTGAGACAGCAAGGAGCACTGGGTCTTACGTGCATTAACATCTACTCTATTAACTCGTCGATGAAAATAAGAAAAAGGGAGGGGGAAAGGACAGAGCCCTGTGGTACTCCTGCGGTTAACCTATGCTCATCGGATGAGAACCCATCTACAACAACACGTATTCTGCGATCTCTGAGGAAGCTCGATATAAATCGAGAGAAGTCACTACCAACAACAAAAGCGATAAGATTTGATATGAGTGAGCCGTGCCAAACTCTATCAAAGGCCTTGGAGATATCTAGAGCAACGACCTTACTCTCTTCAAGCTTGTGAATAGATCGACTCCACTTTTCGGATAGCAGTGCCAGCAGGTCTCCCGTAGATCGATTCCTACGGAAGCCATACTGTCGATCAATAAGTAAGTCATTAGTTTCTAAATACCTCACAAGATGTTGGTTAACCATACTCTCCATAATCTTCGAAAGCGCTGAGCAAATCGCGATCGGTCGATAGTTAGCAGGATTATTAGCCTCACCTTTTTTAGGGATGGGCTGGATGTTCGCAATCTTCCAACGCGCTGGGAAAACCCCTGTACGGTATGCAAGGTTGAAAAGATTGCGAAATGGACGGGCAAGCGTCGAAGAGCACTTACATAGGACAAGTGCTGAAATGCCATCCGGGCCCGGCGATTTATTTACGTTGAGATTTGCGAGAACCCTTTTAACTCCACGTGTTCGAAAAAACATCTGAGGCATGGAACTAGATACATTTTCGATCACGGGGAGTGGTTGATTGCTTTCCGGCAAGGATGAATTCCTTGCAAACATTTCAGCCAATAGGTTAACTTTGGTAACAGGGTTAGTGAATATCTGGTCACCTTTAACAAGAGTTGGGATAGATGAGGACTTATCCTTTACTCTTTTTACAAATGACCAAAAGCTCTTACTTCCTCTGGAGAAGAAAGAACTTTGGCACGAAGACGTTGTTCATACGTGAACTTTTCACGTCTAAGTACTCTGGCACACATGGTTCTTGTCTGTTTGCGTAGCAGATCATTGGTGGCATTTTTATTTAAACGTCATTTCTTGAACGCTTCCTCTTTGAATCTGACAGCAGTCTTGCATGTCTGGTTAAACCAACTTTTATTAGATGGTTTATCCGAAATAACTTTAGTTGGAATAAATGACTTCATTCCAATCAAGATAATATTTTCTATCATTTCGGCCGCAGCATCAATATCGCCATTTAGAAAGCAAAGCTTCCAATTGAAATGCTGGAAAAAGTTGTTGAGCTCGGCCCAACGTGCCTTTTCGTAAACATAAATTGTCCGCTTTGTGGCTGGGGTCGAAGCGACACGAAGAGCGGAATACGAAAAGGCTGCTGAAACAATGAAATGATCCGAATTACCAAGAGGTGCTAAAACATCAACTTCATACTTTTCAGGTGTGAAGTTAGAAAAAGCTTTGCCCTTGAACGCACGGAATGTGAGTCGGTTCTAAAGTGCGAATTTCAAAAAATCCATCTATTTTACGTGTCTACGCAATTAGAGGAATGTAGACACAGAATATCATGATTCTAGCTATTGTCGAATCATTGTTACCAGTTTTATCCCTTTTTTGTCCCATTTCGCCCGCTAACATTTTTATTTACTTTTCGGTGCTTTTAGACTACAAGAGAAATGTATGCAACAAATTTCAAGTGCATATATATAGAGTTATCGAACCCGAAAACAGGGCCAACCGGGTTTTTCATCTTAGACCGACCGTCGTGAAATCGCGGTTTTCGGAAAACCGGTTAAACCGGTTTTTTGTTGTTTGTTGGTTTTGCATTGTGGGAAAAAATTGTTTTTATATCCTCGACCTCCAGGATGGGGGTATACTAACTTTGTCATTCCGTTTGTAACACCTTGAAATATCGACCTGAGACTCTATAAAGTATATATATTCTTGATCGTCCGCCCGTCTGTTGAAAGCACGCTAGCATCTAAACGAAATGCGTCTTATAGTCGTAGATCGGTGGGGATCTGGGCGAAATCGGCCCAAAGGGAAAAATTTTTCCCTCACAAGGACTAAAAATACCCATAATAACCACTAATAATTCGGTGTATAAATACCTTAGATTGCGTAAAAACATAAAATAAACGGACACATAAATTCCTACCTTTTGGGGTTAAAGTGGAAAAAAGGGATAAAAATAGTACTAACAAAATGACCGCAGCTAAAGTCATGAAATTCGGAGTATATGACTGCGTCGACACAAAAAATAAAAGTTTTTTTAATTCGTATTTTCAAGGGATACAATGGTACAGGTAGACTGATAACATTCGGTGTATACATCCCTCTTATTGCGTAGACACGTGGAATAAAGAGATTTTAGAAAGTCGTACTCTTAAGGGGTTAAAATAGGAAAAAGTGGATAAAAATGGTACCAACCAAATGGCCGCAGCTAGAATCATGGAATTCATCCCTACACATTCCTCTCATTGCGCAGACAAGCGAAATAAAAACTTTTTTCCAAATTCGTACTTTTTACTTTTACTGCAAAAATTAGTTGAATCATGAAGTTAAGTTTTTTTGCACTATGTACGTGAAATAATGGTTTTTAAAAATTTGGAATTGATATAGAATGGAAATACAACCCACTGTAGCACCCACTATCCACCAATATTTATGGTATTTAAGCTTTTTTATAAGTATAAAGTATAAATATTAGAATATTTATTTTTTGAATTGACTTGAAGTATTATTTCGATATATATAGTGTGTACTTGCATATATAGTTTGTGAGGGCGAAAAAAAATGCTGTTGATGTCCCCGATTAAAATTTTATCATTTACCGTTCGTGAGCTGAACGCTTTCAAAATAACTTATATAAATTAGGGGTTTTCTTGTCTTTCGAGGCATTGATCGCTAATTTCGATTTTTATAACTTATTAACCCATTAAGGACCGCAACGGGCAATAATGAAATCAAAATATTGTGGTAGAAGGCACAACAGAAAACAAACTTTACTTTTAGTCGGAAACATCGACAACTTTTATATTGAAGTCATAATTCTTTACATACCAGCATGCCCAGGGAACTGAATTTGATATTTTACAATAAGCCTTAAAATAACATGATAGACAAAAAACATATGACAGTTGCGGAAGGCAAGCCCGATCTATACACCCAGCCAGCCATAAACTAACTTACATACGAGTCATTCCATGTTAAGCTGTACTATTTTTGACCTCGATAGCTGCGATTGTTTTGAAATAGACATTTTTTCCATGAATTATTACTAAAAAACATTCTGAAGATTTTTCACTGCAATTCTAGTTGAGTTTGCCAAAAAAAAAAACGAAAAAAATAGAAGCCATCATTTCACCATATCCAAAAAATTTTGGACATATACGCATTAGGGTTTGCTTCCCGGGATTTCCCGCGGAAAAAATTTGCATATTTTCTGTTTCCCGTATCCCGGAAATTTGTACGGGATTCCCGCGGGAATTCAGTTGAAAGTTTTCTCACACATTTTTCACCACGTTTTCGCAATAAAATTGAAAAGGTACCAAACAATTTAACAAAGATCACTTCTAATTAGATATGTGTCAGCTAGGCGATACAAATCTTCCACCTTCAATATGGCAATTCACTACATATAACAGATACGAACTGAATATAACAGAATAGAAGGTTACAACTGGTGATATTAAAATTTTGAGATAAATCAGTTTTATAATTTTTGATATCTTTATGGATATAGCCTTGATAAGCTAATATCTGTGGAGAAATCGTACAGGGGTTATATACAATTTTACTAATAAATTAAAAAATATATCCATAAAGTACCACTATTTATTATTATAAAAAAGACAATATTGCTGCCTCAAAGTATAAATTTAGGTTTTCGAAGCTACAGGAAAGAGAACTGATAATTTAAGATTTATTAACAATTAATAAAACATCTATCGAGTGTATGTATATCCTTGGATAAAATTGATTTCAACAACTTCTTTTTCTTCTTTTTTACAACTTCGTGGAATAGGGTATTATCAGGCCCGTGCGCAGGATTTTCCCCTAGGGGGGTTTTCATCTACACTCATAAAAAAGTTAACCCTATAACACTACTCAACAAAATGAAAAAAATTTCATGTACTCCGGATGCGATAATTTTTTCTGTGTAGATAACCTTGACATGAGCTCGAAAAACGCAATAAATTTTTTTTTTTTTCGTTTGGTTTTTTTTTATTTTTTTTTTTTAATTTTAAAAATTTTTTTTTGGTTAATTTGTTTCGTCCGGCATAACTCGGGAACCACTAGCCCGATTTAATTGAATTAAATTTTAAAAAATTTAAAATTACAATTCCCTTAATCTGTTCATATATTGTTTTCCTATACAAGCAACAGTTTCCAAGTTAAAAATGAATATATAAAGGAAAAAACTTATTTTTTGCCTAAAAATTTAAATTTTTTTTTTTTTTAAATCCATAAAAAATCCAAAATGAAAAAAAATGTCAAATCTTATTACTTTTACGTAAAGTCACATAACCTATGAGCAAAATGAGACAAAGATCATGAAAATCGATGCACGCGTTTCGCTTTTATTCGCAATTGAGTAAAGGTATGAATTTCAAAAATTTAAAAAATTTTTTTTTGGTTAATTTGTTTCGTCCGGCATAACTCGGGAACCACTAGCCCGATTTAATTGAATTAAATTTTAAAATTACAATTCCCTTAATCTGTTCATATATTGTTTTCCTATACAAGCAACAGTTTCCAAGTTAAAAATTAATATATAAAGGAAAAAACTTATTTTTTGCCTAAAGATTTAAATTTTTTTTTAAAAAATCCATAAAAAATCCAAAATGAAAAAAAATGTCAAATCTTATTACTTTTACGTAAAGTCACATAACCTATGAGCAAAATGAGACAAAGATCATGAAAATCGATGCACGCGTTTCGCTTTTATTCGCAATTGAGTAAAGGTATGAATTTCAAAAATTTGCTCGACATATGCACAACTTTGTCTATGGTAAGGTTTTTTCTTTTTTATTACAAAAAAAATTAAAATTTTTGGGTGACAAAAATATATGACTTTAAATTAAAAAACAATTCGATATATGTACAAGAAATTATCCTAAGGATATCAACATTAATTAATTATAAAAAAGTTTAAAAAAAAATATCTAAACACAAAAATAAAAACCTTCAAATTAAAAATAATTATGTGCTTTTGTCTTTCTTTTATATTGTTGTGGGTCTGTTTCTCTTATCAGGAACCAGATATAGTCCCCCATCATAGCTTCGTTCCAAAATCCTTGGTATCGGTGCTCAATTTCTTTCATTTGCTGATGAAAACGCTCACCATGCTCGTCACTCACATCGCCCAGGTTGTCCGGAAAGAAGTCCAAGTGCGAGTGTAGAAAATGTATCTTAAGCGACATATTTGCTCTAATTTTTTTATAATTTTGGAGTAGTTGTTCGACGATCTCTCTGTAATTTGAGCTTTTGTTGTTTCCAAGAAATCCGGAAACAATTTGCCGAAATGAGTTCCAAGCTGCAGCTTCATTTGGTGATAAAATGTGCTCAAACTGTTGGTCTTGCAACAACTTTTTAATTTGCGGACCGTCGAAAACGCCTTCCTTAATCTTTGCCGATGAAAGGTGAGGAAAAATGGTTTTTAAATAGGCGAACGCTTCGCCATCTTTGTTGATAGCTTTCACGAAGTTTTTTATGAGTCCGAGCTTTATGTGAAGGTGGGAGAAAAACATTTTCCTTTTTTATGAGTGGTGTATATTTCACGTTGTCGCTGCCGGGGATGAAGTTAACTCTTTCTGTCCAACTCCTCCTGGTGTAATGATGTTGACGATCGCGGCTGTCCCAAAGGCAGAGAAAACAACAGTACTTTGTGAATCCACCTTGTAATCCACAAAGGATACCGATAACCTTAAGGTCGGCACAAACTTTCCAATCGTGCCTCTCATAGTTAAGGCACTTTAGTAGATTGTCCATGACTTCGTATGTTTCCTTGGTGTCAACGGCATGAGCAATTGGAATCGAAGGTTTCTCGTTGCCGTTGTGCAGTAAAATTGCTTTAAGGCTCTGCTTGTTGCTGTCGATGAAAAGACGCCACTCTCCTGGATCGTAAGAGTACCCGAGTTCACCAAATAATCCGGGAATGTCCTTACAAAAACAGATGTTGTCTTTTTTTGTGTAGTACCTTGCGTATGGTTCATGACGCTTCCTGTAGATTGTTGTCACCACACCAGGAGCCAAGAAACCGAACTGTTGCATGCGCGATGCATGCAACTCTGCATCTTCCTTGGAGAGTTTCAATTCTCTAACCCAATCGTTCAGTTCTGCTTGGGAACATAAGCGTTGACCTCCATGCAATGTATATGTTGACTCGCATTCTGATGTGGTTTCTACTGTCTCCGGATCTGATGTTGGATGTATCGCCTCATTATTAGATGCCCATCTTGAAACGGACGGTTGCACAAAATGGCACTGGAAAATTCACTGTTGAAACAGCAGCGTAAGTCCATCGTATATTTTTTCCCACGCCTGTTTTTTTTGCTAAGACAGAAGTAGCAATCTGTTACATGGCAAAGCGGAGCTCTCCAAAGCATTGGCATGATGATTCTCGGCTGTCGTCTGAAAGAATTTCAATAATAAGTTATATATGTTCTTGAATTTCGTAATCTACACTTACCTTGAGTTAGCTAGCTGTACGTAGCACCTTGGACATAGAGCACTTGGTGTCGACCGCTCATCTATGTTTGAGACCTTTAAATTGAAGCTCTCTTCAAATGAATCTCTCAATTTAGGTGAAAAACAACGCTTGTTTTTTCAGAAACGTATTCTCCGCACATGTAACAAAAATTACTTGGATTGGTATTGCATTCAAATCCTCGCGAACGTTTGCTCATTTTAACTATCGCGTTCGTCGACACTTGTTGAATGAGTAAAATCGATCAATGAAGACCTATTTATACTGTGTATTGTTTAGTATTTTACTGACAGGTACTTATAAATGGGTGTATATTTTTTTACGGTGGCTACATACATGTTTCACCATGTGTGAGTCTTAAATTTTCCGAATAATGACCACCCTTAAATGTGGGTTGCATTTCTGTAAAAAAATCATACAGGTAGCCAACGGAAAACCCAAATAATTAAAAAAGTCCCCTTTCCTTTTTTCCTTTTAATTGTTCACGCACATTTATTAGCGTTTATTGCTTTGCTTACGCAATCATAAAAATTAAATAACCCTTTGTTTATTCCGTTTTGTTAATTCTGAGAATAAAAAAAAAAGAAAAAACCTTACCATAGACAAAGTTGTGCATATGTCGAGCAAATTTTTGAAATTCATACCTTTACTCAATTGCGAATAAAAGCGAAACGCGTGCATCGATTTTCATGATCTTTGTCTCATTTTGCTCATAGGTTATGTGACTTTACGTAAAAGTAATAAGATTTGACATTTTTTTCATTTTGGATTTTTTATGGATTTTTTAAGAAAAAAAAAATTTAAATTTTTAGGCAAAAAATAAGTTTTTTCCTTTATATATTCATTTTTAACTTGGAAACTGTTGCTTGTATAGGAAAACAATATATGAACAGATTAAGGGAATTGTAATTTTAAATTTTTTAAAATTTAATTCAATTAAATCGGGCTAGTGGTTCCCGAGTTATGCCGGACGAAACAAATTAACCAAAAAAAAAAATTTTAAAATTTAAAAAAAAAAAAATAAAAAAAAAACCAAACGAAAAAAAATTTTTTATTGCGTTTTTCGAGCTCATGTCAAGGTTATCTACACAGAAAAAATTATCGCATCCCGAGTACATTTTGACTGTTGACTAGTGTAATGAGTTAAAATTAACTAAAATTTAAGAAACCAAGTACATTTTTACTAAATATAAGTAGAATTTTGCTGAAATTTTTCCTAAAACCAATTTAAGCAAAAATGTTGCTGAAAATTTCCTACAACTAAGTAAATGTTTACTCAAATCAAGTAAATATTTACTCAAACTGAGTACAATTTTGATTTGATTTTTTTCCTCAAAACGAGTAAATTTTTTACTTAAACTGAGGAAAATTTTATTTTATACAAGGAAAAAGGTTCAATTTAACTAAAAAAAATCAAACAAATGGTTTTTCTTCAGAGTATGCAAAACTGATACAAAAAATGATAACATGAAATATTTCTCAAAAGTTTCATGATACCTCTGCCATAAGGAGTTGAGCTATTACTCCATGCAGTGGTTGTTAGAATAATTCATAAAGTATTTAAGAAATAAGTCTCTGCAAACGAACGAGAATTGCTGCTTAGATTAATATTCAAAAATTTTTTTTAACAATTTCAAATGTTTTTTATAATTTCATTAATACTTAAATGTATGAACAACTCGGCATAAATTTCAGTAAACATTTTAACTTCATTTTAGGAAAAAACACATTTTTAAGGTAAAATTTCCTAAATGGAATTTTTCCATACAAAAAATTATTAGATCCAAAGAAATGTTTTTAAGTAAATCTACTACCCTTTTTCTAGTAAATAAACTATTTTCTATGTCTTTGAAAGAAGGAAATTTTACTCATACTTAGTTAATTTTCCAACTTTTTAGGAAATTTTTACTTACGTTTGGAAACCACTCATATTTTTTTGCCAGGATCTTCGAGAAATATTTTGATACATTCGTCCGACAGTCAGTTCGTCAGTACACTCAAAGGAATATGCCAGTAAAGCGGAAAGTCCACTGAAAAAGCAGATTTTCTGCTGTTAAAAAAGAGACAGCTGATTTGTATCTGCTGAGATCGTAAACAGCTGTTTGCTGTTTTTAGCAATATATATGATAAGCATATTGTCCCAAGCTAATAAAGGGTGATTTTTTAAGAGCTTGATAACTTTTTTTTTAAAAAAAACGCATAAAATTTGCAAAATCTCATCGGTTCTTTATTTGAAACGTTAGATTGGTCCATGACATTTACTTTTTGAAGATAATTTCATTTAAATGTTGACCGCGGCTGCGTCTTAGGTGGTCCATCCGCTTAGTCCAATTTTGGCATTTCCACGTTTTTGAGTAACAGAGACCCAATTGGTGCGAACGGCGACGAATCGAAAATTGGTGGTCATCATTAACACTGGCCGATACAGCTGCGATATTTTCTTCAGTTCGCACTCTACGTAAGCGTGTTGGTGGTTTAATGTCCAACAATGTAAATTTGGTGCGAAATTTAGTCACAATAGCCCGAATAGCCGCTTCAGTGGGTCGATTAAACTGACCATAAAATGGAAGCGCGCAATGAACTTTCTTAACAGAGCACGCATTTTGATAATAAAATTCAATAATTTGCAAGCGTTGTTCGTTTGTAAGACGATTCATGATGAAATGTCAAAGCATACTGAGCATCTTTCTCTTTGACACCATGTCTGAAATCCCACGTGATCTGTCAAATACTAATGCATGAAAATCCTAACCTCAAAAAAATCACTCTTTATATAAGAAAATTCGATCTAAACTCGCTTATGAACGCTTATCTATTTTTATATTTTAATTAACAACAGCCAATTTTAGCAGACTGCAAACTCTTTAGCAGTGTGAATGATGATGTAAGATTGCAGAAAACTGCTGTTATGCCAAAAAAACAGCTGTAATAGCAGATAAGTGTCTGCTGATAGGCAGCAGACAATCGCTGCTTTTATTAACAGACTTGTTCTCTAAGTGTATAACTTTTTTAAATAGTTGCTTGAAATTACATACATACATATCGAGGGCTTATATTCATAAGTGGCTATGAACAAAAACATAACTTTTCAGGAGAGCGAAAAAATTAATTTTCTCCTTAATTTGAAGAGAAATTATTAATCGTTATTCTACAGTTTAATCTAAAAAGGATTACTAATTGCTACGATTAAAAAGTTTTCGAAATTTCCTATTCCAATTTTGTCTGTTTAAAATTGAGCACGATGAATGTTGAAATAAGAATAAGTTTTATTGTAAACACTATAACCTTTTACATGAAATCTTGACAGTAAAGAAAACACATTTTCTGTGATGTACACAGCGAATTTAAAGATTCCAGCTTCATCTGTCAGATTAGTCACTTGTAACATATATGTAGCCAGTCGCAAAAATCGCTGCAATTGATGAAAAATCTAAAATTCTACGTTGCAATTCCTTAAATTTTAACTTTCTTCATTCATAATTCTGAAACTTTTCATGCACAAATATTCCCCATGAAGTCAGCAAGCCGGCCGGTTTTTCTAAATATACTTTTCACAATTTTTGACTTTACAGCCACCATTTTTCCTATTTTAGCCTGATAACTGGGGAATCAAAATGCTATTAACGCGAAATGATGGAATTTGATAGTATGATATGCCCTAAATCCAGAAAAATGCTTTAAACAAAATCGCGAATAGCGAATTACAACTTTCGGTTATATGCTGCTCCATTTTTGAACTATGTATATTATTTATATTATTTGTATGTTCATAACCACTTATGCAGTCACAAACTATAGTGTGAGTGGATTTCCAAATCAGAAATATTTGGAAAAATTGCTTTAGAAATAAAATTATTTTCCAAATTTATATGACAGATGACATACAAATCTGAGAATAGTTTGGCATCAAAAAATCATTTTCGAGAAAATGGTTCATAGCCACTTTTGAATATAAGCCCTCGATATATTTTTTGAAGAAATATTACACAAAAAACAATCAAATTCCTCGGCGATAAACTCTTCAGTCCCGCATTTTTTCTATGATAAATGCAGAAAATTGGATATGATTTTTGACAAAGTATGGGTTAAAATAGGATGTCTAAAGAGTTTTGGGGGTTTTAATTTATATAGGACATGAGTAACAGGATGATTACTCAAAATCTTTATACGTATATTCCGATTAAATAAAAAATATGTGGAAATGTTTCTTCATTTTTATAATCTTAAATATGTATAAATTCGAATAACAAATACAGTTTTTTTTGTTTTCGATGAAATGCAAGAAGAAACAGCTAGAAATTTGAATTAAAAAAAAAACAAATAATTGGTATTTTAGAGTTTCGTAGTTTCCTACGTAGATCCAAGTAACTGAATTTGTTGTTTTTCTTTTGAATAATACTTGTTACATATGTACAAAAAAATACTAACTCTGAAAAATATTTGACATAAGTGATAAATATAACAAAAATTTTAGTAAGTTAAATCTCATTTCTTATTGTTTCGCAACTTTAAAGTAGATTTTAAAATAGACACCTACACGCAGAGAAAAAATGCATTTCGTCGAAACGAAATTTTAAACACGTGAACATCGTTTTTGAGTTTCTTTTGTGGCAAAAATTAGTTTGTTTGCGGTAAACATGTCATCAGTTGTTGTAAATGAACAAAGAGAAATAATTTTACGTATATCAAACAGTGTTCTTCGTTTGTCGAAATGGATTTGTATTATAATTGCAAACTCCCAAAACATTGGAAGTAACAGAAACCGTCGTTGTTGCATCTGTGATGAAAATAGGATACATCGGTTCAGATTTAGATACAGCTCCATAAAAATGTCGCATCGCAAATGTTACATCTTAGCGCTCTACAAGCATCAAGCAAATCATTTGCTTTTATTAAGAATACTTTAGATTTCATTATGATATCATAGTTATTCTTATCTACACTTTTTTAAAATTACTAAACGATTTCGTTATTAAATTTCCAAACTTTTATTGCAGTACACAATTTAAAGTTCATAAGATATAGCTCTAGTCGAATGTCAAGAAGTGGTATTAATTAATAAAAATGAAAATTTTCCGAACAATTTGGTGTCCATTAGCTAAATTAGCACAACACAATCTTGAAATTGGCACAATTCGTTTAGTTTGTTTGTATTTTTCATAACCTTTGTCCGAAATTCAAGAAAGTATCCACGATTTTTTATGTAATTTTCGTGCTTTCATGATTTAACTGGAAAATTACCATTTCAGACGAGTTTTTTTTAAAAGACCTTAAAAATTCTATATTTTATTGCTTCAGAAAGTCTAGAAGGTTTTAAAAAGTATATACAGTGGTGGTCACGAGTTTAGCACACTTCACATGTGTTGTTTATAATAGCAAATAATTTGTTCGAATAATGAACTCTGCGCAAAATATTTGTTTTTTAGTGTTGCTTATGGTGTGATCAGTAAGCCCAATAATTTTTTTTCGAATTCTTTTGTGCCTTTTCTTCGTACTCTCATGTTTTTGCAAGTAATTCGTAATCTGGGCTGGACACAAATTTAGCACATTTGATAAAAGTTGTTATTTTCTATTTATTTTTGCGTTTAAATTAATTAATTGGTATGTATGGGTAATTTTTACTCAAATGGAAGTTATTATTTAACAAAAATTATAATTAGATATTGTTAAAGGAAAATAGTGCATTGAGGCTCAGCGTCAGGTTATTATGCAATTGAACGACAGTGGAAGTACCGCTGGGGATATTGCAAACATTATAAATTGATCCAGACAGATTGTGTGCAATATACTAAGCCATATTGGAACTTATGGGAGCTTAAAAAATATTGCAAAATGTCCTCCGCCGAGAAAAACAAGCAATAAATCGGATTTTTTTAATTTATAGAACCTGCGTAGCAGATCCATTTAAAAGCTCAACTGTGATTCAGAGAGATTTTTCGGCAAAAATTGACATTAGCATTTCCTCATGAACCATAAGAAGAACCAATGGAAAAAATTTACTTGGCTGCATTGTTCAACATAAGCCAGACGTATCAAAATATGGCTTACAGTGTCAAATTTAATCTGCTCAGGATCATTTAGAAAAATCCTAGATTTTTGGGAAAATATCGCCTGGATTGGCGAATCGAACATTTGTCGGTGCGGATCTAATAGGAAACAATACGAAGTGTGCCCTCCAAACATGCAGCACAACCCAAAGTACAAATCCTAGACGTTAAAGCTTGTTGGCGAAAATCTAATGATGTATACTGCGTTTTCTGGACACGGTGTTTGTCCGATACACAAAATCGATGCACTAATGGATCAGAATATTTACAAAAATCTATTTGGTGATACTATGATAACATATTCAGATAAAGACATGCCAATTAAGTGGCGTTTTATACACGACAACCGACCAAATCACACTTAACGCCAGTGAAGAGCTGTTTGAGGCTGAACAAAATAGATTTTTAAAAATGGTGCAGCACAGTCACCGGATCTCAATCCTATTGAGAATCTATGGAATGGACTTTAACAACATATTATAGCAATAAAACCCAAAAATTTGCCCGATTTCTTGAATTAAACACAAAATTCTTGATATGCTACTCCAATGGAGTCTTTTATGCCTCTAGTGGAGAGTATGTCCAGAAGATGTACAGCTATTACTCAAAATAGCGATTATCCAACCAAATATTAAGTTTATAATAAAATGTATTGGTTAGTTCAGTTTTTTTCCGATTTGATTAAAGTTTTTTAAATTTGTGCTAAATTACTGTCCAATCACTTTTCGTATTATTTGTACTTTAAATTGCATAAAACTAAAATGCAGCATAAGAACCGAACAAAAACAACGTTAAATGGTCATCTTATCGTACGTAATATTTTAGAAAAAAATACCGGTCAAAAAACATAAAGTTGAAGTTGAAATATTTGCTTTATAAAGTTACATGTGGTGACTGTGCTAAATTCGTGACCACCACTGTATATATGGGGGTTTGAACCCCCAAAACCCCCCCCTGCGCACGGCCCTGGTTATTATAACTTAGTTTCATGCCAAATGTTTATAACACCATGAAATTATTGATTTAGACCTACCACCCGACTTTAGACTTTCCTAACTTCTTTTACACATGCTGTGGAGTCGGAGAAATTTGCTAGAGTCGGAAAAATGGTCGATTCCGACTCCGGGTAAATGTTTTTTTTTTCGTTATTATAAATTATAATATATTTCCAGGCCGCAAAAATGAATAAATAAAGGCTTTAAAATCTTAAAATATTAGCATGAGGCATGTTCTGTGAACACAATTAGAATGTTTTATAATTGTAAAAAAATTAAAATAAAAGTAAAGTTAATGTGGTATTTATTTATTGATACAATTTTAAAGAGACGTGCCGGCTATTATAGACTCGTTGGGGAAGTGCGTATTTAATGCTCAAACGTCTAATTGAAATAAAAATTTATTTAAACGATTTGAACAATAATGAATTCTCATTAGCAGAAAAATATTGGGATCAAGCCATTGATCTCGAAAAGGTTTTACAATGCGAGAATTTGACACCAAGTGGTTTCTATAGGGAATAGAAGGAACTAATATTTAAATTGAAGACATTTGGAACTGGAATTGCAAACGATATTATTTCTTCAATGACTAGAAGAGAGGCGGAAAGAAGGAAGAATTATATGTGTCGACCCTTTAAATATAATTTTATTAAACCATGATTAAGAAAGAATGCAAAAAAACTTTTAGTCCAGATGGTTCTCAATTGTGCTATACACCTCACGAATCAACTCCTTCTGAGGACTTCGAAAAGTATTTGGATAGTTTGGGCCAAAATAATGCTAAAAGGTTAAGAAATGATCCCGTTGAAATACAAAAACAAAACATTTATCGGGAATTGAATGGAAAAGCCGGAGTCGAGCAATTTTGCCTCGACTCCACAGCCCTGCTTTTACAGGTTAGGTTGTAGGGGATGCCCGTCAGTCCTTAGTACAGCCGACGAGTTAACTCGAGGCCAACTAAATTCGGTCCATTGTGGTTCCCGTAAGTATTAAGGAGAAAGGATTGAGGAGGTAAGGGAAAAGTGAGGTTATCTCTTATTTTAGTCTATATTCACATTGATTCTTTTCCCTACAAATTGGATGAGGATTATTTTTATGAATCCTTTAAACATTTATTTCTATTTCTTTTATAATGTGCTTTATGAAACATCGAATGTTTTATTCGGCATAAAAGAAAAAAAAGTTTTTATAGCAGACAATATTTTGACGATTTTCCGTCCTTTCCCGCTACGGGACTAAGTAAGTTAGTTATAAAAATTAGAACATTTTGAGCATATCTTTTGATTGGATTATTATGTTAAAGACTGTATAATCTAAAAACGTAAAGAACTTGTAAATATGCTAAGTCAAGTTAGCATACTATTGTTTGGAGGCGTCAATAAAACACATGATTTATAGAATTTGTTTTTCTTAACTAACCATCAGTACCACTTTCAATAATCTCGGTCTTTTGGATACTATTTATTTACACAATTCATTCCGTTTAGGATTATTCGTTTTATGTTAAGCGTTTGGTTGATACCATTTTTTCGCTTGTACTAGGAAGTACAAGTAAATAAATAGACGCAGCACTTCGGTTGGTACCATTTTTATCCCCTTTCGTCCCCCTTCCTCCTTAAAAGTACAAATTTACAGAAATCCCTTAATTACTCGTGTATCTCGCCAAATTTCATGACTCTAGCCACTGACGTTTAGTCAGTACCATGCTTCCATATGTATCCCTTTTTCTCCGCCAAACCATTTTTTTGTGGGAAACATGTGCGGGAAAGGAGAAAGATACAATCATAAAGGATTCGTATAAAGGATTTAATTGCAAAGAATGTGACATATGCTTCCATACATTGTTAGAATATAGTGTTTATTAAATGTAAAATTATTAGATATAAAATGTTAGAGTAATCCGAGCACTGGAATAGAAATAATATATATATAGTTTTATATAGAATGGGGACATGTATGAAGGAGGTAGCAGACGAGGAGTGCCAATTTCAAACCATTTCTGAACCTAGTTTACGCTAAGTGTAAATTTTTAATAGATTTAATAGAATAGACGGCCATGGCTCAATCCTCTGAAAAAGTCATGAATCGTCACTTGATGTGTTACACGTTTTGTCCTAACTAATTATAATTTTTTTCCAAAGGACAAAACAACTACCAAATGTGACTCCAGGATTTGAGTTTAAAAAAACAATTTGATTTTTTCTTGTTAAAAACTTTAATGATTATAAACTAAACTATTAATGCGTGAAATTTTACAATATTTACAACTAATTTTGACTAGCTTAAGCATATGGACCCCTGCCGTCCTGAGCCGATGGCGAGGAGTAGCTGTCTCTGACTTCGGCAGCTATGTTCGATGCAACTTTCTGGCTGGATTTTGCAACAGATGAAACTGAAGAATCCGCGGGAACAACAATATCAGCTGATTTGAAGCCAACAATTGGAGCTGCCAACTTAATAGCAATGGGCTCACGGTGGACGACAGCATTGTAGCCGTTAATACCGTCAACGGTATAGGTAACGATACGCTTGTAACCATCAGGATCGACCACGGTGTAGACGCCACGGACATAGTCGCCATCGCGGGATTCGGTGTGTGATTTGATGTCGCCTGTAGTGGCATCATTGACATCGTAGCCATATTCGTATTTAGCGGGTTCATAATAATCCGATGGAGCGTAGCCGAAGTCCAAGTTATTGCGCTGAACTGCTGGAGTGTTTACAGATTGATAGTCACCGGATCCCGAATATGAACCATCATCATATGATCTGTTGTCATTGCCATTGTGGTATGATTGGCTTGCTTCAGCATTCTGGGCGACATTGTTATTGGCCACAGCAGCAGCATTTTGTTGTTGGTTATTATTTGAGCGGATATTGAAGTTGTTGTTGGTCGGTTTGTTGTACTCGTAATCACCGGCAGCTGCCAAAGTGGCCAAACATAAAACTGCTACGAACTGGAATTAGGAACAGATTCAACTGTAAAAATATCTCCCAATCAGGCAATCTCTATATGTATTAGGTACCTTAAAAGCCATTTCCTTTTTGTTTATTTTTCAGGAATCCTCTAAAAATCGGAATGAAATTTGCTTCTTACTCGGATACACCACTCGCTGCACTGTGATAAATTCAGCAACTGGCAGTGATTTATATATTCACTTCGAAAGATGACAAACTTTAAATGTTTTCATTTTCTCATTCATACCCATCAATTGATTCGCTTCCATTATCTTCAAATGCTCTTTTCAATGATAGCCGGCCGGCAAAATGATGCAGCAAAACAGCTATTTGCTGTCATCTGAATGATTTCATCGAGATCGGTTGTAAGATGTTGCAAAACGTGGTGGACGTCTGTATGGGGGATATATGGAAACATGGTCTAACATGAGAAGGCCGTATGATGTATTTGTTCTTGACCTGTAGACCTTGACCCTAGAAGTATTACCCTTTTGAATTTTGTTACAAAATTAAAAATTTCTGGCACACTGAAGATATTAGCAAATTTTCAAAAATGTTGTCAAGAAGTTTTATAAGGGGTTACTAGACATTCTTGGGCATAACAGACGTCTAATACAGGCTTGCCATATAAATTTTTTCCATGTCCCCAAAATTGAAATGAAAATTCCCCAGTTATTCCCTAAATATAAAGAAGTAAGGAAAGGCTAAAGTCGGGCGGGTCGACTATATGATACACTCCACTTTCTATCCGAATACAATTCAATTTGGTAAAAAAGTGAAAACGGGAAGTATATTTTGTGTGTTTCTGTCATTCGATCAACCCTTTTTATTTGACAATTTTGGGAAAAGAGAAGGAACAATTTGTATTGGTTTTTAATACATTTTCTTTTAATTTTTGGCAAGTAATTCAATATTAGCCAATGTTCCCATAATATTCATATTTCATACATGTGAGGCATATTTGACCAGACATCTTGAATATCATACTTCTTCCAAGGAATGGTAAAGCTTTACCTACTTTGACACACTAAAGAAGCACAATAGAGTAGTTGTTGTTTATTGTTTTTAAGGAACACATGGCCACTGTGGAACATACTGGAATTGACTTATATGAATGCGACTTTCAAAACAAAATACAAGCGTGCAATTTTCTATAGAAAGATCCATATATTTCACAGTAGAATGTTGTCTAAGTCGACAGTTATATTTTCTTTGTTAATTTTACGTTGGTAGACAACCAAATTTTGGTAGTAAGATTTGACGGAGTTAGAACTCGTCGTAGAAATCTCGGCGGCGTGGTTGAAGTCGATATGAGACGATGAAATTGGCGGCGGCGGCTTTTCGGCTTAAAATCGGTCGGCTTGTATCTCTGATCGGGGCTGTATCCAAACATGGAATGAAGTGACTAACTTTCACAATAAGTTCTTCCAGTTCAAGTATAACGTGTTATGCTTATCATTTTGAAGAAATTCGGCGAAAATACGTGATTTCTGGGGCGGAAAAGTCAATCCAGGAGCGAAATTTGTATGGAAGCTATATGTCGTCCTTGTCCCGAAAAACTTCGTTGTGCAAAGTTTCATTTGGTTCTGGCTACAATGGCGACCTGTATTGTGATTACAAGAATAGATGGACGGCCAGACAGACAGACGGACGAGCTTTGCTAAATCGATTCAAAAAGTGATTCTAAGTCGATCGGTATAATTAACAATAGGTCTATCTCCCTTCCTTTTGGGTGTAACAAACAAATGCACAAAGACATATTACTCTCGTGGAGTGTATAAAAAATTGTTTTATTTCAAAGAATTCGACCAAAACAAAAACACTTTATGAATGATTCTTTGATTCGCCATCAACCATGGAATATTTTGATCATCTTTGTCCCCAAAATAGTCATGAAAAATTCCCATTATAAAAAAATTGTTTTATTTTAAAGAATTCAACAAAAACAAATTATGAATGAACAAATATCGTGAACAAGCTCCTTATTTAAAATTGCAGTAATATCGTCCTAGACAATCAAATAGGGGTCTACTGTTGTAAATGATGCATACATATTTTTTAATTTCAAACTAAAATTTTACTCAGTTTGTAGTTTAAATGAATAAATAGAACTACTTTTGAGTAAATTTTATTTGATTTGAGTAAATACGTTATTTTTGTAAATTTCCCCTTGAAAAATTGTGTGTGTGTGTTTAGCTATGAATACTGCAATGTTTATACATAATATTTTCGAATCATTGGAAATAGGAACAATACCTAGAAAAAAATAAGAACACAAAATATTTCGTGTCAAATTAAGTGAAAGAGAATGTTAATTTTCATTAAATTTTATTGATAGTGTTAAATAACAATTTGTCGATAACAATTTCCTTTTTCATATTTTAATTATAATTTCTTTTCTGACCAGCGGAAGATGGTCGTCATCTCCCAAACTCTGATAAAGTTAGTGAGCAGCCATGCAATAAATTTGTAGACATTTATAGATAAATTTGCATTCCCAGTTAAAATCAAATATCACATATTTTTCAAAATACTTTGAATATCCCCACAAAATCCCCAAAACATTTTATGGAATCCCAAAAAAATACCCTGTCCTCTGTCCTCTGTCCCCATTTCATATTTTTGTCATTTTGACCATCACAAAATCCCCATGGCTGGGACAAATCCCCACTTCTGTTTTCATTCAAAAACAAATTAGTTGTAGTTAATTTATATTCACCAATAAACTCTTACTGTCCTTTTTGAAAGGATTTTTTTGATTTTCTTGAAAAAGTCAAAAAAATTGACCGATAAAGAGGGGAGCTAGAGGATCAAGATCTTCGAAAAATTACGCCCATAAAATTCCACAATATAGTTCTGACAATAAGAATTCTCTCAGACATTAATTTACATTTTTTTTCACTTAGTATAATGCTCCCTTCGACCAAGAAATTAAAACTTTGACCCACTATAAAAATACTCAATATGCTCTTTCAGAATTTATAGTCGCTACTTTGTTCCAAAAATAGTATTATTATATAATAAAAAATGTCTGAATGAATTATCCCATTCTGCAACCCTGATATCTTGTAGAGAAAAAAATTAGCTTATACATATTAGAAAGTAAGTCATATGGTTGACATGAAATTCAAGGATTATACGTATTTTGGATTCTTTGAAATACAAGGGGAGTTTATCAACCGTTCCGGTGATACCAATATCGTTAAAATCTCAAGACGTGTTCCAAAGTTATTACATCATTAATGAAGCTATCTCACAAAAACAACCAAGTGTACAAACTTTGGACGAGTGTAAAGTCGTATTCGATCACTCTATTTATGTGGTAAGTCCACTTTTCTAAAGCCGCCAATTTTTTGTATAAATACGCACTTAATGAACTTACACAAAATTTCAGGACTCTCGATGTCATAGAAGTAAATGTAGTTGATAATATATTTTAATTTCGTATGCAAGGTCCAGTTTGCCATAATTGCCCATTTTTTTACAACTGAGCTCTCAAGACTCTCTCTGTCACAGTACTCCAAAGACTCCGAAATAACAATTAAATGAGTAAGAGTGGACAGCCGAAATTAATAAATTATAGTACATGTTAATGATTATTTAACGATACTAAAGTAATAACTGCCGAAATTTGTAGACACATTTTATATTTCATTTGGGACAGAAAAAAGTGTAACACATTGAAGGAGTGACTTAAGACCCCAAGTACACGATAACTCTCGAAATGAGTTAAGGAATCAATTCAAACTTTGCATATTGCAAATTTTTTCCCAAACTTAGTTTAAGTTCGAAGATGGACAAAATTGTGGGTAAAACTAAATGCATTACAACTCCTATAGCGGTACCTTAAATCCACTATGACTTCATATTCGATTGTGTTTTTACAATCATTTACAAATGTGAAAGCTGGGTCCAATTGCCGCAATACCTAGTACCTCCTACACACAATTCGGCGCTAAGATAAATTTAAGTCCTTCCATAGACATGTTCTCTGAGAGTGAGGGTATATATAAGTCGGTTTAACCGACTGAAACGTACTTGCTTGTAGAGTGATCAAAAACCGGGTTTTTCTGCAATGTCGGGTTTTCGGGTCTTTCAAAAGCCGTGCTTTTAAAAAACCCGGTTACCCGGTTTTTTAATATAAAAAAACCGTCGGACCGGCTTTTTTCATTTTCTCGAAACAGTAAAAAATGGGGAAATTAATCACTATAGGGCAATTCCACAAAATGTTGACCTATTCTTGGGGATAGGTCACAATTCTGATGTCATAATCATATTCAATGAAATCTTTCGAAATTAACTCCAAAAATTACTTATTCAGTCAGTAATCATTTTGGTCCATTGCCAAAAATTCATTTGGCAATTTTTTAATAATATTTGAATCCTCATTACTTTTCGTCCAGCATCTATTATTCCCAAAATATTAGTTTAGGGAGCATATATATCAAACTTTGTTCCATTTTTCCATGCTTTATATAAGGTTACTTTCTATATATGTTTGTGTGCCACAAAATTTGAAATCAATTTTTGAAAGCTTTTTTCTCAACCAATTTTGCTCAAATTTTGCACACTTAATCATTTTCGATGACAATACAAGGAAATGGAAAAATTTGGCATCTCCCATACGAAGTTAAAACCTATTATTGAATATTGTCAGTTCTATGACACCTAGAGTGCTGAAATTTTGTGTAAGTGCATATACCATCAATGTGCATAGTTGTGCCAAAAAGGGGCGGTATTGGAAAAGTGGGCGTGGCACCTCCCATACGAAGTTAAAACCTATTATCGAATATTGTCAGTTCTATGACACCTAGAGTGCTGTAATTTTGTGTAAGTGCATCTAGCATCAATGTGCATAGTTGTGCCAAAAATGGGCGGTATTGGAAAAGTGGGCGTGGAACCTCCCATACGAAGTTAAAACCTATTATTGAATATTGTCAGTTCTATGACACCTAGAGTGCTGAAATTTTGTGTAAGTGCATCTAGCATCAATTCGCATAGTTGTGCCAAAAATGGGCGGTATTGGAAAAGTGGGCGTGGCATCTCCCATACGAAGTTAAAACCTATTATTGAATATTGTCAGTTCTATGACACCTAGAGTGCTGAAATTTTGTGTAAGTGCATCTAGCATCAATTCGCATAGTTGTGCCAAAAAGGGGCGGTATTGGAAAAGTGGGCGTGGCACCTCCCATACGAAGTTAAAACCTATTATTGAATATTGTCAGTTCTATGACACCTAGAGTGCTGAAATTTTGTGTAAGTGCATCTACCATCAATGTGCGTAGTTCTGCCAAAAATGGGCGGTATTGGAATAGTGGGCGTACCACCTCCCATACGAAGTTAAAACATATTATCGAAAAGTTTCAGTTCTATGACACGTATAGTGCTCAAATTTTGTGTAAGTGCATCTAGCATCAATGTGCGTAGTTGCGCCTAAAATGGGCGGTAATGCAAAAGTGGGCGTGGCACCTCCCATATGAAGTTAAAACCAAAATTACACCTACTGTAATTTTGTGTAAGTGCATCTAGCATTAATGTGCGTAGTTGTGACAAAAATGGGCGGTAATGGAAATGTGGGCGTGGCACCTCCCATACGAAGTTAAAACCCATTTTCGAATATATGCCGTTCTATGGCAGATAAAAAACTGAAATTTTGTGTAAGTGCATCTACCATCAATGTGCGTAGTTCTGCCAAAAATGGGCGGTATTGGAATAGTGGGCGTACCACCTCCCATACGAAGTTAAAACATATTATCGAATAGTGTCAGTTCTATGACACGTATAGTGCTCAAATTTTGTGTAAGTGCATCTAGCATCAATGTGCGTAGTTGCGCCTAAAATGGGCGGTAATGCAAAAGTGGGCGTGGCACCTCCCATATGAAGATAAAACCAAAATGACACCTACTGTAATTTTGTGTAAGTGCATCTAGCATAAACCTGCGTAGTTGTGCCAGAAATGGACGGTATTGGGAAAGTGGGCGTGGTACCTCACATACGAAGTTAAAACCTATTATTGAATATTGTCAGTTCTATGGCAGATAAAAAACTGAAATTTTGTGTAAGTGCATCTAGCATCAATGTGCGTAACTGTGCCCAAAAAATGGGCGATATTGGAAAAAAAGGCGTGGTACCTTGCATACGAAGTTAAATAGTTAAATATAAGTTAAATATATTCAGTTCAATGACAGCTACAATACTTATCTTTTGTGTGAGTGCATCTAGCATAAACCTGCGTAGTTGTGCCAAAAATGGACGGTATTGGGAAAGTGGGCGTGGTACCTCACATACGAAGTTAAAACATATAATCGAATATGGTCAGTAGGTGTCATAGACCTAGAGTGCTGAAATTTTGTGTGAGTTGATCCAGTGTAAATAGTTGTGCAAATATTGGCGGAAAGTGGACGTGACACTTCCCATCTGAAATTAAAACCGGTTTTAGAGTATTTCGACACCGAGATGGGCGGAAAGTGGCCGTGACCCTTCCCATACGAAATTAAAACCAGTTTTTTAAGTATATTCTACAACGATCTTCCTATATTGTTGTGTGTGTTTATTTAGTTGTAACCTGCTTAGACAATATGCAAATGGGCGGGATTTGAAAGGCGCATTTTTGATTCGAACTTTGTAAAATTACACGTTTTCTGTGGATTTTCTTAGCACAACAGTAAAGAAAGGTTATAAAAAAAATATTCATTCGCCAACAGCCAACTTAAGTCAAGAAAACGGAAATTATATTAATTTATTTAGTTGTAACCTGCTTAGACAATATGCAAATGGGCGGGATTTGAAAGGCGCATTTTTGATTCGAATTTTGTAAAATTACACGTTTTCTGTGGATTTTCTTAGCACAACAGTAAAGAAAGGTTATAAATAAATATTCATTCGCCAACAGCCAACTTAAGTCAAGAAAACGGAAATTATATTAATTTTTTCCATGCTTTATATAAGGTTACTTTCTATATATGTTTGTGTGCCACAAAATTTGAAATCAATTTTTGAAAGCTTTTTTCTCAACCAATTTTGCTCAAATTTTGCACACTTAATCATTTTCGATGACAATACAAGGAAATGGAAAAATTTGACCAATTGGACAAAGGGGCGTGGTACCTCCCATACAAACCACAAATTAAAAATCTATTATTTCTGCTCCTGATAACGGTATTTAAACAAAATTTGGTACGTCGGTTTGGTGTGCATGTTGTAAGTGCTGCTGCAAATATGGGCGGGATTGTACAAAGGGGCGTGGTACCTCCCATACAAACCACAAATTAAAAATCTATTATTTCTGCTCCTGATAACGGTATTTGAACAAAATTTGGTACGTCGGTTTGGTGTGGATTTTTTAAGTGCTGCTGCAAATATGGGCGGGATTGTACAAAGGGGCGTGGTACCTCCCATACAAACCACAAATTAAAAATCTATTATTTCTGCTCCTGATAACGGTATTTGAACAAAATTTGGTACGTCGGTTTGGTGTGCATTTTTTAAGTGCTGCTGCAAATATGAGCGGGAATGGACAAAGGGGCGTGGTACCTCCCATACAAACCACAAATTAAAAATCTATTATTTCTGCTCCTGATAACGCAGTAATTTTTCCTTCTACAAAAGATAACTAAAAAAGAATTTCTAGGCCCAATAGAATTCTGCTTGCATAAAGCATGGATTTGAAAAAAAAAAATTTTTTTTGATTTTCTAGTTATCCTAAAAGTGCGAATTTCAGAAATCCATAATCTTTCGCGTTCACAATAGAATGTACAACCTATTTCAATTTTTGCTTTCACTCCATTTTGTACGAATTTGGAGAAAGCCATTTTGCGTGTAACAGTTGTATCCCTCGGCACCAGTTGTATCCCTTACTTTACGTGTACATGCGATTAGAGTGGTGTACACGACGAATTTCAGTTTACTACACTAAGAAAAAAGTATGCCACGGATTAAGTAAATATGTACTAAAACTGAGGAAAATTGCATAATTTCTCATATAAAATACAAACTTTTCCTTGAAAATAGAACATGCTTTGAACTTGATTCCAGTTCAACTTTTCCTCAAAGATCTGATCTGCAGAAAAAATTTTCTTCAAATCAAGTAAAATTTTACTCAAACTATATAAGTATGTAGTCAAACCAAGTAAATTTATACTCAATCTGAGGAAAATTTTCCTTAAACCACGTAAATTTGTACTCAGCCTGAGTAAAATTTTACTTGATAAGTCAAATAAAAATTACAACATGGAGCAGTTCTCAAACGGTTAACATTACATCTACCATAAAGAGTTGAACTATTTCATCATGACTGCTGCGAAGGTAATGTAGGCCCCTTCGCAGTGATTGTTTATAATCTTTGAAGTACTTAAGAAGAAAGTCTTGGCACAGGAACGAGAATTGCTTCTTACACTACTATTCATGTTTTTTTTCTAAACACACAGAAGTATTTTGTATAAGTTCATTTATACTTGAATCTTCATACAACTTGGCATAAATTTAAGTAAACACATTAACTTTATTTCAAGGAATATACATATTTTTAAGTAAAAACTTCCTAAATGGAATTTTTCCATACAAAAAATTTCTTCATTATTTTCTTTCTTAAAAGCGAGTAAATTTTCTTCCACACAAGTATTAAAATATATAATTAACTAGCAAATACCCGCTACGCGGAAAAATGGTATGGTAAGACAGTAGTTTGTATCAGTATTCAAACTGTTTTTAAGGATATCACTTTCAGCGTTTATAAGTAGTCAATAGTTTAATTTATAGGCACAAAATGGAAAAAATTTTTCTAAAAAATTCATATAAAGTAGAAAAATATTTGGATGTTTCTTTCTTAAGCTATGAAAATATCATTAGGGATAGAATAAAAGTGTAACGCATTGAAGGAGAGATTTAAAACCATAAGTATGTCCCAAGTCCCTTTCACGTCCGTCTGGCTCGCTGGTATACACGATGACTCTGGAAGGGTACTATTTTCCCAAACTTAGTTTGTATTCGAAGATGGGGGAAATTGATATACAATTTTTAACCCATTTAATCCCTTAAAAGTACAAATATCGGAAAATTCCTTGTTATTACTCATCTACACTGTAAGACGAATATGCGTACCGAATATAATTGTTGTAGCGTCATCCATGTCCTTCGCACCTTTTTTATCCCGCTTTTCTCGTTTACCCTTTAAAAGTACGAATTTCGAAAATTTCCTTCAATTTGCGTTTGTAAGCATTTTCAGGGATGTACACGCCGAATTTCATGATTCCAGCTCCATCTGTTTGATTTGTACCATTTTGTATCCCTTTCTACCCAATTTCACTCACAAAAAGTACGAATTTTGAAAATTATTTTCTTGTCGAATTCGTGCTGTAAAAGTAATGCCCGTTCCGAATTTCATGATTCTAGGCCCAGTTGTAAAATGTTTATACCATTTAATCCCTTAAAATTACAAATTTCGAAAAATGTCTTCTTATCAGTGATTTGGGCTGTAAAACGAATATACATATAGAATTTAATTATTGTAGCGTCATCCGTGTTGTTGCTACCTTTTTATCCCTGTTTACCTACTAAAAGTACGAATTTAAAAAGATTTGGTCGTTTTGCGTTTCTAAGGGTTTAGAGGTATGTACACACCGAATTTTATTATTCCAGCTCCATCCGTTTGATTGGTATAATTTTTATCCCTTTTTACCCGATATCACCCACAAAAAGTACGAATTTAAAAATATTTTCTTGGTCGCATTCATGCTATAAAAGTAATGCCCGTTCCAAATTTCAAGATTCTAGGCCGTGCCGTTTGGTCAGGATGGTGGTACAATTTTTATCCCATTTAATCCCTTAAAAGAACAAATTTCGAAAAATGCATTCTTATTAGTGATCTGCGCTGTAAAACGAATATACACACCGAATTTCATTATTGTAGCGTCATCCGTGTTGTTAGTACCTTTTTTATCCCCTTTTCCCTTTAAAAGTACAAATTTCGAAAAATTCCTTCTTTTTGCGATTCTACACATTTTGAGGGATGTACACACCGAATTTTATGGTTTCAGCTCCATCCATTTTATTGGCACTATTTTTATCACTTTTTACCCGATTTCACCCCAAAAAGTACGAATTTTTAACAATATTTTCTTGGGCGCGTTGAAGTTATAAGAGAAATTTTTGTACCAAATTTCAAGATTCTAGTCCCAGCCGTTTGGGCATTGCGGTGGTACAATTTTTATCCCTCTTTACCCCATTTTACACCTTAAAAGTACGAATTACGAAAAAATCCCTTCAAATCTGATTTCTTCACTGTAAGGGAAATGTACATACCAAATTTCATGATTCTAGCTTCAACCATGTTATAGGTACCATTTTTGTCCCTTTTTGTACCATTTAACCCCCCAAAAGTACGAATTTTTAAAATGTCGCTTTTTGGGTTGTCTTCATGCCGCAAGAGGAATATCCATGCCAAATTTCAAGATTCTAGGCCCAGCCGTTTGGTCATTGCGGTGGTACCATTTTTATCCCTTTTTTCCCCTTAAAAGTACGAATTTTGAAAAATATTTTCTTGGGCGCGTTGAAGCTATAAGAGAAATGTTTGTACCAAATTTCAAGATACTAGTCCCAGCAGTTTGGTCATTGCGGTGGTACAATTTTTATTCCTCTTTACCCCATTTTACCCCCAAAAGTACGAATTACGAAAAACTCCCTTCAAATCTGATTTCTTCACTGTAAGGGAAATGTACATACCAAATTTCATGATTCTAGTTTCAACCATGTTATAGGTACCCTTATTGTCCCTTTTTGTACCATTTAACCCCCAAAAGTACGAATTTTTAAAATGTTGCTTTTTTTCAAGATTCTAGGCCCAGCCGTTTTGGTCATTACGGTGGTACCATTTTTATCCCTTTTTACCCCTTAAAAGTACGAATTTCGAAAAATCCCGTCTTATCACACCTCTACACTGTAAGAGAAATATACACACCAAATTTCATGATTCTAGCTCTAGCCGTTTGGTTTGGGGAGTGATCAGTCAGTCACTCAATCACGCAACTCTTTTATATATATAGATTGTAGGAAGTTTTTACTAGATCCAAAAAAAATGTTTTAAAATAAATTTACTACCCTATTTTGATTATGTACTATTTCTTCTGGAAATAAGGAAACTTCACTTACATATATCTACTTAATTTTCCTTCTCGTAAGGAAATTCTAACTAAACTGGTGTAAAATTGTTAAACTAAATTGTAGTATGGATTTTACTCAGATTTAAGAATGTAATTTTTCTGAGAGAAAAGTGTCATAAATTCTAAATTTATTTGTAGATTTTTTACATATGACCATTGTTTTCTTCGTTAGAATATTATCATCCATTCTTATGCTTTTCTCGTGGGTCAAAAAAAAAAACAATTTTTCCTCAATTCTTTAGAAACTGTTCTTAAACCACTGTATCTGTAAGTACCTTTCTAAGTGCCAAATAATAAAGGTACCTGCGGCAAAAATTGGAATTTTAGTAAAAAATTAAAGAAAAAATATTAGCCTTAAAAAATAATAATAGTTAGCATTAAAAAAAAATAATAGTGTAGAAAGTCAAAATACATCTGAAAATGTTATACATGGTCATTTGGAAAAATTGTGTTGCATTGTGTTATGATTGAACATGTAAATAAACTCAAATCTACATAATAAAAATAAAAGTGAACAAACAAAAACGTCATTTGAATCAATTATAAAATCAAAATTCTCTACATATAAAAAAAGTCTTGTAACTTGTACGTTTATTTATGCAGAGATTTTTTTTCAAATAGGTCTTGAGTGCTGACTTAAACTCATAGAATGTGTAAATCCCTTGCAAACTTGTTGACGATTATTTTAGTATGACGTTTATTTAGTAAGCGAATAATAAGCGATTCTTCTTGAAGAATGAATGAATGAATGAATCGCGCGAGCAGAAGATTTTGCAATACATCAATTGTATATAAGGCGGAACCGCTCAAATATTGTTTAATTTACACGTTGAGAAAAATAGCCACACTCGCTGCCTCCTAGATATCTCTGTTCACCTATGCATACAATTTGATATTTGTTTGTTGGACCCACACAATAACCAGTCTAACAATGGTAAATCACTGGCTTTCAAACTGTAATCGTCGCTTACATCCTGAAAGTATGCAATCGATTTGATTTCGTTTAAAGTCACATCTTACACTTGCATATTTATAAAGTTCACTACAGTTTTATAGTGATCAGGCTTTGCGAACGTCATCTTAAGATGCTATAGTCGGCTGATTGTCGAAGTGTGTGAAGAAGTTTTTACGGAATGCGTATGTTCTGTTTCTCCAAGATCTGGTAGCAGTTGCAGAGAAGTCATGATGTGCATGTGGATAGGAAGGATGTTCAGTCTAGTGTTAAGTGATTTTGATGGACAGCTACGCAACGCCCTGTACAAGCTGATCTTTGACCACTATGTAGAGCTTTTATAATCGTGCCATCTCTGTTAATGGCCACCATACAAGTCCCCCATTAGTGACTACAAATTCTTGAAAAAAGTCGTTACACTTAACCGGATGATATACGTATGAAACGACAGACAAAATGAGGTTACTTGGCGTTTCTCATTTCCTCATCCTATTGCCCCCTCACAGGACTACAAAGTTCCAAAGGGTAAAATGTTTAAAAAATTATTTCGTATACTTGTTCGGTATACTGTAATGGTATTAGTATCAAATTAAAGGGAAGGAGAATATATATTAAAAATACTTCAAATATCATGATTCTATCTGTATTAGTTCAGCATTAACATCTATTTCCACTTAGTTTTTCTAGTTTATTCATGTCTTGCTTTTTAAGAGGCAAAATTTTAAATAGTATTTAATGCTAAACTAATGCAGATATAAACTTATAATATACAGTTGCGGTCAAAATAATAGCAGCGCACCACAGCCTAATATATATTATCATATATTTATTTGTGTGATAATTTTTTTGTTGCTACTTCTGCATTAAGTGCTGCGTTATGAGGTTACAAACATAAAATATTTGTTTATTTGGTGATATGATTTTAATTACGTAAGAAATATAATAGCAAAATAATAGCAGTGTTCAAAAAATCTTAAGAAAAAGGAATTTTATCTCAATTTTTCAATTCGATTTAATGTTATAAGTAATATATTATGAAATTTACATTACTTCTGAAATGTTATTGTATTACCCTTCTTCATAAGTAGGGCGAGGAGAGCATTGTGGAGAAGAAAATCGACTTCATATAAAATGGTTGAAATCTGAGGGAAAATCATATAGTTAAGTTTGACTTTTATTCCAGTGTTCTATTAAATGGCGTAATGGCTTGGGCGTTTTTTTCATATTATGGAGTTGGGTCAATACATTGACCCAGAGCTACCATGGACTCTGTCCAGTACATCAAAATACTGCGTAATATTATGCTTACGTATGCAGAATATGGAATGCCACTTAAATGAGTCTTCTAGCAGGTCAATTATCCCGAAAACTTGCAAAAGGTGGTTTGAAGTCAATAATATCGAAGTTATGGAATGGTTCGGGCAGACACCACATCTCAATATAATCAAAAATTTGAAGTGTGACGACTAAAATGAGGTCTCATTTGCAATACTGAAAAACTTTGACACGATATTATAGTGGTATGGGCCAAAATATCGGGTAAAGGTTGTAAAAGACTAGTCGATTCAATGAAACGGCGTTATGTAGCAGTAATAAGCCATAAAGTCAGTACAAATAAGTATTAAATTCAAGGAAATATCCTTATTCAACTTATTATTCAAAAAAGTTTTCAATTAAAGTGAATTGAAACAAAATATTTTTAATTTTTATTAGCGCTGCTATTTTTTTGACTGGTCTCATTTTTGACATAAATGGTTCTAAAGGCATACTTCCAAAATTACAAAAACTTACTTTTTTATTTAAAGCCGGATTAAAAATGGCACAGTACCACCTTCCAATCACCGTAAAAACTTTTAGGATTTTCGAAGTAAAACTAATATTTTTCTTAGTCGACATTTGTTTATCTCGTCGCTGCTATTTTTTTACCGCAGCTGTATATAAATTTAAAGTATTTTTTGTATCCTGTAAATTTATGTGTTTGACAAACCGATCTTACCCACTTTCACCAAAGGCGCTTATATTTTGATGGTTTCTAGAGCGGAAAAATTGGGAGCGACATTTGTATGGGGGCTATATCTAAATCTGAACAGATCTAACCCGCTTTCGCCACAGGTGTTAAGCCAAATTTGAAGAAAATTGGGTACTATATGTGTTTTATAGAGCGGAAAAAGTCAAATCGGGAGCGACATTTGTATGGGGGCTATATCTAAATCTGAACCGACAGCTGTAATAGCAGAAAAGTGTCTGATGCTAAGCAGCAGACAATCGCTGCTTTTATTAACCGACTTGTTATCTAAGTGTAGAACTTCTCTTTTTTTTAAGTAGTTGCTGGAAAATATATACGTACGCTATGTTAATTGCAGAAAATTGGATATGATATCAAAGTATGGGTCTAAATATGATGTCTAATGAGTTTCGGGGTTTTTAATGTATACAGTAGTTACATGAGTAACAGGATGCTTATTCAAAATCTTTATACGCATATTCCGATTAAATATAAATATTTGGAAATGTTTCTTCATTTTTATAATCTTAAATATGTATAAATTCGAATAACAAATACAGTTTTTTTGGTATTCGATGAAATGCAAGAAGAAACAACTAGAAATTTTAATTCCAAAAAACCTAAATAATTGGTATTTTAGAGTTTCGTTTTCCTACGTAGATCCAAGTTACTGAATTTGTTGTTTCTCTTTTGAATAATACTTGTTACGTATGTACACAAAAATAAAAAATATTAACTCTGAAAAATATTTAACATTTCATTTCTTATTGTTTCGCAATTTTAAAGTAGATTTTAAAATAGAGACCTATACGCAGAGAAAAAATGCATTACGTATAAACGAAATTTTACACACGTAAACATCGTTTTTGAGTTTCTTTTGTGGGAAAAATTAGTTTGTTTGCGGTAAACATGTCATCAGTTGTTGTAACTGAACAAAGAGAAATATGTTTACATATCGAGGGCTTACCATAAGTGGCTATGAACCATTTTCTCGAAATTTTGTTCTAAAGCTATTTTTTTAATTTTTCTGATTTCGCTATCTACTCACACGTTAATTTGTGACTGCAAAAGTGGCTATGATCATAAAAATTATATAAATAATATAGTTCAAAAATGGAGCAGCATATAACCGAAGGCCAAAATTGGATAAATAGTGTCTGTAAAGTCAAAAATTGTTTAAAGTAGCTTTAGAAAAACCAGCGTAACTTTTTATCATATTGAAAATACCAAAATATTTGTATGGCATGTGATTGCTGACTTCATTCCGCGAATTTTTTGATTATTCAACAATTGCAGCAATTTTCGCGACTGACTTCATAAATGTTACAAGCGACATTGGTTCTTAATACACAAACAAAAATTCAGTCGGATCTTTTGGGTAGATCGCGATAAAATCATAAATCAAAAATGCCATGTGTGAAAATCATTTTAGCCGTATTTGTCGCGAAAATGAAAATTTTCCAAAAATGTCTAATTTGTATTATTTGTTTACCGCAAAATACACATTGTCGCGAATAGTTAATCTGCTTGATGCTAACCCAAGCAAATTATTTGCTTTTATTAAGAATGTTTTTAGATTTCATTATGATATCATAGTGATTCTTATCTACACTTTTTTAAAATTACTAAAATTTATTAAATCTCCAAACATTTATTGTAGTACACAATTAAAAGTTCATAAGATATTGGTCTAGTCAAATGCCAAGAAGTGGCGAAATTAGCATTACACAATCTTGAAATTGGCACAATTCGTTTAGTTTGTTTGTATTTTTCATAACCTTTGTCCGAAATTCACGATTTTTTATGTAGTTTTATTGCTTTTAATGCAAAATTACTATTTCAGACGAGTTATTTTAAAAAGAACGTAAAATATCTATATTTTATTGCTACAGGAAGTCTAGAAGGTTTTAAAAAAGTATATGTTCGAAACCTCTCTGGGGGGTTTGAAGTATAGTAGTAGTATAAATATATGTTGTCCTGCCGAATTGGAAGAAAATCGGTTAAGGTATGTGGTTTCTACAGCGGTTAACCTTAAATCGGGAGCGAAATTTGTATGGGTGCTATATCTAAATCTGAACCGATTTGACACATTTTTACCACAGATGTTTCTAGTTGAAATATGAGGTGTGGTTCCAAATTTGATCAAAATCTCTTAAATTATGTGGTTGCTAAATAAAAATGTCAAGTCGGGAGCGACATTTGTATGGGAGCTATATATAAATCTGAGTTTTCACCAGAAATGTTTCTAGTTGAAATATAAGGTGTTACGCCAAATTTGAAGACAATCTGATAAAATCTGGAATATGTCAAATAGGAAGCGAAATTTGTATGGTGGCTATATCTAAATCTGAACCGATTTGACCCATTTTTACCACAGATGTTTTTAACTTAGATATAAGGTGTTGTGCAAAATTTGATCAAAATCGCTTAAATTATGTGGCTTCTAGAAAGTCAAATCGAGAGCAACATTTTTATGGAGGCTATATCTAAATCTGAACCGATTTGCTTCAAATTAAATAGCGTCCGTCCTCGACATGCAAAAATTGTGTGTGCCAAGTTTCGTTAGAATCGGACACAATTACAATAATAGATGGACAGACAGACATACGAGCGTGGCTAAATCGATTCAAAAAGTGATTCTATGTTGATCGGTATAATAAACGATGGGTCCATCTCGCTTCCTTTTGGGTGTTACAAACAAATGCACAAAGTCATTATACCCTGTGGAGTAGGGTATAAACATCCAACATTGATTGGAGTAAAACTATAAGAGCAGGAGGGAGAAGAGGTTGTGACTATCCACCATTTAGTAGTCCAAGGGATCATAAGTGAGTACTATTAATCTTAATCTTAAGTTGCAGTTTTTTTGCAATATTTTCATTACATCCATTCTAAGTGACTCATATTATTTTCTTTTTTTATGTGGAACCTACACCACAATAGGAAGAGAAGAATCACAATAATGATCGAAGATGTTGAAGAACGCTCTAACAAAATATTCAAGATGGATGTATTTTTGTAAATGAGGAAAATTCCTTCATTATTAAAACAGTGGGCGTGCTCCGCCCAATTTTTTAAATCAGAAATAATGTCACATATCAAAATCCAAAATTTCGGAATCTTATGATGGTAAGTTAAAATAGTTGGTCGTAAGTTACCACTGTGCAATGGTGTAATAAAGAAATTCAAAGAATCAAAAAATACATTTGTCAGTCGTTAATTGAAAATATGTTTATATTCACTCAATGAAGAAATTCACTTACAAAAAAATTTGACCGAAGCGAGTGTCGAACCGGGGATGTTAGATTTGTAGTCGCGCATTCCTCATTAAGTGCCAGAAAATAATTTCCAATTAAATGTGTAAACAGAAAATGTTGTGTATTTGACTTATGTTTTAGTCAAATGATTTAATTTATTTCTATTTTATGAGTTTCTAATTTTGACTAAACTTTTCAACAAACCATAAATGTTTGTTCTACTATTTTTGTTTTACTATAACAATTTTTTTCGTTGAAATTATCAGGTGCACTTCTTATTGTGTGTTTAAGAAGGCTAAAGTGATTCCAATCCATAAACCAAAAATCGACTAGTTACAGACCTATCAGTCTATCGATATAAGAAAAATATTTTAAAAACTGATATATCATAGACATATATCACACGATTTTACATCTAACTGCAATTTAATATCTGAAAACAGTTTGATTTTAAAAAGGAGCACAGTTCACCAATTCGACAGAATTAAAAATAAAATAATAAGCATGTAAAAAATCCGCAGTATTAATTTTGCCACAATGGAATCCTCTGTAAACAAGTGTCTGCAAATATCCCAAAATATATGTGTAATAGTAGCAAACTTCCTGTATAACATAACACACGCCGTATCAGTGTGTAAAGTACATCTGTACAAATGTGTCATTAGACCTATATTGTTATTTGCGTCGCCCATATAGTACACAGCTGCTCTTTTTAGCCTATTTTCCATAACAGAGATTTTCCGTGGCCAAAATCCTGCAGTTTTGCTTGTTGACAACCCATTTAATAGGATATGGGCTTCATCCTTCATTACCAAATTGCGAATATTGTGAACTTTTACTGTTGGTTTGAAAAATAAAATTCAATTATTTTTGTACGTTGTTCGATCGTGTAATGATTCATAATTAATTCCCCAAGTCTCCTTCACAAAATGCTAAAAAACAAAGAAAGAATAATATATATATATATATAATTATTTGTTAGAATAATAACGCTATGTTCACTAATTTCCCTAATGTTTGAAACCTCAGAATGTACTTTTAAATAAGGTTTTTACTCGTTTTTGCCATTTTAAATCAGATCTTGAATCTCTTGAATATTCATTAGATCATAGAATATTTCCAATATTTAACAATGGCCCTCCATCTCACAGCTGTTGGCCAGATCCGCGCCGGCTCTAGATAATATTTTCAGGTGGATACCATACATTTTCAAATAATTCAATTAAATTGCAATCGAATGTTAATGAGACCAATAAATGCCGAATAATTCAAACGACTCTGAGACCTAAAGCACATTAGCATGTTACAATCCGACAAACCGACACATTGGGAGCACGGTTTCAATGAATTTGTCAAAACTATTCTAGAAGCTGATCTCTTTTAACGCAATTTGCGTTTATGGCCTGGCAAACCAATTGGCAATTGGCTGTTGACATTGTCCATGCGTACGGTTGTTGCAGAAATGCACACAAAATTTACATAAATTCTCGTATAATTTTTTTCTATTTGAATAAGTCTCCGTTTAAATGCTCTAAAATATGTTAACGTCTAAAGTCGATAAGACTGATATTTGTTGTGTTTAAGTTTTCTTAAAATGAGTGCCTAAGTTTTTCTTGACTTAAGCGTGCAACGCCTTTGCATACCTTCATATCTCAGAGGTTTAAATGGCACAGTGTTTCAAATCATATTTCATGTACACCGGTATACGTAACATTAAGTTTTTTCAAGTTAAAATGAACTAAAATGTGGGAAAATTAAACTTAATATAGCGCTAAATATATTTTACCTCATATCAAGATATGTGGCTTCTATTTACTCAGGTTTGATTCTGTTTTCTTAATATAAAACAACGTTCTTTAAAAGAAGAATATGTAGTATGCAATTAGTTCGGTTGCAGCAACGGCATACGGAACCATTTCGGAAGCCGGCACATTTTACCAACTCATTTGCCACGAATACCCTGTGTATTATCAGTCTAACATATGATTTTCACATTCTCTTCTAAAAGAGAAGTGTTTTCAAATATTCCTATATATACAAATCTCTTGATTTAAGTATTAAAGTGAACTTAAAATAAATTCAATTGAACTACGCCACAGAAAAAAAATCCCTAATACTCAAAAAAAAAATAAATTTACTTCAGAGTATGCAAAACTCACATTAAAAATTACTATAACTATTTCACGTGATACAAAAATGAATGAAGTAGAGACTAGAGATGGGCGCCACTCACGTGAATTGCGTGAATCACGTGATTCACGCGTGAATCACGCGTGAACGTGAGCAAAATTTATTTTACTCACGTGAGCGTGCGTGAACGTGAGGGACGAAAAAATGTTCGTGCGTGAATGTGCGTGAGTCTAATTTCTGCGTGAATCACGTGATTTTTTCGTGAGTCGCACATATTTATTAATTCTTTTATTTTCATTTAATTTCGTTTAAAAATGTGAAATTTTCCATTCAAAATAAAAGTCATAGACATATTTATTTCTAAAACAGAGTGCTTCAGTGTGGGTATAATATCTATTTTTTTATAATTTAAGTAAGCATTCCCTGCACCAACACTAAGCACTGAATTTATATCCTTAGTGTTAATTCAATTAAAAAACACACAACTGTTTTTTACTTGGATTTTATGTCAGTGTCCGATTTCTAACTTATTTTGCGTTAAATACTATTTTAAAAATATTTATGAATTTAAATCAAACATCGCAAACGTAGAGTGTTTTAAATAATTAAATTAAATAAATTTCTGATTTGCGGGGCGTTACTCATTTCGATTTAAAATGTATATCTTTGTGGAAATTGTTTGCGTGATTTACGTGAATCACGTGATTCACGCGTGAATCACGCGTGATCGTGAGCAAAATTTATTTTACTCACGTGAGCGTGCGTGAACGTGAGTAATGAAAAAATCTTCGTGCGTGAACGTGCGTGATTAATTTTTTTTCCTTCGTGAGCGTGCGTGAACGTGAGCCAATAATCACTCACGCGCACATCTCTAGTAGAGACTCTTGGGAAGTGATGCTATTTACGGCTTATCGGCTTTGCGTCGATTTTCGGCTTCGAACCGATTTTATCGGTTGCCAGTAATTTTTTTCAGAATCACATCAAAATTATTCTTCATGAATGAAAACAAGTAAAAAGACGTTAATTTCGGCCGGGTCGAATCTTATATACCCTCCACCACGGATTGCATTCCACAGTATTACCGGCAGATTAGAGGATGTATACTTTAGGAAAATTGTGCTATTTTTATGTACATCACAATATTTGTTCATTATTATAATATTAATATTCTTCTATTATATAAATATAAAACTTCAAGAGTAATCAAAAGGTGAATATGAGGCAGCAATTTTCAAAAGTATACCCTAATTATCAGGTGTTTGCAATTTCTTGGATCAAATGTCAGTACCATTTTGATAGAAAAAGTACTAATATTGAAGATCCAATATGTAGAATATACAAACATATTTTTGACGATTTTAGCTACAGCCATTTTCTTTTTCCATTTTGACCCTAAAAGTATGGATTTGGTAAATGTACTCTTAATTTCCGCGTCTACGCAGTAGAGATACAAGCCGCCGCCGCATGTTTCTGCACGGACCGCGCGCCACCGATTTCATCGGCTCACATTGACTTCAAACACGCCGCCGATTTCATCGACTCATATCGACTTCAACCACGCCGCCGAGACTTGGCGGAGTTCTAACTCAGTCAAATCTTACTACCAAAATAGGCAACCCACTTAAAATTACAAAAGAAAATATAACTGTCGACTTAGACAACCTTCCACTGAGAAATATATGGATCTTTCTTTGAATTTGGTATGTTCCTATAAAACCCAATAAACAACAGCTCCTCTATTGCGCTTCTTAGGGTGTCAAAGTAGGTAGAGCTTTACCATTCTTTGGAAGGATTATGATATTCAAGATGTCTGGTCAAATATGCCTCACATGAAAAGCTGCAATTGCAATAAATTCATCCATATTATAAATTTTGGGAATGGATTCCCAATCCCAAAAAATAATTGTATGGGAAAATAATATTAAAATTGTTCATTCCATTTTCCTAAAATTCCATTCGCGCCATTTTACTCCTAAAAGCACAAATTTCAAAAAAATCCTTTATGTTTCTCGTTTATGTATATACCGAATTTCATGACTTCAACTTCCGCGCGTTGGTTGGTACCATTTTTATCCCTCTTTTTTAATGGTATCCCTTAAAAGTACGAATTTCGAAAAATCCTTCTATGTTTCGTGTCTACGCAATTAGAGAGATGTACACACAGAATTCCATGATTCCAGCTGTTGTCGTATCATTGGTACCATTTTAATCTCTTTTCGTGCCAAAAATACGAATTTCAAAAATTCCCTCTATTTTACTTATCTACGCAATTAGAGGGATGTACATTCCAATTTTTATGTTTCTAACTGTTGCCGTATCATTTTTATCAATTTTTTGCCCCATTTCGTCCTCTAAAATTTGTATGTATTTACTTTTTGGTGCTTTTAGACTAAAAGAGGAATGTACCACCAAATTTCAAGTACATAAAGGGTGATTTTTTAAGACTTGATAACTTTTTTTAAAAAAAAACGCATAAAATTTGCAAAATCTCATCGGTTCTTTATTTGAAACGTTAGATTGGTCCATGACATTTACTTTTTGAAGATAATTTCATTTAAATGTTGACCGCGGCTGCGCCTCAAGTGGTCCATCCGCTTAGTCCAATTTTGGCATTTCCACGTTTTTGAGTAACAGAGGCCCAATTGCTGCGAACGGCGACGAATCGATAATTGATGGTCATCATTAACATTGACCGATACAGCTGCGATATTTTCTTCAGTTCGTACTCTACGTAAGCGTCTTGGTGGTTTAATGTCCAACAATGTAAATTTGGTGCGAAATTTAGTCACAATAGCCCGAATAGCCGCTTCAGTGGGTCGATTAAACTGACCATAAAATGGAAGCGTGCGATGAACTTTCTTAACAGAGCACGCATTTTGATAATAAAATTCAATGATTTGCAAGCGTTGCTCGTTAGTAAGTCTATTCATGATGAAATGTCAAAGCATACTGAGCATCTTTCTCTTTGACACCATGTCTGAAATCCCACGTGATCTGTCAAATACTAATGCATGAAAATCCTAACCTCAAAAAAATCACTCTTTATAAATCAAAAATTAAAAAAATCCTTAAATAGTCTAAATATTAGGGGGTATTTTCAGTCCTTGTTAGTGAAAAATTTTTCCCGCTGGGCCGATTTCGCCCACAACCGATCTGCAACCATAAGACACATTTGGGGAAAATTGTATCCTCCTAGCTCATTTCGTTCGGCAGCTAGCGTGCTTTCAACAGAAAGACAGACGGACATTGCTAGATCGTCTTAGCACTTTACCACGACCCAGAATATATATACCTTATGGAGTCTCCGATGAATATTTCAAGGTGTTACAAACGGAATGACAATGTGAATATACCCCCATCCTTAGGTGGAGGGTATAAAAACGTAATAAAAATTCGTCTAGGCCGATACAATCGACTGCAGTTTGAGTTCAGCCGAGTATTTCGGCGGCGGCGCAACTCATTAAAAATTATCAGCGGGCTGGCTATCCGCCGACCGCGCCGCTACGGCTTGTTTCTCTGGTACCCTGCTAATCTATAATTAGGGTTAGAACAAAAGTGTAACACATTGAACTGTTTTAGCCATGTTCGTCCGTCCATCCCTCCCTCTGTTTAGCCGACTGTGTACACGATAACTTACAAAAGGTTTTACAGAATTTATTCAAACTTTGCACAAAGTCATAGTCCCAAGCTTAGTTTTAGTTAGGAAATGGACGAAGTTCACAGTTCCCTTTCGGTACCTCCCACACAAATGATCCTTATTCCGATGTAAAATTAAAGCCAAATTAGTTCTGGCTCAATACCGTGCTGCATCCATATTTTATAGATGGCATGGTGACATTTCTTACTTGGCTGCACACTACCACTATCGTGATTTCCGTTCATCAGGTGTCTTCATGTCGACTTTTCAACAAAATACCCGGACTTTTTCAGTAAATGATTCACTCAAACGAATGAGAACCAAAACTATCTCCGAATATCTGTCAAAAACCCCACCAAGTAACGACCCTGTAGGAAGAATGGGGTCAAGTGTCTCCAAGTCACCACTTTTGGGGACTTTATGATGACATTGTCAACGATACTGCGTCTGCACTTTTTACTATGCCTTTGGGTTTGTTTACACAAGAATGAAGAAGATGAAAAAGATTCCATTATTTAAATGTTCGTGTAAGAGAATCTAACTAACAACAACTGTACCTTTATATAAATATTTTTCTTTAATAAAACATAAAATAAATGCAACTTTTTGAACTTATGTATATTGGAAGGGGTATCAATATCAATACTAGCAAAAGATTCCAAAAGTCTAGACAAAATGTACTGCTGGAGTGGTTCCATTGTCGGAGTCGGAGGTTCTAAGGTCAACAGTAGATATCATTGCCTGGGTATAGTTCGTCGTGGCGACATTTCTTACAGGAAAGGCAAACATTGTCATATCATTGAGTTTCATATGCAAGTATGTGTATACCCAGCAATACTTTTTGCTGAGTCGCGCTCATTTGTTAAACTAATAAAGCTTCCATACGGATAATCGAAATCAGTTGCATTCTTATACAGTGTGACCTCGCTAAACTCAACTAATATAACTTTTGACAATTTCAGAAAACGCGGTAGTTCCCGGGAAATTAAGTCGTTAGAACCAACTGTCGTTAAAAGCGATACTATCCTATTAAATAGGACATTTGGCCTTTTATTAAAATTTTTTTAATTAGATCAAAACATAAATACAAATATTAATTTCAAATTCAATTCTTAATTTGTGATATAGGATACAAATAGTTAAGATAGATTGATTTTGTTTTAAATTCAAGAATTTATTATTAAGATAATTTCTGAGATTGGAAGCGTATTAATCCTCATTTGTTACATCTGCTGAACGTAGCACTTGTACGCCTATATCCTCATCAAGTTCAAGGACTTTACTCTCAGCGAGATATTTTAAAATGTTGTCATCGTGGCTATACTATTCGCAGCCATACTGTTAACGCGTCCATTAAAAGCAACCAGTTCTTACACAACATCGCGATGTTTCCATTCACTCGAATCTGTTCTATATTAGTTAAATGACCTTGCGCTAAACTATCCGACTTTTTGAAATAAAGTGTTTTATTTTGTGTGTTTGATAGGATTGTAAGTTGCAATCGAACAGAGAGATGTTGAAGATAAATACAATTCTTACTCAAATAAAAAACTTCGTTGTAACCAGAATGTTGCTAAAAGCGATGTGGCTGTAAGCAATATTAACTTACACTTTATCTCAAATTCGGGACTTGGAACTTTTGTCGTTACAAAGGACATGATGTCATTAATGATGTCGTTATAAGCGATTTTGACTTATTTTGTGAGGTAACACAATTTTGTTTTTAAATCCCTCGGCCGAGTCATTGAAGTTTTCACTAAAATTATACTTTTGCAAAAATACAAGTTTTGGTCATTCCAGTTCATACCTAAAAGTGCATAGGGGTTTTTATCCGCAAATAAAGACTTTGGGGGTGTTTGGGAAATTCCACTCACAGATTCTCGTTTTACTCGATAGCGCCTACACTCGTCAATCTAAGTCTCGTCAAAAGAACGAACTCTTTTTCTTAGATTCATACTAAACATAATCAGAAAAATGTTGCGGATTTTCGCAACTAAAATGAAACTTTTTAAAAATAATCTAATAACAAAAATAAAAATTCGGTACAGACATCGTAATCGCAAAGCGATTTACATAATATAATTTTTCCGAGTACGAGTTCACATTCGCGTTGCTTTTACTCACTTTGGTTAAAAAAAAATAAAAAAAACTGTCAATTTAAAATGAAAAGTTTATCTCTTCATTTTGTAAAACATAACGGTTTTATAACCTCCACTAAGGTATTATGTCATTGTGTATTTGTTTGTAACACCCAATAGGAACCAAGATACCATCGATTATTGCACAGCTCGACTTGGAATCACGTTTTGATTAGATTTAGCCTAGCTATTTTTGTAATCAAAGTAAAGATCGATCCTACAACAATTTCTTGAGCGACTTTTCTGCTTCAAGGACGGATGCTATTGTCTTTGAAGCAATTCGTTTCAGATTTGATATAGCCTCCATACAAATGTCTCTTCACATTTGATTTTTTTCGCTCTATAAACCACACATTTAAATAGATTTCGTTCATATTTCGCACACCACGTTACATTTGACTTAGAAAAGTCTATGATGGAATTGGGTCGCATCGGTCTATGTTGTAATATAGCTCTCACACGGATTTTTCAGCTCTGGAAACCACATACTAACCATACTGTATCTTATGTATATTGATACATTAAGAAACACAATGTATTCATAAAAATCTTATTAAAAATAATAGAATTTAAAAATAAGTAAGGAAAGGCTACATTCGGGCGGAGCCGACTATATAATACCCTTCACCACTCCCTGCGTATATACCTCGCTTTGATAACTAAATCCAGGTATACAGTATACTATAAATTCATCTTTATTCAAAATTAACGAATATGGTAAAGACTATTGTAATTGATCCAATTTTCCGGCATATATTCCGGAAAAATTGATCAATATCAAATGACAAATACATATATATACATATGGATGAATCGGACGGACATTTGAAGTGGGCCTACAACAACTGAGGGGACCTGTGCCAAAACATTAGCCTATATAGTTCTCGTTCACGTTAGGTATTCTTAGTTGAAATATATCATGATCTGCACAATTTGATCAAGATCCGATGCAAGATGTTTCTAGAGCTGTAATAGAGGAGAATGGGCCCCATTTGAGTTATACCAAAGTATATTTGACTTTCATAGCATGTATTCTTAGTTGAAATATAATGTAATCTGCAAAATTTGAATAACTTCCAATGTAAATGTGTGTCCTAGAGAGGTAATAATTAAAATGGGGGCCATTTGTAAGGGCGCTTTGGGTGTTCGAACCCCCCCAGAGAGGTTTCGAACATATAATTTTTAAAACCTTCTAGACTTTCTGAAGCAATAAAATATAGAATTTTTTAAGGTCTTTTTAAAATAACTCGCTGAAATGGTAATTTTGCAGTAAAATCATGAAAACACGAAAATTACATAAAAAATTGTGGACACTTTCTTGAATTTCGGACAAAGGTTATGAAAAATACAAACAAACTAAACGAATTGTGCCAACTTCTAGATTGTGTAATGCTAATTTCGCAAATGTACACCAAATTGTTCGGAAAAGTTTCATTTTAATTAACCGATACCACTTCTTGTCATTCGACTAGAGCAATATCTTATGAACTTTTAATTGTGTACTACAATAAAAATTTAATAACAAAATATTTTAGATTTTTTTTAGTTTTTTCGTTTGTATTTTTTTTTGATCTGTAATCAATATTTGATTTCAACTGGGATATTGTCCTGGCTCAAGACCATTTTGCATCTATATTTAATAGAATGCAAATTTAAAAAGTCGCTGCGAAGACACTTGAAAAGACTTTTGACATGGTCGAAATCATGATCGTGGTCTGCAGCCAAGTAATAAATGTCACCATGCCATTTGTAAATAAATTTGCATTCTATTAAATATAGATGCAAAATGGTTTTGAGCCAGGACAATATCCCAGTTCAAATCAAATTTTAGTAAATTAAAAAAGGTGTAGATAAGAATCACTATGATATCATAATGAAAACTAAAAACATTCTTAATAAAAGCTTGATGCTTGTAGAGCGCTAAGATGTAACATTAGCGATGCGAAATTTTTATGAAGCTGTATCTAAATCTGAACCGAAACCCCAAAAGAAACTCAAAAAAAAATCGTTTCAACGTAATGCATTTTTTCTCTGTGTGTAGGTCTCTATTTTAAAATCTACTTTAAAGTTGTGAAACAAAAAGAAATGATACCAATTATTTGGTTTTTTGGAAATAAAATTTCTAGGTGTTTCTTCTTGCATTTCATCGAGTACAAAAAAACTGTTATAAAAATGAAGAAACATATACAAATATTTTTTATTTTATCGGTCTTTGGCTATCACACTGCTAAAGAGTTTGCAGTCTGCTAAAATTGGCTGTCGTTAATTAAAATATAAAAATAGATAAGCGTTAATAAGCGAGTTTAGCTCGAATTTCCTTTTATATTAGTGGAACAATGTGCGTATCATTTTTGCTTTATTGCTTTATAATAACTTCTATTCGAAAAAGTGTTGTTAACGTGTATATCTAAGTGGTCATACTGTTCTGTCCATATGTTTTTTTCTATATTGCTAAAAACAGTTGTTTACCATCTCAGCAGATACAAATATGCTGTCTCTTTTTCAACAGCAGAAAATCTGCTCTTTCAGTAGACTTTCTTTTACTGACATATTCCTTTGAGTGTACTGATAGATGTATTACTGAAATGCAATTTTGCCGACGAAATCTGTCGGACAAATGTATCAAAATATTTCTCGAAGATCCTGGCAATAAAATATGAATGGTTTCCAAACACACACGTAATCACACATAATCAAATTAACATCATTTATCATTGCGCCATAGACTGACTAGACGTCACGAGAAAAAATTGAACATTGATTGAAAATTGGCTAAAATAATTAACAGAATTTCCACCTGCTTTATTTTTTGTAAAACTACACTCAGAAAAATAGCATTCCTAAATCTGAGTAAAACTGCAATTAGTTCGACAATTTTACTCCAGTTCAGTAAAAATTTGCTAAAAAGTTGGAAAATTAACTAAGTATGAGTAAAGTTTCATTCTTTCAAAGTCATAGTAAATAGTTCATTTACTAGAAATAAGATAATAGATTTACTTAAATACATTTTTTTCGATCTAATAAAAAATTCTTACAATTGAGTAAATTCAAACTTATGTGAAAGAATATTTCCAAGCTTTTAAGTGAGAAAAAATCTGATTTTTTTTGTATGGAAAAAATTCCATTAAGGAAATTTTAACTTAAAAATGTGTTTTTTCCTAAAATGATGTTAAAATGTTTACTGAAATGTATGCCGAGTTCTTCATACATTTAAGTATTAATGAACTTATAAAAAACATTTGAAATTGTTTAAAAAATTCTTGAATATTAATCTAAGAAGCAATTCTCGTTCGTTTGCAGTGACTTATTTCTTAAATACTTTAAGAATTATTGTAAACAACCACTGCGAAGGCACCTCTCTTGCCTTCACAGCAATCATGGAGTAAGAGCTCAGCTCCATATGGCAGAGGTATCATGCAACTTTTGAGAAATATTTCATGTTGTCATTTTTTGTATCACTTTTGCAAAACCATTTGTTTGATTTTTTAGTTAAATTAAACTTATTTTAACATAATTTTTTTCCTTGTATCAAGTTTCTCAGTAAATTAAAAAATTACTCGTTTTAAGGAAAAAATCAGCAAAATTGACGTGAGTTTAAGAAATATTTTCTTGATTTTAGTAAAAAATTACTTTCTTTTAGGAAAATTTCAGCAAAATTTTACTAAGATTTAGTAAAAATATATTTAGTTGTAGGAAAATTGTACTTAAATTAAGTAACAATTTACTTAGATTTAGTACTTGGTTTGAGGAAAAACTTGCTGGAATTTTCCTCAGTTTGAGTAAATATTTACTTGGATTGAGGAAAATTTAACTAGAATCAATTTCAAAGCATGTACTAATTTCAAGGAAAAGATTGAACTTGATTTGAGGAAATTTTGCTTTAGCGCTATACGAAGTTCAATTTTCCTAAATTTTAGTTCAATTTAACTCATTATAGGGTTAAATTTTTTATGAGTGTATATGAAACCCCCCCCCCCAGGGGAAAACCCTGCGCACGGCTCTGACATTCATTATTCATTACTGCCTGGAGAGTTGCATCGGGAATTGTCTCAATTGTTGATCGATGGCATTACTTTAAATCTTCCAAATTTTTAGGATTTGGTTTGTAAACATCCTGTTTGAAATAACCCTACAAGAAAACTCACCAACAATAACGTCAAGAGACCTTGGGCCCCACGAAATGTGGAGTTTCTTGAAATTAGATTAGTAGGGAATTTCCGCTGTAATTATGCCATAACAGGATTGGTTGCATCATCTTGTTGAAACCACACAGTTGGATGGACTCTTTGTTGGCGCAATTATGTAAAGAAATACTCTTTCAGCGGCAGCATTCATCATCCATGCTGTATTTTAACACCTGTATTGTCACACCGTGTCATATTCGACCTATGAACATCTGTTGTATAAGTGGAATGTATTGGTCCATATTTTGATATAGCTCCCATACAAATGTTGCGACTGATTTGGCGTTAGAAGGGTTATCACATAGTCAATCCGCTCGACTTTAGCCTTTCCTTTCTTGTTCTGGTTTGGTTATTTACGAAAAACTATATGATATTTAATAAACTATTTCAATTTTCATGAATGGCGCAGTAAAAATAGTCTCCTCCGATTTTGGATAGAGGCTATGCAGAGTACAGATTGTATGCTTAACCGGCCTTCAACCGGAATTTAGGATTTTCTTTCTTGGCCGGCTTCACTAACTATACACAATATACAATGTATATTATACACATGTATATACAGACATACATTGTCGCACCAATCATAATGCAAGGCACATTTATAATGACATATAATGTATCATTCGTCTTAAAAACTTACCGCATACCACTGTGTATTGTCCGAACAACAACAGACAAACCAAAATATAAAATATCGTTTAGTTACTTACGTACAACTTCAAGAAATCGCCACAAGACCGACAAAAAAATCAAATCAAATAAAACTTTAATTGGACCATTTTATGAACTCACATTTAATGTTTTGTTGTTCAAACTGAATTTACCGCGCAAAAAATAAATAATAAAACACCAACAACACAGACAACAGAAGCCGAAACCGTAATTCGAGATATAAAAGCAACAACAACAATGGCGGGTGATTTATATACAGCTAGAAAAACAAATCTCCTCGCTTTATGACGCGCGTGCGTTCACTTTTGGCATCATTATTAATAAAAGAATCGAAAAAAGGTTGCAAATCCACGAAAGAAACAAAAAAACAAACAAGAGCAAATAACCAACGAAAAACACACAAAACCACAATAAGACATTATAACAAATTCATTAACTACTCAAAACAAACTCACCACAAGGTACACATACACTATGGAGCAAAAGTGCTGCACTTCTGCTGAGTACTTAGAGTAATCTTCTGGAGGTAAGCTTTCTTCTCGCAGGCAAAATCAATTGCAAATCATTGTCATATTCTTACATCCAAGCGCTCAATCAACATTTAAAAGAGTTCTGAATGATAACATCATTCCGAAATATCGGTCCGGAAGTTTATATATTTGAAAACAAACAAGGAAAGCTGAAATCGAACAGGCCGACTATGTGATATCTTTCACATTATACATCAATCAGATGCTTTAAAATGTAACTGACAAAGTTTAATGTCGGACACATTCGAAATCGTTTTGCTATTTTATATACTCTACATCAGAACGTGGTTCTGTATGCACTAGAGTTCTTCGGGCCTCTTTTATAATACTAATTTTACCCAGATCACATTTATAAATAAAATGCTGGTCAATGGAACAATGAAGTCATCTACATATAAAAACCTTCAATTGCAATTTTTTTTAAATAAATATTTTGACATTGACCCTTGTAGCACAATTGTTCCATGGTGGGAAAAAGGCCGCAACAAAATTCTTCCATTGTGATCTGTTCACTTCGGCCCAGGTGCTTCCTATTGAGCGTGCTTCGGTTTCAATTTGCCTCCAGGCTCTTCTTCTACTGCCTTGAGGGTCCCATTCCATTCAATTGCAATCTTCTATGAACTCATGAAGAAGGAGTACTTTTCAAAACATGGTCAATCCAACTCCACTTTCTATCGGATTGGTGCTTATCCAGCTCTTTCCCACAGGTCTCTGTTTGAGATGACATTCGGCCAGAATATTCTAAGCAGTTTCCGTAAACAGCGGTTGATGAATACTTGTAGCGAGTGAAGGTCGTTAGCAGAGTTATTCCAGGCCGTACAGCGACACGGAACGCACGTTCGAAAAGAAAAGGCGTCATCGGCATAGGCAAGATATCGAGACGCCCATGCGGGTCCAAGTGATACCTCTTCTAATGGTGTTTACCGGATATAGTCAAGTACTATATTAAATAGCAAAAGAGATAGAACGCACCCTTGTGCGATAACGCTAAATTGTTGTTTTCATGTAGCACTTTACGTCGAATCCCTATACAAAGACCGGTTCATATCGATTATTTTCACTGGGACTCCTTTACATTCTAATGCTTTCCAAATGACCTGATTGTAAAGGATTAAACCAATTGTTCTACTATAATACGTAGGATTCTTATCGGTATTCTGGCGGACTCGTCGCGTTGCACTTTGCCGATGTTTCCTGGTACTTATCCGCCAGGCGGTGTTGAATAAATGATGGCAAAAATTAATTAAATTGGTTTCTAGTATCATAAAATGAAATACCACATAATGGGTATCTACATTATGTAATGTACTGCTGCAATGGTCTATAGTGATAGGAATAAAATAAATTCTATCGTGATAGAAATAAATAACTATATTTTTGTGGTAAAACATCCCCTTAAATCCCGACTGTTATGCAAACCGTGCTTATCGCAATTAATGGGTGGACTAAAAACTATCAAGTCCTTGCGTGTTATCGGGGGTTATCCCTGCAAAAACTCCTGCTCCATTAGTAAGGGATAGATGCAGTACATCTCTAACCTGAAGATAAAGCGCTGATTTTTCTGGGGATCTCAAAGCACTAATAACAAAACTAAAAACCGGGCTTTAACCTTAGAGTATAGTCCCAACACCCCGGATAAATCATTTTTCTCCCACCTGAGTGGTGTTAACACAACCAGTCCGATGTTCCATATGTAGGCTTCTACTCCTACGTAGGTGCTGCAACAATGAAGCTGTATCCTGACAAGAAATGACATCAACATATTTCTTTTACCACGTTTTACTAATAATGAACAAACATCAACCAGCCTTGATAGTGGGACCTACTGAATAGAAAGTGGTCCCATTAAGTGGTTGCGTTAAGTTCGGCCGGGCCGAACTTTATATACCCTCCACCATGGATTGCATTCCACATATATATTTCCCATCGTTATAAAATACCTAGCCATCTAGCCATTTCCGTCCGCATGCACCTAAACATGAATGCGGCTTACAGTTGCAGATCTATTGGGATTGAAAGTGGGCGAAATCGGCACCAGAAAGTGACTCTTATTTGTATGAGGTGAAATGGATCAAAAAGGGATACAAATGGTACCTATCAAACGACAACAGATTGAAATGAAATTCGATGTGTACATTCCTCTAATTCCTCCAAATTCGTACTTCCAAGGGATAAAATGGGAACAGAGGGATAAATAAATGGTACCAACCAAGCAGCTGTAGCTAGAATAATGAAATTCGATATATACATTCCTCTGATACGTAAAATAAAAATAATTTTTCGAAAATCGTACTTTTAAGGGGGTAAAATGGGAAGAAATTATACCCACCAAATGTCCGTAGCTAGAATCATGAAATTCGGTGTCCTCTGACTGCAAAAATTAATGAAATAATTTACCAAATATATTAATTTACAAAAATATTTCACCAAATTCGTACTTTTTTGCGGTAAAATGGGGACAAATTTTTAAAACTCGCTAAAATCATGAAATTATGTTATCTCACACTGTGGACGTGATATATAATGGATTTTTAAATTTCGTACTTTTGGAATTGAAAAAGGATGGGAATACAACCAACCAAATGGCTGTACTTGAAAATGCGCCTCCAATATTTAGGACATTTAAGCTTTTGTGAAGATTGCTGCCTTATATTTACTTTTTGAATTAACTTGAAGAAATATTTCGATATATACAGACGATGACCACCACGCTGTATAAACATTGACGAATCTGCGCCTTATAGACATGGTTTGAAATAATTAAAATTATATATTTATTTATAAAATTATTTTTTTTTTCAATATTTTTATTTATTTTGGTTTGCCAATAATTATAAATCTTAATATCCTCTTACTGCACTTCCACGTAAAATCGACAGCCTCTGTGGAATGCACACCATGGTGGAGGGTACATCTTTTTCACTTGTTATATATAGACTAATGAAAACCAATAGTTTCATACTGCATTAGCATTTAACAGCCAATTTGTTAAGATTGAACTGGACAATTTCCACGCATATCGTGGACGTTTTTTAGGAGTTCAGATCTTGTTAAAAAATTCCTCCGTGACAGGTATTGCTTCGGTCCGAGAGTTTCGTTTCAAACTGAATATTTATGAAAATTGTACAAAACACTGACATGTTTCTGCTCCCAAGTGTATAGAGCGTACGCACATGTTTACATAAATTGACACGATCACGACTTATCAAAATCATAATGAATGAAATGAAGCAAAAAACGCTTTGCGATAACAAATACCTGGTATTGAAGTTAAGAAAACAGCTTAAATTGTATGTTCGATTATGTATATCTGTGTGGCACAGTGGGACACGGTGACACATATCCCAAATATGCGTGTATGTCCAGCAAGCCTCTTGGGCAATTCCAAACCCCAGTTGGAGACCATACCCTTCAGTCAATCAATGTCTTTTTTAAAAAACGACCCCCTCTAATGACTGAAATGTCATGTTTTCAATTTGTTAGGGACTCCATTCAAACGCTAAATTCAAAATGATTGCTTGTTGTCTGGTTTTGGGTGTCGGTCGGTGTATTTTGCTCGTAAAGTATTCTTCGATGTTTGTTGCATACACTTGCAGCAAATACAAATGCCTTAGAATCCAATTACCAGTGCCAGCATTGACTTTGGCAATGAATTCGTTGGTTGTTCAGTGTTCGGTGTTCATCCTTCATGCAACAGATATTCAATATTCGAGGAATTATTTAATAAACACCACTTGCAGTCAGTCGTACGAGCAACAACATGCATGTTGCCGGTACTGTTGCCACGTCTGTGTATGACGAACAAACGCTGGTTTGGCGGTATGCACGCAGCACCGACTTGTTGATACCATTACTTTTTTTGGCTTGAGGAGAGGTTAGTTTGGAAATAGAAACCGACCGATAAGTTCTATCGAAGATATTATATATCCCTCATCACGGGATGGGTTTTACAATGCCTCCGGCTGCACAATCTCTCTCTCGCTAGTTTAGTCACTACTTCCATGCAAATATCAAATAAAAATCGTCTGCCTTTTAATTGAATCCGCCATTAGATCTCACTACAATATATGTGCCTTTTAAATGACTTTCTTTTGAAATTTTGAACAGTTCATTTTACGGAGTGGAACATTTAGTAGAGATTAAGATTTGAAAAATATTTAAAAATTACAATTTTTCTATTATAATCAAATCATACACAGAAAAAAAGTGCACCTGATAATTTCAACGAAAATATTCGAACAAATATTTATTTGAATTGTTGAAAAGTGTGGTCAAAATTAGAAACTCCCTTAATACCACTCAATTAAAACATTTGACAATTACACATTTAATTGGAAATTATTAACTGGCACTTCATGGAATTGACAATGTCGAAACGACACGCGCGACTACAAATCTAACACCCCACCCCGGGTTCGATACTCGCTCGGCCAAAATTATATTTTTTGTTTTCAATAAAAGACTTACTTACTTCTTTAATGTGAATTTTCAATAAATGCCGTTTCTTTATTGATTCTTTGAATTACTGTATCACACCAATTTTGAATAATATTTCATTTGAATTCGTGATTTTATTAAAAAACCTCTTCTTACTATTCTTACAAAATTGCATCCTTGTTATTAGCTAAGGTAATAATTTCTCATATCAAGTAGTGAATGTTAATCAAGGGCGAGAATCGATTCTCGATTAATCAACTATTCAACTCAACTATTTTTCAATCCGATTCTTAGAATCGGAATCGGTTGAAATGTTTAACCGTAGAATAAAATTCCACATTTGAGTTTGTATTTAAATCTAAAATATATAAATATGAAATTAACAGCATATTTTGTATGTGTCCGAGTTTCATTATTCATTCATTCGTTCGTAATATTTGTTCTTCATAGATTCTTCTATTTTCTTTGTTTATTTTTATCTCAGACGATTGCCGCAAACAGCCGCTGCAGCATAATTTATCAAAACATTTTTTAATGTAAAACACTCATAGATTTTTTTTATAAATTATTATTTTTTTATAAATTATTATTATGAAATTGAAAACAATATTAGAATTTAATAGTTATGTTAAAATTCAAACTTGAAAAAGATATTCATATATAAATTTGCATTCAAAATTTCAAATATTTCAAGTTTAAGTACACATTAAATTTTTTATTTAAAAAATATTATTTGAAATATTACTTTAAATAGTAGAAAATGTTTTAAAAAGAGTCCGTCTGCCTGCATACTTTTCTATGAAGAGTTTTTTGTTAAAACACACAAAAAATTATATTTTTACAAATTAGGTAAATGGATTCAGTCTTTCATGTTGAAATTACATAATATATATAAAGTACAACATATTACTTAAGAAATTATACTTTGAGTAGTAAAGTAATTTAAGAAAAGCATGTAGTTTGAAAATAGTCCGTCTGCTTACAGACTCACTGACCGTGTTTTTTAGGTCCGCTATTCAAGCACCGAGGAATTCGATCAAGTTTTGTGAAATATTTCTTTAAAATTTAACCTTTCTAAGAAGAAACTTGCAAACGACTATTTAAAAAAATGATAGATTAGTGAAATGCGATTTTGGCGACGATGAATGTAAGAAAATCTTGATATTTTAATATCAATAATTTTCTAACACTCACGGAATATTGCATTGATCGTAGACATTGGTAAAAAAAATCGACTGAATTTATTCACCGAATTTTTAGTATATTGGTATCTACGTTATCTGTGATTGATTTTTTAGGATGAATCTGATCGGAATACTTAAAATTGGATCAAGTTCGAGTATTACCATATTTCACGAAATATAAATAATATCTCATTACAAATTTAAAATTAGAAATCTTACTACAAAAATCAATTCTGTATCAAAATATTTCTGTAACTCTTTTTCCATTTTGTGGACTTTTCAAATGCTTGGAGGTGCTTCCACAAAAAACATGTGTTTGGTACATATTGAGCTCATAACTTTTATATATTTTTAACTTTTTATAAAAATTCACACTTCATTTTTTATCAATTTAAATTTTTCTTTTAAATTTCACAACTTGTTACCGCCAAAAGTACAAAATTTCGATTCTGAAGCGTCGATAATCGATTCCAGTATAAAGTTGGACGTGTGTAATCGATTCCAAAATAATCGATTTATGAACCCTCAAAATCGATTCTCGATTAGAATCGGAATCGATTTACCAGTCACTAATATCAAGAACAAACTTTTCATTGAAAAACATTGATTCTAGTTCAACTTTTCCTCAAAGTAAGTAGAATTTACTTAATCTGAGAAAAATTTTTAAGAAATCAAATCAAGTAATTTGTTTCCTCAAACCAAGTAAATTGTTACTTAAATCAAGTAAATTTATACTTAAACCTCTTAAACCAAGTAAATTTGTACTCAGCCTGACTAAAATTGTCCTTAAACGAGTCAGAGTATGCAACATTCATATCAATATAATTCTCGAACGTTTCATGTTATTTCTACCATAAAGAGTTGAGCTATTTCCGCATGACTGCTGCGAAGGTTAGGTAGGCACCTTCGCAGTGATTTTTTGTTTGAAGTACTTACAAGTTTTATTTTATAATTTAAGAATAGTTGGCTTAAATTTAAGAGAAAGTTCTAGATTAGTTGTTGCTGAGGTCAGCACGTTTTGGCAAAAAGCACGAATTCCAACACACCATGAAAAACACTGCATTGAGAAGCTGGAAAAATTATACAACAAGTGGAGAGATATTACAAAGCATCATGGTCGAAAAACAAAATGTCAAAACAGGAAAGAAACTGAATTTCAAGATAAATTAGATGATTTATTCGATATCGCACATGCAAACGCGTTTGAATTAATTAAAATACAAGAAGACAAAGAGTTCTTAAAAAAGCAACGAGAAAAAGGAAGACCAGGTTGTATGCTAGGAACGGATAAAATTGTAATGCAGAAAGAAAAGCGAAAGGCAGTCCAGAAAAAAAAACAAGAAAACCAGCGTCGAATAAAAGAAGATGAACGAAAAGAGTTATATGAACAACAGATTCAAAGAGGTATACAATTAAATATTCTATCTTTTAAGCAAATCAGAATTATTGTTGTAAAACAGGTATGATTGACATTGACGACGAAAACGATATTGAAGTTGTAGCATCAACATCAACATCTGTATCAAATCCAAATCCAGGTATATCAGGTATCTCCAGAGGTAAAACTATTTTTTTTTACACCAAGACTGCTTTCAACTTTGGATAAGTGGAAAATCACTGATGGTGCTGCAGTTCATATCCTAAGCGCAACTGCTGACGCGTTGGGCTATGATATCGAAGATCTTATACTAAATAGATCATCAATTCGTCGAATGCGTCAGAAGCATCGTGCAACAACAGCACAAAACATTGCAGCAAACTTTGATGTAAGTACTGTAATGTGGGTTTTCCCTATGCTTCTTTTTTTATGTTTTGAGTATAAATTAAGAAACTTGAGTTTTTATTTCCAGATTCCACGTAGTTTTGTTTTGCACTGGGATGGTACAATGTTACCAGAAATTAGTGGCAGGGAAAAAGTTGACCGCTTGCCAATCATAGTCTCATCTCAAGGTATCGATAAACTACTTGGCATTCCAAAGTTAAAATCTTCGAGTGGAAAAGAAATATCAGATGCCGTGTTTAATTCAATAAATGAATATGAAATGCTTGATCTAGTTCAAATAATCTGCTTCGACACAACTGCTCATAATACAGGAGTTCAAAGCGGTGCTGCTGCTCTGCTTGAAGGAAAACTAGGTCGCGATTTATTATATTTTCCCTGCAGACACCATATTTACGAGTTGTTGATCCGTAAAGTGTTTGAAATTAGAGTGGCTACTACAGCCGGTCCAGAAGTGCTAATTTTTAATCGCTTTAGCAAATACTGGATTAATATTGACAAATTAAATTACAAGAGTTGTTTAGAAGATGAACACATTATTACAGTATTGACTGCTGAAGAACGTGGAACAATTTTAAATTACTGTCTAGATAACTTAAAACAAGCTCATAGCAGACGCGACTACAAAGAATTATTGCAATTAGTTGTCACTTTTCTTGGTGGTACGGTGCCGAATTTTAACACCTTTCGTATACCTGGTGCAACTTCTCATGCTCGATGGATGTCAAAATGTATTTATGCACTTAAAATGTATTTGTTTCGTAATGAATTCAATATGACCAACCAAGAGTTAAACGGTATACGTAGTGTCTGTCTGTTCGTAGTTCGTATTTATGTAAAAGCCTGGTTTGGATGCACTAAAGCAATTGAAGCTCCAAATCAAGACTTAAATTTAATTAAAAATATTATGGCTTATCCTGAAAGGGATATAGCTCTTGCTTTGCTACAAAAAATCAGCAATCATTTGTGGTATTTGTCGGAAGAAGCAGTCGGTCTTTCATTCTTCGATCCTAATGTAAGTGTTGCAATTAAAAAAAATGGTTCAGGCAATTAATGTTGAAGCAAATACAGAAAAATGCAAGCGAATAATAACTAATCCAACAAATATCGGCACATTTGCGCAAAAAGATTTAAGCGATTTTGTAAATTCCAATACACACGCATTCTTTGATCGGATTGGAATGAAAGATTAGACTACGCTCACGGATCACAAATTTGTAAAAACCTATCTGTAGTGAATGATGCAGCTGAAAGAGGCGCCAAATTCATTACAGATTATAATAATAAATTAACCCACAACGAAGAGGAGAAACAATTCCTTTTTCAGGTGGTTAAAGAATATAACATGAATTATCCCACTTTTAAAAAGACTTCACTATTAAATTAAAATAATATTAATGTTACTATGAGTATGTAATTAATAAAAATATTTAAGTTTATTCTTAATTTTCAAATAAATGTAAATAAAATAAAAAATATATATATTTTTGCCTTATTTCTCATAATAAAAACAAAAAGGTGCTTGGGGCACGGCTAAAAATTATCCAATCGTTGTCAAATTTTTTTTATGCTTTTTGGGACTAAAACGAATATTTTTAGCGCTTGCCGTAACATATTCGAGAAAAAAAATTTGTACATATAAATAAGGACCGGTCTAATGAATATACTTAATTGTATGAAGTTTTTACTAGATCCAAAAAAATGTTTTTAAGAAAATTTACTACCTACTATTTCCTCTGGCTTAGAAATAAGGAAATTTTAACTAAACTGGAGTAAAACTTATAAACTAAATTGGATTGGAGTATGGATTTTACTCAGATTTAAGAATGCTTTTTTCTTGAGTGAACGCTTACTCAACTCATTTTTTGCGTTGAGTTCCGTTTTTGTGGTTCTGTTTTCAATGGGCAATGAAAGCAAATCAAAATTTTGCATTCTTGCATGTATAAGATAGAGATGATGTCATCACTCTCAATGAAGTAAATACTAAAGAAAAAATTGTCTTAAAAATTCAAAAGGTGAATAAACATTACTGAAACTTCGCAGTGCATTTGACCATCTTACTTGGTATTTTTAGTTTTTCATTTCCTCACCCCTTCACAGGACTACAAAATTCCAAAGGGTAAAATTTTTTCAAAAAAATATTGTATACACTTGTTCGCACCCTATGGTAGCGGTATTAGTGTCAAATTAAAGAAGACAATATCTATTATCACATCTATCTCCATTAGTTCAGTATTAGCATTTATTTAAAGTTTACCTCTTAGTTTTTCTAGTTTATTCATATCTTGCTTTTTAAGAGACACTTGTACTTTCAAGTATTTTTAGCACATATGCTCTTCTTTGATTTGACATTTATACCGGTATCATATGGTAATTTTTGAAAAATCGTATCTTTTGGAACTTTGTAGTCATTTTAAGGGGTATCAGGATGTATATCATCTCATCTCATATGTATATCATCTCTTTCAAGTATAATATGGGCTGTCGGACAGTGTAATTTAATAATATTTTTGTTTAAAAGTCAGTTATTTTGGACTTTTTATTTTTTGAGCACAGTGGACCTTTCCGAAGAAATGTCCGTATGGGATAAGGTGTAACTTATATCGAGGGCTTATATTATGGCTATGAACCATTTTCTCGAAAATGAGTTTTTGATGCCAAACTATTCCCAGATTTGGATGTCATCTGTCATACAAATTTGGAGAAGAAATTTTTTTCTAAAGCCATTTTTATACACTCCGCGAGAGTATTGTGTCTTTGTGCATTTGTTTGTAACACCCAAAAGGAAGAGAGATAGACCCATTGTTAATTATACCGATCGACTTAGAATCACTTTTTGAATCGATTTAGCAATGCCCGTCTGTCCGTCCGTCCATTTATTTTTGTAATCACGATACAGGTCGCAATTGTAGATAGAACCAAATGAAACTTTGCACAACGAAGTTTTTCGGGATAAGAACGAACTCTATTTAATTTGAAGAAAATCGGTTCAGATTTAGATATAGCCCCCATACGAATTTCACTCCCGATTTGACTCTTTTCACTCTAGATACCACATATTACAACAGATTTTCTTCAAAATTGGCAAAACATCTTATATTTCAACAAGAAACACCTGTGGTAAAAATGGTTCAGATTTATATATAGCTCACATACAAATTTCGCTCCCGATTTGTTTTTTTTCGCTCTAGAAACCACAAATTGTATCAGATTGTCTTCAGATTTGGCAAAACATCTTATTTTTCAACTAGAAACACCTGTGGTAAAAATGTGTTATATCTGTTCAGATTTATATATAGTTCCCATGCAAATGTCGCTCCCAATTTGACTTTTTCCGCTCTAGATACCACATATTTTAACAGATTTTCTTCAAAATTGGCAAAACATCTTATAGTTCAACTGTAAACACCTGTGGTAAAAATGGATCAGATCGGTTCAGATTTATATATAGCTCCCACACAAATTTCGCTCCCGATTTGATTTTTTCCGCTCTAGAAACCACAAATTGTATCAGTATTTTGTATTTTTCAACTAGAAACGCCCATGATGAAAATGGGTCAGATCGGTTCAGATTTATATATAGTTCGCATACAAATTTCGTTCATAATTTGACTTTTTCCGCGCTAGATACCACATATTTTTACAGATTTTCTTCAAAACTTGCAAAACATCTTATAGATCAACTAGAAACAACTGTGATAAAAATGGGTCAGATCGGTTCAGATTTATATATAGTTCCAATACAAATTTCGCTCCCAGATAGACTTTTTTCGCCCCAGAAACCACGAATTTTCACCGAATTTCTTTGAAGTGCGCATAACACGTTATATTTGAACTGGAAGAACTTATTTTGAAAGTTAGTCACTTTATTCCATGTTTGGATATAGCCCCGATACAAATATTATTTTCGATTTGAGAAATTGGACCAAAAATTTTTCCCGTTTTCACTTTTTACCGAGTTGAATTGTATTTGGATAGAAAGTGGAGTGTATCATAGAGTCGGCCTCGCCCGACTTTAGCCTTTCTTTCTGCAAAAGTGGCCATGAACATAAAAATAATATAAATAATACAGTTCAAAAATGGAGCAGCATATAACCGAAGGTTGTAATTCGCTACAACGAGTTTGTTTAAAATTTGTTCTAGATTTAGGGCATATCCTACTATCAAATTCCATCATTACGCGGTTAATAGAATTTTGGTTCCCAAGTTATCAGGCTAAAATAGGATAAATAGTGGCTGTAAAGTCAAAAATTGTAAAAAATATCTTTAGCAAAACCCGCGTAACTTTTTATCATATTAAGAATACCAAAAAATTTTTATGGCATATGATTGCTGACTTCATTCGGAATATTTGTGTCAAAAAAGTTTCAGAAAGTGCACATCACAGAAAATGCGTTTTCTATACAACATTGCCAACATTTCATAAAAAAACGTTATCGAGTTTACAATAAGTCTTATTTAAATACTTGAGCATTAATGGCTATGTGCCTATTTCAAAATTCATAGTGCTCAATTTTAAACGTGCAAAAGTGGCTATCAACCATAAAACCGCTAATAATAGGAAATTTCGAAAACTTTTAAATCGTAGCAATTAGTAATCCTCTTTAGATTAAACTGTTGAAGAATGATTTATAATTACTCTTAAAATTAAGTAGTAAATCAGTTTTTTCGCTCTCCTGAAAAGTTGTGTTTTTGTTCATAGTCACTTATGAATATGAGCCCTCGATATGTAAAATTGTTTGCAAAGACCGCCTTAATTAACATCATCAACTGTCGCACAGTGTCGTGATTTCTAAGTAGGTTTGGCCAAAAATGGAAGGAGTTTTCTTAGGTCTATGAAATTTCGCAGAGATAGTTTTTAGAAGCAGAAAAGAGAGATAAAAGGTTTTGGTCCTAACACAACAAAGGACTCGCCCACCTCACATATGTCCATCAATATATATTGCATAAACGTTCAACGAATTCTATAAAATCAGGCACTCTTTGTGAGTGCATTGGTTTTTCAACAATCACTCTTGGATTATAATCCAATGGATGCATCATCGGGCCGTATTTTTTCCAAAATGAGGCCGTCAGGCAGTTACTGTGAATGGTCTTCGCTATCGTGAGATGATAACGAACTTTGTATGACCCGAATTGGAAGATATGGATGTGGACTATATGTGGTTTCAACAGGACGGTGCCACTTGCCACACAGCTAACGAAACAATGGCTCTTTTGCGCGACAAATTCAGTGACCGTGTTATCTCATGTAGTGGCGATGTCAATTGGCCGTCACGATCATGTGATTTGGCACCGTTGGACTTCTTTATTTGGGGTTACTTGAAAGAAAAAGTGTTCAAGAGCTAAAGGATGATATAATTCGGCACATTAACGGCATCGAACCTCAATTATGCGTCAGCGTCAAGGAAAATTTCGACCATCGGGTGGAGGTGTGCCGCCGAAGTCGCGGCGGCCATTTGGCCGATATTTTGTTCCATACATAATTGAACCATACCAATATTATCATAATAAAAAGAAATGACAATAATTTCCCAAATAATTTGTGTTTTATTCACAATCAACATCGACTCTTAAAATTTAACCACTCTTTACTTCAATTGTAATCACAAAGTGAACACGAGGGAGCAACCTTCAAAAATTTACTCTAAATATTGGGTGTATTGTCAGTCGTCATTAGGGAGAAACATTTTTCCTCAGGGCCGATTTCACTCATTTGCAATTTATTGATTCAGCTACAAACAGAGTGACTGTATCATTTTGATAAGAAAAGTACAAATTTCAAAGATCCGTTAACTTCATGATTCTAGGTACATCCGTTTGCTTGGTACTACTTTTATAATTTTTGACCCTAAAAGTATGATTTTGGAAAAGTGCTAATATTGTCTAAGAACAACCGTTTGCGTGGTACCAATTTCATCCCGTTTTGATCCTAAGGGTACGAATATCGCAAGATATCTTTATTTTTCGTGTATATGCAGTCACAGCAATGTACTCACCGATTTTCACTATTCTCACTGCAACCCTTTGATTGGTACCATTTTTATCCCTTTGTCTTACTTTACGCCTAAAAATACAAATTTCGAAAAAAAATCTTTTATGTTTCGCGTCTACGCAGTCTGATAAATGCATACACCGCATTTCATGATTTTATCTTCAGCGGTTTGGTTGGGAGCATTTTTATCCCTCTTTTCCAATTGTATCCCTTAAAAGTACAAATTTCGAAAAGTCTCTCTATTTTACGTGTCTACGTAATTATAGGCATGTACACAACGAATTTTATGTTTCTAGCTGTTGTTGTATAATTGGTACCATTTTTATCCCTTTTGTCCTATTTCACCCGCTAAATCCTTTTTGTACTTTTTGGTGACTAGAGGAAGCTACGAAATAAATTTCTAGTGTATAAAAATCAGAAATTTAAAAAAATTGCTTAAATAATTTAAGGGTATTTTCAGTTCTTGTTAGGGGAAATTTTTTCCCTCTGGGCCGATTTCGCCCACTTTCCATCCCAGCCGATCTGCAACCATAAGCACATTTATGAAAAATGTCAACCTCTTAGCTCATTTCGTTCGGAAGCTAGCGTGCTTTCAACAGACAGACAGACGGACATGGCTAAATCGTCTTAGAATTTTACCAGGATACAGAATATATATACTTTCCGTAGAATATTTGAAGCTGTTACAAACGGAATGACAAAGTGAATATACCCCTATCCTGGAGGTGGAGGGAAGAAACGTAAATAAAAAATGTTTTCTTTAATTAATCCATAACTTTCCTTATGCGCCACCCTGTATGTAAATACCCAATTTTACATCAACTAAATGTTGACGAATATAGGGTTTCGCAATGTCGTTTCGACCAGCTACCATTTTTTCACTACTATTCATTGCTTTGTGATTCACAATTAATTGACCTAGATTTCTTGTAGTGCTTACAAATATTATTGTTTTAAATTATTAATTTATGCGTAACTTAAATATTACAGAGTGTGTTGTTTTTGCTGCTGCTGCTGTTGTTCGTTACAAATAAGAATTTTAACAGGCAATCACTTTAGTTTAACAGAATCATTAATTATGTGACGAAATACTGGATTTGTTGTTCAGCAAATGTTTGAGGTGTAAAAAACAAGAATCGATCTGGAAATATGTCGTCGCAATACAAATTATTACATCATGCTCGCTGTGGGGGGTTCCCAGCTACATATTAATAATTGACCTGGAAGTGCAGAAAGATGTGGGAGAGGTGATTTCGCTGTGACCACAATTTTGTTAGTTCGTGGCTACAATTGATCATCATCGTGTCGTGCTTGACATCTGTTGAAATTTTGACAAGAAGTTTCCAAACTGTTCCACTTTTTTCAGTTTTAATTTGAAAAGTGCGCCTGAAATAGTTGTGAAATATTTACGTTTGCATTTAAGCAAATTGTTCAGCGCACGCCATCGTTCATACAAACATACATGCATACATACGTACGGTTGTACCGCAAGTCTCCTGGGAATCCCAAGCATTGCCGTCCGATCAATACTCAAATTAGTTTGAAAAGTCATGCCAAAACACTTGAGGCATGAATGCTTTTGGAAATGGCAAAACGAGATTTTTGCTGAAATCCAATTTGGCCTAATGCCTGTCCATAAATACACGAATAAAGATAATATTTGATCTGATTGGGGAGGTGGGCACTCGACGTGGAGGATGCCTTAATAAATATTAAGTTGTACAATTTGAACAAAGGGCATTTTGGAATTGTTTGTCAAGGATCGTAGTAGCGCGTTCGCGATAAAGAATTTTTGTCTAATTAATTTAATTAACATTTATGGCATTTGAACACGCTGTGTTGGTTGGGTACATACTTACAAATATATCTGTGGTTGTACTCGTATTATCTACTTTAAGTTTTCTGCCATTCATGTACAACCTAAGGCACGCGCTAAATAATAAAAATTGGCGCCCATTAAAAAGTGGACCCCTAATTGTCACTTTCACAGTAGGAATTCTTAGTTGAAATATAATACGATCTGCAAATTTTATCATGATCCCATAATATTTTTATAAGCAACTAGAGCGGCATACAGGTGATAGAATCCTCCCACATTTGCTGTTACAAATAACATTGGCATCACATCCATTGTCGTTTATCAGAAATAAACTTTAAATGGTTTAAAAGCCATACAGTACAATTGCCCCATGATTACACTAGTCAACAGTCAAAATGTACTCGGGATGCGATAATTTTTTCTGTGTAGATAACCTTGACATGAGCTCGAAAAACGCAATAAACATTTTTTTTTCGTTTGGTTTTTTTTTTATTTTTTTTTTTAAATTTTAAAAATTTTTTTTTGGTTAATTTGTTTCGTCCGGAATAACTCGGGAACCACTAGCCCGATTTAATTGAATTAAATTTTAAAAAATTTAAAATTACAATTCCCTTAATCTGTTCATATATTGTTTTCCTATACAAGCAACAGTTTCCAAGTTAAAAATGAATATATAAAGGAAAAAACTTATTTTTTGCCTAAAGATTTAAATTTTTTTTTTTTTTAAATCCATAAAAAATCCAAAATGAAAAAAAATGTCAAATCTTATTACTTTTACGTAAAGTCACATAGCCTATGAGCAAAATGAGAAAAGGTCATGAAAATCGATGCACGCGTTTCGCTTTTATTCGCAATTGAGTAATGGTATGAATTTCAAAAATTTGCTCGACATATGCACAACTTTGTCTATGGTAAGGTTTTTTCTTTTTTTTTGATTCTCAGAATTAACAAAACGGAATAAACAAAGGGTTATTTAATTTTTATGATTGCGTAAGCAAAGTAATAAACGCTAATAAATGTGCGTGAACAATTAAAAGGAAAAAAGGAAAGGGGACTTTTTTAATTATTTGGGTTTTCCGTTGGCTACCTGTATTATTTTTTTACAGAAATGCAACCCACATTTAAGGGTGGTCATTATTCGGAAAATTTAAGACTCACACATGGTGAAACAGGTATGTAGCCACCGTAAAAAAATATACACCCATTTATAAGTACCTGTCAGTAAAATACTAAACAATACACAGTATAAATAGGTCTTCACTGATCGATTTTACTCATTCAACAAGTGTCGACGAACGCGATAGTTAAAATGAGCAAACGTTCGCGAGGATTTGAATGCAATACCAATCCAAGTAATTTTTGTTACATGTGCGGAGAATACGTTTCTGAAAAAAACAAGCGTTGTTTTTCACCTAAATTGAGAGATTCATTTGAAGAGAGCTTCAATTTAAAGGTCTCAAACATAGATGAGCGGTGGACACCAAGTGCTCTATGTCCAAGGTGCTACGTACAGCTAGCTGACTCAAGGTAAGTGTAGATTACGAAATTCAAGAACATATATAACTTATTATTGAAATTCTTTCAGACGACAGCCGAGAATCATCATGCCAATGCTTTGGAGAGCTCCGCTTTGCCATGTAACAGATTGCTACTTCTGTCTTAGCAAAAAACAGGCGTGGGAAAAAATATACGATGGACTTACGCTGCTGTTTCAATAGTGAATTTTCCAGTGCCATTTTGCGAAGAACCAGTGGACCCGCAACCGTCCGTTTCAAGATGGGCATCTAATAATGAGGCGATACATCCAACATCAGATCCGGAGACAGTAGAAACCACATCAGAATGCGAGTCAACATATACATTGCATGGAGGTCAACGCTTATGTTCCCAAGCAGAACTGAACGATTGGGTTAGAGAATTGAAACTCTCCAAGGAAGATGCAGAGTTGCATGCATCGCGCATGCAACAGTTCGGTTTCTTGGCTCCTGGTGTGGTGACAACAATCTACAGGAAGCGTCATGAACCATACGCAAGGTACTACACAAAAAAAGACAACATCTGTTTTTGTAAGGACATTCCCGGATTATTTGGTGAACTCGGGTACTCTTACGATCCAGGAGAGTGGCGTCTTTTCATCGACAGCAACAAGCAGAGCCTTAAAGCAATTTTACTGCACAACGGCAACGAGAAACCTTCGATTCCAATTGCTCATGCCGTTGACACCAAGGAAACATACGAAGTCATGGACAATCTACTAAAGTGCCTTAACTATGAGAGGCACGATTGGAAAGTTTGTGCCGACCTTAAGGTTATCGGTATCCTTTGTGGATTACAAGGTGGATTCACAAAGTACTGTTGTTTTCTCTGCCTTTGGGACAGCCGCGATCGTCAACATCATTACACCAGGAGGAGTTGGACAGAAAGAGTTAACTTCATCCCCGGCAGCGACAACGTGAAATATACACCACTCATAAAAAAGGAAAATGTTTTTCTCCCACCTCTTCACATAAAGCTCGGACTCATAAAAAACTTCGTGAAAGCTATCAACAAAGATGGCGAAGCGTTCGCCTATTTAAAAACCATTTTTCCTCACCTTTCATCGGCAAAGATTAAGGAAGGCGTTTTCGACGGTCCGCAAATTAAAAAAGTTGTTGCAAGACCAACAGTTTGAGCACATTTTATCACCAAATGAAGCTGCAGCTTGGAACTCATTTCGGCAAATTGTTTCCGGATTTCTTGGAAACAACAAAAGCTCAAATTACAGAGAGATCGTCGAACAACTACTCCAAAATTATAAAAAAATTAGAGCAAATATGTCGCTTAAGATACATTTTCTACACTCGCACTTGGACTTCTTTCCGGACAACCTGAGCGATGTGAGTGACGAGCATGGCGCACATGTAACAAAAATTACTTGGATTGGTATTGCATTCAAATCCTCGCGAACGTTTGCTCATTTTAACTATCGCGTTCGTCGACACTTGTTGAATGAGTAAAATCGATCAGTGAAGACCTATTTATACTGTGTATTGTTTAGTATTTTACTGACAGGTACTTATAAATGGGTGTATATTTTTTTACGGTGGCTACATACCTGTTTCACCATGTGTGAGTCTTAAATTTTCCGAATAATGACCACCCTTAAATGTGGGTTGCATTTCTGTAAAAAAAAAATCATACAGGTAGCCAACGGAAAACCCAAATAATTAAAAAAGTCCCCTTTCCTTTTTTCCTTTTAATTGTTCACGCACATTTATTAGCGTTTATTACTTTGCTTACGCAATCATAAAAATTAAATAACCCTTTGTTTATTCCGTTTTGTTAATTATGAGAATCAAAAAAAAAGAAAAAACCTTACCATAGACAAAGTTGTGCATATGTCGAGCAAATTTTTGAAATTCATACCTTTACTTAATTGCGAATAAAAGCGAAACGCGTGCATCGATTTTCATGATCTTTGTCTCATTTTGCTCATAGGTTATGTGACTTTACGTAAAAGTAATAAGATTTGACATTTTTTTTCATTTTGGATTTTTTATGGATTTAAAAAAAAAAAATTTAAATCTTTAGGCAAAAAATAAGTTTTTTCCTTTTTATATTCATTTTTAACTTGGAAACTTTTGCTTGTATAGGAAAACAATATATGAACAGATTAAGGGAATTGTAATTTTAAATTTTTTAAAATTTAATTCAATTAAATCGGGCTAGTGGTTCCCGAGTTATGCCGGACGAAACAAATTAACCAAAAAAAAATTTTAAAATTAAAAAAAAAAAATAAAATAAAAAAAACCAAACGAAAAAAAAATTTATTGCGTTTTTCCAGCTCATGTCAAGGTTATCTACACAGAAAAAATTATCGCATCCGGAGTACATGAAATTTTTTTCATTTTGTCGAGTAGTGTTATCATTGCAGTCCAGCTCGGATACGACCTTAGAGGCGTTCAGGCATAATCCAACAGACGTAGCGTCGTAGTGCCATAGGTCCGTACCTGCGGTTCCTCTCGTACTACGCAGGAATGCTGTCGCAACAACATATTGACATTAGTAGGGTAAAACTAACCTGTCTCACGACGGTCTAAACCCAGCTCACGTTCCCATGCATGGGTGAACAATCCAACGCTTGGTGAATTTTGCTTCACAATGATAGGAAGAGCCGACATCGAAAGATCAAAAAGCGACGTCGCTATGAACGCTTGGCCGCCACAAGCCAGTTATCCCTGTGGTAACTTTTCTGACACCTCTTGTTAAAAACTCCTTAAACCAAAAGGATCGATAGGCCGAGGTTTTGCTGTCCCTGTGTGTACTGAACACCGAGATCAAGTCAGCATTTGCCCTTTTGCTCTATGTGTGGTTTCTGTCCGTACTGAGCTGGCTTTGGGACACCTCCGTTATTATTTGAGAGATGTACCGCCCCAGTCAAACTCCCTACCTGGCAATGTCCTTGAATTGGATCATACCTGAGTATTAGGAGTTATACCAAATTTTAAATATTGACAATGACACCGAAATGCCATTATCTCATCAAGATTTGTTCACGATTATATAACAAACTCTTAGTACTTTGATCAAGAAGCTTGTATCAAAACCCAATACCATAAGATATAAGACAGATAGACATACATCGTTAAATCGATTCAGCTGTTGATTATTTCTTGGTGTTACAAACACCAACTAGGAGGAAATATCTCTCCTAGTATGAAATCCCACTAACAGAGGTAAAACAATTGAAAAAATACTATTTATAGAGGTCACAATGAATTCGAAACCCCACTCTTCGAGGTAAAATATCCCACTTATAGAGGTAAATTCCGAAAATCTCAATCTCACTTAACGAGGTTCATATTCCCGGTTAAAGAGTTTTTTGTGTGAAATGTGCAGGGACCACAAAAAGAGGACTCCCACTTTTGTAGGTTCGACGGTAAAGATTACATTTTTGTCTATATCAAAAAACCAGTTTGACCGTTTTCAATTGGAGAGCCATTTATATTGCGTACTCGCAACGCCTTTTTTACTTGTATTAATTTCTACTGCAGACTTTAGTGGAAGTTATTACTACCTAAGAAACTATTTCACAACAATAATGAAGTTTCATAAGAAAACAATGAAAACGTTCATAAATATTTGTAAAAAATCCTATTTTCATGAGAAATGTAAATAACTTGTAGAACTTTTATCAATGGATTTCTTTAAAAATTTGGCATAGTTTATTGAATGAAGAGCCGCACTTCTGTTTCGGAAACTCTATGACACTTTTCTTTTATGAGAGCTTTATGAAACATGTTTCCTACATTTTATAAAGGTCTTCTTTGGTGCCTTGTTAACAAGATTTTTCACGGAGGGGAGATTTTCACTGCGCCTGTCCCATGAACATCGTTTCTTATAAGGTTGTGCTCGGGTGCCTAAAACTTCACAAGGTTGGGCATGGTTGGATGTTTAACTAACGTTGAGGTTTGAACCGCCAAAGCGTAGTTATCATGGCAGCTAATGTCATTTATCGCTTGATGAATGGTGGCGTTTGTTTCTTTTGAGCAACAGTGGTAACATAAGTGATTGTCGCCGTTGCACGTACAGCATGTCCGTCCTTCCGTCAGTCCGCACACACACACGTATCTGAATGTTGCTGTCAATATCGTCAATTCAATCATAGTAACACAATGTTGTCGTTGTTGTTGCTGCGACTCCATGCGATTTGAGAAAGGAGTCACCATCAGCCACAAATCGTCTGTCTGTTTCATATTGAGTGTAAAACTTGATGCTTATCACCAAAACTGATTTAATTGATTCCAACGCACTTGCCTGTTTTTATCGACTCTTGTTGTTGTTGCTGTCGTTACTATCATTTTTTGCCGGGTTAAATCACATGTCACAACATCAACATAATGCGTTTTTTCTCGCAAACAGTTCAGATGATTGTCGAATGTCTCTCCCTCTGCCTGGTTCAAATCGAATTATTTAATTGATTTCAACTGGTTTTGGATGAACACCTGATATGATTTGTAATCGCAAGAAACCCCGAACAAACAACCGAATACCCGCAGTCACCCAAAGTAATTCCATTTCATATAAATTTTCCAATAATGATTCAATTTTATTCATTTGTCATGACTCCGATCGGGGCTTACGAGTGAGCATATGCTCGATAAGTATTTATATATTCTTCATACATACATATTAAATACGAGTAATTGCATCTTGAGTCATTGGCATTCCACAGCACAACAGCAACCATAACAAGTTTCCACTTCTTTTTCCACTGGGGTTTCAGGTATTCTTGTTAGTATGGCTGTCTCGAATTTTTTCTCGGGGTGTTGACAGTGTTGTCAGGTCTTAACCGCTGAAATGTATAAATTAAATCGAATGTAATCACCCCTGGCATGCACTTAGAGAGATTACAATTATGAGGATGACAATACATTCTTTATGCCTTTATTTTGGAAAAGACAGAACACGAGCTTCAATAATTTCTAACATATCACTTAATAAGATATATCTTATAGAAAAGTGAAAGGTCCATGTGCGTCCAGCGGACTCATTTTGAGGCAACGGAATGAGACAATTTTTTAGGCTAGAGGTCCCAAGGGACCCGCTTAAATTTTCCATCCTGCATAATTTTGAGCCGACTTCAAACAAATGATTCCAAAAACTCTGGGAAGTGATAGTATTATGGTAGGTACTGTCGAGTTGAACAGGAAATTTGCCAGTCACCCACAAAATCTTGAGTTACGGGTAAAAATCCGGGTTTTCGTACCTTTGCCTGTATCTTAGTTTGTTATAACCAATTTTATCTTATCATATTTTATACAAATATGGATTAAAAATGGGATTTACAAAAAGATCCGCCGTCTACGCGTGACATAGAATGCAGACAATTTATGAAAGGAAACCATAATGATAGTAACTAGCGATTTTATACTATTTACAAATTATAAAACCATAAAATTCTAGTTTAATAGTAAGCTCTTTAAACTACATTATTAAATACAAATTATGTGTAGATTTCTTCTATTTCTTTTTTAATAAACTCGAGATTCAACATAATAATACTGTGTACTCCACTTTAATTATGTTTAATGTTCGTCTGCCAGCTGGAAACACGCTAGCCACCGAACGAAATGAGCTAGGAGGTTCAAATTTTCTCTAAAAGTGTCTTATGGTTGCAGGTCGGTTGGGATTGGGACGAAATCGGCCCAGAGTCCCTAACAAGGACTGAAATTACTCCCCATATTTAGACTATTTACGCAATTTTTTGAAAATTGCTGCACTTGAAATTTGTTGCGAATATTATTCTTGTAGCGTGAAAGCACCAAAAAGTAAATAAAAGTTTTAGTGGACGAAATGGGACAAAAAGGGATAGAAATGGTACCGATGATACGACAACAGCTAGAAACATGAAGTTTGGAAAGTACATCCCTCTAATTGCGTAAATACGTAAAGAAAAGCGATTTTTCAAAATTTGTACTTTTAAGGGATACAAACCGCTGAAGTTGAAATCATGAAATTCGGTGTATACATTCATCTGACTGTGAATACGCGAAACAGAAAGGAATTTGTACTTTTAGACGGAAAATGGGGCGAATGAGGATAAAAATGGTACCACCCAAACGACTGCAGCTATAATAAGGAAATTAGGTGTGTACACTAGAGCGTACCAGGTTACAAGTAAAAAAATAAAAGTTCGCCGTACACCTTCGAATATGAAGTATTATTGAAAGGTAGTTTCAAAAAATTTTTTTTATTTTTTTATGCCGAACGTAGGGTTCGCGCTTTTACATTTTTCTATATAACTTCTGCATTTATAAACGGATTTTAAAGTGTGATACATCGATGTTTTTGTCTCGACGAGGCCGATTTTTTTGTCTTTGAAGTCATTGAGCTCAAGCACCCCGTTCTGGTACTTACCCATCATATCTCAGTTGCTACTACCCTAATGTACCACTCTAATATCAGAAAATTAAAGCTCGCATAAAATCATGAAACTCTTCCTAACGAAGTATGTCGATTTTCCCAGCAGAAAAAGTGTTAAACTATTTTTTTTCTTATTTTACCGAGAGCATTGCATGTATTTATAAGTTGTTCTTTGTATCTTCGATGTTTACAGTCGGTTGTCAAAGTGTAATACATATATTGGTGTTTTTGTCCCGCACATAACAGGTTTTCAGTTTTTAAAGTCGTTGACCTCAACAACCCCCTTCTACTATTTACGCATCATATTTCAATTCTTAGAACAATAAATATAAAAATTAAGGTACAATTAAAATTTTAATCAACCATATTTCGACGCGATTCAAGTTGGGTGTATTTTTGGCGGCTCTCAAGTTTAGAAAAGATGTGGCCCATGCGTTGCTCATCGGTGACCGCCATAGCTGATTCATGCACAACATGAACAAAACGCTCGGTGTTTTGAGAATGGCATGGATAATCTGTGAAAATAAATGAGTTCAGCAAAGAAAGCAATCAAATTAAGTTTTTCTTGTGCTAACCTGGTAAATCGATAATTTCTTCTGAAAATTGGAATGCTTCTAACTGTTCTTGCGAAAAAAACTGCAAGCATGGCGGCTCAGTCAATTCAAATTGTTTCCAATCGATCATATTGAAATATGAGTCACTATCAAAATTGATAAAATTATGAACTGGTGGACCGAACATTTGTCGAATGCTTCCCGTGGCTTCATTGCGGGCTGATAAAATCTTATCATAGGCATCTGAACGCACTAGTTGATCTGGGTCTGTTATCATCGATAACAAAATATTTTCAGGATGAAAAAAATATCCGTTATTTTCAATGAACGGACGGATGACCTCTTGAATATCTTTTGGCAACTGACGAATCCAACATATATAAAGGAAAACATTCCGACTTCCGTGAATTGCCAGTGGTTGGCTTTTTACAAGAAACCAGAATGGTGCATACACTTTCACAACGAACTGAGCCAGTTTTCTCAATACCATCGAGGGTTGCGTACACGTCATATAAAAGCGCAGAATTCGAGAGGCTGTTGTTAGCCAGCGCGCTTTCAAATAGCGCCGGGCTTCTCGCTGGCTAATTTTTCATCGCATTCTCCGATATGAACGGCTCGAACCATACGATACAAGTAAAGCTGGTCGCCTCGAATATTCCACCCATCTATGTTCGCTGGCATTTCTCCCATTGTAATGCGTTCGAAATTTTGTTTGACCTGACCAAACGGAATAAGCAACAAAATATGCGAATTATTAATTAATAAAATGCTCACAAGTAAAGTATACGGAACACACGGACACGAAACACTATTAATATATTAAACTTACAGGGTAGTGTATGCAATTTTGAATGCCTTCTCCGATACTTCCGGGCCAGATTCCAGGTCCTTTCTGTTTTCCAAGCAATGATCTTAACAGCGCATTAAATGGTAACTCGTTGAAGTGGAAAAGGCACACGAACCACTGCAGCGGTCTCTGTAAATGGCGTTCCATTCTCACAATGACTCCACTTTTGTACCCAGTGTTGGTAGCAGTTCCATCGCAACTTATGGCAACTAAGTCATCCAAATTGAAGTTTTCACGACTCAAGTAATCCACGATGCTCCTCTGGATCCCCAAAGCAGAGCTATCAGTGGGCGTAGCATAACCAATGAATTTGGAATCAGGCTCTTTTACAATGGTGATGTGTTCTTCATTTAAAACAATATTTCGCGTCACATTTGCCTCGGTTACTTTTTTCAAAGTTGGCTCTTTCTTGCCATCGAAAGAGATACACTTTAATAATTGATGGCATTTGGCCGCCGCTTTTGCTTCCTTACGGAACTTCACACGTTCTCGAAATATTTTATTTTTATTGATGATAAGCCCTTCAAAGAACTGACATATATTTTCGGCTGTTTCTGCAGATAACTCTTCTTTGGCTTTTGCGGCAATAGACAATTTCAAATCTTTTATTAACATGGTCGCAAGCAAGGCACCGTAGCGAACTGAAGTATCGCTGCGATCCAAAGCCGAACTAAAATTACGCAAAGAAATGTCCGCCACCGTAAATGTTGTTTTAATCTTCTCTGAGGAATCGCCAACATTTTCTTCAAATTCTAGCTCTTCATCGCTGCCTGGTTGATACCCAATACTGTTGAACTCGGTATATACCGCTTTTGATGGTGCAACAATTGAGCACGTTTGAACACCGCAATTTTTCATCGACATCATATGATAAACATTATCCAAAGTCATCAGCCGTGGACCCCATTGATCGATGAAAAAGTCTTTCGCATCGTCTGGGATTTTATCAGAGGCGGTGCAACTGCATGGAACATTTCTTTCTATGCCACACTTACAACGCGAAATTGAGAACAATTTATTCCACTCATTTACATTGCATTTCAATGGACTTTTAACCAATTTATAGTAATCGTCTAGAAGTTTATCCAACCGTTTACGAACACCTGATACCGATATAATTGGAATGCCTGCCCGCTCCCATAAAAGGGTAATGCTTCTGAAAGCTTCTTGTTTAAAAGCACTCAATTTTCTATTGGGATTAGTGTTATGCCGCAGATACAAGAAATAATTAATAACATCGTACTTAGTCGGTAACATAGTGTTGTTTAATGCACTGATCGTAAAAGACATTTTTTTAGTTTTTTTATCGTTGTATAATGGAAATTTAAATATTTAATAATGCTTTGTTGAGCCACCAACGCCTTATTACTGAACTAATTTCTTCTATTGTTACAATAAAATATAGACCGTTACTTCACAGGTAACACGATTTGCAATAGGGAAACAATGTGACAAAGTAGTTTTGCTCATGTTGTGCATGAATCAGCTATGGCGGTCACCGATGAGCAACGCATGGGCCAAAAACACCAATATATGTATTACACTTTGACAACCGACTGTAAACATCGAAGATTCAAAGAACAACTTATAAATACATGCAATGCTCTCGGTAAAATAAGAAAAAAACTAGTTTAACACTTTTTCTGCTGGGAAAATCGACATACTTCCTTAGGAAGAGTTTCATGATTTTATGCGAGCTTTAATTTTCTGATATTAGAGTGGTACATTAGGGCAGTAGCAACTGAGATATGATGGGTAAGTACCAGAAGGGGGTGCTTGAGCTCAATGACTTCAAAGACAAAAAAATCGGCCTCGTCGAGATAAAAACATCGATGTATCACACTTTAAAATCAGTTTATAAATGCAGAAGTTATATAGAAAAATGTAAAAGCGCGACCCCTACGTTCGGCATAAAAAAATAAAAAAATTTTTTTTGAAACTACCTTTCAATAATACTTCATATTTGAAGGTGTACGGCGAACTTTTTTTTTGAGGTACGCCCTAGTGTACACTTCTCTAACTACGTAGACGCGAAAAATATAAAGATCTTTCGATATTCGTACCATCAGAATCTAAATGGGATTACATTTGGGAACAATAAAACGGCTGTAGAACTTTTCCTATTAATATGGTACAGATATTTAGCAGAAATCAATAAATTGCAAATTGGGAAAATCGAGCTTCAGGGAAATTGTTTCTACCTAATAATATTTAAGAAATATTTTTGTAGATTCTTTTTTGATTACACTTGAAGTTTTATATTTATATATAGTAGCGGAAAATTACTATTATAATAATGAACATCACAAGTTTCCTAATATGGTAGTGAACTTCTATTATTGTCGCCAGCGTCAAATCTGCTGATAATTCTGTTGAATATAGTCAGTGGTGGAGGATTTATAAGATTCGGCCCGTCCGAACTTAATGCCTTTTTACTTGTTTTCTGATCTTGTTTTCATTCGTAAGTTCTTAACATTTCGCTCTTAACAGTAGTGCTCTCACATAATATTCACAATAATCAATCAATTTTTTTGAAGGACTTCCTTCAAAAAATTAAGTTCTGTAAAATGTAAACCTGGTCAGAAAATCTAAAACTGAGTGCACAGCATGTTTATGTTGGATGTGTTTATTACTTATATTTATTATTGCCTTTAACTACTACAAGAAGCATAAAGCCAAAACAAAGTCATTCCATGTAGGTTTGTCCGACGCCATAGCTTTTATTTCATTCCAGGATTTGCCAAGGGTATTTGCTTCGGTTTCAATTTGTTGACGCCAGGTGTGGAATGGTCTGACTTTTCTGCGGGTGCCTTGCGGATTCCTTTCAATATATTGTATTGATATATTTTCCGGAGGTTTACGAAGGCTGTAACCTATCCATCACCATTTTCTTCTTCGTATTTCGATGCTTATGGGGTCTTGCTTGGTTAGGGACCATTGCCTTTCGTTGGTTATGGTGACTGGCCAGAATATTTTCATAATACGACGAAGACAGCGGTTTAAAAATACCTGCAGTGCGTTTATATCCTTCCGCGCTGCGTTCCAAGGCTCGCAACTATAGAGAAGCGTAGATTTGACGCACAAGTTAAAAATTTTTATTCTGGTTTGTCTGGAGATCTGGGTGGATCGCCAAATATAATAAGAATTCCAAATGATTATCTTCCAGTTCTTATGCGATTTTTTACATCGTCAGAGGAGCCGCTTGATGTGGTTAAGATACTTCTATCTTGAGGGTCATATCATTTGTTGCGTTAATTCTCATTGCCTTAGTCCTTACGACATTAATATTCAATCCAGTTTTGGTCGCTTCCGAGTGTATTCCGATTATCTTTGCCTGCATATCATTATAATTATGCGACAGTAAGCAGAAGTCGTCGAGCCTTCTATTGAGACCCCATCTTATTCCTCTGTGTTCGCGCGAGCATCTCATCATAATATTGTCCAGGACAATGTTAAAAGTAGGGGAGTCTTACGCCAGTTTTTATTGAAATTGTTTCGCTCACACTGCCCTCGTGTAAAATTCGACAATTTGCGCTTTAGTATAGTGCCTTTATGATCTCAATAATCTTTATTGGGGTTCCTTTGCCCTCTAATGAGCTTCTGTGGCGGAGTGGGGCAATTTGTCGAAAGCCTTCTCGAAGTCTATGATGGCCAGGTACAGCGGCGATCTCCATTCCACTGATTGTTCGCTAATAATCCGAAGACTATTAACGTACACGATTTACGTAGTCGAAAGCCTGCTTGTTCACTGCTAAGATGGCGGTCAAATGCATCAGCAAGTCTCTTATTTATAATTAGTGATATTATTTTATGGGCGATATTGATTAATGTTATTCCTCGCCAGTTTTGCAAAGTGAAAGGTCTCCCTTTTTGGGTATATTTATAATAAGACCTACCTTGAGCTCATCGTGTAGTGAATTGGTTGCCCAGAATTCAGATATGAATTTGTGGATAAGGTTTAAGCTTGTTATTGGAGATGTGAAAAGTTCATGGGGTAAATTATCAGGGTCCGCTGAATTATTGTTTTTCAGTTGTGAATTCAGATATGAATTTGTGGATAAGGTTTGAGCTTGTTATTGGAGACGTGAAAAGTTCATGGGGTAAATTATCAGGGTCCGCTGATTTATTGTTTTTCAACTGTGATTTCAGCAATTTCTGGGCTCTCGATAGATATGTCACTTCTGCAGTGAAGGTTTCACGTTCGCTTAGATGGTCTTCGAGTCATTAATTAACATTGCTGAGTAGTGTTTGACCCACATATCCATTTGCATGTTTTTACAGGTGATCAATTCACCAAAATCTCTTGATTTTAGAGGATTGTTGGATGTGAATTTTCTTGGGTATGTTTTTTTTTGTTATTTTGTATAGATCTCTCGTTCTGTTGGTTGCTGCTGCAGTTTCTGCCTCATTGGCAAAATTTGTGATCCAATTCCGTTTATCTTGGCGTGCGCTTCTTTTTACATTTTTATCCAGGTCATAGTACAATGCCCTTTGTCTTGATTTTTCCTTTTGCGTCTCTTCTTTTGGATATGAGATTCCAGGCATAGTCAGAGATCCATTGCTTTCTATTGGTTTCCTTGTATCCCAGGATTTCCTTCGCACCGTTAATAAAACAGTTCTTATTAGTGGGCCAATTGTTCATATTTGGATGGATGTGTCGGATGTGTAGCTTAATAAAAAATTATATTTATAGGTGATCAACATTTAATTTAATGAAGTGCAGCAACATTACAGGAAAATGTTATATTTTTAATCTAGCCAAACCGAAAAAAAAATAAAAATATTTAAAAGAATAATTTTATTTTCTCCCTACAAAACACCATTTTGCATATATAATTTATTCAAAAACATGCTCAAATACTCTAAATACAGTGCCCAACAAATTAAGACTTTTTGAATGGAACAGGATAGCGATCCTATAATTCTGAAAGGGCTTGTTGAGTAGATCATTTTTGTAGAATAAACTTATAGTCCAGCTGGTCTGAGCTTCTTTTTATCGCGGGTCAAAGTTTTCATTTTTTGGTCGAAGAGAGCATTATACTAAGCGAAAAAAGTGTTGTAAGTTAATGTCTGAGAGAATTCCTATTGTCAGAACTATATTGTGGAATTTTATGGGTATAATTTTTGTGGAAGATCTTAACCCTCTAACTCTTATCCTTATGTGTCAATTTGACCCTTTTTTCGAGAGAATCAAGAAAGTCCTTTCAAATAGGACATTTAAGGATTAAAATATTCTAGGAAAATGTTTGCCGGGAAATTTCAGTGGGGGTCTCCGAAGACACCAAAGTTGTAAATAATGATCTTCCCGCTTAAATAGCAAAATTACACGCCAGCTTATACAAGAAAATTGCTGGGGTTAAAATTGGTCCATGTTTTTTTGGAAAATCGATCTTTTTCGACAAAAAATCTATGTATTTCGGTAGAGCACGGTAAACAAAAAATACGGGAGATATATGATTTTGTATGAATGACATTTTTGTTTTGTAATTTTCTCGCGGTCAATCCGACGGATCCGGCAGATGTTTTGCATGCGTATTAAAAACCAATGTAGCTTGTAACATGTATATAGTAAGTCGCGAAAAAAGCTAGCATTTATTTCAACTTTCTGTTTCAGGGTTTCTGAAACAATTCCCTATTCCCTTTTAGTCAGCAATCATATACCAGCATATATTCCTAGCATTCTCTATATGATAAAAAGTTACGCGCGTTTTTTAAGTGCACTTTTTTAAAATTTGTGATTTTACAGCCAACATTTATCCTATTTCACTCTTATTAGGTGTGTCCTAATTTCGGCGAAATCGTTGGAGTTACATCAACAATTGTCTACTCATCCTATGGTGTTTTGCTTGGGTTACATCGATCGCAATGCAATTTGTGTTGGGATCAGAAATGGTGTGGGAATTTATAGGGAAACTGTATTAAAACACGAATTGTTATGAGTACATTTTAGTAAAAAATGGTTAAACACTATTTGTACCCGAGGTATATGAAAATTTGAACCGATTTCGACGAAATCAATTCTGGGTCCAATAACAATCGGCCTGTGTTCGTGTGCAAAACTCAAGTGGTCACGATGTTACAAACTGAATGACACACTCATTGCTATGGTGCAGAGCACATACGTACATATTCATACATATTCTTAAACATTTAAGAAAATGTGTTAAGAATTCTGATTAAATGTTTATTGATGCAGTAATCACTTGTCTCGGGTATTTTTTCATTTTTGTATTTTATGAAATGTAGAAATGAGCTGCTGATTGATTTCGCTCAGCATTTGCTGCGCTTTGCTGCAATCACAGTTGCTGATAATTGACACAAATATTTTAGAAAAAGATTTTGTGAATTGCGGTTGCTTGAATGTTTTTTTCGGCAATTAACATTGTGCAAATGTGGTTTCGGTGAAACAATTAAAAATAAATGTTATTGGTTGGCAAAATAACGAATTGTGAGTCTTTATGAAATGTGTACATTAGGTCAAATCGAAATTCACCAACAAATTGGATACATCTGTCAACATTGTATAGCCTGAGATAAAGGTTTTCATTCAATATTTATAAATGGCCGGCAAAGATGATTAGGATAAATGTGGCATTTCTTTGTCTTAGAGAAAAAGTAAATTTGTAATTGATTTTATTTAAGTCGTTGTTTTTCAAATGGATATTAATTTTTTGCATTTACATGCTAAGAAATAAAAATAAGACAGTGAGAAAATTTTCCCTTTTTGACGAACTGAAGTAATTCGCTTTCATTTATCAAAAAGCCAAGAATGAATTTTTATAATAACTGTCATTGGTGAACACATACTGTACACATGTAGTTGTGTGAGGCACAAGTGTCAAAACCGGCGCACACATAACTGGTCAGTGCGGTTGGGATCACCTAGTATGATTTAGCACATAATCCCGGAAATTGCTTATACATACTTTGATTGATTATCCAAAGCATCGAATGAATGTTTTAGAACTTACCTCGATGACTGAAATATTGAAAAAAAGTAAAAAGAGCATTAAGTTCGGCGATTTTATGTACCCTCCACCACAGGGACGTAGGGAATAACTCGGCTAGAATGGAGCAAGATACCAAAAAATCACATTTGTTAACATTACAAATAAAAGCACGTAGTAAATTTGATTCTAGAGTGAGACAGTTACCCTCCGTGGCGTGCATGCCACAGAATTTTGAGTGAAAATTGCGATGCTTTATACTTGTTTGTGTATCAAGAAGTGGTTAGTTAAATATCTTAAATATTAGGGGGCTATTGAGGGTATTTTCAGTCCTTGTTAGTTCTTTACCAATCACGATTAATTTTACGCACTTGCAATCCCAACCGTTCACATAGACAGAGGAGCCTACACACTGAATTTCAAAGTTATAGCTGTAGCCCTTTGGTTGGTACCACTTCTATCACTTTTCGCCCCATTTCTCCCTAAAAGTAAAAGTTTATTATTGTTGCACGTTTCATTACCATTTCATCCCTCTTTTACTCTTGTACTCCTTAAAAGTACGAATTTCATTTATTTTACGTACCATGAATGAATATTTGGTGGCATTTACGCTATATATTACTGTAAGTACATAAGTTCCGACTTTTTTCGAAAAATTCGCTTAAATGGTCCAAATACTAGCGGTTATAAGGAGTCTTGTTGAAAAAATGTCTTCTCTGTTTTTTGCTCATTTGCAATCCCAACTGATTTGCAACAACAAGTAAGTAAGCTTCAGTCGGCTAAACCGACTTATATATACCCTCACTCTCAGAGAACATATATATGGAAGTTATAAGGAAAGCAATTATACTTAGGGCAGAATAATTTGTGTGGAAGGTTTAAGAATGTTCGTGGCATATGATCCCATCTTCCACATTTATAAAAGAATTGTAAAAACGTGATCAAATATCAAGTCATAGTGGATTCCATGCACCAGTATAGAAGTTATAAGGTTCTAAAGACAATTGTGTGGAGGTACAAGAAGGGGCGTGGCAGGCTTAAAGTGATTATAAAAACATTTTCAAATATCAAATTGCAAATGATTTAGACTACCCGTATGGATGTTATATCGGTTTTATTGTACCCAAAGTTTATGTCACTTTGTGTGGGAGGTACCAAAAGGGGTGCGGCAATTTCGCCCATCTTCGAACTTAAACTAAGTTGGGGAAAATATTATCATGAGCTCCTTTCGAGAGTTATCGTGTATACCAGCCAGCCAGACGGACGGACATGGCTCAAACATGTTAAAAACTCGTGAAACGGATTTGTTCCAAACATACTGGGGGTCTTAAGTCACTGCTTCGATGCGTTACACTTTTTTTCTGTCCCAAATGATATATACCCTCCTACTCTGTAGAGTGAGGGGATATAATAAAACAGTCCTGTAAAAGGAGAAATATAGAAATAAACGATTGAGTACACATTTTTTCTTCATACGATTTCTAGTTTCTAGTTTCACATGTAAATTTTCATGCTTAAGTCCGATAAAATAAATGTAATATATATACTATATATCGTCACCAGAAATTCAAAAAGGACGAACAACATTTTTTTAGGAGTTCGATGTATATATGCTATAAACCCCTATTTTGTGAGGTTCGGAAAAAAATGAATGAGCTAAAAAATGGGGGTGGTGGGGTGAGTGTACGTGGGTCCTCAACGGGATCAAAGGGGTAGAAATACACAAAAAGGCCCAAAACTGCCTAGGAGTCATCCCCAGATGATTGAATTAAATGTAACACCGACCCACATTAATTTTCCGTCCCCAACATTTTCCGTTCAACACACATATCCCCTAATGGGGCTCCCATACAAAAACTAAATTTTTATAAAATTTGCTCCCACCACTCTAACTGACACAAGGAGGCCCCTAGTAGAGTCAAATGTATGACTAACCCCCTATATTTTCCCAGCCCCAATATTTTCTCAGAACACACCTACCCTCCAACTACAACAACATCTTTTGTTTTTTTTTTGGTAAATAAGGACAGTCGACATATCCATAAAAATATAAAATTGAAAACTCCGATTTGACTTCTTGCTGTACCAGAAAGAAGAAATCCGATCTTGCTCGAATTGGTCACATCCATCATATTTCACCTAGGAACTCTTACAGTCAAAGTCAGTCACAATTTTTTAAATAGCCGTCATAAAAATGACTCTAGTAATTTGATTTCTACCTTCACAATTATGGAAGGATTACTCCCTCGGACACTTAAGCCTTTTCTGCTGCTGTCTTTCCGATTTATTACAACGAGTGACAGTACATTTTGGACCTGAACAAGACAACACTGAGATCGTATGAAGGAAAACTGTAATCTTTTCTCTTTCTTACAGGACTTTTTTAGGGGTATATATATGTTTTAAAAAGTAGAAAAGGTCACCAAATGAAAAACTTAATCCACAGTTTTTCTAAATACTATCTCTAGTTTCATGTGTATATTTTTTATATTTATTCATTTGAGATCGAATTTAATTTGTACAAAATGTTATGAGATTTGACTTAAAAGTTTTACAACAATTGAATTCAATTTATACTTACAATATATTATCACAGTTTAAAGAAAATTGGTTGAAAAACCCTTTGAAATGTTCAAAAAAATAAGAATATTATTAATCATTCACTTGAAAAATACTTTTAAAGAAAAATATGGAATAGTGAAAGTTAATCTAAATTTTTTAATGTATCAAATGTTGACCTTCTGCATCTTTCGCGAAATGACAGTGTCAGGTTTCTAGGGAATGTATTCATCATTAAATATCCAAATCTGTTGTGAAGTTCATAAATTGAAAATCTCGGCGGTTAGTTGTGAATTATCTTCAATTTTTTTTGAATTATTTGCAGTTTTTGGGTATGTGATTTAGCGGCATTGCCGCACCAGATTTGGCAGCTATATGTCATAATAGGACAAATGTACATTTTATAAAGTATGATTTTATTTTTAACATTTAGAGTTGATCTTCTGTTAATGAGAGGGTACAATGATCGACTACATCTGATTGCCTTACTGCTGACTTTCTGTATATGTTGTTTGAACGTAATATTTTTTATCTAAGGTTACTCCCAAGTATTTTACTTCATTCTTAATTTCAATTGTGTTTCCTTGAATTGTTAATGGTAATGTGGGAACTCTCTTCGGTGATTTGTTAAAAGGAAATATTATAACTTGTGTTTTCTCATCATTCATTTTCCACTTATTAAAATAAGTTTGCGTAGTTTTGAAGGATTCTTGTATATGTTTAATAATCGCTTTAGAAACTTTTCCAGAACAAACAAGAGCACTGTCATCTGCGTAAAAAGCTGTTTCACTATTTTTCCTGATGTTGATGTCAGAAGTGTAAATTGAGTAAATTGATGGAGATAATACGGAACCTTGTGGTAGTCCGCAGGAATACTTCTTTCCGAAGAATAGCTTTACCCAACATTCACTATGAAAGTTCTATCTCATAAAAAACCATTTATAATTTTCTGCATATACAGGGGATAACCAAAACTATGTAAGTTATATACGAGTCCATAATACCATATTGAATCGAAAGCTTTTTCAATATCAAGTAAAACAATGCAAGTACTTCTCCTATTTTGTTTATTCTCATTGATGAAATTAACAATCCTTTGGATTTGATGTGTGATGGAGTGTTCTTTGCGGAATCCAAATTGTTCTTTATTCAATATACTTTTTATTATTTTTAAATTCCAATATTCGTTTCTGAATTATCTTCTCAAAAATTGTATCCAGTAAACATAATATACTTATTGGTCTATAGTTAATAGGAAGTTTCGGATCTTTTCCACTTTTTAAAATCACCTTAGATTTTTTAAAAACTTATGGGAAATATCCATTGAAAAGGCAGTAATTGAATATTTGTGAAGGAACTTTGAATATTTCTTCTGGCATGTTTTTCAGGAGAATTTCATTTATCGCGTCAAACCCGGGAGCCTTGTTATTCTTTAATGTTATTCCGAAGAGTCTGTACGGGGGACATCCGAGTGAATTATATTGTTTGCATGAAACTGATTAATATATTTTTGCACTTTCCGTTCCATTGATGAATTGAAATTCATAGTTAAAGTGTGAGATTTTTCAAAAACGTCCCCTATAGCATTAGCTTTATCCTCGTGTGTTTTCAATATCTCACCATTTACAACCAAGACTTTCATACGCTGCAGCTTCCCTCTGATGGAATAAGTAATTTTCCAAAATTTCTTGGAGCCGGTATGTAGTTTTGAGATAAATATAACTCAGTTGTTATTTCTATCTTCGTTTAGATGGTAGTCAATCAGCAAATTCAACTGTTTAAAAATGGAAGTTATTTGTGATTTTCTATTTAAATCAGTGCATCTCTGAGATTTTCGTTTATATTTATTGCGTTGGCCAATTAATCTTTTACTAATATCCGAAATTTCTCTTCGCCAAGTGTTTCTCCTTCTGGGATCTTTTGGGCTGACTGTTGTATGATCTGTTTTACATTTTACAGTACAATTCCTGCAGGATTCCTCGATAAACAATTCCAGGTGGGTTGATGGACATTAAAGTCGCCAAATACTAGAAATTCAGATGTAGATGTGGTTAGTAAATCTAAATCTCTCTGAAAAGTGTCTAGAATAGATAGGACTATATGATGAAGTAAATATTATTGGACGACTATTTACATTGACTGATATTGAAATGTTTTCAATATTGGACGTTTTACACTTTGGTATGAGTTTATGGACGATATTGTTTAATATTGCAATTAGTACACCACCACCATGAGTAGGTCGGTCTTCTCGAAATACTCTGTAGTTAATGCAATTAAATTGATGGTGGTTGAATTTCAAAAAAGTTTCATTTTGTCATGAAAAAATCTTCCAATTGTGATATACTGGATTCAGTTGTTATACCTTGGGCATTCCAATGCATAACATGTAATCTGTCTTTGTTTATATGATTATATTGCACCAAATACTCTCAATTTATCATATTTGTTTTTACATCACTGCAAAGCATCTACTGCTTCTGAAAAAATCTCTAATAATTTTTCATTAGAAATATCATCCTGCCACTTGCGCTGCAATTGGGCATTGTCATTTCTGAGTATTGTCTACTGTTCTGAGTGAAATGACCCTATGTTCCCGCTGGATCATATGATCTGGCTCGATCAGCTGTTCCTGGTTGATCGGGTGAACTTTTTTGAGCATATTTTCTCTGTCGGTCATGTGTGAGAGCTGCTGACATGTGTTCTCTCACGGGTAGCTGTGGATGGCGTCCACATTGTATTGGAAATCAGCTGTTCGTGGACGTCTATGGGACATACCTCCTGACCGTGATGTTAGACGTTGACGAATCTCTAAATAATCTTTACGGCAAGGGCAACGGGAACGTCTGCGCTGTGGTTAACATTGTTAAGTTTTTTATTCATACAGTTGTAACATCTGTATATCACAGGCCCATTTTGCTGGGTTTTACTTAAAACACACTCAGATTGATCGTGATTACCAGCACAAGCTGGACAGACTGTTACTCGAAAACAATTTTTAGCCCCGTGACCATACATTGAACATTTGCTACACTGAGTTGGACCTTTGCTACTTTTCAATGGAGATCTACAAAACACAGAAATGTCGTAAAATAATTTTATCTTTTTAACTTCCCTCTTTGAAATTTCTTCTCTATTTAATTCAATCATGTACAGTGTGTCATTGGTGTTAGAACGTTTTGTGATGATTTCGTTTACACTTACGGGATGAATGTTGTGGGAGGCGATGAATTCTTCGGAGATTTCCTTGCAATCGAGTTGGTGAAGTCCAAACAACACTAGCTTAAAGTTTTTGGTTACTTTTATTTGAGGTCATCTTCATGACCTTTAGTTTCTTCAAAACATCTTCATAAAGAGTCAAAGTATCAGAAATTATTTTGGTGCCAATTGACATTCTTTTAAACTTATAGTTCTTGTCAATTAGACTTATCAGGAACTAAATTCATGTGAACTATCCACTAGAATTGGAGACATTTTATCTTTCTGTTGAACGATTTCACCTTCCTCATCTGTAGTATCCATGTCTTCCAAAGCCGAGAGCGATTCGAATCTATTGCTGGTTGAAGCATTGAAAGATGTTTTTATTGTTTTGTACTTGGGATTGTTACCCCAGTTACCCCTTTCCTCTTGTGCGCCGGCATAACCACAAGAACAATCAAGTAGGATTGAAATACTTTGTGTTACAAAAACAAGTAAGGAAAGGCTAAAGTCGGGCGGGGCTGACTATATAATACCCTACACCACTCCCTGCGTATATACTTCGCTTTTATTACTAAACCCAGGTGTTTCATGGGAGCAATTTTATGTAGTTCATATAAATTATACAGTATGCAATAAAGTCATATTTAACAAATATGGTAAATAATTGATCAAATTTTCCGAGAGACAAATACAAATTACCGACATTTGAAAGGAGGCCTATAACAACACTGGTTCAAAGCATGGGCCTATATATTTCTCATTCACGGTAGGTATTCACAGTTGAAATATATCATGATCCGATGTAAGACGTAGTTTCTAAAGCTGTATTAGAGTAGAATGGTGGCCCCATTTGGGTTATTCCAAAGTGTGGACACATATATTTGACTTTGTATTCTTAGTTGAAATATAATATAATCTGCAAAATTTGAAAAAAAATCCGATAAAAATTTGCGTTCTTGAGGGGTAAAAATTAAAATGGGGCCATTTGTAATGGATCTACATTAAAAAGTGGTTCCATATAGACAACTTTCAAAGTAAGTATTCTTAGTTTAAATATGACATGATATGAAAAATTATATCGAGATCTCATGCGCGATGTAGGTTCTAGAGATGTAATAGAGTAGAATGGGGGCCCAATTTGTATGGGGGTTATACCAAAATATGGACACATATAAAGGGTGATTTTTTAAGAGCTTGATAACTTTTTTTTTAAAAAAAACGCATAAAATTTGCAAAATCTCATCGGTTCTTTATTTGAAACGTTAGATTGGTCCATGACATTTACTTTTTGAAGATAATTTCATTTAAATGTTGACCGCGGCTGCGTCTTAGGTGGTCCATCCGCTTAGTCCAATTTTGGCATTTCCACGTTTTTGAGTAACAGAGACCCAATTGGTGCGAACGGCGACGAATCGAAAATTGGTGGTCATCATTAACACTGGCCGATACAGCTGCGATATTTTCTTCAGTTCGCACTCTACGTAAGCGTGTTGGTGGTTTAATGTCCAACAATGTAAATTTGGTGCGAAATTTAGTCACAATAGCCCGAATAGCCGCTTCAGTGGGTCGATTAAACTGACCATAAAATGGAAGCGCGCAATGAACTTTCTTAACAGAGCACGCATTTTGATAATAAAATTCAATAATTTGCAAGCGTTGTTCGTTTGTAAGACGATTCATGATGAAATGTCAAAGCATACTGAGCATCTTTCTCTTTGACACCATGTCTGAAATCCCACGTGATCTGTCAAATACTAATGCATGAAAATCCTAACCTCAAAAAAATCACTCTTTATTTGACTTTCATAGTATGTATTCTTAGTTGAAATATAATAAAAAAATTGTTAAACTTCCGATGTAAATTGTGGGTCCTAGAGGGGTAATAATAAAAATGGGGGCTAACTATAACGGCGCTACATTAAAAAGTGGAGCCATATAGATCACTTTCAAAGTAGGTATTCTTAGTATGAAATATGAATATAATATAATCTGCAAAATTGGAAAAACTTCCAATGTAAAATGTGGCTCCTAGAGATGTAATAATTCAAACGGGGCCCACTTGTAAGGACGCTACATTAAAAAGTGAGCCTTTATAGATCGCTTTCAAAGTAGGTAGTCTTAATTGAAATATAACATGATCTGCTAAATTTTATAAAGATCCAATGTAAGATGTGGCTTCTAGAGCGATAATAATGTAAACTGGGGGCCCAAAACAACAAAATACGTGTTTCTAGTCTAAATTTAACATTGTGTGGTCTAAATTTAACAAATGTGCATTTTAGAGCAGTAATATTGTAAATCGGATGTACATTTGTATCAAACATAGACCCATGTGGTCCACTTTCCCGACACTTTCAAACATAACACGATTCTGAAAATTTGGTCGTGATCCCATGTAAAATATGTATTCTAGAGCAGTAATAGTGTAAATTAAAGGGATATTTGTGTGGAGGCTATATCTAAATCTGAACCGATTTTCTCCAAATTCAATACCAATTGTCCTTGGCCAAAGAAAGTAACTCTTGCCAAATTTCATGACAATCGGACCACAATTGCGATCTGTAGAGTGCGAACAAGCTTAGATACACAGCAGACGGACGGACATCGTTAAATCGATTCAGCTGGTGATTCTAAGCCGATCCGTGTTACAAACATTTGGCGCGAAACTAACTTATAATACCCTAGTCCACGAAGTGGTGTTCAATTATAATAATAAATGGTAGAACGAAAATTGTACACGTTGTCGGGTCAGCTGATTACCGATGACTGCGTTTCATGTGTATATGGTCTTTATCAGGTCCAATAAAAAAGTGTAAAATTGTCTCACGGTGTTACATATTTAAAATAATTCAAAAGCATACCTTATTTTGGTCGAGATCGGACCTCAATCTTGACTACTTAATAACCAAAATATGCTGTAAAAACTAAAGGTCGAATGAAAAAACTCAAAAATATCAACACAAACGTATATTTATATAGAAACGGGATATATTAGATTTAAGCCACTGCATACATTAACTCGGCAATCCTAGAATTCCTGAACGGAATCCCTAATTGGCAGATAATAACTTCATAAAAAAACACGAATTAATTTGCCATCAACAAATTTTTGTAGCTGTCGTTTAAACTCTTGACTTCAAATTGTTTATTGCGGAGAGTTTAGCTGAAATTGCTGGAACAATTTGTCTTGTATGAATAAATCACTCATTGCCTAAATATCGGTCAAGATATTTAAACGCTTAATAAATTGTTTGTTTGTTTTTGATTAATTGCTCTATTCATAATTTCGCATATCACGAACAACTAATTGGAACCAGATTTTGAATTGGCCATTAGTCATGGCTTGTTGAGATTTCTAATTTGTTGTCGGGAGACAGCAAATTTAACGCAAACATTTCACTGACATTGTAATTTGTTTGACCGTTTTCAAAATGAAATAATTATACCCATACATTAATGTGCGGGGGTTCCTTGTGACAATTTAAATAATTATTCTATTAATAATAATATGTATTTTACTGCAAATGTACTTAATAAATGTAATTTACAAAGTGTACACATTTTATAGATATTAAGGTAGCTTTTTGCCGATGTTCCCTACTAAGTTTGGATTGATGTGTTCTCCCAAAATATTTCCCTGTTTTCATTATCCATTCGTGAGCTGAGCGCTTCCAAAATAACGGCTATAAAACAGAAGTTTCTTGAAAAGAATTTACGGTGTGAATTGCATTAAAAGAAACGATAGAGATTAAAATGTGTCTCTAGCATTATCAAACCATCAATTGTAATATTAAATGACAGATTTTGATGCGATTTTTTACTAAAAACAACAATAACTTCCACATTTTTAGAAGTTCGGATTGATCGCTAAATGTGTTCACAAAGGGCCGTATCACATTCGTCAAAATTTGCAGTTAAAACCTGCTCGAGCAGGAGTTTTGGATGTTTTTATTTAGGATAAATCTAATAGTCCCTCTTATGTACTAGATACAAACTGAAATTTGCTATACTCTGTGAATATCCGCCAACTCATGGTAGTCTTACACATAAGCTAGATAAAATAGCGTCATATGACTGTAAGTTTATTTTTTAACATTGTTCATCATCTTCTTCAGGTCCACATCCATATTTTATAACAGCATGGAAATTGCTCTGGACTCTACTAAAACTATTCTATTCGTTTCATTATTTATATAATAATAGTCGAATGTGAAGAATGACCATTTGGGCTATAGCTGCCAATACTTCCTGCTATCATTAACAAAAACTAGTCTTTGCTTTAATACTTTAATAAATCGATGGAAGCGCAACTTGCCTTTCAATGTTAGATTTCATTTCTCCTAATTTCAGTATGGCCGTTTTGGTTGCTGTTTAGAGCTTTCACACAATTTCTTTGTTACTGCTATACTAACATAATATATATATATATATATATATATATATATATATATATATATATATATATATATATATATATATATATATATATATATATAGTATAAGTGTAAAAAGTAAAATCGGCAGGGACATTCGTATTGCATATGAAAGTAATAACAAGTTTTACAATTTTCCGTTTATTGTAGTTTGGCTCTCAGGTCGTAATTTGACATGAAAGATCCACAATATGATCTTTCTACGATGCACTTTTTATAGTGAATGTTGTCCAAGTATCATGATTATGTCGTTGGTGCAATTGCTTTAACGATTTATCTAACCCCAAGGTAATGCGACAACGGGTTCATTCACCTTCGCTGCTGATGATTTATAGTAACAAAAATTATAGTAATGTTTAGTTTAATAGTAACCGTCTTGCAGTCAGAGGCAGAGTTACAAGCCGCCCCATAACTATCGGCGGCGGCGGCTCATTTATCGACTCGATCAACCCCATTACGAAATTTATTTGCTAATTTTGGGAAAAGAGAGGAACAATTTGTATTGGCTTTTAATATTTTTTCTTTTATTTTTTGGCAAGTAGTTTTATATTCGTTAATATTAGCCGATATTAGCCAATGTCCCCATAATTTCTTATTATCCCATACAATTATTTTTTGAGAGATAGAATCCATTCTCAAAATTTTTATAATATGGATGAATTTAATATTTTTTTTTGCAATTACAGATTTTCATGTGAGGAATATTTGACCTTCCAAAGAATGGTAAAGCTCTACTTACTTTGACACACTAAAGAAGCACAATAATAAGGTCGGAGGACAGTGCAACGTCATGTCCTAAATATACATGTGTGTGCCGACGAAGATCACCGTTGCAAGATTTGTGTGTTCTACACAAGTAGCCAAACTGAAACAACTGAAAAAAGTCCTAGCTATATTAATGTACTTCAAATATTTAATTTTTTATTAATTATTAATACTTCATAATATGAGTAGTGTTCATTTATTTCATGCTAATTTAATTTAATATTAATTTGCGTTTTATCTTAATTCATAACAAATAAAAATTTTGTTAAGATTCCTATTGTAAGTTCGAAAAACACAACAAAATGGTTTGCTAAATAACACTCACAACAGAGGATAGCTGAGATGGTTAAAATGCCGTAGTAGCAACCAGAATGTCCGCTGTAGCGGCAGAAATGGAAACTAGTGAAAAAGTGGTTCCTTTGCAACACTTTAAAATAACTTTTAAGTCTTCCAAAACAAAGGACATCCCTCCTATGACAACTCCATGTTAAATCCATTAGTGAAGATCCCAATTTTCAATACTTCCAAATCAAGATTTGATGGAGTTAGAACTCCGTCAGATCTAAAAATATCGGCGGCGTGTTTGAAGTCGATGTGAGCCGGCGGCGGCGCGGCTCGTGCAAAAACATGCGGCGGTTAGTCGGCTCAAAATCGGTCGGCTTGTATCTCTGGTCAGAGGGTAGACGGTTCGATTCCTAGTTGTGTACTTGTTTGTAGTATTATACTAACTAAAGTTATTAAATTTTGGTCGATGGAATTAGATTCTGAACCACTGTGCAGTGGTCGATCAGCTTTGAATAGGATTTTTTATTAGTTGATGTTCATCATGTTATTACATATATAAAATGAAAAGTGGAGCAAAATGATAATAACTCAAACAAGTACAAAGGCGTTAAGTTCGGTCGGGCCGAATCTTACATAAGCCAACCCCCCCCCCCCCCCCCCCCGGAGTGTGTTCCACAGAATTGTCGGTAGATTAGAGTGCACTACCATATTAGGAAAATTGTGATGCTTCATTGTTATAATATGAATGGGAAAATTTTTTTATGGGAAATTTTTTCCCTCTGGGCCGATTTCGCGCACTTTCAATCCCAACTGATCTGCAACCATAAGACACATTTAGAGAAAATTTGAACCTCCTAGGTTTCGTTCGTCCGATATCGTGCTTTCAACAGACAGACGGACGGGCGGACATGGCTAGGTAGTCTTAGAATTTTACCACGACCCAGAATATATATGGGGTATACGATGAATATTTTAAGGTGTTACAAACAGAATATACCCCCATCCTTAGGTGGAGGGTGTAAAAAGCCGGATATCTTCTTGGTATAGCCCCCATACAAATGGCCCCCAGTTTACACTATTATCGCTCTAGAACCCACATCTTACATTGGATCTTGATAAAATTTTGCAGATCATATTATATTTCAATAAAGAATACCCACTTCGAAAGTGATCTGTAAGGGCCCACTTTTTAATGTACCGACCTTACAAATGGACCCCCATTTTATTATTACCCCTCTATGACTCACATTTTACATCGGAAGTTTATCAAATTTGGCATATTATTATTATATTTCAACTAAGAACACAAACTTTGAAAGTCAAATATAAGTGTCCATACTTTGGAACAAACCAAATAGGGCCCCATTCTACTCTATTACAGCTCTTGCAGATCTTGATATGTTTCAGCTAAGAATGCCTAACGTGAAGGAGAACTATGTTTTGGCACAGGCTCCAAGTGTTGTTATAGGCCCCCTTCAAATGTCTGCCCGATTCATCCTATTACGGTTGTATGATCTGTATTTGTCACTGAATCATGATCAATTTTTCCAGATCGTGTTATATTTACTTTACTCGGAATATATGCCGGAAAATTGGATTATTTACCACATTTCCTTACTTGTTAGTTGTTTAATTTGATTTTTAGATTTTGAGTTGTTACCTTTTTGTGGAACAAGTGCGATATGATATGAATGTTGTTAATATCGGCAGCATAAAAAATAAGAATTTTATAGTTTGACTAATGACTGATGATGACTGATTTTTCTTTGTAATTATCTAACATTTTTGTGTTATTGTTTTAAGTTCACCAGAACTCCTATAGAAAAAAACTTCTACTTTTCAGCAAATTTTCCAATTTTTGTGGTTACTTTTCCAAAGTTTTTTCATCCTAAAACCGTATTCGGAATACTACGAGCAGTTTGTAACATAAAATTAAACAAATCGGTCTACCCGTTCTCAAGTGATGCGGTTACCAACGAACACCATTCTCAAGTTAAAAATTTACTTTCAAAGTAGTGAGTCCTTAACGCAAACTGTAAGAAATTCACGCTGAAATTTTTCGAGAAGAGAAGCCTTTGTGAAGCACATTTTAATTTCGGTGTCTATGTCAATAAGCAAAATTGGGGTTCAGACAACCCACACATGACTATTGAGAAGCCAATTCATCCACAACGAGTCAATGTTTGGTGTGGATTTTGGGCTGTACTGAAAAATTGGGATGAGGTAATTCCGAATCCGTCAAGGTAGTGTTTCATTATTAAATGACAAATGTTGGTCGTACCGGTCCATGATATACGACCCATACAAAAATCCTTCCCGATTTCACATTTATCACCGTCCGACTTTATCCTTTCCGTACTTATTTTTGTAGATGTTGACATGTATTTTTGCTAGTTAAACGTACAACTTTGTTGTCTTTGGTTACCCCCATTGAAATTTTGCAGCAAATCATTTCATAGATCATTTTAATCCTTAAATTTCCTTTTTGAAATGACTTTTTTGATTTTCTTGATAAAATGGTCAAACTGATCCATAAGGATAGGAGCTAGAGCTTTGAGATCTTCCAGAAAAAGTATCCACATAAAAATCCACAATATCATTCTGACAATAAGAATTTTCTATGTGTTTGAATGTAATACATTCGAATTCTAGCTATTCGATCAAGTAATTTCTTCCTACGAAGGAAGTTTTTGTTATACCCTACACCACTTCGTGGAATTTAGGTTAGAATCAGCAGCTAAATCGATTTAACGATATCTGTCTGTCCGTCAGCTGTCCATCTAAAGCTTGTTCGCACTCTACAGGTCGCAATTGTACACCGATTGTTATGAAATTTTGCAGAAGTAACTTTTTAGTCCAACGACAAATTGGTTCAGATTCAGATATAGCCTCCGTACAAATATCCCTCCAATTTACACTAGTAATGCTCTAAAATACACATTTTACATTGATTCTTGATACAATTTTCAGGATTATATTATTTTTGATTATATTCGAATAAGAAAGAGCTAACATGATAGTGGGTTACATGGGTCCACATAATTGTACTTCCGATTTACACTATTATTGCTCCAAAATGCACATTTTACATCAAATCTTGATCAAATTTCCCACACCATGTTATATTTAAACTAGAAACATCTCATTTGAAAGTCAACAATATGGGTCCATGTTCTGGTATAGCCCCAGTACAACTGGGACCCCAGACTCCCACCTTACATGGGATCTTGATAACATTTTGCAGATTATGTTATATTTCAACTAAGAATTCCTACTATGAAAGTAATGTATAAGGGCCCACATTTTATTGTAGGGTCCTATTTTTATTATTACTGCCCCAGAACCCACATATTACATTGGATCCTGATAATATTTTGCAGAGCATCAAATAAGAAGATCTACTTTGAAAGTGGTCTATATGGGTCCACTTCTTAATGTAGCGCCCTTACAAATGGGCCCCTATTTTTTACTTTTACCACTCTAGAATCCATAGTATACATCAGAAGTTTATCAAATTTTGCTGATCATGTTATATTTAAACTTGAAACTGCTCGTATGAAAGTCAAATATATGGGTCCATATTTTGGTATAACCCCAAAAATTTTGCAGATCATGATATATTTCAACTAGGAATACCTACCACGAATCAGAACTAAATAGGCCATGTTTTTGGCACAAGTCCCAAGTTTTGTGATAGGCCCCCTACAAATGTCAGTCCGATTTATCCTGTTACCGATGTAAAATCTGTATCTAGATCAACTTTTCCAGATGATGTTATATTTACTTTCGAAATACATGCCGGAAAATTAGATCATATGGGTCCATGTTTTCAAATACAACTGTCCAATTTTCATTAACACCTTCGTATTACCATGGACCATATAAGTGTACCATAACGGAAGTATATTGTCACCAGCCAATCTTGATGAAAATAATTGTTGTATTTTTAACTAGGCGCAGTTACAATGAAGTTGAATGACACCAATATTGTTTTGTGTATGGACCCATCACATAATGCAAAAGATTTTTATTAATTATACCATATTCGTTAAATATTAATTTAGAGTATACTGTTTAATTTATATGAACAACATAAAATCGCCCCATGAACAACCCGGGTTTAGAAATCAAAACGAGGTATATATGCAGGGAGTGGTGTAGGGTGTCATATAGTCGGCCCCGCCCGACTTTAGCCTTTCCTTACTTGTTTTTGGTAATGGAAAGGAGGAGAACCACATTCAACCATACACACATTGTCAATATATGTACGTATTTCACTGTCCTGTGTTTGGACAAATCATCAGTGATCCTTCTCTATGGAGTGCTCTGTTCTATATATATTACATTTTGTATGCGTATCATATATACTCCCGAAAACCTCACCGTAAAGCGTTTTGAAGAACGTTGAGATCTCATTTCAACACGATACAGCTGCTTATCCATGAACTTATTAGACAACTACCCACAACAACCATGAGTGATGAAAATTCTTGGAGATGAATTTGTTTCTTGAACTTCTGTTACATCTCTTTTATCTCATGTGTCTTTTTATTCACCATCATGTTATGATCACTCTGTGTGAATTTTTACCTTTTGCTAACAAAGTGGGTTGCTTTAGGCACTCACCACTCTCAACAGAGGATAGCTGATATGGTCAGAGTGCCGTAGCAACAACCGCAGAGTACGCTGCTCTATCGCTGTCATTTATTATTATATTTAAAAAAAAATAAAATTAATTAAAATATCCCGGTTTTCCCACTGGTGTTCCTTAAATGTGTATTTATATTTTTAGAAAACTAATATAAGCAATGGTTTATCAAGGCACTCTATGAAGTTTTTACTTCAAGAAAATTATCTAAATATTTTAAATCGTTGTTGTTATAATTTTGCCAATGATCGATAATTTTATCGGTCACTCATATTCAACTAACATATTCAGAGAACTTCAAATTCCCAACTAATTTACATTGTTTGTAATGGGTTTTTTGTAAATGCAATTCCAAAGTCGGCACATCCGGCAAGGATTTGGGGAATACCTCGATTAGCTAATGATGCAATAGCAAATTGTAACACCTTTGTTTTATTTGAATTGACAATAAAACTGTCACCATGTCATGTGTGTCGACGTGTACTTGACGTCGATATTGATTGAATGGCTCTTAGTGACGCGAATTCTCTGCCGAATAAAGAGAGATTGTGGCCCATGGGGACTGAAGATTTTGCTTTATTGTGCTTCGATGTTACATAAAGAGTGTTTATTTCACCCCCACTGTGCATTGTGCATGGAATGCCACACAAATTTAATGGTTTGTTTAATTTTGAGCAAAAATGTTAAGACAAGACAATAGGAGAGTCTGGATGTTTGGTCGTGTGTGTGTGCGAGAGAGAGCGTGAGGAGAGAGCGCTATCATGCATACGAAACAAAAGACTTAAGACACAAACTTGAATAGCATGGCTCTGTCATTCGGCCTCAACAAGAGTGACAACAATTCCAGCCAAATTTATTCTCCACCACTCCATGATGAGTAGAGGAGTGTGATTACATATGGAGAGCCAGAGAGTGTGTTTACAATTGCAGTGAATCTCAAACACTTAACGATTTGTATAGCCTCCACTAGTCCACAACACCCATCGACTTGGAATCACTTTCTGAATCGATTTCTTGTAATCAAAGTATAGGTCGTAATTGTTGTCCGATCCACATGAAACTTTACACAACGAACTTTTTCGGGATGAGGAAGAACGTCTTTTAATTTGAAGCAAATCGGTTCAGATTTCTACATAGCCCCCATACAAATGTCACCTCCGATATGACTGTTTCAGCTGTACAAGTAACATATTATAACCGATTTTGTCACCACACGTCATATTTCACACAGAAACATATAGAGTGAAAATGGTCACTTCGTTCCATGCATTGATATAGCCCAATATATATGAGTCATTCCATATAAAACCGTACAAACATTTTTCATACGTCTACGACTTTTCTGCAAATCTCATAAAATATTCTTCTCTAACATAACAACAATATTTTACATGTATCTTAGAAAAAAATAATTTTATTTACAGTTTCGAATTTTCACAATTCGAAATACAGCTGAATACTTGTATTTCGCAATTGCCGTTTAACCGTTTTTAGAGTTCTGTACCTTGTTTGAAAGGTATTCAAGAGTACTTCAAGTACTAGCCAGTGATATTTTGATTCAGATTTGTGTTTTAATGGTATCTTGTGATCCGGATTTTGTGAGACACGATTTTATTGAGACAACACAAACAACAAATTTAGACTTTTTGGTTGGAACAGCATATAATTTTGCTATTTAAGCGTGAAAAGCTATTTACAAGTTTTGTGCCCCCACTGAATTTTTCCGGCACTTTTTTAATAGAACATTTTAATGCATAAATGTCCTTTTTGAAAGGACTTTTCTTGATTTTCTGTAAAAAAGGGTTAAATTGACCCATAAAGAGAGGAGTTAGAGGGTTATGATCTTTAACAAAAATAATCCTAATAATATAGTTCCGAAAATAAGAATTCTCTCAGAAATCAACTTTTTGGCTTAGTATAATGCTTGATCAAAAAATGAAAACTTTGATCCATTTTAAAAAGATCAGTTTATTCTACAAAAATGATCTACTCAACATGCCCTTTCAGAATTATAGGGTCGCTACTCTGTTCCAAAAAAGCTGTTGGACAGTGTAATTAAATATAAAATGGAATTTGTAGATTTACTAACAAAAACTGAAGATGCTTAAATTTGGCGGTTTTTTTTTCAATTTCTGACAGTTGGTTTGGCGATAGATGTACAAAATAATCTGACAACCCTGGTCCAGAACTTGATGGGAATACGTAAAGATCACAGATGTTTTTTAATTTGTCGTGGGAACAGTTTGGGAACCACTGTTAACATAATAAACACCGGTTTTTCGACGACGACAACAACAGCCCAACATTGACACCAACAATCGAACTTTTTTGTTTATTTCTCTTTGTTGTTGTTTAGATGTTAAAGACTATTCGAGCTCAGCTGTTTGATGGCTGCTTGACTGGCTGACTGGTTGGAGCTCTCAGCTAACATGAGGCCCCAACAAACATTCAGTTATTAACGGACTTTCAGCGGTTGCGGACGTCATTAGCGGGACCAAAGCAGCGCCCACCCCATAACGATAAATAAGAAGCGGTAAATACAAGAAGTGTCTCAGAAACAAAAAAAGAGTAAAAAGAAACTCAAACAAAGCAGACGAACTATTGAGAGAAACCAAAAACAAAGATCGCATAATCATTCGTCGAGAGACCGAAAAAAAACAACAAAAAATGATAAAGTGAAGTGAAGACATGTTAAATTGCTGAGTTTTTTACGGTGTTAAAATAATTTGATGAAATGAAAAATAAAAATCGAAATATTTTCGATTAAATATTGGCGAAACGGGAAAAAGATACAAAAGTGTCGCTCGTACGTACGACTAAAACTCGCTGATAAATCCATATCTTGCAACTTCCACCAATTTCCAACAATAATGAAGCCATTTATTTGCTGCTGCTGCTTTCGATAGCTATCTAGCTTCAACGGCTTACGTACTTCGCCGAAAAAGAAGATAAACCCAAGAAATCCCAATCCTCAAATCGAATCCATTATAAATCATTTATTTTTATATATTTTTTTTTCTATCGGGCAAAAGTTATAATGACGTGGAATGCCAAGTGATGTTGTTAATGTACATATGTGTTCGTGTGTGTGTGTGCGTGGTTTGTTCGCCGGAGTGAATGAGTGTGCCCGCGAATGATCGGTGGTGGTTCAAATGAAAGAAAGAAGTAATTTCACCTAAAATAATTTCTGTGTACCAACAACAACAAGAGCAGCAACAACAACGACCACCACCAGCACTCGTCCACCAAAAAGTGAATGTACATCTTAATGTACGTTTGTGACAGTGCTGCCAGATGTAGGCTTCAGAAATTACGAAATCCCGCAACTAAATATGCTAAAATATTTTATAGCAACAACAAAATGCTAAAATTGGATTAATGAATATATAAAATGGAAATATATAGAGAATGAAACAATCATTAACTTGACAGTGGGCACCAAGAGAGATTTCATTTCATTTAATTGTTGACTTGAAATGGAAAGGTGTTTTTTAAACGAAAAATAGTTAACATTATTAGTTAAAGGATGAAAAGAAAGGATACATAAATTTCTTGGACAAAATAAGATACCAGCACACAACACTTTTTAGAGCCTGAAATAAAAAATTCTTCTACTTGAACTAAGGAAAGCGAGGGGACATTCTTTAATACAAAACGAAATGTTCTTGTTTTACGTTTATACCTTCATCCTATATCATTTGAGACATACGGAAAGTAATGTATCGAAGAAGTGTCTTAAGACCCTACGAATGTTTGAACCCAACCCATTTCACGCTGTTTGAGCCATATACGTCCGTCCGCCTGTACGGTTGGCTGGTATACACAACAACTTTCGAAAGGAGTTAAATTGAGTTTATTCAAATTTATTTATTTGAACATGTTAATATATTCCCCAAACATAATATAAGATCGGAGATGGGCAGAATTGGCTCACCTCTTCCCAGTTTAAATTAAAACCTGCACTTCGAATCAGTTATGTTTTCATAATTTACAAAGTTTTTATAATTCACATAAATTCCTTAATGACTTGTGATGTGGGGAATTGGAACACTGAAGTATGTGGAATGAACGATATCAATCCGAACGATTTTTGTAAAAAATACCTTGGCGACTCCGATTTTTGGAATTTTTCCCAGACATATTCCTGGTTAAAAAGACAGAGCTGTTTTTCTTTAAACCGGGATAACAAAAACGTTAATAAAAATTTTTTGCTCAAAGAAAATTATTTTTTTTACATTGTCGCCAACTACAATACAACTTACACTGGATAATTATCCAGGCTAAGTCCAAAAATTTTAACACAAAATTTCCTTTCACAGACACATTGATATTGCTTTTGGCGATAATTTTAAAAAATATTTTTTTATATTGAGTGAAATTTTAACATTTTATTTAGATTTTTGTTATCGCAGCTTAGTTATCCAGTCTTATATTATGTTGTATTGTCCGACTTAAGGTCGTAAATAAATGAAAACAAGGTATTGATTGTTCATTATTTAATTTTTAAATTTTTGTTCTCGATATTACAAACGACTTCTTCTATCATCCTCAGGGACATCACATTTAAAAAACAAAACGATCCTTTCACTTTCACAAGTTTTTGTCAACTTTTCGAACGCGTAGGTTCGAATTAAAGAATCAGGGCTTATATTGAAGGTAATTGCAAGATTTTTTCATTGTCGAAATGTTTGGAATTGGAATTTGTCAGTAAACGAAAAGAAAAGTCTGCTGTAAGAGCAGATTTTCTGCTGAAAAGATATAGCAGACTTGTATCTGCTGAAATAGCAAACAGTTGTTTACTGTTTTTAGCAATAAAGAAAAAACGCTTTCTTGAAACTTTAAGCATATGTACAGAACAACATAGTCAGTTAACAATTTTATTAACAACACTTTATAGAATTTATTACTACTGATTGTCTTATTAATGATACGCATATTGTCCCAAGCTAATATAAAACGAAATTCAATCTGAAAGGCTGTTAAATTACAAACGCTTATTTTTATCTATTTTAATACCCTCCACCTCCAGGATGGGGGTATACTAACTTTGTCATTCCGTTTGTAACACCTTGAAATATCGACCTGAGACCCTATAAACTATATCTTTTCTTGATCGTCATAAAATTCTAAGACGATCTAGCCATGTCCGTCCGTCCGTTTGTTGAAAGCACGCTAGCATCTAAACGAAAGGAGCTAGAACGTTCAAATTTTCCACAAATGCGTCTTATAGTTGTAGATCGGTTGGCCCAAAGGGAAAATTTCCCCTCACAAGGACTAAAAATACCCATAATAATCCCTAATATTTTAGAAAAATACGCTTATTTTTTCAATATGTCTGATTGTACTTACTTTATATTGGGTATGCGCATTCCCCCGATAACAAAAACGTGCACCATAAAGTGATTCTTATTTGTAGGGGGTGAAAAGGGGCAAAAAAGGATAAAAATGGTACATATTAAACGACAACAGCTAGAAACTCGAAACTCTAATAGAGTAGATACATAATATAAAAGTATTTTTTCCAAATTCGTACTTTTAAGGGGTAAAATGGGAATGGAGGGTTAAAAATGATACCAACCAAACGACTGAAATTCGGAGTATACATTCCTCTGAATGCGTAGACACGGAAAATAAACGGATTTTTCGAAATTCGTACTTTCAAGGTATCCAATGGTACAGAGGGATAAAAATAGTACTAACTAAACGACTACAGCTAGAATGATAAAATTCGAATTGGGTAGAAACGTCAAAGAAAGAGATTTTAGATAGTCGTACTCTTAAGGGGGTAAAAATGATACCAACCAAATGGCCGCAGCTGGAATCATGGAATTCAGTGTATACATTCCTCTGACTGCATAGACGCGCCAAATAAAAAGTTTTTTCCAAATTCGTACTTTTTATTTTACGGCAAACATTGGTTGAATCATGAATTAGGTTATTTTGCACTACGTACGTCTGATAATGGATTTTCAAAATTTGTACTTTTGGAATTAAAATAGAATGGAAATACAACCAACTATAGCACCCACTATCTACCAATATTTTTGGTATTTAAGCTTTTTGAAAATATAAATATAAGAATATTTATTTTTTGAATTGACGTATTGGTATCCTTGCCTTATAAGCGTGGTTTGAAATAATTAAAATATTATATTTATTTATAAAATTATTTTTTCATATTTGTATTTGTTTTGATTTGGATATATAAAAAATATATTTTCCTCTAATATTACTGCACTTCTATGAAAATCGACAGCCTCTGTGGAATGCAATCCATGGTGGAGGGTATATAAAGTTCGGCCCGGCCGAACTTAACGCCGTTTTTACTTGTTTAATTTAATAAACAGCTGTTATTTTTAGCAGACTGCAAACACTTTAGCAATGCTGATGCAAGATTGCAGAAAAACTGCTGTTATGACAGAAAAACGGCTATAATTAGAAACCAGTATCACTTGTTATATTTTATCAGCTACAAAAAATCCATGTTCATTTAACAGGTATCTTTTTAGACGCGCAGAACTTTAAATTAAATTAAAAATTGTATAAATTAAACTTTAATTAATTTTCAACTAAAAACTTTATTAGAAACATTATTTTATGCCATTAGCTTTTGAGCCAAGTTTAAGTCCAATTTTCGACTACTTTTTCAAGCCATGAGGGCCGACTGTCGGCGCTGGCCAAGTCAACTTTCAACAACAATCAGCAGCTTACCTAGCTTTTAAAATAGGGCATTATTGTGACAATGGACAGAAAAACACACGAAGGTAGATTACAATTTATACAGGTGTAGATTTTATTTTCCTGACTTCTCGTAAAAACTGGCAACACTGATCTGTGGGTCGTTCGCTGTGTGCTGCCTGTTGCTACGGTGCGCATGCGTGTTTAACAAAAAATATCACCACATCCCCGGCTAACATGTGAAACGTCTGCTGCTGCTTTTGACTGCTTGGTTGCCTGCGATTGTAATTGTGCAAAAAAAAACGAAAATTGTATAATTTCTCTTTAAACCGAAAAGAAACCATGAAAAATTGGGTATTACACCAAAAAAAAGTTCAACAAAATATTTCTCTAATGTATAGAAATAATTAAAAAAGTGGAATGAAATAACAGCTTAAGTTCCCAAACCGAATGGAAAAAAGAGAAAAGCAAAAAACAACATAACATAACATAAGAAAAAAAGTGTACACGACACAACAAACAAAGGAAGACAAGAAGTGGGTGTTAACTGAAGAAATAAATGCTTAATGAAGATAAAATACTCATTTTGGCCAGCGAATGAAAACAAAAACAACAACAACAGCAGCAGCGACTGAGGCGGCCAAATGCCAAGACAACAAACACTTTCGACTTCAAACTAACAACAAACATCATTTATTCGAATTGGAAACGGTATTCGTTGGCTGTTTTGGCGTGAACGGAATTCGGCTTTAATGGTTTGGCTTTTTCTTTGTCTTTGCAGACCTGTCTCATGTAGGTCTGCTGTGTACGCCTGCTCCGACCCGAGGGCCGTGTTGCCCTTAGGGAATTGTGGATAAATTGAAAATTAGAAATCGAAGCATTTAAATGTGACTCGTTACCATGGCTAGCTTAGAAAACTACGAGTATGTGTAACACGTTTTATATTTTCAGTTTTAATCAAAAATGTTTGCAATCAATTAAATTAAATCTATGCCGATTTAACACTAACTAACTAATTCGTCAATGCATGGTAACTCATCAAAAAGTTGGAGAAAAAAGAAATGTGTTTTAAGAGTAGACGAAATTATTGTTCAATCCATTCATATGGACACAGGTGGTACTGTTATCAATTCGGGCTAGAGGTATAAAATAATTTTTGTCTGGATATTTTCTTTTCTGGTAGCCGTAGTTCTCATTTTTCTCATTAAGATTCAATGATTGACACATTTCTTCCATAAGATAATATATTCTAAAACATGTTTATGACATCGAGATGTTGCTGATATTTTCTATGATTTAGTGAGTCCAGGCTCATCCGGCTTACCGTGTTCTAAAATTCCTAGAAAAATAATGAAAATATCTAATAATTTCATAGCGCGATTAAAAACAGCAAATAAGAGTCAATTATCATTAACAGCTAATATTACTATATTTTATTATGAAATTCAATAATATTTGCTAGATTAAGAGGATTTTAAAATTAATCACAAAAATATACAAAATAAGTTCATAGATAGCACAAAATAGAACTAAAATAAAAAATATGTATATTTGGCTCACCAATATCACAATCCGAATTGAAAGTGTCAGAGTATATAGTCCCTTTTGCAGTCCATTATAGTAGTGCTTTACCCCACATTATTTTGAATATTTTTAAAAAGCTATCATTTAACAACAAATTATGGTTGAAGTCTCTGCTATCCTTCTCGAATCTTGTAAATAGTGCAGAGTCCTTTGACAGTTCTTTTATCGTTAATTCAATGAAGTGCAATATATTACTTACGGAAATAATGTTGATATTTTATACGAATAGAGCAGGTTCAATTCCAAACCTTGCAATAATTTATTAGAACATTTGTATATGCGGAGAAATTGTATATCATATTCCATTAAATGTATTTTTATTGAATAGAATATATAGGTTTCTAAATTTTTAAGTATTATGAATCAATGAAATCTTTCACTTACAGAATATAATCAGTCCATTCATCAGTCTTCTGTGACATTATGCTGTTGCTGATTGTAACTATAGCATGAATATGAAGCATGAATTTGTTCAATGAAAACAGGCAGGTTTTACACATTAAGTAAAACCGGTTAAAGACAAAATCTGTTAACCGTTTTGGACACCCTAATCTCTAATCTCACTTTAACAGAAACCCCATGACAATGCAATTGATCAAATTATGAATTAATCGAGTCCATGCTATTTGTATTAAATTACACTAGATTGTCGAAGGGCTACATATACAAGTTTCTGATGTATTTTGGCTGTCTAAACTCCAGAACGACATTAAAACATGTTTCTATGGATGTTATTTTTATACCCTCACTCTACAGAGTAGGAGGGTATATATCATTTGGAACGGAAAAAAGTGTAACGCATTGAGGGAGTGACTTAAGACCATAAGTATGTTTGAACCAAATCCGTTTCACGACTTTTTACGGTGTTTGATCTATGTCGGTCCGTCCGTCTGGCTGGCACGAGAACTCTCGAAAGGAGTTAAGGAACCGATTCAAACTTTGCACATCGTAATATTTTCCCCAAACTTAGTTTAAGTTCGAAGATGGACGAAATTTCTACACCCACACAAATAGCCCATATTCCAATGTTATATTAAAACCCATATAACTCTCACACGGATAATCGGAATCAGCTATATTTTATTATTTGATAATGTTTTTATAGTCACTTTAATTGTACTAAATATGACGGGTTTTGCCACGCCCCTTCCAGTACCTCCCACACAAATCACGCAAAACTACGTAAAATTAAAGCTGTTATAACTTCTATACTGATGATCGGAATACTGTGAAATTTGATATTTAGCAATACTTTTTTAGTGTTTACATTCATGGGCGAAATTGGTACCTCCCACACAAAGTGGCATAAATTTTACAATAAAACCGACATAACATCCATACGGGTAGTCAAAATCATTTGAACTTGATATTTAAAATTTTTTTATAATCACTTTAAACCTACAAATATTTACACTTTAGCCACATCCCTTTTTGTACCTCCCACGCAATTGTCTCTATCCTAGGTAATATTAAATCCTATAATAATAAAACTTCCCTTTCTTCTCTAACATTTACATTTGTCCATATATTTTTAACAAATATTTTCGTTAATATGCCAACTATTAGAAACAAAATAATCTTTAATATGTCAGAGATGCTTGTAAGATGGTAATGTGTGCTTTGTCACTTGATGCGATTGTTTTTGATAGTGATATTTATTAAAGAGTGATTTTTTTGAGGTTAGGATTTTCATGCATTAGTATTTGACAGATCACGTGGGATTTCAGACATGGTGTCAAAGAGAAAGATGCTCAGTATGCTTTGACATTTCATCATGAATCGTCTTACAAACGAACAACGCTTGCAAATTATTGAATTTTATTATCAAAATGCGTGCTCTGTTAAGAAAGTTCATTGCGCGCTTCCATTTTATGGTCAGTTTAATCGACCCACTGAAGCGGCTATTCGGGCTATTGTGACTAAATTTCGGACCAAATTTACATTGTTGGACATTAAACCACCAACACGCTTACGTAGAGTGCGAACTGAAGAAAATATCGCAGCTGTATCGGCCAGTGTTAATGATGACCACCAATTTCCGATTCGATCTGGACCTTTTTATACCCTACACCACTTCGTGGTCTAGGGTATTATAAGTTAGTTTCGAATTGGAAACGGTATTCGTTGGCTGTTTTGGCGTGAACGGAATTCGGCTTTAATGGTTTGGCTTTTTCTTTGTCTGTCTTAAGATTCCTACACACCACTTCGTGGTCTAGGGTATTATAAGTTAGTTTCGCGCCAAATGTTTGTAACACCAACAAATAATCAAGCTAGACCCACCTTTAAGTATACCGATCGGCTTAGAATCACCAGCTGAGTCGATTTAACGATGTCTGTCTGTCCGTCCGTCCGTCTGCTGTCCATCTAAGCTTGTTCGCACTCTACAGGTCGCAATTGTTGTCCGATTGTCATGAAACTTGGCAGAAGTTATTTTTGCTGGCCAAGGACCATCGGTATTGAATTTGGAGGAAATCGGTTCAGATTTAGATATAGCCCCCATACAAATGTCGCTCCCTATTTCACTTGTTCCGCTTTAGAAACCACATATTGTACCCGATTTTCTTTAAAATTGGCACAACATCTTATAATCGAACTAGAAACACGTATGCACAAATTGGTTAAGATCGGTTCATATTTAGATATAGCCCCCATACAAATGTCGCTCCCGATTTGACATTTTCCGCTCTAGAAACGACATATTATACCCGATTTTCTTTAAATTTTGTAGAACATCTTATAATCCAACTAGAAACACGTTTGCAAAAATTGGCTAAGATCGGTTCAGATTTAGATATAGCCCCCATACAAATGTCGCTCCCGATTTGACTTTTACCGCTCTAAAATCCACATATTGTACCCATTTTTCTTTAAAATTGGCACAACATCTTATAATCTAACTAAAAACCCTATGGTGAAAGTGGGTAAGTTCGGTTCAGATTTATATATAGCCCTCATACAAATGTTTCTCCCGAATGTTTAACCGATTTTGGCCAAATTTTACATATTATATTTCACCAATAAACAGACATGGTGAAAGCGGGTCACATCGTTCCAGGTTTCAATATACCCCCATACAAATGTCCTTTCTGATTTAACATTTTTTGGTCAAACACATACATTTAAAGGATGCAAAAATCCTTCCCGATTTCACTTTTTTACCGAATTGAATTGCAATGAGAATTGTTTTGTATGAACTACGTAAAATTGCCTCCATGAAATACCTGGGTTTAGTAATCAAAGCGAGGTACATATGCAGGGAGTGGTGTAGGGTATTATATAGTCGGCCCCGCCCGACTTTAGCCTTTCCTTACTTGTTCATCATGGATATTTTTAGTTGAAATATAAAGAGTTTACGGGAACAACGTGTGTATGGGGGTTATATCTATTGAGTTTGATGACTTTCGTGAAAGCGGACAAAAAAGACAATTATTTCGTTCACTCACTATATAAAAACGCCCTGTATATTTTCGTAATTTTTTCATTATCTTTGTACCCCTTTTTCATTTACCCTTGTCGCTGCGAAAACTTTGTATGTAGTCTTTATTTTTAGAACCACAATTAGAATGTAAAATTACTTGGAATTTATTTAAATAAGTAAATTAAGTTGAGATATTTTATCGTCTGACATGTAGATCGACATAAACATATTTATGAGAGAAACACATCCCACATCTCTGGCTACAGATATAGCAATTGTCTTCAGAGACACACAGAAATCATGATACCTTGTGGAGCACATTGGCGTGGAGTCATGAATAGGCAAAACACTACGTAACCATTCTAGACCACTGCACAATACTTGAGTGTCACTAAATATACCAGAATTACTGGTATTGGGTATGTTGAACAGGCCATAGTAAACCTGAAATAAAACTATAATTTTAAAATAATATGTGTGCGGATTGTTTCTGCGTAAATTTATTTGTGCTCCAGAGTTAAACTTATCAGAAATCATAGATTCTTCCAAACATACAGGGTGGTCCAAATGCATGTATATATATGGCAAAAAGTAAATAAAGAAACTACTATAGCATTCAGTCAAACTTCTTCCTGTGGAACGCCTGAAGGTTCGAATACCATGTAGACAAGTCGTAAATATTTTAAGCTATTAAGCAAAACATTGCTGTAATTCAAAATATGAAGTCCGGAGCTATCGAAAATGTATTCGGTTGGCATGGGTATCAACGTCAATGAAGTTATGTAGTCCATCCATAATAGACATTTTTGCAATAATTCTGAAAAATATTAATATGTTTTTAATTAGTTGCATATTTATGAAGGAATTATTAACCAAACACCCATTTAATTCCAATGCAACATTTTTAAAGTCACCAATGATCGAGCGTAAATGTGTTCATTTCAAGCCAAATGAACACCTGTCAGTGTCATAATAACATATAATTTAAGAAGAAGTCGACACTACACTACCTACTGCATATCTACAGTAGGGTGGGTCGCGAGAAATGAAGATTGAATTATTTAATGATGATCAGAAATATATTTCATCGCTGGGAGAGGCCCTATAAGCTAAACGCTCCCAAAATCAGTTCTAAAAATCATGTTTTTTTACATATTCTGAAGACTCTTGAAAGCGCTTTAAATATATCTTCTTTCCACCTTGAAATATCGACATGAAACCCTATAAAGTATATATATTCTTGATCGTCATAAAATTCGTCCGTCTGATGAAAGCAAAGAATACGTCTAATAGTTGTAGAATACGTCTAATAGTTGTAGATCGGTTGGGATTGAAAGATTGAAAAGACGAAATCGGCCCAGAGGGAAAAAATTCCCTAACAAGAAGAGAAAATACTCCTAATTTATCGAATATGTCTGCCTATATTTACTTGATATTTGGTATGTACATTCCTCTAATAGCATAAAGCGGTTCTTATTTGTAGGGGGTGAAATGGGGGCAAAAGGGGATAAAAATGTTACCTATTAAACGGCAACAGCAAGAAACACGAAATTCATTTCTCTAATTGGGTAGACACGTAAAATAAAGTTTTTCTTCAAATCTGCACTTTTACGGGGTAAATGCCAACCAAACTGCTGCACCTAGAACAATGAAATTCGGTGTATACATTCCTCTGATTGCGTAGACACGTAAAATAAAGGGATTTTTCGAGTGGTATCGACTGAAGCTACATATTTTTTACAAAATGCGAAAAACTTTTTAGTTGTTATAAATTACTATCAACGTCCAATAATTCGATAAAAACACACACTGTCCCGTTCCTAGCATTGGACAAACTTGTCGGAATTCATCTTTAAAGTTAAATATATAAAAATTATTAATAATTGGCACGACAGAAGTATTGCTGGGTAACTATACCTGGATATACACATAATTACATATTCTACTCAATGATATGCTTGTAAGGTGACATGTGCGCTTTATAACATGGTGCGATTTTGTTGACTGATATTCGGAAAGTGAGCTGTGCTTCTCATTCTATTCGGAGAATCATTTACTTAAAGAGTCTGGGTATTCCACATGACAGAAATCATGATAGTGTTAGTGTGCCAAGTAATAAATGTCACCATGCCATTTGTAAATAAATTTGCATTCAATATATTTGGAATTGCACGAAATGGCGAAATATTGGATATAATAAAGAATTTTATACAAAAATTACTAAGACCTCGAGCTTGAAAAATATTAATTATTTGGAAAATTTGCATTCTATAAAAAACAGATGCGAAATGATCTTGAGTAAGGACAATATCGCAGTTCAAATTAAAAATAATAATTTTTAAGATTTACAAAAAATATATATTCCTACCACTCCTTAGCTATTCAGAAAATATAAGAATATTGAATTCCGTATAAAACTGTATTTTTTAATAATATTTCCATTCAACTACTCACAAAATCAATTTCTTTTACGCTCTCAGGAGCTAAAAAACTATTTTTATGAAAAATTCTTTGTGATTTTTTTTCTTAGTTGGACTTTTTTAAAACGATATGAAAAAGATTGAATTTGAAGAAAGTCAGTTTTTTAATTTTGTCCATGAAACGGACTGCTAGCCGGTCTGATCTAGGAACGATACATTTTACAATTCATTTCTTTGTTTGAACCGCGACCCAGCCTAACATACAGACTCATGTGTTTATAAAATAATTTCGAAATGCTTATGAAAGTGTAGCCACAAATATCTATGCCATTTTGGCCATGTCAGATTATCCATCCTTTATTTGAAATTTTCGAAAGGTTTATACATCGCGCTGATTATTTAAAATCACATACGTCTTGTCTTTGACACGAAACCATCGATCAACGCCAAAATGACATTCGTTATATTTAACACGTATTTATAAGACAGTCGACAGCGTCTATAACGAACACCGGTTATAACAAACATTCACTTTGCAAATATTTTTAAAACGATCTATTTATTGTTTGTCCCATTTGTAAGTTGTCATATATTCCTTGAAATCGTGGTATGGTAAGTACTTACCATACCCACACTCAGGGTTCAATTCAGTGTTGCTGACGACATTTATGAGTTAAAAACCTCAGTGAGCTTGATTGAGAGATGGAATGCCTGTAGGTCTTATTTGCATTTATTTTTCAGCTATTATTATAAAGAGACATACTACTACGCGCATAATCTGAAACTAGGGCGAACATCTTTTCCAGATAAGTCTAACAAAAGTTTCATATTGCCAACGATAATGTGTCTGCAAGGAATAAGGAATAACAATTGCTATATTTGATTAGTTTTGTTGCTAGATAACGCAGACACTTGATAAACTGGGAGCATTGTTAACGCTGAGTTTAGAATTAAATATACAATAGTTCTTATTGTATGCACAGAGGGAAGATGAAAGTGCCTAGAAATATAGTAAAACTATTTTAAATGGAACTCCAGCCGTCATTGACTGTAGCTTTAACTCACTTATAACAAACTAAAATATTGGTTGTCTAAGAGTTCGTTATAACCATAGTTGACTGTATTCTGCTTAAATTTGATAGTCTTTTGATAGATTGATTATGTGGTGTGATTTTTATATTAAACCCATTCACTGTCTATCTTACTTGTGGGATTTTCAAACTAATATAAATTTGATACAAAAAATTAAATGATTGTTTCATTCCAAAAATATACATACATATATTCGAAGAGGTATGTATATTATTTTTCGGAGACTGTTTCTATTTTGCGAGGCCAGAATTTGCTAACGTACATTGGAATATGGTAGAAGAATATTCGCCAGTATTGGACATACCTCGATTAGGAAGGCTGCTTGCTCTACTAACAGACAGAAAGGCGGTTTTACACTAACAATCCTCATCTGGAAGTCCGGCTTTAAATATTTTCGTCATTTGCACAAAATTAGGAGAACTCAAAAGTACACTTTTTGGGACTCATATGACAGATACTGTCGGAGCAAAGTGGACATTTCTGTGAAATTTCTTTAAAATTGCGGTGGAAACTGACTATCCCCCCACAAAAATTGCTTGATTTGAGAAATAATTCATGTCCAAAAAAATCATAAACATTTTTTAAACAATTCATCCACGCCAACAGTTAGAAATATTACTCTCCATTGCCTTTTCAACAAACAATAAAAAATATAATAAATAGTGTCGCTACGTACGAGCGAGTGTGTACGTTAGAGTGGTCCACGAAAGAAAGATCTGAATTTAAAATGAAATGTTGATTGTTTTATGATGATTACCATTATCTTAAAGTTCTCACTTAAATCGTTGGAAAGCTAAACTCTTTTGTTGCCATCACAATCCTCGTGAGTGATCATACTCATAAATTAACAGTTTTCTCACATATGAGTCATTTCATGTTAAACCGTTTTTTCCTAAGACATTTGTGAAATATTTATAAAGAAGAATATACTCTGGGATTTTCGACAAAATACGATCTATTGTTTTTGTCCAGTTTGACATGGAATGACTTTTTTCGCAAAACTAAAATAAGAAAATTCGAAGTACAAAAAACATGGGTTAAGAAAGTACCACAAGATTTTGAGTATCATCATAAATACTTTAAAATTGTTTCTTGTGGTGGTACACAAGTTCAATATAATATAACAGTGTAATAAAATGAAAGAAAAAGTGTTCCCTATGTCAACCCGGTTATTAAATTTGGTATGTTTTTGCTTTCCAAAATGCAAAGGTTCTGATAAATCTGATCTGATAAACTATTCAGAGTTATAGAAATTGCAAAGCTTTTAAATGTGGCATCAATATATTCCTCAATCTGGCTTAATTAATGAGATATTAGGGCGATACTTTAAATTATACTCTTCCGACCATCCCTTGATCTTCACAGCTGTTTTATTTCTCTCTCATTGTGATTTCCAAAACATCTGATTTTGATTTCCAGCATGTCTATGGCGAACGACTGGACTGGAATGATATCGAGAAATCCGTTTTAAATTCCCTCTAGTTGACCAATTTTTTTAAGGTAAAAATAGTAAAACCATTAATTCGTTAAAACGTTAAAATCTGAAGTTTTTAAAAGTCATATCTTCATCTCTCCTCTTTTTCGAGTTTCATGAAGATTTCTATCCACTTTCCCAGTGTGTTGACAATGAGTGCGACAGCATGGGCGTATTTTTGAAGATTTTATAAAAATCTGGCCTTCTCTGTCCAATTTTCAAGCTGCTGATTTATTTGAATGGGTACCTTCCACGTTGTACTCGTGAGGGTTCATTTAACAGTGTTTCTTAGTTTTCTAATCTAATATTATGTATAACCATATTTGAAAGTATTCGTTCTACCATATTCCTATCGACATAATGAACATTTAAACATATTTTCCATATTCGCAAGACTTTTCCATTGTATTTCTCATTGAGAATATTTGGTCAATTGTTGATCGATTTGATCTAAACTAGGGATGTCAAAACCAAAAACCTGTTAACGGATATTAACTCCAGCGCCGTCCATTGTTTCTTTTTTAATTGACATTTTCGACAAACCGGTGTATTCAGGTCGGTTAACCGGTTTATAAATTGCAAAACATTTGTATTTCGTGGATATATTCCACAATAAAAATATGGAAGAAAATGTGAGAGTAATGATTTGTTTACTAGCTGCGAATATAAACTGAACTGAAACTCAGGTTTAAGATTTTCCCAAAATATTGATTTGTGACGTTGAAAAAACCAAGTAGGATATCAAATAGCTTCGTTTGGAGCTTGATGTGTAACGTCGAAGCCATTGACTGATATTGCTAATTTTTTATTGTTTTATACCTAAAGGAATCATGCCTTATTCGATAACAATATCGGAAATCGAACGGAATGCGAAATAAAAACATATCATTCTGGCAAAAGATGAGGGTTGAGAGCATTGATGGAGGTAGAAAAGTTACGAAATGTGTTTTTAGTAATAATATTAACAGCGAATTTATGAATACCTCCTGTATATTTCCATCAAAAAAATAATTTTCGAATATGAATTTGCTCAGCACATATTGATTCTTGACAGCATCGCTGATTGAGGCATAATGCATATTTGTATACTTGTTTGTGAAAATTTTTGATAAGATAGCTTAGCATTCTCTAACGTATTTTTTGTCGTGTCCAAAAGAAAGATCAAAACAAACTTCACAATTAGTAGGTCAATTAAATAAACGAAGAAAATAAGTAAATAGTATTTAAATTATTGTCTAATGTTTTGCGTTCAACAATCTCAAAAAGTATAAAACTAATATAAAAGGTTCCGTTTTAGCTTATATATAAAAAATCCGTTTTTTTTAATATTAAAAACCGAACCCAGTTTTATTAAATTGTAAATTTTTGAAATATGGGATATCTTCTGATACTGAAAGATTTTGTCGTTGCGAGTATAACAGATCGTGAAAATTTCAAACTAACTCGAGTATAAAAGTATATTGTATCCGTATGGATACACTAATTTTTGTGGTCCCTTTGACAATTACCAAATCTAAAAATTAATTGCTTATGGTTTGACAAGGTCTTAGTCATAATTATCAAAGAACTTAATTTTCTCTCACCGCCTCTTAAGTGAGAGGATCGTATTAGATCCTGTTAATAAAAGGAAAAATACTAAAATTGTTGATCTACCCACAGTAACGGGAGGTGATAGTAAATTCATCCGGTTAGAATTACGTGATATCAATTATACCTGGTTTACGTTACGGCTCTCGGGAGCGTCAGGTAGTGCTTTAACCCTCATCCTGTAAAGAAAAGAAGTAACGAATCTTATATTTTGGTCACATTTTGAACAATACAAAGACTGCTGCTCCTCTTCATCTTCCAAAATCGCAAATCCCAATTCTACCAAAAAGAGTATGCAACGAAAATGTTTTGATATGTTCCACTCGAGATTTATTGTTGCCCAAATATATCAAGCATATTTGCGCATAGAGGTCATCTATTGGTCTTCCGCTTACAATTATCGAGTGTATCTACTCCTTCCTTTTTGTTATAACCATAACACAAGTATATCTGGTTTCTTCAAGTGGCTATACTGAATTTGTGTTTTTTTTGGTGCAATGTGCATATTAGATATTTAATATTCTTTATTTTTTATGAGGGGAGACTCTGGTGGAGTCACAATATCGCAAAAAATAATTGTCAAGAAATTACATGTCGATATTACTAAATACACGCAATATACGCGCTGAGTTAAAAACGCGTTGGGCAAAATTTGCCCAGAATACAGGAGAGGGTTAAGCATCGTTTTGAATTAATTCGACCAGCAAATCAGTTTATCATCACATCAGTTGGATAAGTCAACATCGCCTACGCAAGACAGATCTTCGGTAGATCATTATGTTCTTTTCCAACTTTACGAGATTTGTAGTGGATATTACAACGGATTCCTAGGACTATTTTGATGTGCCACTCTCTAACTTATGTGGAGGGGGGACTCCATGATAACAATGCTCAAGTTTCCAGCAACAAGAAACGACACAGATTTGAAAAACCGCCACGGTAATTACCGGTTGTGTAATAAATAGTTTTTAGCGTTTTTTTTTTGTTTTCCTTCCAGCTGTTGTCTGTTAGTTGGTTATCTTTGCTTCTTTAACTTTTCGGAAAATACGATTTTTTCATTAAGTTTTTTGCTTTTCCACTTTGTGCTGCTGGTTTTTTCTCTTTCAACAAAAGATGGATGGACGGACGGACGGAAAGACAGACACAGACTTTTATGTGCAGTTATGAGTAAAATGTGTGGCGTGTTTATGTTTTCTTCGGATTTCGTTTTCTTTCGTTTGTGCTTCACTCATTCAGCATTGAAGGTCAGCGGCAGCGCTTAAACGGAGACACAAAAAGCGTCGAAACATCGAACGCCGCTCTCATCAACCCGCCGTTTTTGTTTCTTTCTTCATTTGATTGGAGAGGGGCTTAAGCATAAACATTAATCTTTTGTTTAAAGTTAACAAACACATACCTACGTGCATACTCTGTCCTATATTCATACAGCTCTTGGTCATTGAATTACCACCGGCAATAAATTTTTAGAAATCTCTTTTCTTATCAACAATCAGAACACATTAAGACGGATGCATGTGAAGTTATAAAAAATATAACAGTAGCAAAGACATAAACCATCACTGTTAACATGGAACTGCTAACTGGTTAACAGGGCAACAGAGTCCACAAGCTCCACCTGAGGATGATATTTAAATATTCAAACTTTGAATATACTTAAAGTATTAAATCATTATTGTAGACTCACTCGTGGCCTTTTAAACTCAATAACTCAATTCAATTATTTTACAAATATCGCAATTAGCAAAAATTTTCATGATTTTCCTAACATGTGTCGACACGTGAAGTCGACAGTCTCATATATGCCGGTAGTGTGGAATATACTCCATGGTGGAGGGTACATATGATTCGGTTTTTAAATAATCTACCTAGTGCCATTCAATGTCCACATACTGTACGATTTTAATTACATGCTGGTTGCCTTTGTGCGATCTTTTCGCTGAGTGTATTACATATGTATCTATGTGTCCGCTAAGTGTAATTGCCACTTTTCGAATATTTATCCCGTTTCCTTTTTTCTTTACGGGGTATCATTGTTCTCATGTCAAATTGACGTTTGGCTTTTATGTGCATTTTAGTTTCATTGTTTCGGTTTAATGGAGGGGTTGGGGTGGAGTTTACGAGTTTCGAAACTAATGAACCGATTTCGTTCAGTGTAAACACGTCAAGGTTCAATTGAAATGTTGGGTGTATTTGGCAAAGGGGAAAGTAATAAAACGGTAGACACGATTTGGGCAAATACTCACTGATATTGACGGCCGTCGGTCTGCCTTGCGGCACGGGTGTATGATGCTCCAATCAAACAATCGATCTCATTATGCGAGTTTGTAGTAAATTCACAATGGGCGGAGGCTGTTTGTAATTATTGAATATTATTTCGAATCTCTTGGTTTCGTTTCGCATAAATACTTTCATAGTCATCATAGCCACATTTTGTGCCCTTCGGTGGAATTACTCCCCATAAGTAAATTAATGCCATGGGTTTGGCTAAAATCTGATTGTTTGGGATTACCAATGCGATAGCCTTTCACTTTTCACAGTTTTACATATATAACATACAGCAAATTGTAATTCCAGAAGATTTTGGCAGAAGACATTCAGATAAGCAATCTCTTCATTTGCCACTTACGTCAATTGCCAATAATGTTAAATATATTTGAATATATTTGTTTCGATTCACTTGTCCATACAAGAGAGCAGGTTGCACACGTGAAATTCTGGGTTTGTGTAACTTTTCATTTCTAAAAATGTTTTTAACATTTCTCCTCCACTGTCTTTACTAAAAAAACATTTCCGACAAAATTCTATCTGTTACTTTCATTATGGGTGATTCCATGAAAAGTGGACCTTTTTGACAAAATTTCAAGTTATAATTTAAAAAAACACCAATACACATTCGTAATGTTTGTACTTCTCATAATAAATATTTTTGATTATATTTAAAAAAATACTGACAACAATAGGTCTGATCATTTCCTTTTCCAGATATAGACTGGTGTTGTAACATAATTTTCGTCAAAATTTTATATATATCCTATATTCATAAAGAAATGTCGATAAGGTATACTTTAGATGAAAGCGTTTAATGAATAAAGTCATGCAACGGGAGAAAATTTCAGAATTCAAGAAAATAAGTAAAACTTCAAGATTTTCTAAGGTCACACCCGTGACGCTCTAGTTTGTGGTATATCTTCAATATTCAAAATTCTAAGACATATTTATATTCGCAATAATATTCCGATTAACCTGACGTTTCAATTGGCAATATAGAAAAAAAATCTCAGTCGACAAATATGAGAGATATTCAAACATTTTAAAGCAAAGGTCACACCCGTTCCGTTTGGATCACCCATATGTCTTCTGAAACTTTTCATTCAATAAAATTTTAGAAATCTGACGCTTTATGGACGAAAAAATTCATTTTTATTTTACAAATTCGAGTAAGATCTCAATACAAATTTTATCTTGCTTCTAAATTTATTAATAAATTCCAGAGAGTGTATACTTACGAGAGGTGGGGAAATCGATGGAAATGTTTTAAAATGTACCTATCCTGCGATTAGACTTGGGTCATCCCGAAACGAACACGCTCAATTGAGCGTCTCCCTTTGTGGAACGATCGAGACTGGTTCCTCCTCTTTCGATCTTTCATTTTCATCGCATGTTGTTACGTTTGATCGAATGAGTAAGTCATATGAACGAAGGAACGAAAAGACTGAACGAACTCTTTTACTGGAACGGAATGAAAAGGACCGATCCGTTCAGTGATCGATAATGCACAAGACTACCTGTGATAGGTCGATAGTAGGGTTTGCATATTTTCTGTTTCCCGTATCCCGGGAAATTTGTACAGGATTCCCGCGGGAATTCAGCAGCAAGTTTTACTTATTTCTCGCACATTTTGTCACCACTTTTTCACAATAAAGGTACAAAATAATTAAAAAACTTTTAATTGGATATGTGTGGAGATATAAATCTTCTAACTTAAATATGGTAATTCAATATAATTAATATAAACTAAATATAAGAGAATAGAAGGCTACAATATCGTTAATATTACTTTGAGATAGTTCAATTTCAAAATTTTTGATTTCTTTATGAAAAAAGTCTTGATGTGCCAATATCTGTGGAGAAATCGTACAAAAAAAAATTATATAATAAATAATAAATTAAAAATATATAACGTTACAAATATGTATTAAAAAATAGCTATATTACTGCCTCAAATATAAATTTAGGTTTTCGAAGCTACAGGAAAGGGAACTGATAATTAACGATTTACTAACAATACAACTCTCGAGTATATAATATCGTTCTCTATCGCGCTCACTTTCTCCAATAAAGTTAGAAATAGACTATCTTATGAGTCTTTAAATGTTGTCTGATTTAAAAATTCTCATATTTCACAAAACCTCTAAAACAAGAATAAAATTTTCTATTTAAAGTGCTTCCAAGGGTCTATTAATTCAGAAATTGCTAAATCGATTCAAAAAGTGATTCTATGTCGATCTATATAATAAACGATGGGTCTAACTCGTTTCCTTTTGGGTGTTACAAACAAATGCACAAAGAGATAATACCCTGGAGGGTATAAATATGGATTATTTAAATTTTATAAATAAATATAAAATTTTAATTATTTTAAACCACGCTTATAAGGAAAGGCTACCAATACGTTTATACTATATACATCGAGGTAATACTTCAAGTCAATTCAAAAAGTAAATATAAGGCAGCAATTTTCAAAGAAGCTCAAATACCGTAAAAATTACAGGATACTGGTAGCATTTTCAGCTATAGCCGTTTGGTTGGTTGTATTTCCATCCTATTTTATTTCCAAAAGTACAAATTTTGAAAAATCCATTACCTCCTACGTACAAAGAGTAAGACAACCTAACTTCATGGTCATACCCATTTTTGCCGTAAAAGTAAATAAATACGAATTTGGTAAAATTTCTTCTCATTTATGGAAACATTGCTCCTGTTTAGATGCTAGCGTGTTTTCAACAGACGAACGGACATGGCTAGATCATCTTAGAATTTTATGACGCTCAAGAATATATATATATATATATATTTTATAGGTCTCAGGTCAACATTTCAAGGTGTTGCAAGCGGAATGACAAAGTTAGTATACCCCCATCCTGGAGGTGGAGGGTATACAAATAGTTATTTGAGTTTCTCAATGTAACAGCATTTATCAGCCGCACTGCAAAAAGTGATGAAAGAAAACATTAAAGTTTTTTGTTAAACATTATTTCTTATTCAAGAACCCCATAGCATGGTTCTAAGAGAGATCCTGGCCCTGAAAAAATAAAATATAAAAATTTAAATTTACATCATATCAAAAATAAAACATATCACAAGTTCGAAAATGCTACTGTTGTCGTCGATTACTTCTTTCTATTCTTCCATAGGCCAGACGAAGTAGATGTTCGAAACCGTCTAATCCGCACATTCCTTCTGTCTTCGTCATAGCGTCTTTCGAACAATCTACAATCTAAAACTGGCTGGCATAGGCAACACTTGTTTTTGTATTGCATTCTATTTTTCCATTGATTTCGATTATTTATGTATTTCTTTAAAATTAAAAGTCCGTCTACGAATTCCGGCACGACGACAATCAACGAATATTAATCAACCACCACGAGCTACACAAACTCAAACACAACAGCGAAGAGAAGAGACTAATTTTTGGTTTTGACCAAAACATAAACACAACAAACCACAAACCCATCGCCAAACTCCATGAATCACTGCGAATTATTTTTAGTTTTGAATGGCGAAAAATAGCAAAAGCAAAGCCACTTATATTAAATATTATTGTTCTTTTTTTACATTTCAGATTCAAAATGATGTGATACTAAACAAAAGCAAATACGACGTTACAAAAATACAACAACAAGAAATCGAAAATTATAATAAAAAATAGTATTTTTTCCATGCACGTGTGAAATAAAAGAAGTGATAATAATTGTAATTTTAAGTTTAAGTTACGAATGTGTTTAATTAAATCAACAAACCACTAGTTTCGCCACGAAATGCCCTTCAGCGAATGCCCAAAAAGCGGGCCGAGAGGGGCCCACAGCGCGGCGTTCACCCTCAAAGTGTGGTTAGGTTTAGCTGTAGTACTTTTAGTTTCGTTGGATGTCAATTGTTATGGTAAGTGAAGACATATATTCTAAATTATCAAATACGTATTTATTGTATGTATAAGTACACATTTATGTATGTAGCTGGTATATAGGTTCTCTGGATGGAAGTTTTAGATTTAAGGTTGGACAAGGGCATATTCTACGTGCTAAGTTATGATTGGAAAGCTTTACATAATCCAAAAAACTACAAAATTTATGAATTTTTGAAGAAGAATAAATATTTGAATGGGTTCCAAAGATGACGACAATCCAATTTTGGAGGGTATACAGTACTTTGAGTTATCTCTTAAATGCGGCGTTACTTTCTAGTGCTTGGAAGAATGTGTAGGCAATGATTTGTCAATGCTACAAGATCAAGATCTACCGATACCAACTGCGGCCTATCAAGTGTTATTGCCAACAATAAAAATTGTCGCACTCCACAAAAGCAGACAACAAATAAAAAACAACACTCTACTTGAGTAGATCTCTTAGATCTAACTATGCCAAAATTGGTCCACAAATCCAATTAGTTTCTGTTTCTATCATTGCTTTTGGTTCTTTACCAACTGCGAAACTTAAAATCGAACTCTGTTGTCGATACGAGTGCCCGCTCGATACAATCAATTGAAGTTGTATCCACTTAAATTGATCGACACACACACATGCACATCGAGTGCATTTATGTTTTATCGATTAATTGCAGTCGGTTTCGATGCCAATTAACAATTACAAATAATGAACATTTTGAAGAAAAAAAAATTGAAAAAAAAAAGAAAAAACGCATTTCTGCTTCGTTACGTCTAATTAAAATAAATAATATAGTTTTTGTTGTTCTAAGTCCATAACAAGCATTTGTTTACATAAATTGTCCTTTGCACAGCAGCGTACATCTGTGAGTTTTCAACACACTCTACATATTCTACTTCACTTGAGTTCTGTATAATTTTCACGGGTTCTCGGGTAATTTTTTGAGTCCAAGAGAAGGCGATTGGTGGAAAATTGTAAGCATGTTTTAAAGATCCTAACTCATTCATATAAATTATATAAATAAATAAAACTTTTATTTGTTCATTAGTCTATGTAATACATAAGTTCCTTACAGACTAGCTTATCACTAGAAATAAAATAAATCTAATGCTTCTAAAAATTTGGTTAAAGAAAATGATAAGACTTTAAATCAATTTCATTAAGTAATAATAATTGTTAGGACACATAGGTATGTTGAAGAACTCATTAAATCGAAGGCATCTACATTGCAGGAGATCTCGCTGAGGAGAAAATGACTTATAGATTACAAGTCCACAGATCAATTTATATAAAATATAACCGAATTTTTTGCTCTTCGATTAACAAGTGCTTCCAAATGTATACTTTTACATCTATTTTCATATGATGGCAGTGGAATTGAAAAATTAAAGCATTTAATAAATCTTTTTGTGCTTGCTCTATGCGATTAACATGTGAGTCGTAATACGGACTCCAAACTGTTGATGCATACTTAGGGTTTGGGGTCCGGGAATTTCCGAATCGTTTTTCCCGGGAATACGGGAAATATTAAAAGAATAATTTATTTATTATGTTGATCAATAATTTAACGTTACTTTATAAATTGGAATTTTTAGATGTATTTCAAATTCATATATGTATTTACATTACTGCCAATAATGAGTATTTGTTGACTATTTGTTTATATTATATTACTACAAACAAAACTTTTTAAATTCGCTAAATAGCCATATAATATCATGCCGACAATACTATGGCTTACATAAAGTAATTTTTCTTGTTTTCCTAGAATAATCGAATATCTTCTTCAAGAACAATTTACTATACATATGTAGCCGGAAAGAAATGGTCTAAAAATAGGAATACAATAAAAATTGTTCGCCTGGAAACTTTCAAGAGAAATCTAATAGGAATATAAATGTATGCTACGGTGTATTTAAATGGCTCTTTCTTAGAATTAATTACTGGACTATTTCAATATTTTTATGAATTTATTAAATTAATATTAATTTTTTATGTTTCTATTGTTTTTACAGTTTAGAATATTCCCCTCTGTTTCTATAAAATATTTTTGTCTCCAGACGAATGAATATTCTAAATTAAATGCATCATATGCGTCATATGAGTTATTTGTTTCCTTAATCGTTTTCAATTTTGAATCTAGTGTAGGTGCCAGTCACTTCTACCTGCGATATAAATGTCGATTCTGACGATTAGTCTACAACTTTTCAAGTTTATAATGAGAAAATTTAATTTATAATCGGAATATGTAAGTTAATAATAGGATGTAATAATAGGAGCATGATAATTCATAATAAGCACTGTAAATTCGTAATGTTAAATGTAAATTCATATTGAGAAATATAAAACCATAATAAGAACATACAAATTGATAATGAGATATATAAATACAAAATGAGAAAATCCAAATTGATAATGAGAAAATATAAATTCTTATTCAGGAATATATATTCATAAAATATAAATTCATAATCAGGAACTCTAAAATTTATAATCGAAGCTATGTATGTACGTTTTTCTATGGATATTTTCGTAGAAACACATATTTTATCAATGTTCTCACTATAAATTTACATTTTCTCAATATGATTTTTTATTTTCTCATTATGAATTCATATTTTCGGAATATGAAAACGTATTTTCTGATTATGAATTTGGATTTTCTGATTAAAAACTTGTATATTTCATTATGAATTGGTATGTTCCTATTATGAATTAATTGTTCTCAATGAATTATGATTTATATATTTCATTATGAATTAAAATGTTCTTATTATAAATTTACATTACCGATTATGAATTTATATGTCCCTAAACTGAATTTATATTTCTCAATATGAAGTTGTATGTTCCGAATATAATCTTGAAAAGGTGTAGAGTAAACTATTTGTAAAATGAAAAATTATTTGTAAAATATTTTGACAATAACATTCGTTTTTAATTTCTAATATGACAGTATTGAAAAAAAACACACCAGTTATTAAATGTTGATATTTTAAATTATATTGAACATACCTATAAATAAATTACTTTTTCCCGGGAATTCCCGGGAATGAAATTTTTCATTCCCGTTTTCCCGGGAAATGAAAAAAGTTCGGGAAACCCCAAACCCTATGCATACTCTAACTTAGATCTAACAAACGTTACAAATATGTTTTTTTAGAATTCAAAATTTTAAATATATATGATATTTAATATAGGTTAAATGGCCCACATGGTTTGGGAGTATACGACCAATCACTCACAGTTATTCGTTAAATTAAAACTATTTGTGAGTGCTACAAATGATGCGGATAGTTGCGCTTCACGTAGAAGCAGTGGTTTAAGGACAATCCTGATTGATAATTGATTTTTTAAATCGTTTTCTACGGCCCAATAGAAAAAAATCGAACAAATACTCTGTTTTATTTTTAATTATTTATGAAAACAAATGGATAAATGTAGAAATAAAAGAATGTCAAAAATTCTTATTTTTTCCGTTTTCAAATGAAATATTTTCATAAATTGATTTCATGAAAACAAAACGTTCTTCTTCAAGAAGGGTCATAACATAAAATTTTCTAGATCCTGTTTTCTCCGCCTGGGTGACAGTAGTTAGAAAAATGTCATGACCCAGATTTTGAAAATGCCATTCTCGAATTTCGGAAAACAAAACAAAATTTATGCTGAATTATGATAGGTTTGTGCACAATTGTGCCATAAAAAATTGACCAAAAACTTGTATTCAATTGCCATATCTCAAATAAAGAATAATTTTGAATGTCGTTTGTAGACTTTTGTGAAATAGTGTACATTTTCTTCATGGCTAGGCAGCTGAAGTTGATGTACGTCTGGAACTCAATTTGAAGTCCCGTGAAGGGCCAACAGGATGAGGAAATGGAAAAACTCCAATTCACTCAATTTTGCCTATAGTTTCAGACGTATATTATCCGATTCAAGTGTAATGATTTTTTTAGAAATTGTCGTACGGTGTAATATAAACACATATCATTAGGCGCAGCTCGTCGTATTAGCTTCACCTGTCAGTTAGCATAAGACAAGCCCCCGTTCCCGAAACAGCTTAGGAAACCGTGTTCATGTGAATGCGTACTATACTCGTAGATACTTCCTATTTCGATAATCAATTCTATGGAATAGAGAACCATGTACAAACAATTACTTAACACAAATTATTCAAATAGTTTAGAGATGATTTTCTCAGGTGTAATCATAATTTACAAACGTACAGAGTTGGGCAAAAGTCAGTGTACAAAAACCAACATTCGATTGGGCTTACTAGCTTAATTTTTGTATGGAATTTACTCGCTTAACAAGAAAGTAGCTTATTACTCTCTTAGCGTTGAGGCCAGACTTTTCTTGTTGATCCATTTAAGATAAACCAATGACCAACAATGATGCCACCTTATCAAGTCTCTTAATAGTAAGACCAATCGAACAGGCCTAATATTAAAATAACAATAAAAACTTTAGAATAAAATAGTCTAACTTTATACGATTAACATATATTGTTATGAATATAGGTTACTTTTTAAAATAGTTTTACGGTGGAATTACAGAGAGATGTGATTTTAACGGATAAACGTAGCGTTGCCGACTTTAATACGACTCTGCCACCTTTGATATACCAGTGAACAGCTGATGATGACATTACAGTGATACATCCGATAGTTTTCGGATTGAATTCGAAATGATTATTTTGAAATTTGTATTCGGAAAGATTTTAAAATTTCTCGGCATTAACATTTAATTGCCTTTGTTAGTATATAAATTTCGTACAGTGCCTGCGATGGCACACTGTATTCTCATGAATTCACACCGTCATTAGTTTTTTTTTTCAACATTAATTTTAATCTTCGACTGGTTCGTGTTTCGCTTCATGTTTTCGCAAAGGTTTCGCTTCAATAATTATTTCATTAGAATATTAGCGGAGCGGCGATTGAATGAAACAATGAATGAATGGATGGATGGATCAGATCGGGTCGGGTCGGATCGGATCGTATGTGCCGGCCATTAATGCTTCCTCAATTTGTGGAATATACAGTTCAAGTGAACCATGCGCGCACGCTGCGGTCTGTTTTGAATAATTAATTAGATAATATTTTCAACATTAATCGGTCATACTTGAACAGAACCGGTAAATTTATGATTTCAAAACATATGTACATACTTGACGATGACTTGGACGTTATTCTGGGTGCCGGCTTGTTTGTTCGGTCACGTATCGTTAGTTAGGGAAGCAACCCTAGGAATCCAAAGCAACGATGACACCTATTCAATTCGATTGAATTAAGTTTTATGTATTTATTCAATTTGTTTTTGTTCGAAATATTTAAACGGCATTCCTTTGTCTTCGATCGATGAGAAAAGCCAAATGTCAATCGACTATAACAAAGGAGTAGCTAACGTTGATCAATCTATAAATAAGTATATATAAAACTGTTGCGTTACTGACTGGCTCATTGATCAGCGCCAAAACCAAACCAAGCTAATATGACGGGACGTGTACTAAGAAACTTTTTTTCAAAAATCGTACATTTAGAGCGTAAAATGGGACAAAACAGATATTTCAGATTTTTTTAATTTATCAATACCAATATTGTTCTTCAATGTTGTGTTACACATTTAAACGTAGCACTTTTAAAAGGATAGCAAAGTATGTGAGTATCAGTACAACTAGATGGAGTTGCAGATACGAGAATTTTAGATTAATCACAACAATTTATGTTGGTAACAAATATTCTGTAGAGGAAGCAAGCGCAGCACGAGTAAAAATTGACGCGGAAGCTTTGCAATTAATAAATCTAATCATTCGCTACCAGCCAACCTTGCCAGGTGCGGGGATTTGTTCCCAACCTTGGGGATTTAATGATGGAAAATATGAAATGGAGACAGGGGGTTTTAGTGGAGATTTCATAAAATATTTCGGGGATTTTGTGGGGATATTCGAAGTATTTTGAAAAATATTTAGTATTTGATTTTAACTACAATGCTAATTTATTTACAAATGTCTCGGTGATATATATTACTTGGATGCTCACTACCTTTTTGGTCGGTGACGACCATCTTCCATAGCCTGGTCAAAAAACTTTTGATGATATGGGTCAATTGCAACAGTAGACCACCTTTTCATTGTCTAGAACGAAATGTTCTGTAACTGTAAATAAGGAGCTTGGTCACGACATAGGACAAGGATGATCAACATATTCCCTGGTTGTTGACGAATCAACAAATCATTCATAATATTTTTTTGTTCGAATTCTTTTAAATAAAATAACTATTTTGTATTTAGAGATAAATTGGGATTTTTAATGACAATTTTGGGGACAAGGAAAAATGTATTTAATGTGCCTTCAATGTATTTAATGCCATTAAGTATTATGGGAATATATTTACAAATATTTGGAAACATATTGAATATTTTGCCAAAAAAAATTGGCATTCCCTTAGAGCTTTTAAGAATTTTAAAAAGAAAAGGACAAAGTATATTTGACAATGATTTTTTGTTTTTTTTTTCTTTTTTAATAGGCAAACGTTAATACGTAGATAACTGATGATATGGCAGCATTTGAATACTGGAAAAATAAATATTTACTACCTAGTAGTTGAATTTGCTGATTATTATGCCACTCTTACAATTACAAGTTCATATCGCTCATTTGCAACATAGTGATGTTTTTCCTTAAGCCTGCAGTTGCGATAACAAAAACGTTAATTTTTTACTCAAAATAAAAAAACTATTTTTTCTAATTGTCGGCATCTACAAACATGTTTTAAAACGAATTTACAAAACAAATAATTTTATGTCGACATTTTTGGACTCAGCCTTTAATTCCACTTATACTGGATAGTTATCCAGGCCAAGTCAACAAATTTGAATATATATTTTTTGTCTTTTTTATATTATTGTTTTTGTTTTTTCATTGAGTGGAAATTTAACTTTTTCTTTACGTTTTGTTATTGAGTCTTAAAAAGAAACAACCTTATTAAAGTATCACACAAATTGATTATGAATCGCTGACAGCGCAATAAAAGCTATGCTATAAAATGTCTTCACGACTATATGACAATAAGCCAATCAATTTCAAAATGTTGAGAGAAAAGGTTGATAAAAACATTTGTGCAAGTTGCTCAGCTTGCTTTGAAAGAAGTTTTTCGACAATACGAGAATTAAAACTTGGCTAAGTTCTACCAGGAACCAAGATCGATTTTCAGTTTTGCCCTTCTTGAATATGGAAGTAGTAAAATATTTTTTTTGTTCTTTTAAATACAAAAACTGTGGTAGCAATTGCAAATGGCTGGAAACATGAAATTGGAATTTTACATTCTCTTTACTATGTAGATATTAAGGGATTTTGCAAAATTTATATTTTTGGTGGATAAGCTGTGCAAAAAGGGATAAAAATATTTTCTAACGAAACAGTAGTCATGGTATTTTTCGAATTTGCCAAAGTACCATGAAATCCACCTGACCATTTAGACACCTACAAGCTTACTATAATATTAAAAAGTGATACAAAATACTACTATATTGTACAAGTAAAGTTGCATAGGGTGGTCTACAGATCTACAAGAAGGTAATGGTGGACAGAAGGTTTAGAAAGACATAAAACTTGCTCTCGGCTAAGTCTATAAAATGCGACTGTTTGAGGAATCTATATTTGACTGCTTGAATAATCAGTTTATTTATGGCTAAAGAATCTTAAATACAGTAGTTTTTGCTTAATTGACCGAATAATAAATGGAAAATTCTCCTATAAACTGGATGAGAAAATCCCCGATGAAATGAGTTCCATTTACTTACATTACCCGCATGAAATATAGGGTCCGCCAAATAACTTATTTTTTTGAAAATGCTATAAAAAAAACTACAGAATATTTTCTCAAATTTCTTTTTTTATTTGAAAGTACAATCCTTCCGGTTAATAATGGAAAATAATTTCATTCAAATGGCTGCTGAGGGCATCCCACAAATAATAGTCCAACGGTTGAATAGTTGAAAAAAAACGTTAGATGGCGGACCCTATATAAGATGCTTTTTGCAAATCGCATACAAAAATATCGGTTAATTGTGAATTAAAAATTCGCAAAAATCGAGATGGAATATCTTTAATAAATGAATGTGACAACTCATCATGTTTTCTCCAAAGTTAAAAACTTAATCGGCAATTTGTGAAAAGTTTAAGTTCCAAGTTTGGTTACAAATACGCACATTTTTCATTCGGATTTATGACATTATCAAAATAAACGTTTTTGTAATTATCATTACGTAGTATCTCTCGAATCAAATCATTGTAATTATAAAATAATTTTTGCTTTCATTTTTGTACGAAGAGCTAACGTTAAATTGTGATTTGATTAAGTCATTTACTACTGAGCGGACTTATGTCACTCTCGCATTTAAAAGTTCATATCGCTCCTTTGCAACTAGACGAGCGTAAAACAAAACATTTCCTTTTGGCAACATGGCTGTGAAAGCTTTATTTTTCCAGAGGATACAATACAATATTCAAAATTAAAAATGCTCTGAGAAATTCTCAGTTATGACGATGTTGCTGCAAAATAGGTGAAATGTGTAGGTTATGTAGTCAAACTAATCTAATGGTTTTACATTGTATGTGTTCCTATGAATGTACATATGTGTGCCATTAAGAGTAACATTAAAATGTCTAAACGTGGTGGTCGATATTAATAAATACGACTACTCATGAGTACGAGTAGTACTTCTGATGTCTAATTCCATCCGCTTGCTTTTTATTGCATTTTTGTTACTAAATTGAATATATGTACATACACACATGTGTGTACATTCGTACATAGTCATATTGCAGTAATTACTTTAACATATGTATCTATCTACTCGTACACATGCATATGATTGTATGTTTATTACCTATAAATGTGATATAATGTTAGTGCTGCGCATGCTTAGTGATATGAAATTATAGCCGTTTAAAATGCAGGTGTAAGAAATTAACATCTAAATTCAATTTTGTCATTCGCTTTTTTCATATGAATTTCACAATGGCCATAAGAACAGTGTTGACGATATGCAACTCACCATTCTCCATATGCAGAGTGCAGAATATAATTAATTAATGGAACTTGTGGGCAAAGCCATCTATCTGTACGGGAACTACTTACTCAACCGGTGGTTTAATTTCACTTACTCTTAATGGATGCTGAATACTCGTTTTGAAGATAATTCATAGGAGAACGGGTCGAGTTCTTTCCATTCGCCTTTGGCATTTAAAATTAGGAATATATTAAAAAATGCCTTTCAAAGAGGCGATAAATAGCAATTAGTTCAACAACAGACAGATCGATTAGGCAAGCTCCAATCCCCAGATCGATCAAGTCGAAATGACATAATTTCCTTTGAAATCAAAGGAACAAATATGTCGTTATATATTTACTTTAGTTTTTTCGTTTGTATTTTTTTTTTGGTCTGTTATCAATATTTGATTTGAACTGGGATATTGTCCTGGCTCAAACAAATTTATATACAAATGGCATGGTGACATTTATTACTTGGCTGCAGACTACCACGGTCATGATTTCGGCCATGTCAAAAGTCTTTTCAAGTGGCTTCGCAGCGACTTTTCAACATCAAACCCGGCCTCTATAAGGATATGATTCTCACAAACGAACGAGAAGCACAACTCACTTGCCGAATTTGCGTTTAAAAAATCGGCTGTGGCAGCCTCCATAAAAACGTTTTTACAATTTCGGTACAAAAAACAAACATTTTATATCTAAACTAGAATCAACTATGGCGAAAATGGGTCACATCGGTTCAGATTTAGATATAGCCCCCATACAAAAGTCTCAATTTGAATTTTCACCACTCTTGAAGTCTCATACATCCTGTGATGTTGGTCAGCTTTCCTATATTGTGTCCATCTAGAAATATCTAACGTAAAATACTCGAGACCATAAAGAACCAGGCTTTATCATACACTTAGAAAAATGGCATACCTTAATTTGAGTAAAATCCATACTCCAATTAAGTTCGACAATTTTACCTAAGTTTAGTAAAAATTTCCTTCAAAGTAGGAAAATTAACTAAGTATGAATAAAGTTTCCTTATTTCAAAGTCATAGTAAATACAAATAAGGTAGTAAATTTACTTGAAATCATTTCATTGGATCTAATGGAAAATTTATACAATTTAGTAAATCCATACTTGTGTGGAAGAACATTTCCAAGGTTTCAAGTAAGAAAAATATTAAGAATTTGTTTGTATGGAAAAAAATCCATTTCGGAAATTTAAACTAAAAAATTAGTTTTTTTTTTCTTAAAATTAAGTTAATGTGGTTACATTCATACATTTAAGTACCAATGAACTTATAAAAACAACTTCAAATTGTTTATTAATGTAAGAAGCAATTCTCGTTCGTTTGCAGAGACTTATTTCTTAAATAATTCAAGTATTATTCTAAACAACCACTGCTAAGGCGCAGTGCATTCGAGCAATCATGGAGTAACTGCTCATATGGCAGAGGTTTCATGAAACTGTTGAGAAATATTTAATGTTGTCATTTTTTATATTAGTTTTGTATACTCTGAAGCAAAGTCATTTGTTTGAATTATTTTAGTTAAATTGAACTTATACACTCAGAAAAATGTATGCCACGGATTAAGTAAATATGTACTAAAACTGAGGAAAATTTAACTTCGTATAGCGCTAAGGCAATAATTTCTCACATCAAGTACAAACTTTTCCTTGAAAATAGGACATGCTTTTAACTTGATTCCAGTTCAACTTTTCCTCAAAGCAAGTACAATTTACTTAAACTGAGGAACATTTTTCTTCAAATCAAGTAAATCTTTACTTAAACTGAGGAAAATTTTACTCAAATCAAGTAAATTTATACTCAAACTGAAGAAAATATTCCGATTTCTTTCTTCAATTCAAGTAAATTATTACTCAAACTAAGTAAATTTGTAGTCATGCCAAGTAAATTTATACTCAATCTGAGGAAAATTTTCGGAAATTTTTCCTTAAACCAAGTAAATTTGTATTCAGCCTGACTAAAATTTCCCTTAAACCAATTAAATTTGTATTCAGCCTGACTACGACTATACTCATAATTGAAATAAATTATTTCGCTTCAGAGTATGCAACACTCGTATGAAAAATAACAACATGGTATAGTTCTCAAACGTTTCATCTTACTCGTACCATAAGGAGTTGAGATATTTCACCATGACTGCAGCGGAAGCTAGGTAGGCGCCTTCGCAGTGATTGTTTAGAGTAATATTTGAAGTACTTATGAAGAAAGTCTCGGCAAACGAACGAGAATTGCTTTATAGACTACTACTATTCATGAATTTTTCTAAACAAACTGAAGTATTTTTTTATAAGTTCATTTATACTTGAATGTATGAGGAACATTTATTTGAAGTGATAAACACGTTTTTAAGTAAAAACTTCCTAAATGGAATTTTTCCATACAAAACATTCTGCATTGTTTTCTTTCTTAAACGCTAGTAAATTTTCTTCCGCACGAGTATGAATATACTTAATTGTAAGAAGTTTTTACTAGATCCAATAAAATGTTTTTAAGTAAATTTACTACCCCATTTTGAGTATATGTACTCATTTTTGTGGCTTTGAAATAAGGAAAGTGTACTCATATCTATTTAATTTTCCTTCTCGTAAGGAAATTTTACTTAAACTGGAGTAAAATTGTTAAACTAAATTGGAGTATGGATTTTACTCAGATTTAAGAATGCTATTTTTCTGTGTGTATTAAGTTCACTTTTTCCTTGTATCAAGTACATTTTCCTCAGTTTAAGTAACAATTTATTTGTTTTGAGGAAAAAAATCAGCAAAATTGTCCTCAATTTGAGTAAGTATTTAATTGATTTGAGTAAAAATTTACTTAAAATTTAGGAAAATTTTACTTAAAATTAGTAAAAAACTTACTTGGTTTTAGGAAAATTTAGAAAAACTTACTGGAATTTTCCTTATTTTTAGTAAATATTTACTTGGTTTGAGGAAAATTGAACTAGAATCAAGTTCAAAGCAAGGAAAGGAAAAGTTTGAACTTGATATGAGGAAATATTGCTTTAGCGCTATACGAAGTTCAATTTCCTAAATTTTAGTTAATTTTAACTTATTATAGGGTTCACTTTTTTCTGAGTGTAGAGTCTAAAATGTTTTTAAAAGTTATTTAACAATTGACATAATGAATGAATGAAAAACATAACATAAATTTGGAATTAAACACATTTTAAGTTAACATTTCTTAAATGTGATTTTTCTTTCTCAAATCCTAAGAATTTTATTAAAATTACGTTGAAATAAATAAACTGGAGTCACACTTGGTTAATCTTTAACTAAACCGAAGAACATTTTTGATCTAAATTAACCAAATTTAGGAAGACTATTTCTCAGAGTGTGAAATGAAATTATAGATAACCATTTTATTGCAAGATGTTGATGTATGTATATATAAAATGCAATCCGATCGAATTTAACATCAGTTTTACTTGGTTCCTCAATTAACCGGGTCCAAAATCCAAATATGTCTATTTACAGAATAAGATAAATGGAAAACACGAATGCATCCCATTTTTTAGTCTTCCCACATTGAAGCCATCACACAACGCTCTTAACCTAATTTCCCCCAATTTAAAGATTGCGGATCAAATTGCACAGCTAACCCTCGACACAAAAATATTGGACACTACAAATCCAAATAATAAAATAATAAAGAAATAGTAACAGCAACACAAAAAACATAAGAGCCAGCACCAAGTACACAATTCGTACAGCGCTGGAAACCAGTTTGTGGCATTTTTTGTTTATTTTGCTTTTGCAGAAGTGCAAAAAATAAAATAAAATAAACGGAGATGTCTGCGGATGACAGCGAAGAAGAGACTAACACAAACATACGGTGAGAGAAGAGGTGAACCAAAACAAAACCAAAAACGTCAATGACAATAAAACAAGAGGAGGCGACAAACAGCTGAAGTTGAATTTGTTGCGCTGCAACAAAAAGTGACAATTACTTTTCGGTACCATCTGGAGCAGAGCTGTTCGTTCACACACTCTCGATCGACGCTCACTCACAACTCGCTCACACAGGCCCGATCTTTGGCCAGAATGTAGAAACACCATCGACAACAGTCAAATGTAAACGTAATAAAACAACAACAGAACAATATCAGATCCGGTATCTGAGCAAATAGCTACAACTACTTACCAATGTGTTAACGTGAATACTCGGACCGAATAGTCAAACATCAGACAGACAGACAGACAGACAAACAGACAAACATCACTCTCGTATTTTACGACCAACGCTGACAAAGGGAAACAATCCGCAAAGCAATGAAACGAAGATGACGACTTGGTTTTCTTTTTTTATTATTATTCCGATTGTGATCACAAAATGATACATTTACACTAACTGCAAAAAGTCTTCATACAGAACCAAATCGTAGAAACAAACAATAGACATGTTTTTCAACGACAAAGAGTAAGGCATGAGGCCCAAAGATCTGAGTTTATTTTTGGGTAGTGGACCTCAAAATAAGAAGAACAAGTAAAATGCATTAAAATACATTTTACTTGGAGGGCAGATATTACCGGCAGATTAGAGGCCGCCGCCTTCACGTAAAAATGCAATACCATATTAGGAAAAAATAGATAATTTTTATGCAAATTGGCATATTTATTCACTATTACAAACTAACGCAACCACTTATGCTTATCGTTTTAAATAAATTGTGATGTTTCGGTCGGTACCAATGTTATACCCTTTTCCCAAATTGGACTGTAAATGTACGAGTATCAAACGATCTCACCGAATTTCATATTCTATCCTTATCCGTTTGGTTGGTATCATCTGATTTCATTTTTCGCAGGCAGAGAGACGTGGAGCTATAGTCAATTTGTCGGTACCATGGGCGTATCGAAATATCAATTTATTCTACAAGTCTACGCAAATAGAGGAATGTAGAAACCGAATTTCATGTTTCTAGCTGTGAATTTAACAAGAATAGATTTTCGGTTCGTGTTCAATTTTGGGCTATTTTCTGACAAATTATGCAAAAAAAATCAAATGGCGTGAATTCAATTGCATTCAAATTTTGTACCAACTTTCAGTCTTATTCCGCCCACAAAAATCGGCTTCCACATTTATAAATAATTTTAAAGCATGATCAAATATGAATATATAGTAGATGTCATGTACCGTTATAGAAGTTTTAGAGGATTTAATTTAATTTTTAATTCAAGTTTTGATTCCGAATATCCGTGTGGAAGTTACATTGGTTTTAATTTAACATAGGAGTGTGGGATTTTTGTGTAGGAGGTACTAGAAAGGGCGTGACAATTTCGCCCATCTTCGAACTTAATGTAAGTTTGGGAAAATATTACCATGTGTGAACGTGTACACCAGCCAGACAGACGGGCGGACATTGATTTGGTCACCCCTTCGTTGCGTTACTCTTTTTGTCTGTCCCAATATATATATATATATATATATATAAATATATATATTTTGCAGAATGAGTTTATAAGAAATATCTTGACCTTCGATTACCATAAATTCCTTTTACAACGGATAGTTATCACAACGACAATACAAATTTAACTATTATTATTATTTCCTTTGGATCCTATAATGATCATAGTGTCATTACAAATTTTTTCTATTTAGATCTATCTAATGCAAGCGCTTTTAATTGTCCCCAACTAATGCCTTGTGTGGCAGCATGTATGGGCCCCTCTCGCCTGTTCCCTTGCGGATTCTGTTTTGGTGATATCTTCATCTGGCTTTCTCAGCCCAATGAGAGGAGATCCTTCTTCGGATCTCCACTATAATTGGTGTTTGGTGTGTTCTTTGCCAGAGGCAATTGTTGTAGATGGCCAGAATATGCGCAAGATTCTTCGCAAGCAGCGGTTGGTAAATACTTGAACAGCATTTATATCCTTGCTTGCTGCTTTCCATGACTCGCATCCGTATAAAAGTGTAGACTTTACACGTGAATTGAATATTTTCAATTTCATATTGTCAGAGATGTGTGAAGACTCCGCACAGAGTTAAGTCTGCCAAACGATTGCTTCCCAGCATATATTCTGTTTATTATGTCTGCGCTCGACCCGCCGGAAGAAGTTAAAATACTTCCGAGGTAGCCGAATGATGTCACGTTTCCCAGATGTTGATTGTTAACTATTGGCATTTGTTGAGTTGATGCCCATGATCTTTGTTTTGGAGATGTTTATCTTGAGATTTGCTCTGGATGCTTCTAATTGTACATCGTTTAATTTATTCTGCATATCATCGAATCTGTGTGAAAAGAGACATATGTCATCTGCATAATCAAGGTCTTCCAGTCCAGTTCGACAAAGTCGAAAATTTGATTTCATCAAAACTCAAAAATGTAATTGAATTTTTAGTACAAACTTTATTTATTTGAGCGATCGATTTCTGGCCATAGTGAGTGAGTTGCAGTTTTGCTAATGATGAGTGAGTGGGTCATCTAAGCGAGGATCATGCGTAATCATCATAGCTGTACGGAGATTTTTCGAAGACAGTGTAATAACTAACAACATAAGTCACAATGTAGTCGAAATACGTGAAATACTGAATACGGAGATGTGGGTTGTCAAGAGCTGCCGCTGCTTTAAACGTATGAAACAAAGTATCGCTTTTTGGAAATCCACAATTAATGAATTGAGAGGCGGTGTGACTTAACAAGCTCAAGCTGTCAAATTAGGTTACAGGTTGACGATGTGTGACAAAAGGCCATCGATTTGTGGCATTTTCTTTATTTTGGTGATGATATTTATGATGTCCATAGACTGAGATCAAAATGAGAAGAATGGTATCCGTCAGCGTGCACTACGGGAGGCCCATCTCTGCGACATTGATTGATCAGTATAGAAGTTTCAAGTATTCCTTTTGAGCATAACCACCTAGATGTGCAACTGATTTTAAGATTTGTACTTTAATCTCCACATAATGGTATTTTTATGAACTTTTATGATGCTTGAAAAAGAATTTCTAAGCAACAGCACTCGATGTAAAGTGCTTTGCCTCAATTGCCCACCTGGCCCACATTCACTCGTCGTGATTTAAAATTAAGGCAAGAAGTAGAACAAGTGATCAAAGCGTGTCATCGATTAGATTTGGCCATTATGACAACATTCGTACTGTGCTCTTACAATGTTCAAGTGAAACATTTTGTACGAGCACCTTATCAAAGGAAATGAACCGCCTTGCCAGCACGGTGTAGGTGTACCCGAATAAATATTGACTTGTAACTGTCAGACCCCACATATAAGACATCTATCACATCAAAATTGCGGCATGTCACTGGAGAAATATTGCAATATTGAAATGTTAGTAAAGGCTCGGGCGGTTCGATACGCAACTGCAATTAAGAAAGAAACATGGATGTCTAAGTGAATTCCGACATGTGTAAGTATGTACGTGAGTCCGTCCACAAATGACGACCACGCATTCGAACAAGATCTCTAAACAGTCAAATCAACAAAGCAGCAGACAAAAACATCCAAAACAACGCCAAAAATATCATTAGCAAAACTGCAACACCTTCTTAACATTAGAAATTGAAATTCCGAACAGTCATTTAACCAAATCCAATAAAGGTGGCATATCGTACACGACATACTGGGTCTGTTGATGCGGCTACCGCTCAGTAGCAAGTCCAGTGATGCCAACTTATTGCCAGACAAAAAATAATCCCAACGTAGGCAAATAATATTATCTTCTGATTGCAATTTGTCACAAAGCTTTAACGTTCTTTGAACTTTTTTCCCATAAAGACTTCAAATTGTAATATTTCACCAACAAGTTCTGACTCTTCTTTAGGTGAGATAGTGGAAGTGGTATTGACAAGGCTAGAGTATTTCAATGTGACCACAATGAATCATTTTAAAAGCTTAAGATTTTGTTCCAATAAACGTAATCTTAGACATACCAAAAAGTTTTACAATAGGGCTGTTTTTCTTTAAGCTGAGATAACAAATACGTTAATGTTACCACAAATAAAATAAAATATTTTTCACATTGTCGCCAACTACAATATAACTATTTGTATCAAAACAAATTTTCAAAAAATACTTTTTTGGACTTAGCCTCGATAACCACAATTTTGACATTCACTGGATAATTATCTAGGCTAAGTCCAAAGTTTTATCATAGCTTAGTTATCCAGTCTTAAAATAATATTTATTATAGGGAATTGTCGCTTCCCTTTGTATCCGTTCCACAATCACGCTAAACGGCTGAAGCTATTTTGTTGAAACTTTGAAGACAGCTAAAGACTGGAAGGAACTATAAGCTATAGTTTTTTTAATTGTTTCCTGAGGGCGAAGAGTGATAATTGTCACGTATATAATATTGATCACGTGAATGATCAATTTAATGTCGGACTTTAATTTCAAATACTTCAGTATTAACATTCTCCTAGAAAGTGAAACATGAATAAACTAATTAAATTAGGAGGAAACATGAAATGCTGTTTATGCCAAACTAATCTCCTTCATTTAATACCATCATCGCCATTGTATGACTCGCAAAAGTACGAAAATAATTTATTAAAGCATCCCAGTTTAAACCCTTACTGGTTAGGACCATTAGAGGGCCCTACAGCAGAACTTAAGCTCCTCAACACTTCGATGAACTTGTATGAAATGTCATCAAAACCGGCCAAGTCGTTTAGGAGTTTTTTCTCGAACATCTTGCATCATGATGGATTTTTTTGCGTGGTAAAATTGCTAATGAAAGCTAGAAGGCTGATATTGCAACACGAATATTTCTGAACAACCTGGAGGAGGATTTTAGATTTGGATTTTTTCTGTAGGAAAAGAAAGCGTGAAAGCTGTAAATAGGTACATATGTATTTCTAATAACGAGATATTAGAGTTTTATGACTGATTTCGATTTTCCTTTTCTGTGCAGAGGTGTGTGGGAAAAGTGCGAATGAGAGCTAGAAGTCTTTTTTCACTGCCTTGGTGATTTACTGAAATTGTTAATGTTTATTTCCATGCTACCCCAATATGGATAATCGCAATCTCTTAAAGTTCACAAGTTCTACACATGTCAACCAATTTGCATAGTCTTGTTCGGCAGGGCCGTGCGCAGGATTTTCCCCTGGGGGGGTTTTCATCTAGTTTTACAAAAAATAAAGTCAGTCTATGGCGCAATGATAAATGATGTTAATTTGATTACGTTAGCGTTTGGCAACCATTCATATTTTATTGCCAGCATCTCCGAGAAATATTTTGATACATTCATCGGCAAAATTGCATTTTTCAGTAATCCATCTATCAGTACACTTAAAAGAATTTGTCAGTAGAAGAAAGCAGAAAGTCTACTGAAAGAGCAGATTTTCTGCTGAAAAAGAAACAGACAGAGATTTGCTGATCTGCTGAGATGGTAAACAGCTGTCTGCTGTTTTTAGCAATATAGAAATAAACTTTAAGCATATATACAGAAAAGTATGACCACTTAAATATACATGTTAACAAAACTTTTTTGAATAGAAGTTATTATAAAGCTATTGATTACCACGGAAAGATATTGCGATTGTCTTTTTAATGATACGCATATTGCCCCAAGCTAATATAAAAAGGAACGCTTTTCTATTTTTATGATTTAATTAACAGCAGCCAATTTTAGCAGACTGCATCTCTTCAGAAGTGTGAATGGTGATGTAAGATTGCAGAATAACTGCTGTTATAAAAAAACTGCTGTAATAGCAAAAAAGTTTCTGCTGATAGGCAGCCATGCTTTTATTAACAGACTTGTTCTCTAAGTGTAGAACTTCTTTTTAGTTGCTTGAAAGTACATACATACATACTAGAATGGCTTCAAAATAAAAGTTGTTGATGTTCCCGACTAAAATGAAAGATTGGTTTGTTTTATGTGTTCTCCCAAAATATTTCGCTTTTATCATTGTCCGTTCGTGAGGACACGTTCAAAATAACCTCTACAAATCAGGGGTTTCTTGAATAAAATTCACGGTGAGAATGGTATTTAGAAAAAACCTGCTAGAAATTAAAATCTGGTCGGAGCCTTATCAAACCAAATCAAAAACTTGCATTTTAACCCAGAGAGAGGGTACAATTTTAACATTGTTGTCCAATTTCTATTTCATTTTTTATAAAAACCGCAATAACTTCCATATTTTTAGTTCGATTTGTTTTTGTTTAATCGTTGAAGGGGTATGGATCACCAATACCTCTTACAAAAAGCTAATTTAAAAAAAAAAAACATCTGAAATTTTTGTCTTTCAATAGATAAATTGGGATAGAAGTGAAACTACAGGTCACTAATAGGAAAACTCATACTCAGTTTTTTATTTCATGGTCGTTTGAGTTTTTTACAGGACTTTTAATTTCCAAAGGATGTAAATGTTTCAATAATTTAGTTTCGTACTTTTGCGTGTCATACAATGGCGATATGGGTATCAAATGAAGAAGAAGAACATCTGCTAAATATATTTTTAATTTCATGCGTCTATCTACGTTAATTTAACAATTACAACCGTTTCAATTTTCACCCTTTATGTATATTATTCATGTTATAATTTTTAATGGGGAAAATTTGAAATGGTTGAATTTCTTTCCACAAATTGGGGTTATATAAGACTAGAATGTGTTTGCGATGCAAATAACCCCATATATTAGTTTTTACTTCACATTTAACCCACTGGGTATTAACAAAAATTTGCGGCCCTTAATGGGTTATCAATACCTCTCCAACGAGCCCCTAAAACATAAATCGAACTAAAAACGTGGAAGTTATTGCAGATTTTTTAAGAAATGCATCAAAAATTGCACTAAAATTATATAAATCTGCCCTTTATTCTGGGTCATGTAGCAAGTTTTTAATATGGTTTGATAAGGCTCGGGTCGGATTTTAATTTCTAGAGGCTTTTTTCTCAGTACCATTCTCATCGTGAATTCTTTTTAAGAAAAACTTGATATATGGAGGTCATTTTGAATGCGTTCAGCTAGCGAACGGACAATGCTAAAGCGAAATATTTTGGGAGAATACATAAAACAAACCAATATTTCATTTTAGTCGGGAACATCAACAACATTTTTTCCTTCCTCACAAAAAAGCCAGTCTAATACATATATATTTTCAGGCCCCGCATTTTTTTAAGATAAATGCAGAAAATTGGATATTCTTGTTGACAAAGTATGTGTTTTGGGGTTTTTATTTATACTGTAGTTACATGAGTAACAGGATGTTTACTCAAAATCTTTATACGCATATTCCGATTAAATAAAAAATATTTGGAAATGTTTCTTCATTTTTATAATCTTAAATATGTATAAATTCGAATAACAAATACAGATTTTTTGTATTCGATGAAATGCAAGAAGAAACACGTACAAATTTTAATTCCAAAAACCAAATAATTGGTATTTTAGAGTTTCGTACACAAAAATAAAAAATATTAACTATTAATAAATTCAAATATTTGATACAAGTGAGAAATATGAAAAAAATTTCAGTAAGTTAAAACTCATTTCTTATTGTTTTGCAGCTTTACAGTAGATTTTAAAATAGAGACATGCACGCAGAGAAAAAATGCATTACGTAGAAACGAAATTTTACACACGTGAACATCGTTTTTGAGTTTCTTTTGTGGGGAAAATTAGTTTGTTTGCGGTACAAATGTAATAAGTTGTTGTAAATGAACAAAGTGAAATATATTTACATATATCAAACAGTTTTCTTCGTTTGTCGAAATGGATTCGTATTATCATTACAAACTCCCAAAACATTTAGAAGTAACAGAAACTGTTGTTTTTGCATCTGTGATAAAATAGGTCACATCGGTTCAGATTAAGATACAGTTCCATGTCGCATCGCAAATGTTACAAAGCACGCATAGCAAACGGAATATACGAATAGCCACACCATATACTTTACAATGATTTCATTCCAATCAGATATACTACAAATTATTTGCTTTTATTGAGAATTTGTAGATTTCATTATGATATCATAGTGATTCTTATGTACACTTTTTTAAAATTACTAAAAGATTTTTTATTAAATTTCCATACTTGTATAGTAGTACACAACTAAAAGCTCTTAAGAAATTGCTCTAATCAAATGTGAAGAAGTGGCGAAAGTAAAGTGATTTTTTAGATTTATTTAGATTTTTTAGATTTTTTAAGAGCTTGATAACTTTTTTTAAAAAAAACGCATAAAATTTGCAAAATCTCATCGGTTCTTTATTTGAAACGTTATATTGGTCCATGACATTTACTTTTTGAAGATAATTTCATTTAAATGTTGACCGCGGCTGCGTCTTAGGTGGTCCATCCGCTTAGTCCAATTTTGGCATTTCCACGTTTTTGAGTAACAGAGACCCAATTGGTGCGAACGGCGACGAATCGAAAATTGGTGGTCATCATTAACACTGGCCGATACAGCTGCGATATTTTCTTCAGTTCGCACTCTACGTAAGCGTGTTGGTGGTTTAATGTCCAACAATGTAAATTTGGTGCGAAATTTAGTCACAATAGCCCGAATAGCCGCTTCAGTGGGTCGATTAAACTGACCATAAAATGGAAGCGCGCAATGAACTTTCTTAACAGAGCACGCATTTTGATAATAAAATTCAATAATTTGCAAGCGTTGTTCGTTTGTAAGACGATTCATGATGAAATGTCAAAGCATACTGAGCATCTTTCTCTTTGGCACCATGTCGGAAATCCCACGTGATCTGTCAAATACTAATGCATGAAAATCCTAACCTCAAAAAAATCAGCATTACACAATCTTGAAATAGGCACAATACGTTTGTTTGTATTTTTCATAACCTTTGTCCGAAATTCAAGAAAGTGTCCACGATTTGTTATGTAATTTTCGTATTTACATGATTTTACCACAAAGTTACCATTTCAGATGAGATTTTTTAAAAAGAACTTAAAAATTCTATATTGTATTGCTTCAGAAAGTCTAGAAGGTTTTAAAAAAGTATATGTTCGAAACCTCTCTGGGGGGGTTTGAACCCCCCCTTGCGCACGGCCCTGTTGTCCGGTGTAGGTCGAGGGTACGTTATATATCATGGAACACATTCGTTTTGCAAAACACTTCAAAATATTTATCAGAGATCATGGAAATTAATTATGTTTCCATTCCGTCCATAATAATCCAGGCGAATTTATGGAATTACAATTTTGAAGAAAGGGAACGTAAATATTCGAGTGGGTGTATAAATCTGAACCGCCTCAGTCAGAGGTTCTGATCCCACTGTTATGATATTTCTTTCATTTTCATTTGCCATCACTGCATAAAGCAGATATAATGAATAATGAACGCTCCGAATAGCACTAGATATTCTGGGGAAAAAACACTAAGTTGGCAACAACGTATTAGCTAGGCTGCTCTGATACATGCGTCAGTATGTACGTACGTCTGAGCACAGCATCGATCGGACACGCTGTAGATAGTCATCTACTCAACGAGTACCAGTATTTAGGCATTGGTATTTTTATGGAAGTTTTTCGCAACAACAACGCAACGACTACCTCAAAGAAACGACAAAAATACCAAAAAATACCAACATCTGGTCAGTATTTTTCGAGTATTGTGTTGGAATGAATGACTGAACTGGACTGACATGATGACGATGCTGGTTTTGGGGATTCCGTGTTAAACCGCATGTAGTCGTTGTCTCAACGCCACCGGAGCCACCAGCCACTAACACTCACTCAGTGACTCCATCATCAACAACAACAATATAATGACCAAATTTAACTGAACGTCGCTCTCAACAGAAGATGAAGGTGGTGGCGTTGGTGTCTGAGTTGGCTGTGTTGTGAAGCTCTCGAACAACATTCACCGACGTTCCAACAGCATTGAAATGGCTCCTCGAACTGCCCACCAGTATCATCATCAGAATTTAAAGATCTTTATTTGCGGATGAGTTGATCATAGGTAATGGGGGTGGATTAAAATTAGAAAATTTATTATTTCTACTGTGGTCAGGATACCTGGTTTCATGGCAAAAAGTCACATTAGTGCTCAAAGACAGGTCGCAATTGTTGTCCGATTATCATGAAATTTGGCGGAAGTTACTTTTTTTGGCCAAGCACGATCGGTATTGAATTTGGAGGAAATCGGTTCAGATTTAGATATAGCCTCCATATAAATATTCATATAATTTACACTATTACTGCTCTAGAATACACATTTTACATGGGATCATGACGAATTTTCAGGATCGTGTTATATTTGAACTAGAAACAGTTAACGGGAAAGTGGACCACATGGGTAAATGGTTTGATATAGCCCCATACACATGTACTTCCGATTTACAATATTACTGCTCTAAAATGCACATTTTATATCAGATCTCGATCAAATTTCCCACACAATGTTAAATTTAGACTAGAAACACCTATTTTGAAAGCCAGCTATATAGGTCAATGCCCATACAAATGGGCCGCCAATTTACACTATTATCGCACTAGAACCCACATCTTACATTGGATCTTGATAAAAATTTGCAGATCATGTTATATTTCAATAATGAATACCTACTTTAAAAGTGATCTATAAGGACAACTTTTTAATATTACAAATTTGCAGATTATATTATACTAGCAGTACCCGCTGCTTCGCACGCGAAAAAGCCAGTTATTTGTTAATTTTATCCGTCTTTGTTTTTGGATAGTATTTATTTAATTTTCTTTTGGTGGATATAGATAAATCTAAAATAGTAATTTGGAAACCTAGTACTAACACATAGTCAAAGGAATGTGCTTGTCGATATGCACTATTTTAGCTGAACTACTTCGTATGTATAATTTTCTACCAAGTTTTGAACAAAATATTACAACCATTTATATCCTCGATCTCATGTTTCTAGATTCAGCCAGCCAGTTTATAACTTTTAGCACTTCTTTCCCAAAAAGTACACATTTTGAAAAATCACTATAGGTAAAATGTGTTTTTGCTTCCCATAAAAATATGTACTTTATTTGGTAACACATTTATTCCTTGTTGTCCCGTATCCCCCCTTTTAAGTAAAAATTTTGAAATATCCATTTATATTCCGCGCTTACGTAATTAAATGATTGTACAGCATTTTTATCCCTTTTCGTCCCGCGCACCCCTTAAAAGTACAAATTTCGAAAAATCAAACTACTGCACTTCTATATGGTCAGAGAAATTTACACACTAAATTTCACGATTCTAGCTGTAATCCTAAAGTTGGTACCATTTTTATCCCTTTTTGTCCCGCTCACAACTTAAAAGTACAAATTTCGAGAAATCCATTCCATATGTTGTCAGAGAAATTTAAACACAAAATTTTACGACTATAGCTGAAATATTTTAGTTATTTTTATTCCGCTCATTGTTTATAAGTACAAAATTAGAAAAATTCGTTTAGATTTGCGCTTCTAGTTGTCAGTGGAACTTACACACCACATTTCACGACTATAGCTCCAATACTTTAGTTGGTACTACTTTTATTCCTTGTTGCTCACCCCATATAAGAAAATTAAAAAAAATCCATTTAGATTGCGCTTTACACACAGTTTACACTCCAAATTTCCCGACTATAGCTGCAATTCTTAAATTGGAACCCTTTTTTGTCCCGCCTACCCCCTAAAAGTACAAATTTCGAACAATTCAATTATACTGCGCTTGTACATGGTCAGAGGAATTTACATACCAAATTTCACGATTCTAGCTGTAATACTTTAGTCGGTACCATTTTTGTCCCTCTCGCCCCCTAAAAATACAAATTTCGAAAAAATCTATTTTTACTTCGTTTCTATATGGTGAGAGGAATTTACATACCACATTTCACGATTCTATCTGCAATACTTTAGTTGGTACCATTTTTATCCCGCTCTCCCCTTAAAACTACAAATTTCGAAAAATCCAATTTTACTTCATTTCTATATGGTCAGAGGAATTTACATACAAAATTTCATGATTCTAGTTGTAATACATTAGTTGGTACCATTTTTATCCCTTTTTGTCCCGCTCGTACCTTAAAAGTACAAATTTCGAAAAATCTAATTCTACTTCGTTTCTATATGGTCAGAGGAATTTACATACCAAATTTCACGATTCTAGCTGTAATACTTTAGTTGGTACCATTTTTATCCCTTTTCGTCCCACTCGCCCCTTAAATGTACAATTTTCGAAAAATCCAATTTTACTTCGTTTCTATATGGTCAGAGGAATTTACATACCAAATTTCACGATTCTAGTTGTAATACATTATTTGGTACAATTTTTATCCCTTTTTGTCCCTTTTAAAGTACAAATTTCGAAAAATACAATTTTACTTCGTTTCTATATGGTCAGAGGAATTTACATACCAAATTTCACGATTCTAGCTGTAATACTTTAGTTGGTACCATTTTTATCCCGCTCGTCCCACTCGCCCCTTAAAATACAATTTTCGAAAAATCCAATTTTACTTCGTTTCTATATGGTCAGAGGAATTTACATACCAAATTTCACGATTCTAGTTGTAATACATTATTTGGTACAATTTTTATCCCTTTTTGTCCCTTTAAAGTACAAATTTCGAAAAATCCAATTTTACTTCGTTTGTATATGGTCAGAGGAATTTACATACCAAATTTCACGATTCTAGCTGTAATACTTTAGTTGGTACCATTTTTATCCCGCTCGTCCCTTAAAAGTACAAATTTCGAAAAATCTAATTTTACTTCGTTTCTATATGGTCAGAGGAATTTACATACCAAATTTCACGTTTCTAGCTGTAATACTTTAGTTGGTACCATTTTTATCCCTTTTTGTCCCGCTTGCCCCTTTACAGTACAAATTTCGAAAAATACAATTTTACTTCGTTTCTATATGGTCAGAGAAATTTACATACCAAATTTCACGATTCCAGCTGTAATACTTTAGTTGGTACAATTTTTATCCTTTTTTGTCCCGCTCGTCCCTTAAAAGTACAAATTTCGAAAATTCCAATTTTACTTCGTTTCTATATGGTCAGAGGAATTTACATACCAAATTTCACTTTCTAGCTGTAATACTTTAGTTGGTACCATTTTTATCCCTTTTTGTCCCGCTCGTCCCTTAAAAGTACAAATTTCGAAAATTCCAATTTTACTTCGTTTCTATACGGTCAGAGGAATTTACATACCAAATTTCACGTTTCTAGCTGTAATACTTTAGTTGGTACCATTTTTATCCCTTTTTGTCCCGCTCGTCCCTTAAAAGTACAAATTTCGAAAAATCCAATTTTAATTCGTTTCTATATGGTCAGAGGAATTCACATACCAAATTTCACGTTTCTAGCTGTAATACTTTAGTTGGTACCAATTTTATCCCTTTTTGTCCCGCTCGTCCCTTAAAAGTACAAATTTCGAAAAATCCAAATTTACTTCGTTTCTGTATTGTCAGAGGAATTTACATACCAAATTTCACGTTTCTAGCTGTAATACTTTAGTTGGTACCATTTTTATCCCTTTTTGTCCCGCTCGTCCCTTAAAAGTACAAATTTCGAAAAATCCCTATTTGTAGCTCGTCTGCATGGTCATTGCAAGGAACTCATTCATGTTTATAGCTACTGCCGTTTAGTCAGGACGAAGGTTCGATGTTTATCCCTTTTTGGGCCATTTTATCCCCTAAAAGTACGAATTTCGTAAAACCCTTTCTTAGTCGACGTCTACGTCATATTTGGGAACTACCCTGAAAATTTCATGACCCTGGCTTCAGCCGTTTGGTCTGGGGGCTGGTCAATGATAAGTCAGTCAGTCAGTCAGTCAGTCAGTCAGTCAGTCAGTCAGTCAGTCAGTCAGTCAGTCAGTCAGTCAGTCAGTCAGTCAGTCAGTAACGCAACTCTTTTATATATATAGATTTCAACTACGAATACATACTAATACGAATAAGTCAAATATAGGTGTCTATATTTTGGTATAACCCCCATACAAATTGGGCCCCCATTCTTCTCTATTACAGCTATAGAACTCACATCGTGCATTAAATCTCGATACAATTTTGCATTGTATTATTACCCCTCTAGGAAGTTTTTCAAGTTTTGTATATTATATTATATTTCAACTAAGAATACAAACTATGAAAGTCAAATATATGTGTGCATCAGGGCCGTGCGCAGGACTTCCCCTGGGAGAGGTTTTCATATAGTTTAACAAAAAATAAAGCAGGTGAAAATTCTGTTAATTATTTTAGTCAATTTTCAATCAAAGTTCAGTTTTTCTCGAGAAGTCTAGTCAGTCTATGGCGCAAAGTTTGTGTTCAAATGTTCTTACAATACAGATAGAAGTTGAAATCTGTAGTATATTCTTCTCTTATAGGTATATCGTATATTACCCGGTTCAAATGTAAATACCTTTTTATACCCTACACCACAGGGTATAATGACTAGGTGTAAGGTATCTTATAGTCGGCCACGCCCGACTTTACTTGTTTTCATTTTTGATCGTTTTTAAAATGCAGTATAATAATAAACATTTGTTTAGGTAATATACCAAGGTAAACTTAATTAGGTGACAAAGGAATAGAATACGAGGAATCCGAGTAATTGGCTCCGACTGCGAGTTATTCAGAAGATTCCAAAACATCAGAAATCATCATCCATTTAAAATTCAAAACACAAGAGCAAAGATTAAATGCCCAATCTATAAATAAAAAAACAAAATATAAAAATTAGAAATGAAATTTTAATTAATAACACAGTCCAATGCCACATCTGATTTTAAATCTGTTTTTTTATTTTGTACTTTATTAAGTTTTCGAAGTATATGTTTATAGTCAGAATTTAAAACAAACAAGTAAAAACGGCGTTAAGTTCGGCCGGGCCGAACTTTATATACCCTCCACCATAGATTGCATTCCACAGGGGTTATCGGTTTTCGTAGAAGTGCAGTAATATAACAGGAAAATATAAATTTTTTAATATAGCCAAACAAAAACAAATACAAATATTGAAAAAATAATTTTATAAATAATTGTAATATTTTAATTATTTCAAATCAAAAAATAAATATTCTTATATTTATATTTTCAAAAAGCTTAAATACCATAAATATTGGTAGATAGTGGGTGCTACAGTTATATTTCCATTCTACTTTAATTTCAAAAGTACAAATTTTGAAAATTCATTATCAGACGTACATAGTGCAAAATAACCTATCTTCACTTCACAAACTTTTTATTTTGCGTGTCTATGCAGAGGAATGTATACACCGAATTCCATGATTCTAGCTGCGCCCATTTGGTTGGTACCATTTGTGCACCCTTGACGTTTCCACGCAATTCGAATTTCATCATTCTAGCTGTAGTCGTTTAGTTGGTACTATTTTTATCCCTCTGTACCATTGTATCACTTGAAAGTACGAATTTTGAAAAATCAGTTTATTTTCCGTGTCTACACAGTCAGAGGAATGTATACTCCGAATTTCATGACTCTAGCTGCGGTCATTTGGTTGGTACTATTTTTATCCCCTTTTTCTATATTGACCCCAAAAAAGTACGAATTTCGAAAAATCAGTTTATTTTCCGTGTCTACACAGTCAGAGGAATGTATACTCCGAATTGCATGACTCTAGCTGCAGTCATTTGACTGGTACTATCTTTATCCCCTTTTTTCATTTTAACCCCAAAAAGTACGAATTTTGTAAAATCCGTGTATTTGACTTGTCTATGCAATCAGAGGAATGTATACACCGAATTTCATTATTCTAGGTACAGCCGTTTGGTTGGTACCATTTTTATCCCTCTATTCCCATTTTACCCCTTAAAAGTACGAATTTGGAAAAAATACTTTTATATTATGTATCTACTCAATTAGAGGAATGTACACACAGAATTTCGTGTTTCGAGCTGTTGTCGTTTAATATGTACCATTTTTATCCCTTTTTTGCACCATTTCACCCCTTACAAATAAGAATCACTTTATGATGCACGTTTTTGCTATAAGGGGAATGCGCATACCAAATATCAAGCAAATATAAACATACATATTGAAAAAAACATGCTTAAATACGCTAAAATATTAGGGATTATTATGTGTATTTTTAGTCCTTGTGAGGGAACAAATTTTCCCTTTAGGCCGATTTCGCCCCGTTTCAATCCCAACCGATCTACGACTATAAGACGCATTTATGGAAAATTTGGATGTCCTAGCTCCTTTCGTGTAGATGCTAGTGTGCTTTCAACAGACGGACGGACATGGCTAGATCGTCTTAGAATTTTATAACGATCAAGAACTTTACTTTATAGGGTCTCATGTCGATATTTCAAGGTGTTACAAACGGAATGACAAAGTTGGTATACCCCCACCCTGGAGGTGGAGGGTATAAAAAGTAGGTGATAGTAAATTTAAATACATTGTCAGAAATCAGCTTGTCTTTTATCGCCAGTAGTTCTCGAGATACCTCGCAAAAAATTTAAAACTATTTCTCTCCACTAGTATATTATATTTTTGGGTTTTTGTTTGTAATACTAACTAGTAAATCAAAAAAAAAAAAATTTCAAATCCATGCTTTATGCAAGCAGAATTCTATTGGGCCTAGAAATTCTTTTTTAGTTATCTTTTGTAGAAGGAAAAATTACTGCAAAATTTCAGTTTTTTATCTGCCATAGAACGGCATATATTCGAAAATGGGTTTTAACTTCGTATGGGAGGTGCCACGCCCACATTTCCATTACCGCCCATTTTTGTCACAACTACGCACGTTAATGCTAGATGCACTTACACAAAATTACAGTAGGTGTAATTTTGGTTTTAACTTCATATGGGAGGTGCCACGCCCACTTTTGCATTACCGCCCATTTTAGGCGTAACTACGCACATTGATGCAAGATGCACTTACACACAATTTGAGCACTATACGTGTCATAGAACTGACACTATTCGATAATATGTTTTAACTTCGTATGGGAGGTGCCACGCCCACTTTTCCAATACCGCCCATTTTTGGCACAACTATGCGAATTGATGCTAGATGCACTTACACAAAATTTCAGCACTCTAGGTGTCATAGAACTGACAATATTCAATAATAGGTTTTAACTTCGTATGGGAGGTGCCACGCCCACTTTTCTAATACCGCCCCTTTTTGGCACAACTATGCGAATTGATGCTAGATGCACTTACACAAAATTTCAGCTCTCTATGTGTCATAGAACTGACAATATTCAATAATAGGTTTTAACTTCGTATGGGAGATGCCACGCCCACTTTTCCAATACCGCCCATTTTTGGCACAACTATGCGAATTGATGCTAGATGCACTTACACAAAATTTCAGCACTCTAGGTGTCATAGAACTGACAATATTCAATAATAGGTTTTAACTTCGTATGGGAGGTTCCACGCCCACTTTCCCAATACCGCCCATTTTTGGCACAACTATGCGAATTGATGCTAGATGCACTTACACAAAATTTCAGCTCTCTATGTGTCATAGAACTGACAATATTCAATAATAGGTTTTAACTTCGTATGGGAGATGCCACGCCCACTTTTCCAATACCGCCCATTTTTGGCACAACTATGCGAATTGATGCTAGATGCACTTACACAAAATTTCAGCACTCTAGGTGTCATAGAACTGACAATATTCAATAATAGGTTTTAACTTCGTATGGGAGGTTCCACGCCCACTTTTCCAATACCGCCCATTTTTGGCACAACTATGCACATTGATGCTAGATGCACTTACACAAAATTACAGCACTCTAGGTGTCATAGAACTGACAATATTCGATAATAGGTTTTAACTTCGTATGGGAGGTGCCACGCCCACTTTTCCAATAGCGCCCCTTTTTGGCACAACTATGCACATTGATGGTATATGCACTTACACAAAATTTCAGCACTCTAGGTGTCATAGAACTGACAATATTCAATAATAGGTTTTAACTTCGTATGGGAGATGCCACGCCCACTTTTCCAATACCGCCCATTTTTGGCACAACTATGCGAATTGATGCTAGATGCACTTACACAAAATTTCAGCACTCTAGGTGTCATAGAACTGACAATATTCAATAATAGGTTTTAACTTCGTATGGGAGGTTCCACGCCCACTTTTCCAATACCGCCCATTTTTGGCACAACTATGCGAATTGATGCTAGATGCACTTACACAAAATTTCAGCATTCTAGGTGTCATAGAACTGACAATATTCAATAATAGGTTTTAACTTCGTATGGGAGGTGCCACGCCCCTTTGTCCAATTGGTCAAATTTTTCCATTTCCTTGTATTGTCATCGAAAATGATTAAGTGTGCAAAATTTGAGCAAAATTGGTTGAGAAAAAAGCTTTCAAAAATTGATTTCAAATTTTGTGGCACACAAACATATATAGAAAGTAACCTTATATAAAGCATGGAAAAAGAAATCGAGTTCAACCAGCGTTTATTATAGAGTCACATTCCGTTTAATTATTGTGTTTTGGTCCAAGGACAGGCGCTATTGAATTTGGAGAAAATCGGTTCAAATTTCGATATAGGTGGGTGATGGGGATAGACTTTTTCCGCTCCATATATCCCATATTTGATTCAGATTTTGACTCAGATTTTCCTATTTCTCCTAAAAACATTTATTAAAATGAAATGATGAAGTTATAGACATGAAAATTTCTAGTTTTTCGAAATTTGACTTTTATTTTTTCTGGAAAAACAATCTTCATTTGCAATTTTTTCATAATATGATGTATGTAAACCTTCATAGATTTTATGAAGAAACTACCTGTTCAAAACCTGTTTCATATCAATAGTTTGAACGCAGAAACCCAAATTTGCAGACACGAATCCGAGTAAATGTTGTCGGATTCAAATAGACTGAAAATTCAGAACAGAAAACTCCATTTAGATAGAAGTAGCCACAGCATAAGTGAGTCGCTATCTTGGAACAGGACCAATTGATCTTCTGTCACTTTTTACTTTGACTCAAACCACTCTAACAATTAGTTACACACTGGGAACATTTCTACATATTCCCCAAGAAGGACTAATAGTTGTAGCCAACGACGGCAAAAAACAGTTGGTGGTATGAGTAATTTATAATTCATATTAATCATACCACACCCTACACTCTCACTGGTTTCTTTAAAAGGCGCATTTTCGAACACACTGAATATCCGGCTTTTGACACCTCTTCGAGTACTAAATAATAAATATTATTTCTAACCTTTCTGTCAAAATGATTCGAATATCTCATATGGGTAACCATAAGCTGCATTATGTCCGAGGGTGCAATTGCGTTTTAAAAATAGGATATGGCAAATTAGACTTCTGTGGTTGTAATTCTTTTAAGAAGTGTGTGAAACATAAATCCGGCTTTGAAATAAAAACACGGCTTTTGACACCTCTTCGTGTATTAATTAATAAATATTAATTTGAGTCGAAGCGAGAGAATATTATTTCTAACCTTCTGTCAAATTGATTCGAATATCCCATAAGCTGCATTACGTCCGAGGGTGCAATTGCGTTTTAACTATGGGATCTGGCAAACATTCGAAAATTTAATAAGTTCAGATAATTGTTTCTTACGACGCTTTGGTTATTATTTGTGAAAATATTATCCAACCAATTGAACACACCTCGTTGAGATGCAACATTTCGCAGAGTGTGAATCAATTAGCCGTGGTGCTTTCTTACCTTGCACTTTGGTGGTAACCGAAGAGCGGTTAATGTGATTATTAAAAAGCAATTGCAATTGTAAATTATATTCGAATAAGTAGATTCTACCACGTGTTGATGTCATGCTAAAGGAGTCACCTTAAGCACCCACGTGAAGCACTTATTTAGCCTTTCAAGGGCAGATAGAGAAAGATAAAATATCCTACCACAAACACAAATGTTTGAACATAACTGAAAACTTTTGTAGTGATACATTATAAGTCTTTGAGCAAGCACTTGAGAGGGACACTCAACTGTAACAAACTGTAACTTAACAAATATATACGAAATGAGAAGAAGCTGACAATCCCCCATTCACCAATCGTATCCTAACTTTAGTGACGACTCTATCGCCCTCAACTCTTCTTCTCTTCTTTTCCTCACGGGTATTCGAGACATTTTAATTCCTTGAGGCAAAAGTACCATGAGTCGTTAGAGAATTGTTTCATTTGTATATGGGTTATTTCAAAACCCGACCCCTTTTGATTTATATAAAATTTGGCACGTTTGTTCTCCTCGTTGCTGGGAATTCTTTGATGTCAGTGTAATTTTTATTTTTTCTCAAAGATGACAATTTGCAGTGTTTCTAGAAATGGATACACTACTTTATGTTGAATTATTGTCCACATGCATCATCGGATTATAAAAGCAATGTAACAGCGGAAAGCTCTTGGCGACTGCTTTAAGATGACATAGTAAATTGTTCATGTCCTGGTGGGACAATGATATTCCAAATGTCAAAATATATTTTATCCTTGAATAGCCTTACATTTGATTTTTTTGCAAAATTTTTCAGAAAATAGCCCAAAATATTCTACGAAACCTGTCAAAATTTCAGGATGATTTCTTGAGGACCAAAAATTAAAAAAAATGTTTAGGTCCTTAATGGGATAGGAAATACAAAAAGCACAATTAGTGATTAGTACCATTCTTGTGGGCTCTTTCAAACACAAATCGAACCAAAAACGTGGAAGATAGAACGGATTAAAAAAATAATTATAAATATTTCTAAAATCTAGATCAATTTTTTAATAAACAAATATACTTAGCTTTAGTAAATTTACTGCATAATTTTCTCACAATAAGTAACAATATACTTGGTTTGAGTAATATGTTCATACTAAAAAATTCTTCAATTTGATTGTTGTTTAGAATATTTGAACTAAAGGTTAATTCCATCCAAAATCAACTTAAAAACTATGGTTTTAGAAATTCGTCATCTCCGATTTTGATGAAATTTGGCACATATTCTACACGTTCTTGCTGGTTCTGTGGCGGTAGCTTCGTTAACGATGTAACAACTTATGAACGCGTCATCAGATTTTAACGCCAAGCGATATCAATCCTGAAACGTTTTCACCTCCTCTTTACGAATATAAAAGACTCCAAAAATTCAATATATCATAAATCCTTGAATATCCTGAAATCATATCTTCCATTCTCTTAATTTTTTAGTGTATTATAGCTTATTTTATTCTCTACATCAATGGCGAATAAAATTTCCTGAATTGAATTGTTCCCTTCAAATTGCAATCGTGATTTTTAGTACGTTTTCTGCCGTGTTTCGTTGAATTAATATCCTTATTTCTGCTGCAATGAAAATAAGTGAAAACTATTCAAGGGCTATATTGTTACCAACTTAAGTCTCCATGGGAGTGAAACTTGCATGTGAATATGTTATCCTTCTATTCGCGATAAGGGTAAATATACCAAAATTCAGAGTGGGGTGACCATTAGGGCGTACCTCAAAAAAAAAGTTCGCCGTACACCTTCGAATATGAAGTATTATTGAAAGGTAGTTTCAAAAAAAAATTTTTATGCCGAACGTAGGGGTCGCGCTTTTACATTTTTCTATATAACTTCTGCATTTATTAACGGATTTTAAAGTGTGATACATCGATGTTTTTGCCGACGAGGCCGATTTTTTTGTCTTTGAAGTCATTGAGCTCAAGCACCCCCTTCTGGTACTTACCCATCATATCTCAGTTGCTACTACCCTAATGTACCACTCTAATATCAGAAAATTAAAGCTCGCATAAAATCATGAATCATGCTTGAGCTCAATGACTTCAAAAAAAATCGGCCTCGTCGAGAAAAAAACATCGATGTATCACACTTTAAAATCCGTTTATAAATGCAGAAGTTATATAGAAAAATGTAAAAGCGCGACCCCTACGTTCGGCATAAAAAAAATTTTTTTTGAAACTACCTTTCAATAATACTTCATATTCGAAGGTGTACGGCGAACTTTTTTTTTTACTTGTAACCTGGTACGCTCTAGTGACCATACATACACTGAAAGATTTATCTTCATAATATTTATGAAAGTGAAAGAAACATTTCATAAAATGTATGAAACATGTTTCATAAAGCACAAATCAATGAAAAGTGCCATAGAATTTATGAAACATTTCTTAAAAACTACGAAGAACTTTTGTCATAAAAATTCAATTCACCAATTTATTTCGAGTTAGATACCAATAAACTTGCACCGTTATTCTAGGCGAAATTGTTCGCGTTTGCTGGCTCGTCCAACAAAAGCCTATTGTTGTGTCCATATGGCCACACAGGTACAATTCGGGTTAACTGGGGACAAATGAGAATTGGCATTCAACGAATAAAGTCGACACACTAAAAATGTAGTTGTGAGTTATGAAACATTTCGTAAAAACTATGAAATCCTTCATTACATTTATGAAGACATTTCATAACACAAATATTTTATAAATTCTTAAATATTATGAAATATGTCACATATTTCATAACATTTAAGAATTGTTTCTTTAATACTATGAAATCTTTCTTTGATCTTATAAAACTAAGTTTCACTAATTTAACAATTTTGTTTTATGAAATATTAAATCTTTGTGAAAAAATTGTATGAAACATTTGATTTTATTTATGAATTTTTCAAACATATTAAGAACAAATTCACTAAATTTATGAAAAACCTTTGAAAAAAATGAAATCGCTTCATAAATATTATGAAGGAAAATTCATTCAGTGTATGCCAAATTGACTCACATAAAGTGCTGGACATTATCGTTCCGATCCGGCAAAGGAACTGGTTTAGTCTTTTCGTTTCATCGTTCCTTGTGGATCCTTTGTTCATATGACTTATTCATTCGTTCAAATGTCATGGCATCTGTTTGTTTACTCGTTCAGTTTTGTCATGAACGTGATCAAAACAATTCTGCCAAACAAGAAAATTTAAAATGTATTTAAGTATGTGTAATTTAATTCAATTAAATATTTATTGCTGGTTGTGTTTAAATTACAACAAGTAAAAACGGCGTTAAGTTCGTCCGCGCCGAACTTTATATATCCTCCACCATGGATTGCATTCCACAGAGGTTGTCGGTTTTCGTAGAAGTGCAGTATTATTAAAGGAAAATATAATTTTTTTAATATAGCCAAACCAAAACAAATACAAATATTGAAAAAATAATTTTATAAATAAATATAATATTTTAATTATTTAAAACCATCCTTATATTTATATTTTCAAAAAGCTTAAATAACATAAATATTGGTAGATAGTGGGTGCTACAGTTATATTTCCATTCTATTTTAATTCCAAAAGTACAAATTTAGAAAATCCATTATCAGACGTACGTAGTGCAAAATAACCTAAAGGTACGAATTTGGAAAAAACTTCCCATTTTGCGTGTATATGCAGTCAGAGGAATGTATACACCGAATTCCATGATTAAAGCTGCGCCCATTTGGTTAGTACCATTTTTACCGCCTCGACGTTTATACACAATTAGAATTTCATCATTCTAGCTGTAGTCGTTTAGTTGGTACTATTTTTATCCCTCTGTACCATTGTATCCCTTGAAAGTACGAATTTCGAAAAATAAATTTATTTTCCGTGTCTACACACAGAGGAATGTATACTCCGAATTTCATGACCTAGCTGCGGTCATTTGATTGGTACTATTTTTATCCCCTTTTTTAATTTTAACCCTAAAAAGTACGAATTTCGAAAAATCTGTGTATTTTACTCGTCTATGCAATCAGAGGAATGTATACACCGAATTTCATTATTCTAGGTACAGCCGTTTGGTTGGTACCATTTTTATCCCTCTATTCCCATTTTACCCCTTAAAAGTACGAATTTGGAAAAAATACTTTTATATTATGTATCTACTCAATTAGAGGAATGTACATTGTACACACCGAATTTCGTGTTTCTAGCTGATGTCGTTTAATATGTAACATTTTTATCCCTTTTTTGCCCCCTTTTCACCCCTTACAAATAAGAATCACTTTATGGTGCACTCTTTTGCTATAAGGCGAATGCGCATACCAAATATCAAGCAAATATAAATAGACATATTCAAAAAACATGCTTAAATACGCAAAAATATTAGGGATTATTATGGGTATTTTTAGTCCTTGTAAGGGAAAAATTTGTCCCTTTGGGCCGATTTTGCCCCGTTTTAATCCCAACCGATCTACGACTATAAGACGCATTTATGGAAAATTTGAACGTTCTAGCTCCTTTTGTTTAGAAGCTAGCGTGCTTTCAACAGACGGACAGACGGACGAACGGACATGGCTAGATCGTCTTAGAATTTTATGACGATCAAGAATATATATACTTTATAGGGTCTCAGGTCGATATTGCAAGGTGTTACAAACGGAATGACAAAGTTAAATTTAAAATATTTAAAATATAAATAAAAATTGCTAAATCCATGTTATATGTATGTAATGTGACCGGTGTGGCAGCACTAAGAAAAAATTGTTCGACAACAACTAATCAGTGTTCCACGAAATCTTCTATAATTTGATTTAATTTAGTAAATTTTGTGACCTTGCGACTAGCACAGGTCAACATAAACATCTTCGAATTCGAGTTTCATATCTGATTTTGCTCAAAATTATTTTTTCAGTCTTCAGTCTAGAATTGTAAACTATGACAAAAGTCATTTAGGAATCATTTTATTCTTCGCTCATAGAAATAATTCAAAATTCTGGGTCAGTGTTATTCCCAAATATTCTCTAGCATGAAGGTATAATTTGAAGAAACACTCAACTGTTTCAGATTGTATGAATATCACAAAAGTGCTAATTGCCACCAAAAAATACCACTTCCGTTTGTCAGCGGTTACTTCAGGCCATTCATTCATTCTCTCAATATAATTCTACTGCTTGTCTTCATGACGCAGAAATCACCGCAATCAAATCCGTGATTAATAAACTGAAGGACAATGACTCTGCTAAATATTTTATCGGCACATATTCACCCATACATATTGATGGGGAAATGTCTAAGAACTGTGTGACTAACGACGGCAAACTTTTGTTGGATTTACCAAAATCCCTACTTCAGGAGGGATTTTTATTGAATTCGGTGGAATCTTTATTTTACCATGACTCACGGGGGTATTTGTGTCTTTTATTTCGGCATCTAATCAATATTATTTGAACCGGGCTCTACATTAATATTTATTCAAATTCTATAGAATGCAAATTTATTTACAAATTGTGTTATACATTATTCCATTTAATCTTTTCAGGATTTCTAGGCATTGTATGTTTTGTCAGATGTATTTCTTTTGAAGTTTTCCATTGTGGTGGTGGTTATAACAACATAAACATGGGGAACAAAGAAGATATTTTGAACTTGAATTAAGTTCACTTTATGCTCTCACATTTATGGACTTAGATTATATTTTTTGTAAATTCATAGAAAAGTGGTTTCTGGAAAGTTGTGTACCAGCCTTCAACTTCAAGATCCTTTCTAAAACCAGCATGTATGTAGTACATGCATATTTATGGACTTGGCCACCACGTAAATATCTACGTTGGCTGGACTTGTTTCGTTAAGAATGCACGACTTTGATGTGTTTCTCGCAGCATCCTTGGACTAAATTTGACTGTTGCTACATATCACTGGTGCCGTATTTACATGACAGCTGACTTTGTCTGCTACGATTTCTTGGTCAAGCGAGCGAGCACGCACAACGACTGCTGCGTCTAAGTCTAATCTGTCACAGATCTTTCCCAGCCAAGAGACGACCGAGGCGACCAAACAAGTTAATGCGACTCCCAAGCACCGATCAACAAATACAATAAATTTTGAAATTTGTTCGAAAAGAAAAAAACCGTTCAATAAGAAAAATTTACATTTTACAAGGCATGCCGGCAGACCGCCATGCGGCCGCGCCATAAAAAGTGCAAGTGCGAGTGGAATTAATACAAACTTGCGAGTAGTAACTCCAAAGTAGATCAATGTTTCAAATGCCACACCACCGCCACCACTTCTAGCAGCGCAGCAGTGGCAACGACAACGGCAGCAGGGGCAGGGCGGCAGCAACATTTACGCGCGCCTATGTGTGGAATATATTTTAAAGTGTTTTTTTGTCATTTGAATTCAGTTTTTCGTAGTCATTAATTTTAATGAATTTAATTGTCGCCAAATGTGTATTACAATTAAAAATTCATTTAATGACATACAAACAATGTTGCTTCGATTTGCTGCAACAAAAATACAACAATATTTGGTTAGTGAAAACTGGAGATTGAAAATTTCGATGCCGAGACAAACGTTTAAACGTCAGAAGTGTCAATAATTCTGTGAATTTTGGATAAATGTAGGGTGAAATTCGGCGTGCTTTTTTTTGCGACTCCCTTTCAGTCAGTCAAAATTATATCGATCACTTCTCATTGATTGAGAAAAGCTTTCGCTTGTTCCTTCGGGGATTTTAGTGTAAAAGTTGGTCAAAGTTTCTTTGAAAAATATCTCAGCAGAAACAATTAAAAAAGTTGGAGTCTGGCTGAGTCTGTTCCTTCTTTCACGCCCATAAAATATTGGATGACCATTCGGGCTCTACAGCAGTGCAGTCATAAAAATCACGAAGGCGTCTAAAAGTTTCGCCAAGCGATGACTGATTTTCAAAGTAAATTTGGATTAATTCGTAGTGTTATTTACGCGTAAATCTATTCAGGATGATACACAGGAATTAAAAACACGAGACTTTCGCCGATTGGGCTCTACAGAAGTGTGTCATAGACATAACGAAGGCGTATATAAGCTTCGCGAATCGATGATTGATTTTACAAAGTAAATTAGGATTATTTCGTATTGTTGTTGAATCTATTCATGATGATCTGCCAGTGTATACTGACAGGGCCGTGCGCAGGGGGGGGTTTTGGGGGTTCAAACCCCCCCCAGAGAGGTTTCGAACATATAATTTTTAAAACCTTCTAGACTTTGTGAAGCAATAAAATATAGAATTTTAAGGTCTTTTAAAAATAACTCGTGGTAATTTTGCAGTAAAATCATGAAAACACGAAAATTACATAAAAAACCGTGAACGCTTTCGTGAATTTCGGACAAAGGTTATGAAAAATACAAACAAACTAAACGAATTGTGCCAATTTCAAGATTGTGTAATGCTAATTTCGCTAATGGACACCAAATTGTTCGGAAAATTTTCATTTTTATTAACCGATACCACTTCTTGACATTTGACTACAGCTATATCTTTTATAGCTGTATCTAAATCTGAACCGATGTGTCCTATTTTCATCACAGATGCAAGAACAACGGTTTCTGTTACTTCCAATGTGTTGGGAGTTTGCAATTATAATACAAATCCATTTCGACAAACGAAGAAAATTGTTTGATATACATAAACTTATTTCTCTTTGTTCACTTACATCAACTGATGACATGTTTACCGCAAAGAAACTAATTTTTCCCACAAAAGAAATGCATTTTTTCTGCGTGTAGGTCTCTATTTTAAAATCTACTTTAAAGTTGAGAAACAATAAGAAATGAGTTTTAACTTACTAAAATTTTTGTTATATTTATCACTTATGTCAAATATTTTCAGAGTTAGTATTTTTTGTACATATGTAACAAGTATTATTCAAAAGAGAAACAACAAATTCATTAACTTGGCTCTACGTAGGAAAACGAAACTATTAAATACAATTATTTGTTTTTTTTTTTGGAATTAAAATATCTAGTTGTCTCTTCTTGCATTTCATCGAATACAAAAAACTGTATTTGTTATTCGAATATATACATATTTTAGATTATAAAAATGAAGAAACATTTCCAAATATTTTTTATTTAATCGGAATATGCGTATAAAGATTTTGAGTAAACATTTTTCATTTTTCTAGATTTTTTGTCGTACTATCAAATTCCATCATTTCGCGTTAATAGCATTTTGATTCCCCAGTTATCAGGCTAAAATGGGAAAAATGGTGGCTGTAAAGTCAAAAATTGTGAAGAGTATCTTTAGAAAAACCGGCGTAACTTTTTATTATATTGAGAATACCAAAATATTTCTTTGGCATGTAATTGCTGACTTCATGGGAATATTTGTGTATGAAAAGTTTCAGAATTATGAATGAAGAAAGTTAAAATATAAGGAATTGCAACGGCGAATTTTGGATTTTTCATCAATTGAAGCGATTTTCGCGACTGGCTACATATAAAGGGTGATTTTTTAAGAGCTTGATAACTTTTTTTTTAAAAAAAACGCATAAAATTTGCAAAATCTCATCGGTTCTTTATTTGAAACGTTAGATTGGTCCATGACATTTACTTTTTGAAGATAATTTCATTTAAATGTTGACCGCGGCTGCGTCTTAGGTGGTCCATCCGCTTAGTCCAATTTTGGCATTTCCACGTTTTTGAGTAACAGAGACCCAATTGGTGCGAACGGCGACGAATCGAAAATTGGTGGTCATCATTAACACTGGCCGATACAGCTGCGATATTTTCTTCAGTTCGCACTCTACGTAAGCGTGTTGGTGGTTTAATGTCCAACAATGTAAATTTGGTGCGAAATTTAGTCACAATAGCCCGAATAGCCGCTTCAGTGGGTCGATTAAACTGACCATAAAATGGAAGCGCGCAATGAACTTTCTTAACAGAGCACGCATTTTGATAATAAAATTCAATAATTTGCAAGCGTTGTTCGTTTGTAAGACGATTCATGATGAAATGTCAAAGCATACTGAGCATCTTTCTCTTTGACACCATGTCTGAAATCCCACGTGATCTGTCAAATACTAATGCATGAAAATCCTAACCTCAAAAAAATCACTCTTTATGTTACAAGCGACCAATCTGACGGATGAAGCTGGCATTTTTAAATTCGCTGTGTACATCACAGAAAATGCGTTTTCCATACAACATTTCCAAGATTTCATGAAAAAAGTTATGGAGTTTACAATAAATCTTATTTATATATTTGGGCATAAATGGCTATGTGCTTATTTCAACATTCATAGTGCTCAATTTTAAACATACAAAAGTGGCCATCAAACCGCGAATAATAGGAAATTTCGAAAACTTTTTAATCGTAGCAATTAGTAATCCTTTTTACATTAAACTGTAGAAGAATGATTAATAATTTCTCTTCAAATTAAGGAGAAAATCAGTTTTTTCGCTCTCCTGAAAAGTTATGTTTTTGTTCATAGCCACTTATGAATATAAGCCCTCGATATGTATGTATGTAATTTCAAGCAAATATTTAATCAAAAGTTATACACTTAGAGAACAAGTCTGTTAATAAAAGCAGCGATTGTCTGCTGCCTATCAGCAGACACTGTTCTGCAATTAAAGCTGTTTTTTGGCATAACAGCAGTTTTCTGCTATCTCACATCACCATTCACACTGCTAAAGAGTTTGCAGTCTGCTAAAATTGGCTGTTGTTAATTAAAATATAAAAAGATAAGCGTTCATAAGCGAGTTTAGCTCGAATTTCCTTTTATATTAGCATGGGACAATATGCGTATCATATATATTGCTAAAAACAGAGCAGAAAATCTGATCTTTCAGTAGACTTTCTGCTTTCTTTTACTGACATATTCCTTTGAGTGTACTGATAGATGGATTACTGAAATGTAATTGTGCCGACAATGTCTGTCGGACGAATGTATCAAAATATTTCTCGAAGATCCTGGCAATAAAATATGAGTGGTTTACAAACGTTCCAGTAGTTGGAAAATTAACTAAATATGAGTAAAGTTTCCTTCTTTCAAAGCCATAGTAAATAGTTCATTTGCTAGAACAAGGGTAGTAGATTTACTTAAAAACTTTTCCTTCGATCTAATAAAAAATTCTTACAATTGAGTAAATTCAAACTTATGTGGAAGAATATTTCCAAGGTTTTAAGCGAGAAAAAATCTGAAATTTTTTGTATGGAAAAAATTCCATTTAGGAAATTTTAATTTAAAAATGTGTTTTTTCCTAAAAGTAAGTTAATATGTTTACTGCAATTTATGCCGAGTTCTTCATACATTTAGGTATTAATGAACTTATAAAAAACATTTGAAATTGTTTAAAAAATTCTTGAATATTAGTCTAAGAAGCAATTCTCATTCGTTTGCAGAGACTTATTTCTTAAATACTTTATGAATTATTCTAAACAACCACTGCGAAGGGGCCTATCTTGCCTTCGCAACAATCATGTAGTAATAGCTGAACTCCTTGTGGCAGAGGTATCATGGAACTTTTGAGACATATTTCATGTTGTCATTTTTTTGTATCAGTTTTGCATACTCTGAAGCAAAACTATTTGTTTGATTTTTTTAGTTAAAATTAACTTATTTTAATTTCACCTTTTTTTCCTTGTATAAAGTAAAATTTTCCTCAGTTTAAGTAAAAATGTACTCGTTTTGAGGAAAAAACAGCAAAATTGTCCTTAGTTTGAGTAATATATAGTTTTAGGAAATTTTCAGCAAAATTTTACTAAGATTAAGTAAAAATTGACTTAGTTTTAGGAAAATTGAGCTTACATTTAGTAAAAAAAATACTTGATTTTAGGAAAAATTTACTTACTTTAAATTCAGCAAAATTTTACTTATATTTAGTAAAAATGTACTTGGTTTCCTAAATTTTAGTTAATTTTAACTCATTGTAGGGTTAACTTTTTTATGAGTGTAGTTGAAACCCCCCCCCCCCCCCAGGGGAAAATCCTGCGCATGGGCCTGTATACTGATAATACATGTTAAAACCTTAGCCCTGTATGATGTCGAAGGACTGTCCTGCTAACCCTTTCGAAACTTCTATCTATGTTAAAAAAACACCCTTTAGAAATACATGTCGCCTTCACGTGTCACTAAATCATTTTAAGCAAAAATTTCGTAAAAAATTAAACACGTTTTTGACATTCCCTTACTTCTTACATTATCCATAGATTATTATTATCCATAGGCCTTATTTTCTCCACTATTTTAAAATAGAATGAAATATTCTGCTTTGAAAGGGGATGTCGCGCTAACCAAAAATAATAAAATCATGATTTTTTAGTGTCATAACTTCTACATTTATCCATTGCACAGTGATTCAGAATCAAAGTCCATCGGCCACCATTCAATAACTTTTGTTCTAGTAAACATTTTTGAGTTCTACAAAAAAATATCCGATTTTTGTTATTTTATTTTTATGCTTTTTTTTCGTGCCAGATTTTTTTTTTCTTAAAAAAATCTAATTGTTTGGAGAATTTGGTTCGCGTTTGAGTCAATTAAAAACTACTACACCGGAGCACAATTTTTTTAGAATATCCTACTACTATATCGAACTTTCATAGAAACATCGGCATCTAAGGGAACCACTACTTTCAGAGGATGCACTGACCTAGAAACATGTAGGGCAAGTGTGATCAGACCTATTGAGAGTACGAATATTGAAGGTACCTTCAACGAAAATTAGAATTTAGTACATAGTTAGTTTTTAAATTAATCTATAAAAAATGTTCGTGTTGATTTTATGAATCAGTATGCCTCAATAAACACAAAACATAACTTATGTCTGGGCATACAATTTTTGATTTTGTGTTCCATAGTGTACTATATACACAATGTATTTAATATTTTAAATGAGAAACTTTGCTTCTGCTTGTGAAATTTGTTTTTCATTTAAAACAAAATTACAGCAAAATCATTACTTTTGGGCCACCTCTTAAACTAAAGATAATTTGACTTATTTGACTCTATATTAATATTCAATAATAGAAATATAATTTAATTTGAACTGGTATATTGTCCTGGCTCAAGACCATTTTGCATCTATATTTGTATATAAATTTGCATTCTATAAAATATAGATGCAAAATGGTCTTAAGCCTGGATAATATTCCAGTTCAAATTAAATAAAACCGAAATAAAACAAACGACAAATTTGAAACAAAATTTATTTCTAAATTTCTTGAAGTTTGAATTGTCATATTTCGAGGTAGACTTCGAAATATGATATGATACGTATACATCTATCAACGCTACAGGATTCTAAAATTTATACTGGGGCCATCAATATTACTGACCGATCATCGCTTTCCCATCATTTTATAGTGCTGAAAGTTTGCATGTAGCCTACGACGGGACTGTAATATTTTCATTTGTTTCGCGTATTTTCTTTTTTTTTATGGGCCACACTACTGTGCAAAATACAATCTGTTCATAATTGTACTTTTGGCAATCATTGCGAAATTTGACATGACCGAGATTATCAATTTTTGTTGGTCGACCAATATCCCAATATCTAAGGTGACCATTCATCCCGCTTTTCGTGGGACTATCCTGCTTTTTGATGGCCAGTCCCGCTTACATTTTCCATCCCACATAATCCCATTTTTTTACAAAAAGTTCCGTTTTTCCTGCTTTTTCGTTTTACATTATTTTTATTACGTTATCGATTACAAATTGTCACTTAAAATTTTTTGTTAACCGACATAAGTTCACAATTTCTAAAATATTGAATTAATTGCCCTTAATCTAAAGGGAACATTTAAGATGATTAGTAGATACCATACTGATACTAGCTGGTATAAAAATACATTCAATAATGTAGTCGTTTGTTTGACCGATTCACAAGCATCTGTACAACGCTTTTTCTTCGATTAACAAAATATACACCCATGAAATAGTAAGCTCATTTAACAACATTATTAAATACAAATTATGTGTAGATTTACATCCAACACAATGATCCAAAAATTTATAAAGATAAAAACATTAAAACTAGTATAAGGGCGTTAAGTTCGGCCACGCCTAATCAGCTTCTAGACTGTCGACTTTGCGTAGAAGTCAACCTAGTTATTTTCAGTCCTTCTTAGGGACCTCTCGACCAATGTTACTATTGACAATCAACAGTCCACACAATCAGGGGAGCCTGAAGTTCATTATTCCAGAACAGTTTGATTAGTACCAACTTCCTCCTTTTCCCATTACGACCCTAAAAGTACGAATTTGAAAAAATAGTTTTTGTTTTGCACACCCGCAAATTCATAAATATTCTAAATTAATTTCTAATCTATATAAAGGGTGGTTAAATTGTAACGGCCGATGTTGAATGTGAACCACACCTAATCGTCAAGTTTTTTTTCTGCATTTCATTTGTCATTTCTCAATTTCAGACTAACTCAACTTGAACCAAGGAAAGATACAATCGAGCAACGCGTTAAAGTTATTCAAGCTTATTATGAAAAAGTGCGTTCAAATCAAAATGCATATCGTGCAATATAATCGTCCATCTTCACCTCAATGGATTCGTCAATAAGCAGAATTGCCACATTTGGGCGAATGGTAATCCAAGAGTGTTTGTCGATAAACCAATGCACCCACAAAGAGTGACTGTTTGGTGCGGTTTATGGGCTGGCGGCATCATCGGGCCGTATTTTTTTCTAAAATGAGGCCGGTCTGGCAGTTACTGTGAATGGTATGTGGACGATAGGTGGTTTCAACAGGACGGTGCCACCTGCCACACAGCTAACGAAACAATGGCTTTTTTGCGCGACAAATTCAATGGTTATCTCACGTGGTGGCGATGTCCATTGGCCGCCAAGATCATGTGATTTGACACCGTTGGACTTCTTTCTTTGGGGTTATTTGATAAGACAGCGACAATTCAAGAGCTAAAGGATGAGATAATTCGGCACATTAACTGCATAGAACCTCAATTATGCCTCAGCGTCATCAAATATTTGTACCATCGGATGGATGTGAGCCGCCGAGGTCGCGGCGGCCATTTGGCCGATATTTTGTTCCATACATAATTGAGCCATACCAATATTATCATAATAAAAAGAAATGACAATAATTTCCTAAATCATTTGTGTTTTAACAACATCGGCCCTTAAAATTAAACCACCCTTTATATACAAATGACTCTGTGTTTGTTTGTTATAGCAGCCTAAACTACTGGACCGATCTTCTTGAAATTTTCACGGTTCATGCTGAACCGGTGGGGAAAATAGGTTATATATTTTTTTTATATTTTCACAAATTGGGGATTTATTAGTTTTTTATAAATTAGCATATTCGGAGTACTATTGCAGCTAGAGTCTTGAATTTTTGTGTAATCTCACTAATTGTTAGTTTGCACAGTTGAGTCGAAAAAGGGTGTTTTTGGAAAAGTGGGCGTGGCACCTCCCATACGAAGTTAAAACGAATTATTGAATATTGTCAGTTCTATGACATCTAGAGTGCTGAAATTTTGTGTGAGTGCATCTAGCATCAATATGTGTAGTTGTGCCAAAAGTTAAAACCTATTATTATGAGCGCCCCGGTAGTCGAGCTGGTAGTGTGCTCGATGGGCGAAAAGTGGGCGTGTCCCTTCCCAATGTTTAGCGAATATGATTCATTCATACAAATGATAGGTTCGTTGGAGGATTGATGGTCACTTTCAAAATTATAATGGAACTTGCGATGTATTAAAGAATCATTTCATTGTTTCATCATTTAGCTAATTTCTACATATTCCAATTGTATTGTATTTCATTTCGCTAGCCGAGAGATTATGTGGAATTTTACATGAATAATTTCATCGTAGATAAAATGTTCATACGAAATTCCCAAATAATGGGTTCTAATAACAGATATCAATATGATAAAAGCGAAAGATGAATCTGTCTGTCTGATATTCTAAATTTTAGCAGTTTTTCGATAGAACCTTTTTTATCCAGAAATGGTAGAAATGATCGTTTTTAACGCTTTCAGTCATTTCCAGTTGAAAATCTCTCATTCACGATTTCGAATCAATCAATTTTGGAATCTTGGCATTTGTGACTTTTTTTCTTAGGACGGCAGTATACCACTAAATATTTTCTGACATTACTGACTCAGTTGGAATTCCCAATGCCGTAAATTAATTCGATTCGCATGGTATTTAAAACGATACATGAACTGACCTATATTCGCCGCATTCACTCCACCTGAAAGTGTATCAATGAGGGAGAGTACATTAAATTTGGTCCGGCCAAGCTTAACACCATATATAATTGTGTGTTTTGTGTGTGTGTTGTGTCTGTGTCTGTGTCTGTGTCTGTGCTTACACTGGGAACCACACCTCATGATTTGCCGCCGCCGCAAACTTCACTTTCATGATTTTATGCGTAAACGTTTACGTTTGCGTTATTTGCGTCATTAATATCGTCTGGAAATCGATTTATTCTCATAATTACGACAATGACTTTGTGATAATATTCAGTAGGTATTTATTAAGTAAACATGTCTGTATGTAAGTTTCTTCGTTAATTATTATTAATTACATTCTGTTTGTGCCTAAATATTTTCATTCCTTAATCACACTTCATTGCAAAATTTGTTAATAATTATTTCTTTTCTTCGTTTGTGTCATTGCAGAGAAAATTTATAGTCAAATTGAGAAACAAAGATACGATGGCTGGTATAATAATTTAGCGCATCCCGATTGGGGTTCCGTTGGTAAGTACACTGAATCATTCAATAATTAATTAAATGCGATCGATGGAACAATTTGGATCACGACGTCAATAGTCTCCATTAAATGATGTTAACCATTTCTGCACGAGCAGCACGAACAATTCTTGTGAATCATTTTGATCACGGTGGGACGGACGACTCATTTCAATCAATGTTGGGGAATCTCTATAACGAATATCAAGTTGTTCTCTGGATTTGCATAATCGTTCCGAATAAACAGATATGCACCTTAGGGTGTCCAGTACCACAGTGTGATGATAACGAGGTAAATAGTGGGAAAACAGTAGTTCGCGTGGAGTAATTTCCTTCCACTACATCTGTAGAGATGTACTCAGGAAAAACTGAATCCTACAATGAGTTCAAATTAACTAAAACTTAACTTCGTATAGCGCTAAATCAATATTTCTTTATACGAAGCTCAGTCTTTTCCTTGAAATTTGGACATCCTTTGATTATTTGTTTGATTCTAGTTAAATTGTTCATCATACCATCATTTACTCAAACTAAGTATTTACGTACTAGTATTTTTTCCTCAAAACCAAGTAAATATTTAATACGCCCTTTTTAAATGTTGTTCAGAATAGATTGAAATTCAGAACATATCAATTGATTTTAAGAAATTCCATTTGGAATTCAGTTGATTTTCAGAAACTCTATATCATATTCAGAATTCATCAGTTTATATACAGAAATCTGAACTCTATTGATTTTAAGTAAATCCATTTGAAATTCTGGAATTCATTTCGTTTCGAATTCGGAAGTTATCAAATGACATTCAGATAGTATTTCATTGCTGTGTATTCAAGGGTAAGGCTTTCTAATTTTCAAAAGTGTGAATAAATACAGCAATGTCGCAAGTTTATGTTGTACGAGGATATTTCGCGCCTAGATGGTATTAAAATGTTCCAAAATCTTTGTAGAGTTTTAAATGGAGCTTCTGAATTTCAAATGGAAAGTTCTGAATTTCAATTGATGTGATCTGAATTTTAAATGATAGTTTCAGAATTTCAAAAGGAAATTCTGAAAATGAAATAATAGTTTCTGAATTTCAAATGATGAGTTCTGAATTTGAAGAGGAATTTCTGAAAATAAATTGATTTCTGAAAATCAATTGATTCTGAATTTCAATTGATGTATTCTGAATTACAAATGGTCTTTTTGAATTACACTTACATTCCTTCGTAAGACGAAATATTCGAAATTCGGATGTATCACATTCAAAACACAATGTATCAATAACACTGCCCAACAAATTTAGAGAGGAACTACAGTACACAAAAATGATTCTCATAGAATTCCACAATACAGTTCTGACAATAAGAATTCTCTCAACAACTTACAATACTTTTATCAGTAATGCTCCCTTCGACCAAAAAATGCAAAATTTGATCCACTCTACATGCCTATTATCTACTCAACATACCCTTTTAGAATTAAAGAACATTGTCCACACAAGTATCGCATTACATTGGGTCCCAAACTTAAAACGCTATTTTTTAAATTTTCCACCACAATCAGCCATTAAAGTTAACAATTTTGGAGGGGACACCCTAATGTGCATACCATGTTTTCAAAGATATTCCTTATTAATGTTAGTCTGATTGCGCGCAACTGAGTCCCAGGAAGTAAATTACAGGTGTTAGCTATAAAATGATTTGTAAAAGATTTATTATACAACACTCATGTCAGTCAGTATTCCAGCTAGAGAGATAAGAACCGAAAACCCGGTTTGACTCTTTCGGTGGTCCAACCTTTTTCTACCGTGATCGACCCAAGGCAATATTTATCAGTAAAATGGAAGTTCGACTGTGTGGGACCTATATATAAAACTGAACCGATCTGAGCCATTTTCATTTTCTTAAGATGTTTTGTCGATTTTGAAGAAAATCTGTTAAAATATGTGGTATCTAGAGTGAAAAGAGACAAATCGGGAGTGAAATTCGTATGGGGGATATATCTACATCTAAACCGATTTTCTTCAAATTCGTCCTTATCCCGAAAAACTTCGTTGTGCAAAGTTTCATTTAGTTCTGGCTACACCTGTACTTTGATTACAAGATTAGATGGACGCTCAGACGGTCGAGCATTGCCAAATTGATTCAAAAAGTGATTCTAAGTCGACCGGTATAATTAAAAATTTTATACACTATCTCGTTTCCTTTTGGGTGTTACAAGAGGAAGCGAGATAGTGTATAAAAATAAAATGTAGAACTATTGAATCTGAATATTAGTTAAACTGGTTACCAAATTACAATAATTTCCGGAAATATCGGTCAAACTAAACCGAAATAATCCTGGTGGAAATTTCGATTAAGGAGATCATGGTGGCGGCAATCAGAAATTACACTTTGACCTGAAGAGATCCACTGTGATACGCCGGACTTTTACGCCCTCATCGGAACCAAACTGTGCGACTCACGAAATATCTTATCTTATATCTTACCGGCCTCTATATTCCCTGAAAAATAAATTACATTATAATTTAGAAATCTTCAAGTCATTATTTATTCCAAACAATAATTATTAACTCTTCTCATAGTCCTTACAGCTCCTTCACAAGCCGTTTGACTCGATACCCAATCTGGCAAATCTAACCAAAAATTCTCTGCCATAGATATGTGGCTTCTAAAACGATGATCACGCGATCAAGTAGGAAATGGCATCGGTATACTATATCTAAATCTGAACAGATTTTCTCCATTTTCAATTGTACACACATGGGTGGGAGCAAAAATCTCATCTGTTAAATTTCATTGACAGAAAGACTGGGAAGTGGCTCTGAATAGATCGATATAATAACCGATGAGTCGTTCTGGCCACATTACCCTGTGGAGGGTATAAAACGACACTTGTTTTGGTTCTAAGTCCATTAGCATAATATAACGTAGATCACTTTCGCCTGCTTTTAGACATTAAACAAATTAGCCGTCCAATAGAGTACGGGCATCATTTGAATGTGATGCGATGTGTTGTGTTGAGAGCATGACTAAATTGATATTCCAGCGTGTCGTAGTGTTTTCGTAGTCGTGATCCGTTCCATATGGTTTTCCTTTTTTTTGCATTTATAGTGTTTTACTAAAGTGTTGTTTTGTTTTAATTTTGCTTTTTTGCCTTTTTCAGATAGTCACCTGGTGCGCAAAGCACCTCCATCTTATTCAGATGGCGTTTACGCTATGGCCGGTTCAAATCGACCGTCTACGCGGCGACTCAGTCGCCTGTTTATGCGTGGCCGTGATGGTCTCGGCTCCAAATATAATCGCACCGCCTTGTTGGCGTTTTTCGGTCAAGTGGTGGCGAATGAAATTGTCATGGCTTCCGAATCCGGCTGTCCCATCGAAATGCATCGCATCGAAATAGAGAAATGCGATGAGATGTACGACAAGGAGTGTCGCGGCGACAAGTACATACCATTCCATCGGGCGGCCTATGACCGCAGCACGGGACAGAGTCCAAATGCTCCCAGGGAGCAGATAAATCAAATGACCGCCTGGATAGACGGCAGCTTCATTTACAGTACCTCAGAAGCATGGCTGAATGCCATGCGCTCATTTCACAATGGCACTTTGTTGACGGACAAAAGTGGCAAAATGCCGGTGCGTAATACCATGAGAGTGCCTCTGTTCAATAATCCAGTGCCCAGCGTTATGAAAATGTTGAGTCCAGAACGTTTGTTTTGTAAGTATTTCACACGACATGCTTCAATTGTTGAATAATTATTGTGATTCTTGTTCTTTCACGTTTCCAGTACTTGGAGATCCAAGAACCAACCAAAATCCTGCTGTCCTCGCCTTTGCCATTCTCTTCGTACGCTGGCACAACACTCTGGCCCAGCGTATTAAGCGGGCCCATTCCGATTGGTCGGATGAGGAAATCTTCCAGAGGGCTCGCCGTACTGTTATCGCCAGTTTGCAGAATGTTATTCTGTATGAATATTTGCCGGCGTTTTTGGGTTCTGAGCTGAAGCCATATGAGAGCTACAATCGCGATATTCATCCGGGCATCGGCCATATATTCCAAGCGGCCGCTTTTCGTTTTGGTCACACCATGATACCACCGGGTATTTATAGACGTGACGCTACATGTAACTACAAGAAAACACCAATGGGCTATCCGGCCATACGTCTGTGCTCAACGTGGTGGGATTCAAGTGTAAGTGGAAAATGAATGGAGCACAATTGGACTGTTTGGATGTAGACTGTGAAAGTCATCTGGGTCGATTGCAGTCGAAATTAACAGAAGTAGCTCCTGAAACCGTAACTTGTTCTACATTAACTATGTTTGTTGCTATCTTTAAGAGATAACTTATTTTGTTGGGGGTTTCGGTTTATTAATTGATGAAAAGCTCAGGTTTTAAAGATATCCGAAGGGAGCGTTTCGCCAAATACATCATTACATTGTGACCGGTAGAAAAATCCCGAAGGTATACATCTGAAACTGAATCACTAATCTCGACTGAAATCATAATCAGTTCTTGTGACTGTATCAGTACCACCGAGACAGTGTGGCATAGAACATACATACATAGAGAGTGTGGCAAGGAGATACATTTAAAAAAGGCGGATTTGAACCGCCATTTTAAGGAATATGAAGACAGTCCGCTGTTACTCCTCTCGGAGATCCACTGACCCATAGGAGAGTAGAAAAGCAATAATTAAACAGATCTGATGGAAAACCCAAGATGAAATTTTATATGAAAATGGGGTGGGCCATAGGCGTAGCAATAGATTTCTGCTGGGGTGTGCAATAGCCTCCCACAGTTTTTGTATTCAAAATATCAAAAAAAAAAAAATTGAACATATTGAAGATGATTCGCTTATTATCTTGAAGTCTTGAAGACATTTTATAGCTCTAGTTTCCGCTGTTACCAATTCATTATCAATTTGTATGATACTTTAATAAGGGTGTTTCTCTGGATAACTAAGCTGCCATAATAAAAACTAAAGCAGAAAGTTTCAGAATTTTTGTCTTTAGATCCAACATTTATTCTATTTCACCTTTACAAAAACAAAAAAAAACAAGTAAGGAAAGGTTAAAGTCGGTCGAGACCGACAATATGTTTCTAGTTAAAATATGAGGTCTTGTACCAAATTTGATCAAATTCGGTTAATTTATGTGGTTTCTAGAGCAGAAACAGTCAAATCGGGTGCGACATAAATATATATAAATCTGAGCCGATTTCACCCATTTTCACGAGAAATGTTTCTAGTTGAAATATAAGGTGAAAGACCATTTTTTTGATGGAAAACGTCGATCTTCCAAGAAAACATGGATCTTCCAAACCCGAGTAATTTGGTTGTATAAGTTGGCGTGTAATTTTACTATTCAAGCGTGAAGAACTTTATTTGCAACTTTGGTGTCTTCGGTGACCCCCACTGAAATTTTCAGGCAAATTTTTTCGTAGAACATTTTAAACCTTAAATGTCTTTTTTGAAAGGAACCATAAAGAGAGGAGCTAGATGGTTAAGATCTTTCACAAAATTAATCTTCATACAATTCCACATTATAGTTCTGAGAATAAGAATTCTTTCAGGCATTAACTTACAGCTTACTTACTATAAGCTCCCTCCGATCAAAAATTAAACTTTGATCCACTATAAAAAGAAACTCAGACCAGCTGGACGAGTTTATTCTACAAAGATGATCTACTCAACATACCCTTTCAGAATTATATGGTAACTATTCTGTTGCAATTAATTATAGGGTCGCTAGTCTGTTGCCATCAAAATTAATCTTTAATCTGTTGGACAGCGTTATCATCTACTGGGTAATAAATATTTATTTTTCCAGTATTCAACTGCTGCCATATCATCCGATGACGATATGGACTTCGCTCTCTTTCTTTAATATTTAAAGACATTTATAGATGCCGTAACCGTTTCAGATGTGAATGATCGGTTTGAATTATTCGTTTCGGAGTTCATCAGAGAGTTTTTTCTGCGTCAATTATTGTTTTACTGAAATGATGTGAATTGACAACAATATGCTCATTTTTTGTAATTGCATTCAAAAGCATAAAATAAGCACTCAAACCGTTTTCTGCCACAGAAGCTAAATTCAATGTTGAACAATGGCATTGATAAATTTAAAAAATAGCTGAAATATGTGGGGGAGGCTAAAAAAGTTTGGGGGTGGTATTAGACCACCCCAGCCACCCCCTTACGCCTATGCAGTGGGGCGTTGGGCTGCCTTCATAAATCTATAGAAACAATCTGTTGTCGAGATAACTAATAATAGAATTAAATGCGATAAATAATAGGTTTGAATGCATGGAAGCTTCTATAGGGCCAACAAATGTAGACACATTTCTCGAATCCAATACGAGCCCAAACCACTATTAATTCGTACAGCAAGCACTTTTATGCCAATGTAACATGTAAGGGTACATATTTTATTAAATAATATTGACAACACCATTAAATTTATACTTTTCTGAAAGTTTGTTTTATTATCTTTAATTTCATAAACAAATATGTGCACATATCATGATGAAAAGTTTTGAAAACAGAAACTAACGGAAAGTCCATATATTTTGATAAAAAAAAATTGACCACTATTAATTCGTACAGGGGAACATTTTCTAATTTAAAACTGTGTAACGCCCCCTTTGCTTTTTAAAACAGCTTCTACTCGCTTTGGCATTGTATCTATTAATTTTTTACACTCTTCAGGGGTTATAGAGTCCCAAATTTCCTGAATTTTAGCTTTTAATCCGCTAAGAGTGCGTTGTGGGTCATTTCGTAACTTCCTTTTCATGAGTGCCCACACGTTTTCGATTGGGTTAAAGTCCGGGCTAGATGATGGCCAGTCCAGAACACTAATACCATTATCTTGTAGCCATTCTTTTGTTGTTTTGGCTGTATGGGATGATGCACCGTCTTGTTGAAATACATATTCGCCACAGTCAGCTAGCTTTGGTACGGACGGAATGAGATGTTGTTGCAATATATTAATATATTTTTCTGCATTTACTGTTCCATTAATAAAGTGAAGCTGACCGACACCCTTTGAGGACATACATCCCCACACCATAATGCTAGCTGGAAACTTTACAGTACACTTTAAGCAGTCTTTATGATATGCCTCTGTGCTTTTACGTATCATCCTTTTTCTGGCATCACCGACGCATACGTCAAACTTCGATTCGTCGCTAAATATAATGGTGTCCCATTGCCTTTGTACCCAAGAACGTCTTTCTTTTGCCCATAATAAACGTTTTTTCATTTGAAGTACAGTAAGTAAGGGCTTTTCTTTGGCCTAAAAAATTGAAGTTTCAATAAATGTTTTTTGTATCACCAGTAGTAGAATGTTAAACTTACATTATAAACACCATAACCTATATCTTTCATTTGCCGACGCGCCCATTCACGTTTAATGGTTTTTCCAATTCTTTCTGACCACTCTGAGGCTATGTCTCTAATAGTGCCTCGACGATTTTTTTAAGTATAACTTCTAAAGCTCTTTTGTCGCGAATCGTTATTTTGGAGACCCGGCCTCTGTTTGCAACGTTATTGCTACAATTCTCATTTTTTTGTATTTTTGAACAATACTTGATACTGTTGATCTGGGAAGCTTTAATTCAACCGATATTTCGCTATAGTTTTTTCCCGATTTGACTTTGTCAATAATTAATAAACGAATTTCTTCACAAACTGGCTTACCACGTGCCATCGTTGAACAATTAATCACAAATGAAAAAAAAAAACATGAAAAGATCAATTGCATTTATTTACTCTAATAAAACGGTAAATTTTCATTATTTGTTTACAGTTTAATTTTCAGAGTTGTTTGTAGCTGAATTTATACACTGTACGAATTAATAGTGGTGAAATTTTTTTTATCAAAATATATGGACTTTCCGTTAGTTTCTGCTTTCAAAACTTTTCATCATGATATGTGCACATATTTGTTTATGAAATTAAAGATAATAAAACAAACTTTCAGAAAAGTATAAATTTAATGGTGTTGTCAATATTATTTAATAAAATATGTACCCTTACATGTTACATTGGCATAAAAGTGCTTGCTGTACGAATTAATAGTGGTTTGGGCTCGTAGACGCCGCATCACCATTTAACGAAAGTAAAAACTGCTACTTTGCCAAAACAAATTCTGGAGAAATGTGATCAGTCCTTCATCTCCACCAATTAGATAACAGCATATATTCATTAAGATCCTAGAAGATTAACATCATAATTGTGCTACTTTTAGATTAGAATTCCAAGCTCCATCTAAAGTTTAGCAAACATTTATCGCTTCAATATATCAAGTTATATCAAGCCGGAATTAACGCCGCCTACAATATTCTACGCCTAAATAAATTTGCAAAAAATTATAATAGTTCAATCAGCTAAAGTCGGCAGAAATCATATAATTCCCCGTATTTAATATTCTTCCTCTTGAGCAGCACATACAAGGCCTCAATTTCTGCAAATATTTTTAGTTAGATTTCGACCTACTCGGTATGTGCGTGAAGAAAACTGCAATAGTTTTGGTTGCATACCACAAGGACTTCTGTGCTTACATTTTGCCCTGGTATAATTGGAAACATACTGATGGGATGCAGATTTTGTTATTGTATGTAGACGTTTATGTATTAGTCAACTTATTCGAGGGAATTGGATGTAGAAATCATGTCTAACCTGTGTCTAAGCCAAACAGTTCAGTGAAATCTTTACGTTAGTATTACACGATACTGATGATCATTTCTTTTTAGGATTTCCTTACAGATACAACCATCGAAGAGATCTTGATGGGTTTGGCTTCCCAAATATCCGAACGAGAAGATCCGGTCTTATGTTCCGATGTGCGGGACAAACTTTTCGGCCCCATGGAATTTACACGACGAGATTTGGGAGCTTTGAACATTATGCGTGGCCGTGATAATGGTCTTCCCGACTATAATAGTGCCCGCGAAGCTTTTGGCCTTTCACGTCGAAATACATGGACCGAAATCAATCCGGAGTTGTTTGCCAAACAGCCGGAACTTTTGGATATGTTAATAGCAGCATATAGCAATCAATTGGATGACGTTGATGTCTATGTGGGCGGTATGTTGGAGTCCTATGGCCAGCCGGGAGAATTGTTCACTGCCGTAATCAAAGAACAATTTGAACGTGTGCGTGATGCTGATCGTTTTTGGTTTGAGAATGAACACAATGGAATTTTTACCAAAAAAGAAATCGCTGAGATCCGTAAGATCACCATGTACGACATTATAGTTAATAGCACAGATATCGGTGAAGATGATATACAGGAAAATGTCTTCACATGGCACGAAGGGGATCCTTGTGCACAGCCAATGCAATTGAATGCCACCGAACTGGAACCCTGCACGTACCTGGAGGGCTTTGATTACTTCTCCGGGTCGGAGCTAATGTTCATCTACGTGTGTGTATTTTTGGGCTTTGTACCGATTTTATGTGCCGGAGCCGGTTACTGTGTCGTCAAACTGCAGAATAGCAAGAGAAGGAAGTTGAAAATACGCCAAGAAGCTTTGAGGGCCCCCCAGCACAAGGGTTCGGTGGATAAGATGTTGGCTCGTGAGTGGCTGCATGCCAATCACAAACGTCTGGTTACCGTGAAGTTTGGACCCGAGGCCGCCATCTACACCGTTGATCGTAAAGGCGAAAAACTGCGTACATTCAGTTTGAAATCCATTGACGTTGTTAGCGTAGAGGAATCAGCCCACAATCACATAAAGAAGAAACCCTACATTCTTCTGCGAGTGCCTAATGACCACGATCTGGTTCTGGAACTGGAATCGTATGGTGCCAGGCGCAAGTTTGTCAAGAAGCTGGAAGACTTTTTGGTTTTGCACAAGAAGGAAATGACGCTGATGGAAGTCAATCGTGATGTAATGTTGGCGAGTGCAGAGACTAGGGAGCGACGACAAAAGCGCCTAGAGTATTTCTTCCGCGAGGCTTATGCTTTAACATTCGGCTTAAGACCCGGTGAGAGGCGACGAAGATCGGATGCTTCCACCGACGGCGAAGTGATGACCGTCATGCGTACTTCACTTTCGAAAGCGGAGTTTGCCGCCGCTCTCGGCATGAAGCCGAACGATATGTTCGTGCGCAAAATGTTCAATATCGTGGATAAAGATCAGGATGGCCGTATTAGTTTCCAAGAGTTTTTGGAAACTGTGGTACTTTTCTCACGCGGCAAAACGGACGACAAGCTGCGCATTATCTTCGACATGTGCGACAACGATCGCAATGGCGTCATCGACAAGGGAGAATTAAGTGAAATGATGCGTTCGTTGGTGGAAATTGCTCGTACCACGAGTTTGGGTGACGATCAAGTCACCGAATTGATCGATGGCATGTTCCAAGATGTGGGTCTGGAACATAAGAATCATCTCACCTATCAGGATTTCAAGTTGATGATGAAAGAGTACAAGGGCGACTTTGTGGCCATCGGCTTAGATTGTAAGGGTGCTAAGCAAAACTTTTTGGATACTTCGACCAATGTGGCCCGCATGACATCGTTCAACATTGAACCGATGCAGGAGAGACCACGCCACTGGATGCAAGAGAAGTGGGACAGTTATATAACGTTCCTCGAAGAGAATCGTCAGAACATATTCTATTTATTCCTCTTCTATGTCATCACCATTGTTCTGTTTGTGGAACGGTTTATACGTAAGTTGAGAAACGTTATATCCTCTTTGGGTTTAGATTAAAATATTGTCTTGCAGATTACTCCTTTATGGCTGAACATACGGACTTGAGACACATAATGGGCGTTGGGATAGCCATTACTCGAGGATCTGCTGCCTCGTTATCATTTTGTTATTCGCTGCTCTTACTGACTATGGCCAGGTAAGTTTGTACAATGGGCAATCCCAAAACTATTTTATTTTTGAAGCTAGCTTTGACGGTTGAACTTTATAGGGTAACTATATGGCATGTAAATCCTCTGGGATTGATCTTGATACAGTAAGGAGATGGGCCCATTTTTTCCTGTTGTATCTAGCTTTGATAGTCGGACGTTATAGGGAATTATATAGCATGGGGGATTGGTCTTGATAAGGAAGAGGTTAGCATTACATTTTAGACAGCTACATTCATAGGTTAAACAAACAACAAGAGGTGGTTTCGTGCAGTAATCCTTAAATATATATTAATGGATAATTGACCTCCAAATTCCTTACCAACCTCTTCTTATCACATTCGGATCAATTCGTTGTTTTTGTTGTAGCAGCTCTATATGTTTGTGTAGCCCATTTTTAATCTCTCATTTGGTCTCCGAGAACGGTATCGTTCATAACTGCCTCATGTTCACGCTGATCTAGAGGATCACTCGTATACCTCTGGACCTCTCTCTCTCTCTCCAGATCCTGTTGCAGTTCTGAGGCGGCATTTTGTGTGTTCCTCCCCTGCGTATCACTCACATTCGCAGACCATACTGGCGCTGAATAGTTCGACACAGCCCGACCTATTGCTTTGTAAGAGGACAACGAGGTTTCTTTGTCGGTTCCCCAAGTGCTGCTGGCTAGCGACTTCTCATTTTATTGCAAATATGTTACTCTCGGTATTGTTCTATTTTCGACTATCACTATATTTTCACATTCCTCGCTGCGAAGAAATTGGCAAGATCAACGAGATATATGTTCAGTTTTTTGCATATATCATCTGAGTTGGGACCCGACGCTAGAACAGTGTAATCATCGGCATATGTCACAATTTCCACACCGTCAGGTGTTTGTGGAATACCAGAAAGGTAGATAGTAAATAATCCCGCTGCAGCCGTTTCTATGTACCGGATTGACCCCAAAATGGAGATGATCGACCAAGGGCTGCCACCTCAGCAATATATATGTATATATGGATCAATTCGTGATTTGGTTGGTCGAATTTGCTGCAAAGGGAATTAAAACAGTTCTACATAACCCATTCGGTTTTTACAGGGAATATCTTTCAAGTCATTTTTTGCATGTCAGTGACAATCTCAAAGAATCCGACGACATAATTGCGTGGTTGTGACCTCATGACGTGGACACAACACCCTTTAAACTGTATGATCAGGCACTGTATTTATTTTTCCACGAAGGTTTACCGTAAGAATTATTGAAGGTCTCTTACAGTAAGTTACAGACCTTGTTAGACCATGTGAATATAGTGCTGGAATATTATCCCATCAATTTTGTTGTCAAATGCAGACAACTCTAATGAATAAAAAGTTTTCTGTAGATATCATTGTCGTTCAGAGACAGGAGCATATCATAAGATTTTCTCGGATGGGGCGATAAGGAACTTCACCTTGTTGAAGTTGCGGTCAAATAAAGTTTTTCCGATTATCTATTATCTCACTTTTTGTTTATATATTTTTTACAGAAATCTCATAACAAAACTAAAGGAATTCCCAATACAGCAGTATATTCCACTCGACTCGCACATTCAATTCCATAAGATCGCTGCCTGTACTGCTCTGTTCTTCTCGGTGCTGCATACAGTGGGTCACATTGTGAACTTTTACCACGTTTCCACGCAATCGCATGAAAATCTAAAATGCCTGACCAGGGAAGTGCACTTTGCCTCCGACTATAAACCGGATATAACTTTCTGGCTGTTCCAAACCGTGACGGGTAATTATGCGAGTACTTCGAAGTGGAATATTTTAATTAAAACTTAAACCCCAATTGCAGGTACCACTGGCGTATTGTTATTCATAATAATGTGCATTATATTCGTGTTTGCCCATCCGACCATACGCAAGAAGGCCTACAAATTCTTTTGGAACATGCATACCCTGTACATTGGTCTGTACATACTCAGTCTTATTCATGGCTTGGCCCGCCTGACGGGACCGCCCAGATTTTGGATGTTTTTCTTGGGACCCGGAATTATCTATACGCTGGACAAGATCGTTTCATTGCGCACAAAATATATGGCACTGGATGTCATTGAGACGGATCTGCTGCCATCGGATGTTATCAAAATTAAGTTCTATCGGCCGCCTAATCTAAAATACCTCTCAGGCCAATGGGTTCGACTCTCGTGTACCGCTTTTAGGCCACACGAAATGCATAGTTTCACGTTGACTTCGGCCCCGCACGAGAACTTCCTAAGCTGTCACATTAAGGCTCAGGGCCCTTGGACCTGGAAGCTTCGTAATTATTTCGATCCCTGCAACTACAATGCAGAAGATCAGCCGAAAATTCGTATTGAGGGGCCCTTCGGCGGTGGCAACCAAGATTGGTACAAATTCGAAGTGGCCGTTATGGTCGGCGGTGGCATCGGTGTTACGCCGTATGCCTCGATATTAAACGATTTGGTATTTGGCACGAGCACCAATCGTTACTCAGGGGTGGCCTGTAAGAAGGTGTACTTCCTGTGGATTTGTCCCTCGCACAAGCACTTTGAGTGGTTCATCGACGTGCTGCGAGATGTGGAGAAGAAGGATGTGACCAATGTCCTGGAGATACATATTTTCATTACACAGTTTTTCCATAAATTCGATTTGAGAACAACAATGCTGGTAAGTTGCTGTCGGTAATTGCTATGAAGATGTTTTGCAATTAAATCCAAACTTTCTCCTTTATCCAGTACATATGTGAAAATCATTTCCAACGTCTCTCCAAGACCTCTATATTCACGGGTCTCAAGGCTGTTAATCATTTCGGGCGTCCCGATATGTCAAGTTTCTTAAAGTTTGTACAAAAGAAACATTCATATGTAAGTCAGAGACACTGCTTCAACACGATTCCTTTCTAACCAACCATTTCTCTCCCTCCCCCTCTCTCTCTCTTCAGGTTTCCAAAATAGGCGTATTTTCATGTGGTCCCAGACCACTGACCAAGAGTGTTATGTCGGCATGTGATGAAGTCAACAAAACCAGAAAACTACCATATTTCATACATCATTTCGAGAATTTCGGTTAAAATCCATCCTTCCTCAGACCACCCCTCATTTCAATGTGAATATTATTTTTTACATTTCTTAGAGAAAATACCCCACTGTTATCAGGCATTTAAATCTAAAAACAAAACGAATAAAATTATTATAAAATTGTGTACATATGTATGTACGTCTGTGCATCCCATCTTACTCGTATGTACATATGTATGTATGTGTTATGTAAAATAAAACATTTAGTCAAATTTAAAGAAACCCACAATGGAAGAGTAACATTTTATTTTTTGAAATCTAAAGGAAATCAAAGTAATGCAATTAATTAGTTCATGTATTTAGTATTTATTATACAATGAATGAATATATATTTAGAAATATATATGTACAATATTTCCTGTTATGTCAGTGTTTCACACATGAGAAAAAAAACATCTTTAGAACTTATTTATTTCTATTATTTTAAATAAACGTTAAGTCAATACATTTCAAAATAATTGTGTTTTTATTTCGTTGGAATTTCTAGTCTCATCACTCCCTATGACTAGATGAACACGCTGAAAGAAAAGTCATCGTAACTGAAGTGAAATTGAATTTGAAACGTTGAAGAAACAAATTTTCACTGAATATTCCACGCCTTGCAGAAGATCAGAAAGCCTACTGGTTAGCATACTGTTAGCAGTCATTGTGAACAAACGTATGTAAAGGGTGGTTAAATTGTAAGGGCCGATGTTGAATGTGAACCACACCTAAACGTCAAGTTTTCTTCTGCATTTATGGTTTATGGGCTGGCGGCATCATCGGCCCGTATTTTTCCCAAAATGAGGCCGGTCAGGCAGTTACTATGAATGGTCATCGCTATCGTGAGATAATAACGAACTTTTTATGGCCCGAATTGGAAGATATGGATGTGGACGATATGTGCTTTCAACAGGACGGTGCCACTTGCCACACAGCTAACTAAACAGTGGCTCTTTTGCGCGATAAATTCAATGGCAGAGTTATCTCACGTGGTGGCGATGTCAAATTTTGCTCCTGATTTTACTCTTTCCGCTCTAGAAACCATATATTTTAAAATATTTTCTTCCAATTTGGCAAAACCTCATTTATTTCAACTGAATGAGCCAGATCGGTTCAGATTTGTATATGCTTTCCATACAAATTTCGGCAGCGATTTGATTATTTCCGCTCTAGAAATCACATATTTAAACAGATTTTCTTCCAATTCCGCACAACAGATCATAGTTCAACTAGAAACATCTATGACAAAAGTGGGTCACATCGGTTCAGAAACACATATGGTGAATGTGAGTAACTTCGGTTCAGATTTATATATAGCTCCCATACAAATTTTGCTCTCGATTTTTTCTGCACAAGGAGCAACAAATTTAAAAGTATTGTGTTCAAATTTTCTTACAAATACAGTCGGAAGCATGAAGTTTGTAATATATTTAACAGTATACTTCACTTATATCTTATCGAATATAATCCGGTTCAAATCCTCTTTAAGTATTGTTATACGGTGTTACATTTTACCTGGGAACATCTATTATAAAATGGATCGGATCGGCCAATGTTTTATACAAATATTTCCATGCCCCTCTGATTTGTCTTCTAACCACTCTTGAATGCACATATTAGTACCAACTTTTGTTTATTTGTGTTACTTGTTGCTTACCATTGTATTTAAGAAACATGTTTTGTAAAAGTGGATCACATCGGCCAATGCTTTGATTTGGACCCTATAAATATCGCCTCCCATTCATTCATTTTTTGGGTCAAATTTTCATTGTGTTGTATTATACTTTCACTGACAATTTTAGTAATTAGTATTCTAGATTAGTAATAAAGCCTTGTAAAGCGATTGATAGTGGAGGGTATCATATAGTCGGCTCCGCCAGACTTTAGACTTTCCTTACTTGTTTTGATTCCTTTTCTTCTGTTTACAAGTTTTTGTAAACACAGTGTATATTTAAGCATTGATTCTTCGGGAATTGTTTTTCCAAACATACAGTAGAAACTGGGTAATGTTCCTGTTACGTTCTAGAAGTTAGAACATCATAGGTCCGCAATAGGGTATCCAATTGTTCGTACTTTTGGATTATTCGATTAATCGTTTATTCGAAAATACAAAATTTCTAATTAACCGAATACAGTCGACAACTCTTATTTGATTAATCGAATACAATTTCCAGTATTTTTTTTAACTTTGATAGGAATATATAAAACATAATTAAGTTTCATTGTTTCATTTGAAAAATCTATTGGATTCAAGGCGATTACTTTCCTTTGTTTTAATAAAGTTCCATTTCGAAAAAAACTCTTTCACTTCCCAGCAAAAAATGGAAGTACTTTAAGGAAGCACATTTTAATATTAATGTAAATAACATTAAATAGTGTTAATTTGTTTAATACTATTTTAATTTAATATTTATTTGCAGTTTTACCGATCAAAATAGTTTCACCTCTCATCATCTTGTTGTATGTCATTCACTACTTCGTTTTCGTTTTTTGCTGGATTTTTTACATTTTTTATTGTTCCGTTCAGTTCGAATGCTAATTTCAGCGACAATATTTTCTTCTGAAACGTTTTCAACTACAAATAGCCTTTTGTATAATGGCTAGAAAACTTGCTAGCTTCCCTAGTCTGCATGTACCTTAAAATATCCGAACATACGCTCCTGTCATGTTATGTAAGTAATAACGCAATAAGGAAGCACAAGAGATCCATGTTGGAGGAGGAGGGGTAATATGAAGGCAAACGTCGCGGGATGCTTGCTTTGCCCACAAAAGCTTCCGCTAGCGTCATCACGCATCATGTACACGTGGTTAGTTCGCCAGTAGACGGCCGCTAGTTAGGAACTCAAGACACCTAACTTGAGTGACGAAGCTTTTTCTACATTTGTGGGAATAGTTGTGTCGCTCGGTAATTTTGTAATAACGTGGGACGACACTCAAGATCTCATACGAACAGCGTGAGGAGTAGTAGCAGTGCATCGGGCGACAGACGCAAGGGACGCCACCGCCGAAATTAATATTGTAAATTTATTTAAAATAATCCGTTGGCTTTATTTGACGATGTTCTATACTTAAACACGGAATTTTTGACAAACTGCTTTGGATAGGTCCAACCATGTTACAAGAAATTTAAATGAATTAAATCATACCCTTGTATTATTATTAAGTGCTATTATTAAAATACTTTAAACCTCAATTAGTTATTTCAATCGACTACATAAAAATTACGCTTTCAACTTATTCTGACTTTCGAATTAAAGCCTAAGTATATTCTGCTTCATATAAGAAGAAATATTATATAACATAGATAATGTGCCAATGTAGGAAAGGACTGCCGACAAACTCTTGTTTTTTATTTTGTTTATTTCGAAATGTATTTACACATAAATATGCAAAAGTAGTGACTCCCATCGAATTACATTTTCCTTGCTATTTAATTCTTATTAATTGTGTTAATGAGTTGAACAATTACTCGATTAATCGAATAACTCTTGAGGCCTTTATTCGATTAATTGGAAATTCTTGAGATTAACCGAATATCTTAAAAGTCCGAATAATTGGATGCCCTAGTTCATGTAGATATTATTTTCCTTGCGGAATTTGTTTGCGTGATTTCCGTGATTCACACGGGAATTATTTTACTAACGTGAACGTGCGTGATTCAATTTTTTTTCTTCGTAAGCGTACGTGAACGTGAGTCAAAAATCACTCACGCGTCCATCACTAATCCGTACTCCCGTGTTGATAAATGGTGTTCAAATCACTCACCGTCATTACCGCGCCACACATCGCGCCACACATCGCGCCACATTACAAGCCATAGACTTACTCCTGACACAGTCGTGTTTAGTGTATAGTGAATTAGTCTAATTAGTGTTAAGTTAGTGTGTAAGTCATTACCGCGCCACACATCGTCATGTCCTAGGCCATTCGTCAGTCGTCCATCAACGTCTATGTGTTGTCCAAGCCATAGACTTACTCCTGACACAGTCGTGTTTAGTGTATAGTGAATTAGTCTAATTAGTGTTAAGTTTGTGAGGAAATTCGATAGTTCAAAATTTCATCATAATTGAGGCTATTTTATTGGGATGTATCTCGGAAACTATATTCACAAGTCCGACCGATGCCTCGGCATATATAAATATTTTTAAACTGTTCTCTTATTTCTCGATTTATTTACTGAAATGGTAAAACCTTCTAAGTCAAAAATGAAATAATAATTTCTTCGATGTTCTCTGTTAATATATTTTGGAAAATGTATTTTAAGCATACCTTAGGGATGTTATGTTTAATGGCATGCGAGCGTATGTAAGTATTGAGCCGATTAATATTGTGTTGTTTTTAATAACCGTTTGCACCGATTAACAAATAAAACAAGTAAGGAAAGGCATAAGTCGGGCGAGGCCGACGATATGATACTCTCCTCTTTCTATCCGAATATATTTTTTTTAGTTTATTTGTACCGGGTCCTATACCCAAACATGGAATGAAGTGAGCCATTTTCACAATAGGTTCTTCCTGTTCAAGTATCACGTGTTATACTCAATTTGAAGAAATTCCGTGAAAATACGTAATTTCTGGGACGGAACAAGTCAAGACGAGAGCAAAAAAGTATGGGAACTATATATAAATCTGAACCGATCTAACACATTTTTACCAAAGGTGTTTCTGGTTGAAATATAAGGTGTTTTGCCAATTTTGAAGAAAATCTGTTTAAAATTTGTGGTATATAGAGTGAAAAGGAAATCAGAACCGATTTTCTTCAAATTAAGTAGCGTTCGTCCTTACCCCGGAAAACTTCGTTGTGCAAAGTTTCATTTGGTTCTGGCTACAATTGCGACCTGTACTTTGATTACAAAAGTAGATGAACGGACATTTCTAAATCGATTCAAAATGTCGATCGATATAAATAACAGTGGGTCTATCTCGCTTCCTTTTGGGTGTTACAAACAAATGCACAAAGACATAATAATCTCGTGGAGTGTATAATAATTTTTATCAAAACTTTCGAAAATCATATAGAAGTTATGAAGGATTTAATATTACCTAGGATAGAGACAATTGTGTGGGATGTATAAGATGGGGCGCACAGTGTCACGGTTTCATACAACGAGTGGCCAAAACTAGAAGAACTATCGTAGAAATCTGAAATTTGCTACATGCTTATATAGCAAATAATATGATTACGGGTGAAGAATTGGAGATGGTTAACACTCAATATATGAGTCATTCCATGTCAAACTGGCCAAAAAAATCCACATCGCCCCGATTTTCACGAAAATTTCAGAAAATGTTAAAATCTCTTAAATCTTAAAATTTTCTTTGTATAGTTATTTCCACAAAAAAAAATAAAACCCTGCTGACGAATGTATATTCAAATCATTATGACTGTTTTTCTTTAAGCTGCGATAAAATAAAAAAATATTTTTTAAAACTGTCGCCAAAAGCAATGTCAATGTGTGTGTGAAAACAAATTTTGTGTTAAAAATGTTTGACTTAGCCTGGATAATTATCCAGTGTAAGTCAAAATGATGGATATCGAGGCTAAGTCCAATAAAGTCGACACAAAATATTTTTTTGAAAATTTCTGTTGATACATATATTTATATTGTAGTTGGCGTCAATGTGAAAAAATAATTTTTTATTTTGCACGAAAAATTAAATTTTTATTAAAGTTTTTGTTATCGCAGCTTGTTATCCCGGCTTAAAGAAAAACAGCCCTATTGTATTTCGCAAATCCGTTTAACCGATTTTAAAGTTTTATACCATGTTTGAAAGGTCTTCAGAAGTACTTTAACCATTGTATTTCAAATCGTTATTGTAATTAATTCTTTTTTTCATGAATGATACTGACGTTCTCCGGAATATTTTATGGCTTGCTTCATGCCTTCTTCGAGGGGATTCCATTTATAGTTATTGCGTTTCTTATTAATCATATTATTCTATTAATTTAGGGTCACTTTCCAGTAATGTCGGTGAGTTGTCGATATTCCCAAACAAATATTCTAGACGTATTCACAACATAACCATATCCAGTCTTCACCATATCGACATATAACCCCATTTCGTTTAATATAAGTGTTTTCTTACAGAAATACTCCTTTTCCATGTAATTTTTTACTGGTTGCATCACATTTTTGTAAGCTTGGCATAGCTTCAATCATATATACCGTGGTTTTTAAGCATATTGCTTTTACTCAGGGCCGTGTGCAGGGGGGGGGGGGTATTGGGGGTTCAAACCCCCAAACTAAACGAATTGTGCCAATTTCAAGATTGTGTAATGCTAATTTCGCTAATGGACACCAAATTGTTCGGAAAATTTTCATTTTTATTAACCGATACCACTTCTTGACATTCGATTAGAGCTATATTTTATATAGATATAGAGCGCTAAGATGTAACATTTGCGATTGGACATTTTTATGGAGCTTTATCTAAATTTGAACCGATGTGTCCTATTTTCATCACAGATGCAACAACAACGGTTTCTGTTACTTCCAATGTGTTGGGAGTTTGCAATTATAATACAAATCCATTTCGACAAACGAAGAAAATTGTTTGATATATATAAACTTATTTCTCTCTGTTCATTTACATCAACTGATGACATGTTTTCCGCAAACAAACTAATTTTTCCCACAAAAGAAATGCATTTTTTCTGCGTGTAGGTCTCTATTTTAAAATCTACTTTAAAATTGAGAAACAATAAGAAATGAGTTTTAACTTACTAAAATTTTTGTTATATTTATCATTTATGTCAAATATTTTTCAGAGCTAGTATTTTTTGTACATATGTAACAAGTATTATTCAAAAGAGAAACAACAAATTCATTAACTTGGATCTACGTAGGAAAACGAAACTATAAAATACAATTATTTGGTTTTTTGGAATTAAAATTTCTAGTTGTTTCTTCTTGCATTTCATCGAGTACAAAAAATCTGTATTTGTTATTCGAATTTATACATATTTAAGATTATAAAAATGAAGAAACATTTCCAAATATTTTTTATTTAATCGGAATATGCGTATAAAGATTTTGAGTAAACATTTTTCATTTTTCTAGATTTAGGGCATGTCGTACTATCAAATTTCATCATTTCGCGTTAATAGCATTTTGATTCCCCAGTTATTAGGCTAAAATAGGAAAAATGGTGGCTGTAAAGTCAAAAATTGTGAAGAGTATATTAAGAAAAACCGGCGTAACTTTTTATTATATTGAGAATACCAAAATATTTCTTTGGCATGTGATTGTTGACTTCATGGGGAATATTTGAAAAGTTTCAGAATTATGAATGAAGAAAGTTAAAATATAAGGAATTGCAACGGCGAATTTTGGATTTTTCATCAATTGGAGCGATTTTCGCGACTGGCTACATATACATATGTTAAAAGCGACCAATCTGACGGATGAAGCTGGCATTTCTAAATTCGCTGTGTACATCACAGAAAATGCGTTTTCTATACAACATTGCCAAGATTTTATGAAAATTATGGAGTTTACAATAAATCTTATTTATATATTTGGGCATAAATGGTTATGTGCTTATTTCAACATTCATAGTGGTCAATTTTAAACATACAAAAGTGGCTATGAACCATCAAACCGCGAATAATAGGAAATTTCGAAAACCTTTTAATCATAGCAATTAGTAATCCTTTTTAGATTAAACTGTAGAATAATGATTAATAATTTCTCTTCAAATTAAGGAGAAAATCAGTTTTTTCGCTATCCTGAAAAGTTATGTTTTTGTTCATAGCCACTTACGAATATAAGCCCTCGATATGTATGTATGTAATTTCAAGCAAATATTTAATCAAAAGTTCTACACTTAGAGAACAAGTCTGTTAACAAAAGCAGCGATTGTCTGCTGCCTATCAGCAGACACTTTTCTGCAATTACAGCTGTTTTTTGGCATAACAGCAGTTTTCTGCTATCTCACATCACCATTCACACTGCTAAAGAGTTTGCAATCTGCTAAAATTGGCTGTTGTTAATTAAAATATAAAAAGATAAGCGTTCATAAGCGAGTTTAGCTCGAGTTTCCTTTTATATTAGCTTGGGACAATATGCTTATCATATATATTGCTAAAAACAGCAAACAGCTGTTTACCATCTCAGCAGATACAAATCTGCTGTCTCTTTTTTAACAGCAGAAAATCTGATCTTTCAGTAGACTTTCTGCTTTCTTTTACTGACATATTCCTTTGAGTGTACTGATAGATTGATTACTGAAATGCAATTTTGCCGACAATGTCTGTCGGACGAATGTATCAAAATATTTCTCGAAGATCCTGGCAATAAAATATGAGTGGTTTACAAACGCTCCAGTAAAAATTTCCTAAAAATTTGGAAAATGAACTAAATATGAGTAAAGTTTCCTTCTTTCAAAGCCATAGTAAATAGTTCATTTGCTAGAACAAGGATTTACTTAAAAACCTTTCTTTGGATCTAATAAAAAATTCTTACAATTGAGTAAATTGAAACTTATGTGAATGAATATTTCCAAGGTTTTAAGTCAGAAAAAAATCTGAAATTTTTTGTATGGAAAAAATTCCATTTAGGAAATTTTAACTTAAAAATGTGTTTTTTCCTAAAATGTAGTTAAAATGTTTACTGAAATTTATGCCGAGTTCTTCATACATTTAAGTATTAATGAACTTATAAAAAACATTTGAAATTGTTTAAAAATTCTTGAATATTAATCTAAGAAGCAATTCTCATTCGTTTGCAGAGACTTATTTCTTAAATACTTTATGAATTATTCTAAACAACCACTGCGAAGGCGCCTATCTTGCCTTCGCAACAATCATGGAGTAATAGCTCAACTCCTTGTGGCAGAGGTATCATGGAACTTTTGAGACATATTTCATGTTGTCATTTTTTGTATCAGTTTTGCATACTCTGAAGCAAAACTATTTGTTTGATTTTTTTAGTTAAAATGAACTTATTTTAATATCACCTTTTTTCCTTGTATAAAATAAAATTTCCTCAGTTTAAGTAAAAATTTACTCGTTTTGAGGAAAAAAAAAAACAGCAAAATTGTCCTTAGTTTGAGTAATATATAGTTTTAGGAAATTTTTAGCAAAATTTTTCTAAGATTTAGGAAAAATTTACTTAGTTTTAGGAAAATTTTGCTTAAATTTAGTAAAAAATACTTGGTTTTAGGAAAAATTTACTTACTTTAAATTCAGCAAATTTCTACTTATATTTAGTAAAATTGTACATGGTTTCCTAAATTTTAGTTAATTTTAACTCATTGTAGTGTAAACTTTTTTATCAGTGTAGATGAACCCCCCCCCAGGGGAAAATCTGCGCACGGGCCTACTTTCACTAAAACATTTATGCACACTTCATTGGCAGCTGAGTTGTTTATATTATTAAAAAAATTACGCCAAAGCGTAACTATTTTTTAGGTTTAAAGTGATCATAAAAACATTTTCAAATATCAAATTGTAAATGATTTTTACTATCCGTGTGGATGTTATGGGAGGTACCAGAAGGGGTGTTGAAATATCGCCCATATTCCATGCAAATGTAACATCTATAAAAGCATTGCCAAATATGCAATTTCACAGTATTCAGATCGTCTGTATAGGAGTTGTAACAGCTTCAATTTTACGTAGTTTTGGGTGATTTGTGTGGGAGGTACTGGAAGGGGCGTGGTAATTTTGTATTAATTCCCTAGCTCCTTTCGAGAGTTATTGAGTACGCCAGCCAGACGGACGGACGGAAAACTTAAAAAACACATCCATTTACTTAGGTGAAAACATATTTAGTTCGCAAGTAAAGATTTTTATATCTGGGTACAATTATTTTCATATAAAATGATAGTACCAAATATAAAATTTTTGCATGCAAACAACAATTGCAACAATTTTTTTCTACGTGTCTCGTTTCACAGAACGGTTCGTATGATCATATAAGCATGTTTGTAAGATCAGTAAATTGACTTCACCATGAGATTGGTATTATTATTTATTTTAATACTATTATCAGTCCTATTATAACATTTGTGCGTTTTAATCTTTGTAAAAGTAACATTTTTGGAAGTCAAAATTTGTGTTCCCCATGTTCCTTTGTAATATGTAAACAAGCTCAACTACTAAACAGACTATGGAAGCTTATTCATACCAACGAAAAATCTGGATTCAAATTCAAACATTTGGATGTTGAGTTTAGTATTCCACTAATTCCACCATTGTGCAACAATCAATTTGATGAAACTATTCATTTGCAAATTTTAGGGAAAACTGACAGCAACGTGTACGATTGTATGCAGTTGCGCCCTAATTCATAGACAAGAAAGATCCAGCGTCCCAGATGCTTCGGTGTATGCTGAAGGGCAGTAAAATTTAAGAACATCATAACCAGTGTGGTCGGCAGTCGTTTGTAAATACTGCCATTATTGTTTTTGTAACTGAAAAAATATAAAAAGACGATTAGATAGAATATTATTTTGAACAATAGCATTTGTCTCACTTTTGCATCATGGGGCAGGATAACGCAACACCCAATAAATAGCCATAATCACGAAACAGCACAAATATGGGACCGGCTTCATGGCGCATCGATGTAAGCTCCGCGCACCATTTGAAGGCCTAGAAAAAAATCTTTATTTAAACAAGTCTTCAAATAGAACATAAAAAATCAAAATGAAGACACATAAATGGAGAACGCTGTTATAGTTTTGGAGACATCCATCCTATTTGCAATAACCATGACATTTTAAAAATAGACTTACCATTCTCACTGACCAATGTGGATCCGCATCCAAATGTAACATAGCGAAATATATTCCCAGCGGCAGCAAGCCAGCGACTGCCACAATTACCACAGTTGGCCATTTGGGCAACTTCAACAAATCCGATGAATAGCAATTCAATAAATGTAGGCCTGCAATGGCAAACAGACTTCCGCCAATGCATTGATGGAGAAATTCCGTAAGAAAATATAAACGACCACTCCACACTAAACTTAAGGGCAACGAGACCAGAGTATGTGTCAACAAATACTTCTCCATTCTGCTCAGTTGACAAAATTTCCCGATTTTCGACAACAACAAATGGAAGATGATAAAGGCGAAGGCGGTGAAGGCAACGGCATGACTCGAGGGAAACCCGGCACTGGTATCACACGTATTCGCGTCCGTATTGAAGCCTTTAAATTTGTAAATGTTATTGTATTCCTTTAACCACCAGATGGGACGATGTTCGGGTGAAATCCTAAAGCATAGCAAAATCTCAGAAAATAAAGAAATATTTCTACCGCAATACAACTCACCATTTAACTAACGAAGTTGCAACATTCAGAACGCTTAGGGAGACTGCCATACGCACCAGAAGTTTATGACTAAATGCCCCCACCAGTGGCAGCCAGGCGTCCATTATCATCTGGGGGTCCAGGTACATGTTTACATCTCGTAACAAATATTCCGCAAAACTCATTCTGAGAAATACACAACGTTTTACACACAATGGCCACGATATTTGTTTAGTCCATGGGGTACTTACTGCTTTTGGACATTCCTGTTGACACCGATTTCCAATTCGTAGAAACGGTTCAGGAACGGAGGTAGGACATCGGTTACTGCCATTGTTTAGTCTCTAACTCTAAATCTAATTCACTTTATTTTATTTTGGACGTTGTGTCGACATGGAAGTTAATTATTGTTATTTTCGCAAAAGTCGTATTTGTGTATTCCTGGAGAGCGGGGGGTGATGACAGCGCTCTCGCACGTGTTCCCCGAACATGCGCAATGTGCCCAAAACAAATGCACGATTTAGAGATTTTGCAGAGGGGGCTCCGGAAGGGAGCACCACCACGATAGCAATTTTCCCTTAGCACACCGTTAGGTATCTGTGGATTATTTGGATGTAATGGATGATTGCCAAACAATAATTTAAAATCCCCCTTTCGATATTCACATTCTCATATCGTTACCAAAATATAAAAAAGGCTCAACTAACATTTTTTTCCAAATCGATATTTTTGTTTATTATGACCGAATTTGATGAGCTTTGTTAAAATAACCAAAAATCTCGATTTGCAAAAAAATGTTAGTTGAGTCTTTTTTATATTTTGATAACGATATGTAATAATAAACGAGGAATTAATTATCAAGGTATGCCTAATATATAGCATCAAAATATTTTTTGCAATTGGTGAATTTTATATCCAATGATTATGAGTACAATTTGAAATTCCGAAAAATATAAATAAATTTCAAATTTTGGTGATTGCATTTTTTAAGAAGTCCTCCAATTGTCAATAATTTAAAAGAAAACAAGTAAAAACAGCGTTAAGTTGGGCCGGGCCGAACTTTATATACCCTCCACCATGGATTGCATTCCACAGAGGCTTTCGATTTTCGTAGAAATGTAGTAACATTACAGGAAAATTTTAATTTTTACCACATCGTAACCAAAACAAATAATAATATTGAAAAAATAATTTAAAATAACGCTTATCAGGCAGGGCTACCAATATGTTTATACTATATATTGAAATAATAATTCAAGTCAATTCAAATAGTTAAATAGTTAATACCCTAAATTTTGGGAAATTGTGGGTGCATTTTCAGCTACAGCCGATTGGTTGGTTGTGGATGGTAATTAATTTAATTCCAAAAGATGAAATTTTGAAAAATCCATTACCTCTAACATACACAATGCAAGATAACCTAGCTTCATGATCATACGAATTTGGTAAAATATTTTTATTTTGCTAGTCTATGAATGTATACACCGAATTCCATGATTCTAGCTGCGGTCATTTGGTTGGTACCAATTTATCCCCTTTATCCCATTTTACCGCCTTAAAAATACGACTTTAAATTTTTCGTGTCGACGCAATTAGAAGTATGTACACTAGAGCGTACCAGGTTACAAGTAAAAAAAAGTTCGCCGTACACCTTCGAATATGAAGTATTATTGAAAGGTAGTTTCAAAAATTTTTTTTTTAATTTAAATAAAAATAAAAAAAAAAAATTTTTGTAACTACCATTCAATAATACTTCATATTCGAAGGTGTACGGCGAACTTTTTTTTTGAGGTACGCCCTAATGTACACACCATATTTCATCATTCTAGCTGTTGCCGTTTTATTGGTACCATTTTTGTATTGCTTGAAAGTACGAATTTGAAAAACCTTTTTATGTTTCGTGTATACTCCGAATTTCATAACTCTAGCTGCTGTCATTTGGTTAGTACAATTTTATCCCCTTTTTCCATTTTAACCCCAAAAGGTACGAATTTCGTAAAATCGCTTTTTTTTCGTGTCTACGCAATCAGAGGAATGTATACACCGAATGACATAATTTTTAACCCTTAAAAGTACGAAAGTATGAAAATACTTTTATATTATGTATCTACTCAATTGGAGGAATGTACATACCACCATTTTTATACCCTCCACCTATATTCACTTTGTCATTCCGTTAGTAACACCTTGAAATATTCATCGGAGACTCCATAAAGTATATATATTCAGGCTCGTGGTAAACTTCTAAGACGATCTAGCCATGTTTGTCTGTCTGAGGTTCAAATTTTCCCTAAATGTGTCTTATGGTTGCAGATCGCTTAGGATTGAAATTTTGCGAAATCAGCCCAGAGGGAAAACATTTTCCCTAACAATGACTCAAAATACCCCCTTACATTTAGATCAATTTTGTACATTCCTCTTGTAGCACTAAAAAGTATATACAAGATTTAGCGGTCGAACTGGGACTAAAAGGGATAAAAATGGTACCAATGATACGATAATCCCTCTAATTGCGTAGATACTTAAAAAAGGGGAAATTTTCGAAAATCGAACGTTTAATTGGTACGTACAAAATGGTACCAACCAAACCGCTGAATTTGAAATCATGAAATTAGGTGTATACATTCATCTGACTGTTAAGATGCGAAATGAAATGGAGTTTTTCTAAATTTGTACTTTTAGGAGGGGAATGGAGCGAATTGCGATAAAAATGGTACCAACCAAACGGCTGCAGCTATAATAATGAAATTCGGTGTGTACATTTCTTTGACTGCGTATACGCGAAAAATAAAGAGATCTTTCTATATTCGTACCTTTGGGATCTAAATGGGATTAACTGACTAGGGTCAAAATGAAAAAGGAAGTGAAACTGGTACCAAGCAAACGGTTGTAGCTAAAATCATGAAATTATGTGAGTATATTCCAGTCTGTAACATATTGGATCTTAAATATTAGAACTTTTCATGGAATCAAGAAATTGCTAATGGGGAAAATCGGGCTTGAGGGAAATTGTTTCTAGGGTACATTGCCTATTGTTCTCTTGAAGTTTTATTTTTATATACTGTAGAAGACTATTAATATTATAATAATGAAGCATTACAATTTTCCTATTATGGTAGTGCACTTCTATGTAAAGTTGACAGCCTCTAATCTGCCGGTAATACTGTGGAATGGAGTCCGTGGTGGAGGGTATATAAGATTCGGCCCGGCCGAACTTAACACCTTTTTACTTGTTACTATTTATATTTATTTTATGAGTGTGTATAACTGTGAATTTAGGTAAATAAGAATTGCTTGGACCAAGATTTGTGATGCAAGTAGTTTCTTATACATATCTACAAGATAACGGGAGTTTTTGTCGCTTACATAATTTTTCGCCACACTGTCAAGCTATCGTGGCGGTTGCGTCAAAAATCATATTAAAAATCAATTTTTCCATGCTTTATATAAGGTTACTTTCTATATATGTTTGTGTGCCACAAAATTTGAAATCAATTTTTGAAAGCTTTTTTCTCAACCAATTTTGCACACTTAATCATTTTCGATGACAATACAAGGAAATGGAAAAATTTTACCAATTGGACAAAGGGGCGTGGTACCTCCCATACAAACCACAAATTAAAAATCTATTATTTCTGCTCCTGATAACGGTATTTGAACAAAATTTGGTACGTCGGTTTGGTGTGCATTTTTTAAGTGCTGCTGCAAATATGAGCGGGAATGGACAAAGGGGCGTGGTACCTCCCATACAAACCACAAATTAAAAATCTATTATTTCTGCTCCTGATAACGAAGTAATTTTTCCTTCTACAAAAGATAACTAAAAAAGAATTTCTAGGCCCAATAGAATTCTGCTTGCATAAAGCATGGATTTGAAAAAAAAAATTTTTTGATTTACTAGTTATTTCTGTTAACATAATTAAAGCAAAAGTAATTGGGAAACGTAGTTAATTTACAGTACTTGAAATCATAACTTTGAAAAATCAGTCATCGATTCTTGAAACTTAAAGCGAGTTCCTGATTGTAATTAATAATTAAACTTTAAATTTTAAACTTATATTTTTTATTTTAAAGAAAATATAGTAATGTGACAAGCATAGCACTATTGCGAATTTGACCAGAACATGTTTACAGAAAAGACTTATTGAAGTGTGTAGAACACATTTCATTTATAATTTTAATTACTTTTCCGTTTTCTGACAGCTTCACCCCAATTATAGCAATAGCCATTTTATATTTTGTATACTTATGAAATAATATTTCTCTTTTAACTGAAGACTTTAGACTTATGTTTGCCTCTCATGTGATTTTTGTAATCTTCATTTTGCTCTAATTTTTTTTGTACTTCATAGGAAATGCATTTTGTGTTTATTTGGATTGTGAAGATATGTTCTTTAAATATTTTGAAAAATGCTTTGGATAGGTGATCCAAACATAGTACCTTTAAAATTTAAAGTAGGATCAGACAAAAGTGAACCTTATAATAAGTTAAAATGAACTAAAACTTAAGACAATTGAACTTGGCATAGCGCTAAAGCAATATTTCCTCATATCAAGATCAAACTTTTCCTTGAAAGTAGTACATGCTTTGAACTTGATTACAGTTCAATTTTCCTCAGTTTGAGTAAATATTTACTACTCAAACCAGTAAGTTTTTCCTCAAACCAAGTACATTCTTTACTAAGTCTAAGTAAAATTTTGCTGACATTTGCCTAAAACTTATGTATCGATTATGGATGGCAACCAGAGTTTAGTGGCGTTGCTAGTTGCCAAATTTGCATTACGGATGGCAACTACGACCGACAGTTGTCAATTTCAGTTGCTAAAAAGGGGATTTTTCGGCAACCATTTATTTCTGGTTGCCTTGTAATTTGTTAATGAAATAAAAAGTGAAAATAAGAGGTAATTTACATTTATTTTTAATTATTCATATATTCAATATTACATATTTTTTTCTGGTGTTTGTAGGCTTCATGATGGTTAAAATTACCACAAAGCAACAATTTGAAATCCTGGTAAACAAAATGGAACTTAACCCTAACCTAGCTCGCGGTGTACGGGTGGAGGTATTGCTGTTGACCGGTAGCTTTTTTTAAAGCAATTTTTTAATTCTTCCACTAAATAGACAACGGCATCTTTTGGAAGTCGGAAATACGCCTTAAAGCTAAGACGAACAATTGTTTATTGAAAAATTGTCAAGATAGAAACATCTACTCACAGTACAGATGGCAATTCTAACGGATTAGAGCTATCTCTTAAATTCCTCCTAATAGATGCCACGTCCTGGGCATCTTCTTCTTCATCAAAAAAAAGTTCCACTGAGTTAATCATTAAAAATTAAATTTTTATTGTTGAAATTTACTTTTTTGAGTTGAATTGTTTGTTTTGTTTGCAAAATTTTAAGTTGCCAAAGTGTCAAAACACTATTATCGACGGCAACTGACAAAAGTTGTCATACATAATACTCAACTGGAGTTTGGTTGCCATCCATAATCGACCCATTAGTACATTTTTGCTCAAACTAGTAAATTCTTACTTAAACTGAGGAAAAATCTACTTGCTACAAGGAAAAAAGTAAACTTAAAATAATTGCAATGTAACTAAAAATAATTCAAACAAAGTCGAAGTCGAACTCCATTATTGCTGCGAAGGCAAGATAAACGCCATCGCAATAGTTGCTTAAAATAATACTTGACATATTTAAGAAATAAGTCTCTGCAAACGAACGAGAATTGCTTCTTAGATTAATATTCAAGAATTTTCTAAAAAAAATTTAAGCGATTTTTTATAAGTTCTTTAATATTTAAATGTATGAAAAACTCGGCACTAGAAATACTGAAATGTAGTGTACACATAAACTTAATTTTAAGAAAAAACTAGTTTTTTTTTTGTTCAAATTTCATAAGTGGAACATTTTCACACGAACAATTTCTTAGTATTTTTCTTACTTAAAACCTTGTAAATTTTCTTCCGCACAAGTGTGAATATAATCAATTGTAATAATTTTTTATTAGACCCAAAAAAAATTTTCCAAGTAACTTTACTCCCCTATTTCTAGTAATTGAACTATTTACTATGACTTTGAAATAAGAAAACTTTACTCATACTTAGTTAATTTTACGATCGCCCCGATAGTCGAGTTGTTAGCGTGCTCGGCTATCGGCGTGGGGGTTGTGGGTTCGATTCCCACTGTAGCTGCAACAACTAGCTACAATTGTCTTAGTCAGCCCGGCTCAATCCCTGGACCAAAATTATGATATAAATTTACTTTGTATTGTAATTCATAATAAATAAATAAATAAAGTAGTTAATTTTTCTTCTTTTAAGAAATTTTTTACTAAACAGGAGTATAATTATTTAACTAAAAAGGAGTATGGATTTTACTCAGATTTAGGAGTGCTAAAAATGAAAGAACACATGCATTTTTTAAATTTTCATTAGTATATAGCATCTGAGTTTCGTTATGAAATCGTTATTTTTAGACAAAGTCTAAAATGTTTCCATATTGTGTATTTTATTCAAATGAACTATAATTAGTACATAATTAGATTTGCGATTTTTTATACCCTTCACCTCCTTCCAGGATAAGGGTATACCAACATTGTCATTCCGTTTGTAACACCTTGAAATATCTACCTGAGACCCTATAAAGTATATATATTCTTGATCGTCATAAAATTCTAAGACGATCTAGCCATGTCCGTCCGTCTGTTGAAAGCACGCTAGCATCTAAACGAAAGGAGCTAGGACGTCCAAATTTTACATAAATTCGTCTTATAGTCGTAGATCGGCCCAAAGGGAAAACATTTTCCATCATAAGGACTAAAAATACCCATAATATTCCCTAATATTTTTAGAGTATTTAAGCACATTTTTTCAATATGTCTGATTGTACTTACTTGAAATTGGGTATGCGGGGTGAAATGGGACAAAAAGGGATAAAAATAGTTCCTTTCAAACGGCAACAGCTAGGTACACGAAATTCACTGTGTACATTCCTCTAATTGAGTAAATACATATTATTTTAAAGGTATTTTTCCAAATTTGTACTTTTAAGGGATAAAATGGGAATAGAGGGTTTGTACAAATGGTACATACCAAACGGTTGCACCTAGATTAATGAAATTCGGTGTATACATTCCTCTGATTGCGTAGGACACATAAAATAAACGGATTTTTCGTACTTTTTGGGGTTAAAATGAAAAAAAGGATAAAAATCTAGAGTCATGAAATTCGGAATATACATGCAAAATAAAAATATTTTTCCAAATTCGTACTTTTTACTTGTACGTCAAAAATTGGTTGAACCATGAATAATCTTTATCTTTATTTTGCACTATGTACGTGAGATAATAGATTTTCAAAATTTGTACTTTTGGGATTAAAATAGAATTGAAATACACCAAACTGTAGCACCCACTATCTACCAATATTTATGGTATGTAATTTTTTTTGAAAATTTAAGAATATTAATTGTTTGAATTGACTTGAAGTGTTATTTCGATATATATAGTGTGAAGGTGTTGGTAGTCTTATCTTGTAAGTGTGGTTTGAAATAATAAAAATATTATATTTATTTATAAAATTATTTTTTCAATATTTGTATTTGTTTTGTTTTGACTATATTAAAAAAATATACTTTCCTGTAATATTACTGCACTTCTACGAAAATCTACATCCTTTGTGGAATGCAATCCATGGTGGAGTGTATATTAAGTTCGACCCGGCCGAACTTAACGCCGTTTTTACTTGTTTTATATCAAAAATGTAAGCAGTAATAAATAAAAAATCGCCAGAAAAATAATTAACCACAAGAGAAAAAACAGTAGCACTTCACTTATAGGGAAGTTTATTCATAACATTATAAAGACATCAACTACTTTATATTCGTTATTTTAATATTTCCTCAATATTTTTCCGGATCACAGGTTTTTACATGTAGTATATTGTAGGCAAGAAAATTCAAATTTCAAAAATTTCCTATTCATTCCAAAAACAAAGAGGGATTTTGGGCTATGTTACGTAATTTTTCCATTTACCTAATATCAATTTTTCAACTTAAATAACTAGATTGAAAAGCAATTTTTGCGAGAATGAAGAGAAAAATAAGTACGCATCCAAACAGTAAAACTGTAATCTAAAAGGGTAAATGAAACAGTCGTAGAATGCGACTCTGAACTGAACGATCTCAATCATTAACCTCGAGAGCTGCTGATCATCGTGAAAACGCGTTGGGTGATACTGAACAAGTACAGCATTGTCTGCAATAGAATCATGGCTGTGGAGTCGGAGGAGTAGTCTAAGAATCGGAGATATTTGCTGAAGTCGGAGTCAAAAGAAATGGTCGACACCGATTCCGGGTAAATGTTTTTTTTCGTTATTAGAAATTATAATATACTAGCTGAACCCCCGCCCGCTTCGCCAGACAAAAAAAAACAAACGGTAAAATTAAAATCTGCTTTCATATTAATTTTTGTCCTGATCGGTAATATATGTACCAATTATAATTAAGGTTCTTCCCTGTGATAATAAAGAAATGGATATGTTCCATGGAGAACGTTAGTTTACGGCGAATAATTGAAAAAAATGTCAAAATCAAATTAATTTTTTGTTAAGTGTGATTCTCCTCCTTTCCATTACCTAAACAAAAAACTTCATTCGTAAGATAAAATTACATTACATTCAAAACACATAGAAAATCAATCAAATTGTTCACTAATCAAACAACACAAAAACTAAAAAATTAATATAATTTCCGTTTTCTTGACTTAAGGCTGTTGGCGAATGAATATTTCTCTTTTTATAACCTTTCCTTACTATTGTGCTAAGAAAATCCACAGAAAACGTGTAATTTTACAAAATTCAACTCAAAAATGCGACATCTTTCAAATCCCGCCCATTTGTATATTGTCTAAGCAGGTTACAACTAAATTAACTCACACAACAGTATAGGAATATCGTTGTAGAATATACTCAAAAAACAGGTTTTAATTTCGTATGGGAAGGGTCACGACCACTTTCCGCCCATCACGGTGTCGAAATACTCTAAAACCGGTTTTAATTTCAGATGGGAAGGCTCACGCCAACTTTCCGCCCATCTTTGCACAACTATTTACACTGAATCAACTCACAAAATTTCAGCACTCTAGGTCCATGACACCTACTGACCATATTCGATACCGTCCATTTTTGGCACAACTACGCAGGTTTATGCTAGATGCACTCACACAAAAGATAAGTATTGTAGCTGTCATTGAACTGAATATATTCAATAATAGGTTTTAACTTCGTATGGAAGGTACCACGCCCTTTTTTCCAATATCGCCCATTTTTGGCACAGTTACGCACATTGATGCTAGATTCACTTACACAAAATTTCAGTTTTTATCTGCCATAGAACGGCATATATTTGAAAATGGGTTTTAACTTCGTATGTGAGGTGCCACGCCCACATTTCCATTACCGCCCATTTTTGTCACAACTACGCACATTGATGCTAGATGCACTTACACAAAATTACAGCACAATAGGTGTCATTCAGTAATAGGTTTTACCTTCATATGGGAGGTGCCACGCCCACTTTTCCATTACCGCCCATTTTTGGCACAACTACGCACATTGATGCTAGATGCACTTACACAAAATTACAGCACTCTAGGTGCCATAGAACTGGCAATATTCAATAATAGGTTTTAACTTGGTATGAGAGGTGCCACGCCCACTTTTCCAATACCGACCATTTTTGGCACAACTATGCACATTGATGCTAGATGCACTTACACAAAATTTCAGCACTCTAGGTGTCATAGAACTGACAATATTCAATAATAGGTTTTAACTTCGTATGGGTGGTGCCACGCCCACTTTTCCAATACCGCCCATTTTTGACACAACTATGCACATTGATGCTAGATGCACTTACACAAAATTAGAGCACTCTAGGTGTCATAGAACTGACAATATTCAATAATAGGTTTTAACTTCGTATGGGTGGTGCCACGCCCACTTTTCCAATACCGCCCATTTTTGACACAACTATGCACATTGATGCTAGATGCACTTACACAAAATTAGAGCACTCTAGGTGTCATAGAACTGACAATATTCAATAATAGGTTTTAACTTCGTATGAGTGGTGCCACGCCCACTTTTCCAATACCGCCCATTTTTGACACAACTATGCACATTGATGCTAGATGCACTTACACAAAATTTCAGCACTCTAGGTGTCATAAAACTGACAATATTCAATAATAGGTTTTAACTTCGTATGTGAGGTGCCACGCCCACTTTTCCAATACCGCGCCTTTTTGACACAACTGTGCAGACTAATAATTAGTGAACCTTCACAAAAATTCAAGACTCTAGCTGCAACAGTATTCCGAATATGCTAATTTATAAAAAACGAATAAATCCCCAAATGGTGTGGGAGGTGCCACGCCCACTGAAAATATCAAAAAATTATATAGCCTATTTTCACCACCGGTTCAGCATGAACAAATTTCGCATCAGTAGTTTAGGCTGATATAAAGAACAAACAAACATACAAACACAGATTCATTTTTATATATAGGGTGTTTTTTATTGAGGTATAGAACTTCGAATTGAAATAAAACACAAGAAAAACGTTTTAATGTCCATCAATTTGGCTTTATTGGAAGGATAATTTTATGCCATTAATGTTTAAATATGATTTCGGGCATGTGGCCGCCGCGGCTGGCTCGAATATAGCCAATTCTACAGGTCCAATTTTCAACCACTTTCTCCAATTGCTGTGCACGGTGGCGAATCGATTCATTCGGGTCCTCTTCAACACTTTGCTCTACAGCGGCAATTGTTTCTTCGGTGCGCACTGTTAGACGTCTCTGCGGATGCGTATTATCACATAGAGTAAACGTAGTGCGAAAACGATCCATGGTTAACCGAATTAATTGCTCTGATGGACGATTATGTCGACCATAAAATGGACGGAGCGGTGAACTTCGCGAACTCAACCATTACTTTCGAAATAAATTTGCATGATTTGCAAGCGTTGTTCTTTTGTCAACCTGTTCATGATGAAATGGCAAACCAAACTAAATATTAATCACTTGACAGCTGACAAAATGGCCGCCAGTTAAAAAAGTGATGCCAACTTTAAGTTCTATACCCCAATAAAAAACACCCTATATATAGATTTCCAGGTTGAAAAAATTGAATAAATAAAGGCTTTATAATCTTAAAAAATTAGTCTGAGACATGTTCTGTGAACACAATTTTTATAATTGTGTATAATTGTAAATTTATTATAAAACTAATATAATTTAAGTAAAACTGAAGTTAATGTGGTATTAATTTATTGATGCAATTTTAAAGACACGTACCAGCAAAGGAGCTATTATAGAACAAGCGACTCGTTGGGGAAGTACGTATTTAATGCAGAAACGTCTAATTGAAATGAAATGTTATTTAAACGATTTGGACAATAATGACCTAGCATTAGCAGAAAAATATTGTGATGAAGCCATTGTTTTCCCAAAGGTTTTACAGGGTCCTTATCTTGTAACCAAAAAATTTCAAAGCGAGAAATTTCTACGGGGAAAGGAAGGAACTAATATTTAAATTGGAGAAATTTGAAAATTTAATTGAAAAAAATATTGTTCCTTCAATGACTAGAAGAGAGACGGAAATAATGAAGAATTATATTCTATTGGCGAGAATATATGTCGACCCTTTAAATGCAATTTTATTAAACCATTATCAAGTTTTAGTGGAATGGCAAGGATTATATGAACTGGTAGAAAGAATGTAAAAAACTTGTAGTCCATATGGTTCTTAATTGTGCGATACCATCTCACGAATCAACTCCTTCTGACGACTTCGAAAAGTATTTGGAATAAAAACAGCTTTTATCGGGAATTGGATGAAATAAAAAAATTTGACAGAAAAGACAAAAAGGATTTAGTATTACCCGAAAATTTTTCGTGATGTGGGATTAGTACCAGCTGCAATGTGGATACTGTTTTATAAAATAAAATGGATTTTCTTAAAAAAAAAGATATTATTATAATTGATTGAAGATCCGGAGTCGACTCCAGAGTAGGAGTCGAAACATTTAATGCTGGAGTTGGAGCCGGAGTCGAGCAATTTTGCATCGACTCCACAGCCCTGCTTTTAAAAATGAATGACCGTTGGTATCATTGATGTACGTGGTAGCAATACATCTGTTCCTTTATATTTTTCTGTTATTATGGTCGCTTCGATGATTGTTCAGTAATTTTGTTACTACAAGTCGAGTGCCATTGCAAAGTCGTGGTGGATCAATGTTGCGCAGTAAAATAATGGGTACGCTAATTCTCAATTGTAAGTCATGTGGTGGAAAGCCTGACAAATCGAGTGAATTCAAGAATTCCACAGGATAATTGACGACATCCTCATCTCTAATTACGATTCCGATAGATTTGTATGTGGTTATATTTGCATCGATTCTATTCAGAATCACATTGCATTTTGCAAAAGCCTAGTGGAAATGTAATATAGTTTGTTGTTGGATCGATTGTAATTTTTCCATTTCCTAAATCCAGCAATTCCCTGGAAAATCGAGAAGCCGATGCATCACGTTGCAGTTATACACGCAAATTTATTGTTAATTTCAATGTCTTAACGTGTACCAGAGAGTGGATGATTTGAGGCATGCATTTTGATCATCAGCTGAACCCGGAATCACAGGCAGTGTTTGACGAAAATCACCGACTAACAAAATCAGAGCTCCTCCAAATATTCTTGAGTTGTTTCTCAAATCCTATAATGTGCAATCGAGGGCTTCCAACGATTTTTTGTGTTTCAAAGTACATTCATCCCAAACTATGACTTTACATATTTGCTGCACCTTTCCCATGGAAGAATTTTTCTTAATATTGCAAGTGTGTTCCTCGCCAAATTGTAGTTTTAGTGGTAATTTGAGAGCCGAATGCTCTGTTCTTCCACAGTTCAAGATTCATTGAAATCAGAAATGTTTTTCCTTTCCAAACATTTATCTTCAAGTAACACTGGTGGCCACTGGTGATTTGAAATCGATGCATCTGCTAGTATTGTTTACAAATGTTTAAGTTCTACATACATGACCATTCACTGTACGCAAGTGCTCGCATAAACGTTAATGAGAAGCATTCTTATATAGAAACACTCTGGATTTTGTGGATGGACAGTATATAGTCTACCCAATGCATCCGTGTAATATACATGTTCCCATCCATCAACAGGTTTTCCTTGTTTTCGGCGTTGGAATTTTTTCGTTGATGCATTCCACGTATAGTATGTTGGGATTTGAGCATACAGTAGAGTATTTGCGAATAAATTATCTCTACATAGATCGAAGAAAGAAGTTAAAGTTTTGGCCGGTGACGTTTCAGCCCTTTCTTGGGCATTTGCTTCTGGGAAATAAATGCGTTGTCCATTTTCGAGGTGAACAGATAAGCGAACAACAGTGGGATAACGCTCATAGATTGAAAATGCTAATATTCGCCAAACAGCTTCATTGCTACTGATGTACCGCGCCATTTGATAATGTGAAACTTCATCACTGAAAACACAGCCATATACGATCTTTTGGTTACATATTTGCAGATGTATTTAATGTACTTTACCGAATGGCAATACTCCACATTGAAGTGAGCCTTGTATGTTTTTTATAGCAATGGCCAGTAGGGAACTATTCATCGATTATCAACATCAATGTTATTGCTTCGCACCTTCAATGTAATGGATTGACCACCATCTTCCGTAGATCGATGTCGATAAAGCGGATATCCATCTATGTATGTCATGCATGTTGATTTTGGATTAAGGATTCCGCACGGACCATGAATCATATTTTTGGTCACAATTTCATAGAGATGTGGATCGATGATATCAGTCGTAATTTTCTGAACTAACCACCAAATAAGAAAGTGCGCATGAGACAATCCACGTTTTTGCCATTCCACGGAATACATCCAGCATCGCGTTTCCCCAAATACATGTAAATTTACAACATAATCCATGAGTGATTTTAAATTTTGTTTAAAAACACGTGCTGTAATGTCGTGACGATGTGCTGATGTTTGTCCAGGTGACAATTCGAAAACGTTTTCCTCCCACTTTGGATTACATGTGAATGTGATGAACGGCCTGATTTGTTCCATGTGATCGCACATACGTCATTGCATCTTGTGGATATTCCTGCATGTGACGTGGGCTGCCAGTGAATGCTGGCAATATGGTTGCTTGTCCTAGTTGATTTGAGTTGATATCGTTCTGATTGTTGATCGCATTGGAAGATGTATATAATCGTCCAATCGCAATTTAGCTTGATGATAATGTATGTATAATAAACGTTCTGTTTCAATTTTGGCGTACATGTCGACAATAAACTGGTGAAATAATTCGCAGCATTTGAGAATGTAATTGTCGCTGTTTTGACGAATCATTAAACGATGAGCGTAGAAATTCATCGAAATAACTTTTGTACTCGTCGATTCATCTATAAAATGTAAGAAGTTAATAAAAATAGCGTTTTTGTAAATGTCAAGTGCAATGAAATTGTACGGTATTTGGTAACTTACGGGTTACTTGATTGGTTGGGTGTATTTGAAAATGATATCCATCTTCACCATATGGAGAAATAATTGGATACTGAAGAGCATCATGTGAGCGGTTTGTTTCAGAAATGCTGTTTATTCTCTCGTCACGACGCCGAATGTCTGGATGATGGCTGCTGACTGGATCACCAACCATCAATATTGCCACGTCATCAATTGTAGGTGCATTGTAACGTCCTTGTTGTCCAGCTGGGGTTTTGTCAGCATGTATTGCAATCAAGTGGTCATCTGAACAAAATCGCGCATCATTTTTAGCTTAGTAACTGGTTATTGGCATGAAACATAATTTGCAATTCAGCTACAATTCGTTGTTCTGTAACGGGATTGTAATGCATGTTGTACTTAGTCGTTATCATCCGCTTACCCTACGAAATAAATGTGGAAGAATTTAGGATCAGCATCAGGGATCCATTCGATGATAAATTTGCTCAGAAAATGTTGAGAATCTGCAGACGTTCCTATGAAGACACATAAAATATCTTTAACCAAGCGCGCCCCGGTAGTCGAGTTGGTAGCGTGCTCGGCTATCAGCGTGGGGGTTGTGGGTTCTATTCCCACCAGAGGCTCTGGTCTGTCGCTGCAATAACTAGCTACAATTGTCTTAGTCTCCCTGGACCCAAAATTGAGAAATAAACAAATAAGGATTGCAATATATAAGTAACGAAGAAATAATATTTAAGATATACTTACTACTGTAAGTGTAGAACGTGAAGTAAATATTTAAAGGCATTTGCAATCAGTGACAAATTATTAGCAAATTTAAAGATGTAAATAGAAAATGGTACATACATAGATTAAAAAAATGATAAAAACAAATTTGAGATAAAAAATTAGAAAAATTGTATGTTAATATTAATTTACTTTACTAATTTTAATTTACTTTACTTTTACTGAATTTACTTCATTAAAAATATTACTTAAATTCAAGTTCCAACTGGCATTTCCTGCATAGACAACGCCATCTGATGGAATGTTGCGGAGTGCATTATGACTGTGTGCAATCTCCAACTGATATAGTTCACTTTGCATGTTCGACCAAATTTTCTAAGTATTGAAGTCTTTGCTCCCCAATATTGGGAGGATTAATATTTGGTACCTCCATCTGGGACTTCACCACACTTTATATATATATAAATGTTTATATATATTTAACTGTGGTGAGTAAGGCCCCAATCTTAGCAATGTTGCTGGCGAAAAACAGCTCTTCGAACTTGTTGTGGCATAGGGCATTGTCGCACACAACCACCAGTTCTGACAATTGGTTTCTCATTTCTTCCCACTGGGCAAATGCCGTTCTTAGCCAGTCGACCGCACGTTACGAACTTCGACGTTTATCCATTTTTATAACTCCACTACTTACAATGGCCCAATTAAATGTATGTTCGGCCCTCTGGAGGATGGAGTCATCTGAACCGCCCTACCCAACTCTGGACCAACCTTGACTCCGACGGCAGAAAAGATTAAAATTGGTCTCATCAATGAATACAATCATATACTTTTTAAAACCTACTAGACTTTCTGAAGCAAAAAAATATAGAATTTTTAAGGTCTTTTTAAAATAACTCGTCTGAAATGGTAATTTTGCAGTAAAATCGTGAAAACACGAAAATTACATTAAACATCGTGGACACTTTCTTGAATTTCGGACAAAGGATATGAAAAATACAAACAAACTAAACGAATTGTGCTAATTTCAAGATTGTGTAATGCTAATTTCGGTAATGGACCCCAAATTGTTCGGAAAATTTTCATTTTTGTTAACCGATACCACTTCATGACATTCGACTAGAGCAATATCTTATAAACTTTTAATTGTGTACTACAATAATAGTTTGGAAATTTAATAACAAAATCTTTTAGCAATTTTAAAAGAGTTTTAACATACTTAAATTTTTGTTATATTTCTCACTTGTGTCAAATATTTTTCAGAGTTAGTATTTTTTGTACATATGTAACAAGTATTATTCAAAAGAGAAACAACAAATTCAGTAAATTGGATCAACGTAAGAAGACGAAAATAAAATACCAATTATTTGTTTTTTTTTTGGAATTAAAATTTCTAGGTGTTTCTTCTTGCATTTCATCGAGTACAAAAATCTGTTATAAAAAGGAAGAGACATTTCCAAATATTTTTTATTTAATCGGAATATGCGTATAAAGATTTTGAGTAAACATCCTGTTACTCATGTCCTATATAAATTAAAACCCCCAAAACTCATTAGACATCCTATTTAGACCCATACTTTGTCAAAAAGCATATCCAATTTTCTACATTTATCATAGAAAAAATGCGGGCCTGAAGGGTTAAGCACCGAGGAATTTTCTCGTTTTTTTGTGTAATATTTCTTCAAAATTTTGGGATCACATTCTAAAGTGGCTATAAACTATTTTCTCGAAAATGAGTTTTTGATGCCAAACTATTCTCATATTCATCTGTCATATAAATTTGGAAAAGAATTTTTTCTAAAGCCATTTTCTTAATTTTCTGATTTGGCTATCCACTCACACGTTAGTTTGTGACTGCATAAGTGGCTATGAACATAAAAATAATAGAAATAAAATAGTTCAACAATGCAGCAGCATAAATCGAAGGTTATAATTCGCTACATCTTTTTTTAAAACATTTTTCTTTTGTTTAAAACATTTTTCTAGATTTAAGGCATATAGTACTATCAAATTCCATCATTTCCCAGTTATCAGGCTAAAATAAAAATTGTGAAAAGTATCTTTAGAAAAAGTGGCGTAACTTTTTATTATATTGAGAATACCAAAATATTTCTTTGGCATGTGATTGCTGACTTCATGGAGAATATTTATGTCAGAAAAGTTTCAGAATCCTGGATGAAGAAAGTTAAATATAAGCAATTGCAACCGCAAATTATGGGTTTTTCATCGATTGCAGCGATTTTCGCGACTGGCTACATATATGTTACAAGCGACATTGGTTCTTAATACACAAACAAAAATTCAGCCGGATTGGTTGGCTAGATCAAAAATGTCATGCATGAAAATCATTTTAGTCATTTTTCCCGTGAAAATGAAAAATATTCAATTTGTATCTTTTGTTTACCGTGCCCTAACGCAATATACACTTTTTGTAAAAAAAGAAATTCTACACTTAGAGAACAAGTCTGTTAATAAAAGCAGCGATTGTCTGCTGCCTATCAGCAGACACTTTTCTGTTATTACAACAGTTTTTCTGCAATCTTACATCACCATTCACACTGCTAAAGAGTTTGCAGTCTGCTAAAATTGGCTGCTGTTAATTAAAATATAAAAATAGATAAGCTTATAGTTGCTTAGGACAATATGCGTATCATTAAAAAGACAATCGCAATATCTTTCCGCAGCAATCATGGAGTAAGAGCTCAGCACTTTATGGCAGAGGTATGATTTTTTGTACAAGTTTTCCAAAACCTTTTGTTTGATTTTTTAGTTAAATTGTACTTATTTTAAATTAATTTTTTTCCTTGAATAAAGTTTCTCAGTAAATTAAAAAATTACTTGTTTTAAAGAAAAAATCAGCAAAATTGACCTCAGTTTAAGTAAATATTTACTTGATTTTAGTAAAAAAATTACTTACTTTTAGTAAAAAATTACTTGGCTTGAGTAAAAATTCATTTAGTTTTGGGAAATTAAGTAAAAATGTACTTGGTTTTAGGAAAAATTTACTTAGATTTAGCAAAACTTCAACAAAATTTTACTTAGATTTAGTAAAAATGTACTTGGTTTGAAGAAAAACTTACTGGAAATTTCCTCAGATTGAGTAAATATTTACTGGTTTGAGGAAAATTTAACTAGAATCAAGTTCAAAGCATGTACCAATTTGAAGGAAAAGTTTGAACTTGATTTGAATTTTTTTTTTTTGAAAAATTTGAAATTTTGCTTTAACGCTATACGAAGTTCAATTTTCCTAAATTTTAGTTAATTTTAACTCAATATAGGGTTCACTTTTTTATGAGTGTAGATGAAAACCCCCCCTCCCCCCAGGGCAAAATCCTGCGCACGGCCCTGATTAAAAGCATGGCCCTTTTTTCTTGTTGAGGATAAATACAAGCGTTTTTTAGAAACAACACAAAAACGTCTTTATTGAATAAAGTTTTAAGGGAGAATCAAATAAAATTTGTTGCAAACAAATTTTAACACAAAATACAATTCAAAACCTACTATTGTCATATAATATAATTTACAAGCCTATTATGCTTTAGAATAATTATATTACAAAGTTGTTTTCATTACACAGTAATTTCAACATTTCTTTATTACGGACATTGTTCATTCCTTCGGGTTCTACATGGCAGATTTTTATGGAGTATAATTTACCATGTTAATACGTTAATACTTAATGCATTAATTGTTGGTTAAATACACGCGTTAATTGTTAATGAGCTCACACACAATTTCAGGGTTCTCAAGGTCAGATCTGAAGACACTTGCTAATAGGTTCCAATTTTTTGCCCACATTTATTGTAACTTTGATCAATACTGAATGAACTCACACAAAATTTTCAGCACTCTAGTTTTCATATAAGTGGAGATATTTGATAATACGTTTTAACTACGTACGGGAGGTGCCACGCCCACTTTTTCACTACCGCCCATATTTTTCACAACTACGCACAATTATGCTGCATGTACACAGACAAAATTTCAAAACTCTAGGAGTCGTAGAATTGAATATATTCCATAATAGGAATGGGGTGAGCCACGCCCAATTTTCCAATACCGCCCATTTTTGGCACAACTACGCACATTGATTCTGGATTTACTCACAAAATTTCAGCACAATAGGTGTCATAGAACTGACAATATTCGATAATAGGTTTTATCTTCTTATTGGTGGTACCACGCTTACTTTTCCAATACCATCCATTCCATTTTTGACACAACTACGATCGTTTATGGTAGATAGGTGCCACGCCCACTTTTCCAATACCGCCCATTTTTGGCACAACTGTGAAAACAATTAGTGAACATTCACAAAAATTCAAGACTCTCGCTGCAACAGTACTAATATTCTAATTTGTAAAAATCAAATAACTCCCCAATTTGTGTGGGAAGTGCCACGCCCACTGAAAATATCAAAAATTTGTATAGCCTATTTTCACCACCGGTTCAGCATAAACATACTGTGAAATTTCAAGTAGATGGTCCAGTGGTTTAGGCAGCTATAAAGAACAAACTTACAAACACAGATTCATTTATAGATATATATAGAATGAAAATAATTTTAATAAATAAATGGATGTATAAATATAATGTAAAAGAAGTCGGAGCGTTAAAAAATTGTAAAACTGTCTCATATCTAGGGTTTGGGGTCCGGGAATTCCCGAATCGTTTTTCCCGGGAATTCCCGGAAAAATTTGGACGGGAATTCCCGGGAAAAAATTTTCAATTTCCCGGGAATACGGGAAATATTAAAAAAATAATCTATTTATTATGTTGATCAATAATTTAATGTTACTATATAAATTGGAATTTTTAGTTTTATTTCAAATTCATATATGTATTTACATTACTGACAATAATAAGTATTTGTTTATATTATATTACTACAAACAAAACTTTTTAAATTCGCTAAATAGCCAATTTATGGGAAACCCAGCTAGGGGAATAAAAACTTTCTGTGAGGCTATTTGCAGGATCTTTATTGTGAAATAAAAATATCATGCCGACAATACTATGGCTTACATAATGTAAATTTTCTTGTTTTCCTAGAATAATCGAGGTGAATATCTTCTTCAAGAACAATTTACTTTACATATGTAGCCAGAAAGAAATGGTATAAAAATAGGAAAATTGTTCGCCTGGAAACTTTCAAGAGAAATCTAATAGAAATATAAATATATGCTACGATGTATTTAAATAACCCTTTGTAAGAATTAATGACTGGACTATTTCAATATCTTTATTTTTTATGAATTTATTAAATTAATATTAATTTTTTATGTTTCTATTTTTTTACAGTTTAGAATATTCCCCCCTGTTTCTATGAAATATTTTTGTCTCCAGACGAATGAATATTCTAAATTAAATGCGTCATAACATTCTCCGTCATATGAGTTATTTGTTTCCTTAATCGTTTTCAATTTTGAATCTAGTGTAGGTGTCAGTCACTTCTACCTGCGATATAAATGTCCAAATCTGACGATTAGTCTACAACTTTTCAAGTTTATAATGAGAAAATGTAATTTATAATCGGAATATGTAAGTTCACGATGAGATGTAAATTCATAACAGGAAATGTAAATTCATTATAGGAGCATGATAATTTATAATCAGCACTGTAAATTCGTAATGTGAAATGTAAATTCATATTGAGAAATATAAATTCATAATAAGAACATACATAATGAGATATATAAATACAAAATGAAAAATCCAAATTGATAATGAGAAAATATAAATTCTTATTCAGGAATATATATTCATAAAATATAAATTCATAATCATCAAATAAACTCTAAAATTTATAATCGAAGCTATGTATGTACGTTTTTCTATGGATATTTTCGTAGAAACACATATTTTATGGCTGTTTTTCTTTAAGACTGGATAACTAAGCTGCGATAACAAAAATCTAAATAAAATGTTAACATTTCACTCAAAATAAAAAATTCTTTTCTAAAATTGTCGCCAAAAGCAATATCAACGTGTGTGTGAAAACAAATTTTGAAAAAATAATTTTGTGTTAAAAATTTTTGACTTAGCCTGGATAATTATCCAGTGTAAGTCAAAATGATGGATATCAAGGCTAAGTCCAATAAAGTCGACACAAAATATTTTTTTGAAAATTTCTTTTGATACATATATTTATATTGTAGTTGGCGACAATGTGAAGAAATAATTTTTTATTTTGAACGAAAAATTAAATTTTAATTAAAGTTTTTGTTATCGCAGCTTGTTATCCCGGCTTAAAGAAAAACAGCCCTTTTATCAATGTTCTCATTATAAATTTACATTTTCTCAATATGATTTTATATTTTCTCATTATGAATTCATATTTTCTGAATATGAAAATGTATTTTCTGATTATTAATTTGGATTTTCTGATTACAAACTTGTATATTTCATTATGAATTGGTATGTTCCTATTATGAATTAATTGTTTTCAATGAATTATATATATATATATATTATATGAATATATATATTATATGAATTATATATCTCATTATGAATTAACATGTTCCTATTATAAATTTACATTACCCATTATGAATTTATATGTCCCTAATATGAATTTACATTTCTCAATATAAATTTGTGTGTTCCGAATATAATCTTGAAAAGGTGTAGAGTAAAATATTTGTAAAATGAAAAATAATTTGTAAAATATTTTGACAATAACATTCGTTTTTAATTTGTAACATGACAATATTGAAAAAAACACACCAGTTATTAAATGTTGATATTTTAAACCATATTGAACATACCTATAAATAAATTACTCTTTCCCGGGAATTCCCGGGAATGAAATTTTTCATTCCCGTTTTCCCGGGAAATGAAAAAAGTCCGGGAAACCCCAAACCCTACTCATATCCCATTCGCTTTCTACTCACGCACCGGTCTCAGTAATTTTCTCGGAGAAAAGCTATTTGCAATTTATTTGCAATCCGGAGCTGAATGTTACTAATTGGAGGTGATTGTGATTCTTAGCCCTTGTGATATATTTTGGGTCAAATTGTCAAATCAATTTGGGTCAAACACTTTTCAAGACAAATTTTACCGAGTATAAATATTATCCTCTGTTATTTTTTCATTTTAGAATTGTTTTTGCTATAATTTCATAACGGTTCATTTTACAGCAGTAAAATAGTGCCAGGCAATTATCGATTTTCATAAAAAAAAGAAAATGAAAAAGGTGTCACTTACATGTTTTGCGATCGACATTATCGGCTAGATTTATTCATCACATTCACATGTAATCCGAAGTGGGATGAAATCCGTGTATTTGGGGAAACGCGGTACCGGATGTATTCCATCGAGTTGCAAAAACGACTGGTACACGACTGGTAGAACATGATTTCAAGAGAGGGACGCACGTAAAATTTGAATCTGTTCGTGTTTTTCGTTTTTTTTTTCAAAAACTCCACACTTTTTGTGCTATCAGTGCTGCATTTCACGGAACAATCGAAGGAATTGCGAAAGAAAGGCTAGTGTATAGTGAAAACAGAACGGTTCCCTATGTATTTCTTATAAGAGTAGCGTAATTCTGTTTCATTAAAATACTGGCCTTGAAGAGTAATTTTTGAATACTAACCTTTATATCTGTCCCTGATAATTCTTCATCGTCTGAGAAATGCAGTAGGTTGCCTTTTATTGCACTACCAATCGCAAAATAGTTAAAAGCTCCATCAACCATAATAAACTTACAGTTCGCATCTACAACGGGTAACAAGATCACACTATTAAAACCCTTATTGTTATAATAGTATGATACATCTTTTGCGGTTGTCTTACTGACAATATGCTTTCCATGTACCAGAAGTGGTTTGTGTATAGCATTGTATTAAATACTTTACTACCAAGACACATGGGAAAATTCCAGAATCTGTTAAAATAATTAGCAGTTTCTTTCCATCTCTCATGTGTGTTACAAGTCTATTTAAAAATGTTATACTTTTTTGTGTACAAGAACCCAACGAGTCTTCTCCTGAAATGCGAGCATTTTGAGGAGTAAAATGATCTTTTAAGCATTTTAATGTTCCTGGAATTAACATTAAAATGGAAAACTCTAAAGTCGTATGATAGGTCAACGCAAGTTTCCCGTAGCCAAGAAACGCAAACTAATCAATAGCCTGTAACATGATTTTTTAAACATACATATAGTATATTACTTACCTCTCTAACAGTTGTATTTTGTTTAACTAACTGCTGCTGTGTTATAAGTGGTTCAAAGGCGTTCTTGAGAAGGAGACTCTAATAAAAAAGTAAGATAACCTGGACGTACTTATACAAAAAATAAAATTCAATTAAAAAATTCGCAGATTCAATTAAAATTGCAATTGATTTCGTACCTATAAGGGAAATTCGAAAATTCAAGTTGGGATACATAATTAGAGCTATATTCGTTGTTCCTTATACAATCCGTTCGACATATATATTGAAAATTGCAATTGGACAATTGGATCTTTTTAGAATGTTGACAACCACTTTTTTACAATTAATCGGGATTTTCCCAAAAAAACACTACTTCGAATATATCTGGTTCCTGAGGTGTTATGATTCCGTCATGTACATTAAAAGAAAGGTGGAAGCCGATTTTCCTACTTAATATTGTTGGATTTAAATCAAAAAGTTCTATCGATTGTGAAAATTTGGAGCAATTCAGTGATGTGCAACTAAACTGGAGTATGCCCTTCTTGTTCTTCTAATAAAAATAATTCCAGAATCATACATTTAATTAATATTTTTTTAAGCTTAACTCCCAAAACAAAAACTGTTCAACTCTTCTTCTTGCCCTTTTCGCTCACTGCGCACTAATAATTTATTAATTTTACACAGCTGTTCATTTTCGATACATCACTACAAGTGAACAAACTGTTCCTTATTCACCCTTATCGCGAATGAAATTCCCCTCGAAATTTGTTGCATTCTCGCCAAATCGCAATCGCCAATGTCGTTCACGGGGAAATGTGACAACTTCGAAAAAGTCCCCCTATCGTGAATTATTTTTTCGTGGAATTTTGTTCACCATTTATCTTTTTTGTTCATTTGCATTTTGCGGCGAACGGTTAAAACAAAAAATGTTAGTAGCAGTTTTTTAAAGAAAATATATAAAATATTAGGAGTAATTCAACTAATAAAAACCAAATGGACATTTTGCTGCGTAGAATGCAGGAAAATCCTCCTATAGCTGGTGGATATGTTCCGATATGTGAACGATGGTCCGGCATTTGATATGAATTGTTCTTGTGGGGAACTAGCTAGGGGTTCCTTGTAAGGAATTAAAAGCCATTGTTCCAACTGGTAGCCACCATCTCCTTAAGAAATATACATTAATGTCTCACCTAGCAACCACATGCTGGTTCCAGTTTCCAAATATTCTTGTTCCAATGCACTTTTGAATCCACTCATACCGCATCGTGGCAAGCTCCAGGGTGTTGCATCAATATATCGAATCCTTATTTCGTGGTCACATATCTAAAAAAGGTTTATTGTTCAATTTAAATTCATTTTGGTCAAGGATTAAGATTCTTTTTTACTATTGACTTACTAGCGTAACATTTATACAAAATCGCCCTTTTCTATTATAGCATAGATGCTTTACTCCTTTGCTATCGTAGTAACGGGAATCCAAAATTTATTGAAGAAGTGTTTGTCACTGACTGCGTTCCTCTTGCGTCGAATAACATGTCCACTTTTGACAAAGAGGAACTTCTAATGCATTTAGATCTTCTGAAAGTATCTCGCTGAATGTAGATTGCTCCATTACCACTTCATAATCTTTAGTTACTCCCTTCTGGTATCCACATTCTGCGAAAAATCTTAGGATTTTATAACTGCTGCTATTGCAGATTTTTTCTTAATAGGTTGCAAAGTAAGAATAGGTTAGAAAACCTGAAAAGATATATTAGATTCACAATTTTTCAAATAAATTTTCGTACTTACTGTGGATTTGGCAGTTCCAAAAGATTTGAGGCATCTAATGGAGCGTTTCTTTTGATTTTTCTTTGATTCAACTTCCTCTCAATGTTTTCTTCTTGAAGTAATATAATTAAACCGATCCGAAACATATTTTTATGATACACTGAATTTGTATTTATGAGACAAATACTTTGGAAAGAAAAACAAGTAAAACGGCCGGTCGGCATTCCACAGAGACTACTGATTTTCCTAGAAGTGCAGTAACATTACAGGAAAATTTAATTTTCTTTAATATAAAAAAAATAAATATAAAATTTTATTATTTCAAACCACGCTTAAAAAGCAAGGCTACAAATACATTTATATATCGAAATAATACTTCACGTCAACATATTCCATCCTATTTTAATTCCAAAAGTACAAATTTTGAAAATCCATTATCTCACGTACACAGTGCAAGATAACCTAACATCATGATTAAACCAATTTTTGCCGTTAAAGTAAAAAGTATGAATTTGAAAAAATCTTTTTATTTATGTGTCTATGCAGTCAGAGGAATGTATACACCAAATTCCATTAATCTAGCTGTAGTAATTTAGGTACTTTTTTATTCCCTTTTTCCATTTCACCCCTTTAAGAGTACAACTTTCCAAAATCTCCTTATTTTATACTCTAAAATATTAGGGGTTATTATGGGTATTTTTAGTCCTTGTGAGGGAAAATTTTTCTCCTTTAGGCCGATTACGCTCGCTCCCAATCGATCTACGACTATAAGACGCATTTATGGAAATTTTGGACGTCCTAGCTCCTTTCGTTTAAATGCTAGCGTGCTTTCAACAGACGGACGGAAATGGCTAGATCGTCTTAGAATTTTATGACGACCAAGGTCTCAGGAATGACAAAGTTAGTATACCCCCATCCTGGAGGTGGATGGTATAAAAACAAACGATTTTGCTAACAAAAATATGTATCAGCTAATCAATTTCGAAACAAATCATATGTTTCGAAGTGAACGATCATTCACGATAGCAAACTTTTGTTCGAGGGAGAGAAAAAATCCATGGGGACAAAATGTTCGCATTTTATTTGCGATAAGGGTATTTATTCACGGTAGCATTTTCCACTTCCCGTGAATGACTAACATATTCCAATATTGGACATGCAGGGTTAAATAAATATGTCACATTTAAATTCATTTTATAAGTCAAAACAATATCAAATAGAATAGAATAATAAATTAAATAAACCAAAATTGCCGAGTGCTTCGTTGCAGGCTTATGAGTATGTGAAAATTCTGAAGACTTTGAGCGATCGCGACTAGATTCTGCACATTTCAACATCTTCCATTTTTCCAAATTATATTCAAAGACAACTTTGTCTCCTATTAGTATATCTTTAAATAATTTCTCAATATTCGCTGGTTTAATTTTCTCAAGAACGGCCACGATAATTTTTTCTGTAAATTGAAGAAATTCAGGCTACCTATGTTATTATCATCAAATGTGTAGAGGTGTTTATTAATAGAATAGAAATAATAGTAGAAAATTTATACTTTGTAATATGCGTTTTGTCAGGACGTGTTTTCGGACGATATTGCTCGTTTAGTTCTCTCACAGCGACTGACTAAGTAGGTCAAATGTCAAAGCCTATTGATTTCTTCTGCGTCATATGTATCCACTTGTTTTATACTTTTCCATTTTCACTAATTGCTATTATAGAGAAATAAATTTAATAATACCGAAAATGAAACTCACTTATTTATAATGTACACTTTGTTGTTCACACGCAGAACAAATTAAATACATACTCTTTTCTCATTTGTCTACAATACCCAACGGTGGAAAGAAGGATTAAGAAGGCCTTCTTTTGGAGTTTGAAGGTCTGCCAGTCCCATTCCACACTCATTTCTTTTTAACACATGGTGTCAAGTGCGAGCAAGGCCTCCCTTACATTCGTAGGCGTTCTAAAGGCCTTCCACTGAAGGCCTGTAAGAGAAGTTCTTCTAGAACGCCTACGAATGTAAGGAGAATAGAAGGCCTTGCTCGCCATTGACTCCTACTCTTTCAGTCTACTCTTTCAAGAGGCACTCGCCAACTTTTCCAAATTTCTCCAATATTTCAGGAGCTTTTAAATAATGCATTTCAGATAATTTTCTTATCCTCCTTCACTGACTCTATTTTTTTCTAAAATATTTTCTTTTTCCAATTTAATACGTCTTTTTAATGTTCTTTTGCTCATTTTTACACTTTTTATTTCTTTACCACTCCGAAAACACAACCGACATCACTGAACTGTTTTTTTTTTCATCTCAGTGAGCGAACACCTTCTGATCTGCATTCCTTAAGAAGGCCTGTAGCATGCCTTAATTTGTCAGAAAAGTATTTATTGGCGTGTACGTATACTACATTATTTTGATGTGACCAACAATATCTCGAGAGATTTGTTGCGATAATTAAAAATTTCCTCATGAGCATGTGTGAAGCATAGAAATTAGTAAAAATGAATTTCCATAAATTATAAAAACTATAAATTCTATTGATATGAAAATATTCGTCTTCTCTAACGTCGACATCTCCAATAAATATACCAATACTTGTTGAATCTACTGGTGTATCGAAAAATGCACGCAAGTTTTTTACTTTTATTCCCTTTATAAAACCTTAATTTTCTTCAGAAAACCCAGTAACTTTAAAAGGGATAAAGGGCTCAACTTTTTTTAAATAAAACGCAGACCATTTGAGATATTTCCAAAACTTTATGATGGACTTGAAATACAATCAAAACATTTATGAATGCAACTCGACTTGGCCACCGCGAGGCGATCAATTGACTGGTCCATTCCATGTTTTCCAGTTCGGGCCAAAAATAATCGATAATCATGGCGCGACAACGATGGTGCCGCTGGCATGCAAACCGCACCAAACAGTTATTTTTTCTGGATGAAGTGGTGATTCATGAAGCACATATGGATTTTCACCAAACCAATAACGCACATTTGCTTATTGACGAACCCATTGAGCCAAAAGGGGGTTTTGTCACTGAAGATGATTTTGCGATGAAATTCGTCATCTTTGATCATCTTCTCCAGAGCCCAATTGGAGAACGTACGTCGCGTCAAATGGTCCATCGGCTTCAATTCTTGAGTCAGCTTGATCTTGTATTTCAAGATTTAACAAACTTTATTGTTTTTTCGATAATTTTAAGCGGTGCATCGCTAAATATGTATTTTACTTGTTCAACATATTATTAGGATTTCGAATTCTTCTCTTCATGCCTTGTAAAAAATTTTCAAAATAGTAGGCTGCGAAATTGGATGATATTCCGAAAGTGTTAACACTTTTTGCTAAATGCACGTTAAAAGTCATCACATTTTCCAAAAATTGTATCAAAAATTTCCACGAAGAGTTAAAAAAGTTCGGCGGCAGCATCAACATTCGATTGGAAGTGTTTGGAAGTTGAAGTCATCCTATATGCCACATGAAGTAATAAAAATCATAGTTTGCTACACTAATTAGATCGAGCGGCGGTATAATATAAGCTAGCTGGCGGGGCTTTCTTTGAAATTCCTTTGGTATGTAAGGTGACAATTTTAGTAATCACTCAGATATAGTTTATATAGTTTTTATTCGCCATTGTCATAACCACACTTATTATTAATTAAATACTCCATAATCTTTTTTGTGACTCCTAAGTCTACCAAGTGCATTGGATCGAGGGAAATTGTGTTACCATTTTGATTCCGGCGCCTTCCAAGGAACTATGAGTCTAAACTTTTTTGTTGTGGAACTCTTTCTGATCATCATCATTTCTCAGTGCTGAAATAGTTGTAGTAACATTATTAATCCGCTGACCTTTTTGGTAGCATTTTTTGCAACCAGCTAATGCATTGTGACCAACAATGTTGCAAATAAAGGCACATGCGGGTGTATCACATATGAAACCTCGCAATTCAACATTAAGTTTCTTTCCGTTCAGTACTAATCCATTTCTTTTACTACTATTCACAAATCATGTGAATAGTAGTAAATAGTCATGTAAAAAGTTGTCGATGTCAGCGGGCTTCTTTTTCCAAGATAACACCCGATCAAAAACACATCAATATTTGGCACAATAGTTATTTTCGCCAATATGGGCCAAACGGACTTCTGGGAGCTTTTAAATAATGGTAATCCATATGTATATTTCCAGTTAATTTGTATGCTCAAAAAACTACCCGAGAACCTAAACCTAAATGGTACTACGAACCAGGTGAAACCGTTCTTATGACAGCCTTTCTTGGTGCTCTTTTTATAAGGCCACCCAGGCTGAGAGGTACTTTAACATTTTCAGAATTTAAAACCACACTCAAAAAAATTTGTTAGTAAAAGAAAGCAAAAATACTGCTGAAAAAGTGACAGCAGATTGTCCCTGCTAAAGTAGCAAACTGTTGTTTGATGTTTTTTGGAACAAAATTGTACTCATATATTGAAAAGAAAATGGTATAAATTATATCGAACACTAAAAAAATCTACATTATTTTTACAAAATATAAGTTTTATACAATATTAACGATTATAATAATGGGGATATTCTGCACACATTAACCCACTGCAAGCCAATTGAAATAATACCTAGAGAACGAAAGTCATTACATGTAACTAATATTACTTGAAAGATATGTTTTATTATAGGCATATTATCAAGAGCTAATAGAAATTGAATTTCCGTCAGTCTGAATGGTTTTTAACTCCAGAATGCTCATTCTGTATCTTATTTTTATATTCTAATTAACAACAGTACTTTTTAGCACACTACAAACTCTTCAGCAGTTTGAATGCTGACGCAAAACTGCAGATAAACTGTTATATGGCAGAAGACTTGCTTTAATAGCAGAAAAAGTGCCTGCTGATAGGTAGCAAGCAATATCTGCTGTTAATAGCAGACATTTTTTATGCATTATTCATGATTTGCGGCCGTATAATGATCATAAATATCAAAACGTAGTCCCTGTATGACAGTGGCAGACATTTTGCCGATGGGAGCTTTCGATTTTCCGTTTCTAAAGATGCAGGTGTTGGAATGCACAGAACCAGCTTCTCAAAGTAGTTCACAATATTGTTCCCAGTTTTAGAAGAAGAATCCAACAATGGATTGTAATTCAAACAAACCCACAGGAACTGCTAACATAAGAAAAAAATATTATATTGAACATTTTAAAATACCGGGCGTAGTTGGTTGTATTGACGGAACACACATCGCGTTATTAACACCTGGTTCTCAAGATCATTTATATTATAACAGGAAAGGCTTCTATAGCATAAACGCTATGATAGTAAGTGCATCTTGTGCATCATGTGCTTAAAATTTTAAGTTTAATTGGTGAATTCCATGATTTGTGAATACAATCTTAATATTATTATAGTCCAGGCACAAGTCACAACTCCTTCGTTTGTAATTTAAGTATATCTATATAGATATAAAAAGGGAGAACGGGAGTGGGTGTTAGGAGATTCCGAGTATCCCCTTGAACCCCCTATAGAGACCCAAGACCAGCACAAATTTAACAAAACCCACGCAGTCAATTTGTCCAATGATTTATAAAAACGCGTCTCAAGTTCGAGTCGGAAATTTTTACAATTTTCTTAGAAATGTTTAACATTTCCGTTATGTTTTGGAAATTTCAGTATTGCTCATTCACTTCATTTGGGTTAAAAGTGTATGTAGATGGATGTTCATCGTCCATACATATGTCTTCATCTGCTACTTGTAACACTATGTCTGTTGTTTCATTTACTTCAGATGCTTTAGATTGGTAACCAAAAGATAAACTCATCTATTCCATCCACAACATCGAATAGGCCACATAATTTAGCAATAGCTTACTTTCTGCTGGACACGAACAACTGATTTATGGGATGTAGCTATTGACTCTCTTTTATTTATGACGACTTTATCGCTCCATATCTAGAAAAATCATTTATCAAAAAGTATACAAGAATTAATAATAAATTATAGAATACCTTTTTCCTAACATCGGAATTCTTTGTTGGCCCTCTAACACTATTTAAATTGTCCGTAATGTTTTGCCAAAGTTTTTCTACTTCGACTCGATCTCCTTTTGAAAATTCCTTGGATAATTGTGGGTGCTTCTCCATGAAGTTTATGCCCCTGGAAAAAGTATCAATAGCCTCTACTTTTTGTTTTTAAAGAAATTCTTACATTATTTTTACAAATATTTGTTAATTAATATAGTTTTTAAATCGTAATGTCCATGCCGCTCGGTTTAAAAATGTAAAATACATTTGAATTCAGCTTTGCATCACATTCTTTTTTATCGATATTTTAATAAAATAAAATGGAAAATAAAGCCGAAATCGATTTCATTCAGCGAAATGAAATCGAATGCATATGTGTATCACAACTACAACCGATTTTTAACGATTTTCATTCGAAAACGATTTCCATCACATACCTGAATGTCTCTCGAAATACGACAACTGTAACAAGGCCGAATATTTCAAAATCCATTTTCTATATTATAAAATATTTTGATGGCTTAATGTAGAAAGGGCGTAAGTCGATTTTTCGTTATTTTACAGGAGAAGGAAAAGCTTAATAAAATCTTGAAAAATTGTAATATAAAAAATTGGTTAATGTCATATATAATAAAAACGATCGACGAGACGAATTCAGTTGTGAAAAGATTTTTTTTTTTTTTTTTATTTTAATGAAGTTATCTAAGATAGGCCCTTTTATATGTGATATTTTTGAAAAAAAGTTGACTTAGGGCTTTTTAAAACTAATTTGAAAATAAGATAAAGTAATGTAATAATTCATGTTTTATGTAATAAAAAGATCATTTCAAACAAAAATGGAGAGTTTAGATATGAAGTTAGATTTTATAAGGTAAGCTGTCATAAAAATGATGACAATCGGCGAGCAGGAACTTTTTTAGGTCCTGTAAGTGATCCCATTTCTTTTTCGAGAGTGGTATTTTCTCTTTATAAAGAGAATCAGGGTGAATGTTGTTAATAGAAGAGTTCGATCTCTGTGGGAGTAACTGATATTCGTCCATTATATCTGTTTTGAAATAAATTAATCCTGACGAATCATATGATAAGGCTAAGCAAATTTACTGTGGGGTCACCAATTTTTTCTACCTTAAATTTGAGATAAAGGTTTGGATATATAAATAAATATATAGAATTTCTTTAGTAGACAATATTTTTACCTGGACGAATCGAAGAGTGCTTAGTAATAGTTTCGAAATTTAGAAAATAGTCATATTGCAAATGATGAGCTGTTAGGGGTACTGGAACTTTTCGAGCCTCCCTTATGAGTTGCACAAATTGAGACGGCAAGTTTATTTGCTTATTTTTAATTTTTCTTTCTATAAGCGAATGAGTTGCATCACATTCCATTTGTGTATGCCCACTTACTAAATACTTCTGTTCAATCGTTACATTGGTTTCCTTAGAAAATGCCAGCAAGGCATTAGACAAAGTAACATTGCGATTTTGATAGAAACATCCATCTGAGTAAATGATGATGTGATGAATTTCTGGCGATCGAGCATGAAATTTCCTCAAGTGTTCAATAATGCATGTCGCAAAAGTGGAAGATACGAGATTTCCATCTGTTTCATCCCAAACATAATTTTCCGATTCGTGCGTTACAATATTGTAGATTGTGAAGTTATTTAGTTGTAGTTTCATTTTATAATCATGTCGATTATGCACGCCGACGGATGGCTGCGGATCGGATTTTTTCCGCAGTTGAGTATTTTGGTATTATATAAGCCGATGGTAATGCCGTTGCGGAAAAATTCGTATTATGTATTCCTCATGCGACTCACTTCACATACAAAAATATCCGACAGAAAATCATCGCTGATTTGATGCGGATAAAGTACTTTTTGGTTGTTTTTTATTTGTTTTAATTTCTAATGGAAGCTAAGAGGTAAGATGAGAAAAAATTAAATGTAAATGTTAAATGATTTGTTTTTTTTTGTATTGCCACTTTTTTCTTCCAAATTTATAAAAAAACCAATTGAATACATTATAAAATGTTAGAATTTCAATTATTTTATTTAATTTCAAATCTAAGAATATGTCAGCGCACTTTATTGGTTACTTTTGTTTGTCATTTGCTTATAAATGTCAATTTGACAGCTGTAATGTAATACCGACTTTATGTTGGTAATGCAGTCATCCGACGGATTACATAATACAATTTTCCTCACAAAGTGAGTCGAGTGCGGATCGAGTCAATCCGATCCGCAGCAAAGCCGTCGGCGTGCATAATCGACATGAATATGATACACTTGCTTTTAGTTGAGGTACTAGTTTTACTGCTTGCACATCCATGCATAAAACTGCACATAGTCCGGATTTAGCATGTAGTATGTCATTCTGTTTTTCTTCCCTCATTTTCTTGATTTCTTCTCTATGTTTTTCATAATCTTCATTTGGAAAATGATACACACAAATCACATTGATATTTTTTAGGCTTAAAAATAGAATAGTTTGACTCCTTTAATATTTCCGCAAAAATTGGATATGACATTTTCATGCTTTCATTTTCTTATCCTGATCCACATTCGTCAACATAAAGCTTGTAAATTTCCTGATATGAAGAAAAATTAGATTCAAAGTATAATTTTTTTGTATCTTTTCGGCAATAATGGGACTCCATTTTTGGCAACTCAGCTAGGAAATTTTTTAGAAATTTACGTCTTTGTTCATTTTGCTTTCCTATGGCAGACGATCGTTTAGCAGACTTGCGCATATTTGAAGAGCTATCGGGATTGTCTTGCGTACCATGTTTACCACCACCGGTAATCCAATATCGAACCATCTTTTCCTTTATGCCTAGTGTTGAATAAAACATTTGACGGCACACTTGCAATCTGCTAGAATTATGCCTTAAAAAATATTTTATTGTTTGACTCCGTCTCGAGTTCTCAGTGCAATTAAGTTTTTTCCCAGAAATGTTTGTAAGACCTGTGACATACATCCGTTTTTGCTCCCAAGTCATCTTCCAAAACAAATTAAAGATTTCGTTTCGGGTCTGCTCTGTAAACGATGAACAATTTCTAAGCGCACTTTTTTACAAAATTGAGATGAACATGACTCTCCTAGTTCCCTAGACGGCTTTTGGCAAATTTTGTTTTTCGATAGTCCCAAATATTCTTCTCCTTCCATTCTTTTTTTCTTATTAGCGTTTCTTTTCCATTCGGATTTGTTTGCAATATTACTCCTCTTTGGAACATCGTCAATCCCTGCACTTGAGTCAGAAGTTTCGCTTTCACAATTCATATTATTGAAACTTTTAATATAAAAACTTTTCACAGTTCAATAATATTTTTACACAAAAACAGACGTACGTGGTGACAGTAACAGAAAAACTATTTTTTCGGGAAGTCCCGGTAATCATGACAGTGTTGTCAATACAAAACAAATTAACGTTTTTGAAAACAAGTGCTAACATAGACCAAAATATAAATTCAAGTACAAACGAGTTAGGGCTTTTTCTTTCAAACATTTTTTGATTAGACTTAGGCCCTTTTGTAAAACAACTATAAAACCGTTATTTTCAATCACAGAACTCTGAAATTTGTAAGAGAGGTGTATTTCAGAACGGTCAACCATATTATGTAAAAAACGAGATTTTGGAAAAATTCGAGTTACGCCCTTCCTACATTAAGCCATCGATTTACATATAAAGAATATGTACATCTTCAGGGAAAACTTTAACTTTGCAAATAAATAGTGGTCGAATTCCTTGGTGTATTTTCTCACATCTCCCATAAAGTGGCCGTAAAGTAAACACGTTGGTAATTTTCTAGATGTACAGCAAGATGAAACACTAGTGGATCTTTCATGTATTGGAAATGCAAAAATTCTCCAAAGGGCTTCTGAACTGCTGTTACATCGACCATTTTCATATATGTGTACATTGGCGCCGCACGCACCATAAATCATTTTGGTTTTAACTATCTCATGTAGCAAAGGAACAAATACGGGGATGGGCATTTCAGCACATGATAGTATCCACCATGTTCGGTGCAATGCGCTGTTCGAGCCATACAAATATGTGAATATGCGGTATTCCAGGCTTTTGTCATTCTACAGAGTAGATGAAACATCGGACTTTACCAAGAAGGTGCCATTTGGTGAGAAAGTTGCTTCACTTTCAAATGAAATACTTGTGTAATGATATCGTGGCGATCTTTGTGATGGCGAAGTGTATTTTTAATATCTTTAGGGACATTTTCGAATATATGTCGTGGCATTCTAAGTGCGATCAGGCCCTCAAGTAAATGATGAAATAAGTAAAACAATTTGATCTAAGCCATGAGCATTTGCATCTTGTCTTCTCACTGCATCTCTCAAATGTAGGTATATAGTTGTTTGTTCTTAGTTCCTTAGTTATTAGTTTCGTATGACATATGCAGATCACCAATACGTTGCAACGTATTGCTGTGTCTGCGGATTACAATGTCTCTTTATGAGAATTGGCTGGCGTTTTTTATAGCAATTCAGTTTTAGATCTTGCATATGGATGTGGATAAAAATCTGGAAAGTTGTAGCGTCTAATGTTCCACCCTCGTTCATCCTTGCTTAAAAAATAAATCAACTACACGTTGTGAGTCTACAATATCTTGGTACATGTGGTATGACAGTGATCCTAAAAGATTGGCACCATCCTTTTTTATTAGAATAAGGAGGAACTTCATCTTGATATTGTCTTAAAACTATGAAATATTTTAATTTCACATATAAACCATTATTTGAATCTGAGGCATAAATTACTTGAAACATATTACCGGAGTGAACTTATCCGCATTATTTAGTTTATTTGCACAAGCCGATTTTTTTAATTCAACAATAATTATTTGTCTCAAAATGTAGTTTGATGGCAACATTAAATTTCTTCATTATATTCAATTAATACATTATTTCATTTCAATTGATAAAACACTTGGAAGTTTGGAACTTATCACTGGTATGGTCAATCAGTGATAGATAATGTCAGCCTAACGATAAACGTTAAAAACAGCTAATCATATTGGTGACAACATGTAAGATAAGGGATACAGATAAGGTCCTAATTCATATCTTGAATTTCTTTAATACTTAGAATGTTTCAGTGCTATATGAAATTGTTTCGGGGATACAGATATCTAGTATTGAATTTCTTAAATATTTAGAATGTTTCGGTGCTAAATGTACTGCCCTAATCCATTTTGGAATATAAAGCATTTTTTACCGAACGACTTTTGTACGAGCTTGATGATATTTGATGGCGCTTGATTAGGCTTTCTTTCTATGTTTGGACGACCTGGCCAGTGTAGACGTTGGTAAAAAGAAGTGTTTCGTGAATCACACAGGTTGATTCTGATTGCGTCGCAATCAGATTTTTTTGCAGCATTTGATTTTCTTGCCGCATCCATTGCCTTCTTTTGCTTTTTTTCCTTGGGAAAACTACAGTTAAATTTTGATTCGGTGTTCATAGCATGCATCAATCTTGAAAAATATTCGGAACTTCGTCGCATTTACGTTTATGGTCTCCGACATTATACTTTCTCTTATTCCTACAGTATTGTAATTTGCATCGAAGTGATTTTGGAGGACCCTATAGAAATTATCTGATAGATTCTTAAGTCCCATGTCATCTGTATAATTTGTAAAGGAGAGAAATAGCTCACTCAAATCGACAATTTAATCTACTTTTGAAATGCAACTCTTGCTGTTGTCACATTTAAACTTGTTGGTTAGGTTGAGCTTAATTCAATAAGCACCAAAGTACCGTTGTGCAGCTCCTTCTGTTACACAAAGACATGCGACTCCTTCGGATTAAGTGCTGTAGTTAGGGGAATTTCTTTGGAAGGTACGTAATCAATGTCTCTTTCCAGATAATAAATTCGTCAACAGTTTCCTCTGAGTCGCGTGTTTCATCTGCTCGAATTGTTGCTATTGATGCACACTCGTCAACAGCATTTGATTATCGCCTGCAATGTGAAGGGGTTTCTTCCGCCATGACATTTGGAGTTTCGTCAAACCCATTAATAAAAGCAATCAAATTGGCGAAGCTGAGGTTTTGGGCAAGAACAATACGCTCTAAAAGCGCGAAGGTTATCCATTTGGGAGTTATTGCGTGTTATGGGCCTTTTTTTTGGATTGGGATAGCAAATGATTTTCCGTTGCAATAATCAAACCCATCATTTAATTTCTCAACGAGATCTGCGGTGGCTGTGCAAATTCTTCATTTCGCTTGAGACCTTTGACTCGATGGGTATACTAGATACCTTTTGCGGTTGTCCATCTGATTGTTTGCGCCATAACATTCACATGCATTTTCAGCAAATTTATAGGTCTGACGTGGTCAAGCGTAAACTTTGGTGCTAAGGCTTTATTCGATGTCAATTTCATAGAATTCTCGGATTACATTCAACTTTGCGTTTCGAATACCTTTGAAAATGTGAGGTATGTTGTGGAACATATAGGTCCTTCCTCCGTTGTGGTCGAAGTAAAAATGGTTGTCATTATTGCTCAAGTTTCTGTACAGGCCGATGTTCGATCCGACTTGATCTGCAATTAGACAGTATTGAGAGGCTGCATTATTTTTGTAGTACTTTGAATACTTCCATTACAATCTCTAAGAATGTTCCTTTAGAGTAGGAATGGTGACAAATGGAGAAGGAAACAACAAATTTCCATGCATGAAACATCCTCTTACCATGAACACTCGGGCTTTCGACGCCATCTTCTTTGTTCGTGTTCTTTTGCCATCTTCCCCTAGACCATCGAACATATCATACATCGCATTATATTCGATGTCGTAACGAATTAACATTTCGTCAAACAGCAAAATGACGTTCCGTACAATTTGCTCAATTTCGCTGACCATAGCCTTCAAAACCCTTAATTCCCGCCTTAAGGCCCTTTACTGACTTCCACCGTTGCAACGTTGTCTTTGATGGCAAATTAAATTTCTCCGTATCCAGCAAATATGCCACAGTTTTCGGGGAGATGTAATTTAAGTTTTGAAGGACCTGTTTCTAATCCTCGCTGTATATTTTGCGGTTGGGTTGACTTGCTACTTGGCAGAAAATCATTGCACTGTCGAAATCCTTTCCAGTTGAAACTTTATCCGGGTATTTTACTCCTATAGTCTAATTTTGGTCTGCTGAATTTTCAGTCTTGCCTTCTCCTCTTCCTTCTTGCTTTGTTTCCTATATCCTGTCGTATTCCTTTGGATGTTCCTGGTCTAACATCCAACTCCTCACGTCGAATTCCCTTGGATATTCTTGGCCTAACATCCAGAAGTTGGCTCGGAGTTTTTGGGAAAGCGTCCTCCTATATAGAGATAAAAGCGTATTAATTGTTACATCTACTGAACAAGCGTATTATCCTACATGAACTACGACTAAGCGATTCGCGATTCGATCTGGTTCATCGACTTCATCCTCGCTATAGCAACAAGTTCTTCCACAACATCGCGATATTTGAATACACTCAAATGTGGATTGTTAACATCAATTTTAGTTACAATGTATTGCGCTAAACTATCCGACTGTTTGCTAGGATTGCAAGCTGCAATTCTTACTCTTCTTTAATTCAAGTAAACCAGTGTTAAGCCATCCAACAAAATAGAAATTTTGCTTTTACTTGCTACCTTGAACCTTGAATGGAGTATATTATATGTATGTGTGTTAATAAAGTATTTAATAAATATACAATAATTAGATATACTTACATAGATTACATCCTCGATACACCTGCATGTAGGGACTCGACTTTTGGGAGGAAAACGTCGAAATCGACTTTACCATTGCCAAAAGTCGACTTTTCTTTTCGACTTTGTGCATCGATGAATTTAAGTTATTGAATACCGATTTTACTTTTTCGCTCTATTCGTCTTTTCATTCATTTGCAATGTCGACTTTTTATTTATTTGCACCAGCCGAAAAGTCGACTTTTCATATATTTGCAAAAGTCGATTATTCATATATTTTCAATAGTCAAAAAAGACTTTTTGCTCCAACTATACATCCCTAGGACTCGGTCTGCGGTCAGGTTTTAGGTCCTTGGTTGTTTTACGTGCCCGCTTTCACGGGAGCTTCAAGACACCGTTTTGAATGGACCGCACAAGTCGGAAAGTTATGTTATATCCAGCTTGAAAGATTGAGATAATTGATTATATCTAAATTTGCGATATCTCATCAATGTCGTGTAGAAATCGAAATCCTCTTCGATGCCGCACCTACGGCGGTGATCGTTGAATTACAGCTTCCTGGTTCCCAATTGCCCAAAGACCCGTCAGCACAGATATCCCTGATACGTTTCTTATTGAGTTCAGGTTTGTCTGGGTATTTACACTTGTTACACGAACCACACATGGATGGGATGTATATTTTAACGGTTAAAACAAAAATTTAAGTAGCAGTTTTTTTTTTTAAGAAATTGAAAATAATATTTTCTTATAAGGAGTAATTTAACTAATAAAAACATTTTGCTGCGTAGAATGCAGGAAAATCCTTCTATAGCTAGCTGGTGGATATGTTCCGACATTTGATATGAATTTCATTGAATTGTTCTTGTGCGGAACTAGTTAGGGCCCCTTGTAAGGAATTAAAAGCCATGATTCCAACGGGTAGCCACCATCTCCTTAAGAAATATACATTAATGTCGTTAATTATAATAAAACTGAATTGTTTTTAGTACATCTCACCTAGCAACCACATGCTGGTTCCAGTTTCCAAATATTCTTGTTTCAATGCACTTTTGAATCCACTCATGCCCCACACAAACGCATCGTGGCAAGCTCCAGGGTGTGTTGCATCAATATATCGAATCCTCATTTCGTGGTCACATATCTAAAAAAGGACCATTTAAATTCATTTTGGCAAGTGGTAAGATGCTTTTTTACTTTAGACATACTAGCGTAACATTTAATCGCCCTTTTCTATTATAGTATACACTAGAGCCACGTTTTGCGACGCTATTTAAAATTGGGCTCAGTTCGCTTTGCGTCTCATTGATTCCGATTTGCGTTGCTTTTTAAAATTTGCTTCAATCCGATTTGCGTCGCAACATACGATTGTATTTTTTTTCACTGAAGACAATCACATGTGATTTTTTTCAATTTGCGTGTTTGAATGCTCATGAAACATGTCTTTTTTGGAAAAGGTTACCATCAAGAACTTATATGTCACAAAACTGAGAAATCATGTCCTGGATTTAAAACTGCCTAGGATCGACTTACACTTCTTTTGGGAGGAAACGCAGGAGATTTTAAATGGAATCCTTTTGTGATTTACCAATCTGAAAATACTAGAGCAAGGAAAATGTTTAACAAAAATTGTGAACTTCCTGTGTGTGCTAATAAAAAGGCTTGAATGACTGCAACCTTGTTTAAAGATTGGTTGGACATTTGTGCTTTTCCAGAATTCAAACATTACTGTTCTACTTTAAAATGCTTTTGTTAGTCGATAATGCACCAGGACATCCAATTTTTTCAGATGATCTGTCCAATCATGTAAAAGTTGTTTTTATGCCGCCTAACACAACATCCCTAATACATCATCGTCATATACTTTAAAATGTATTACCTATGGCGGACTTTTCGCCAACTTATAGAATCAACCGACAGAAGTGATAAACTATCCATGAAAGACTTTTGGAAAAATTACAATATAATGATGGCTATTGCAAACATAAATTTATCTTGGAAAGAAGATAGAGCATCTTCTATGAAAGGAAGTTGGCGGCAGTTATGGCCAGAATTCATTAATAGAGATGTAGATGGTGTTAACAACGTTCAAAATGTTTGCAGAGAGTTGGTTGATTTAGCCAGAGAAGCGGACTTCGATGGAATGGAGGAAGATGACATTAATGAACTGTTGTTATCTCACGAAGAGGAGCTTGATAATGAAAGTTTATTAGCCATGCGTTAAAGGAAGATGTTTTAATAACTGATGTTGCAATAGAAGACAGAAAATTGACGACTGCCAATATTTCCAAAGCTTTGCAATTGAATTCACATCATCCCAATCAACATTTATATCGAAAAAAGTAATTCGATTTGCGTCGCAATGTTTTGTTTCACTGTCAAACATCTTTAGTTTAGTCTATAATTTAACCATGAATCGTCTTACAACGAACTACGCTTGCAAATTATTGGATTTTATTTTAATCGGGCTATTGTGACTAAATTTCGCACCAAATTTACATTGTTGGACATTAAACCACCAACACACTTACGTAGAGTGCGAACTGAAGAAAATATCGCAGCTGTATCGCCCAGTGTTAATGATGACCGTTCGCAGCAATTGGGCCTCTGTTACTCAAAAACGTGCAAATGCCAAAATTGTACTAAGCGGATGGACCATTTAAGGCGCAGTCAAGGTCAACATTTGCATGAAATAATCTTCAAACATTAAATTATATGGACCGTACTATCGATTCAAAGAAAGATTTCATGCATATTTCTGAATTTTATGTTTTTTTTGAAAAACTTTTCTATAGCCTTTAGAAAACCTGGAGAGACACATTAGATTTAAAAATTTTCAAATAAATTTTCGTACTTACTGTAGATTTGGTTCCAAAGGATTTGAGACATCCCTTAGGTTTCTTCTGACTTTGTTTTGTTTCAACTTCGAAACAAATCATATGTTTCGAAGTGAACGTGAAATTCACTATAGCAAAATTTTGTTCGAGGGAACAAAATGTTCGCATTTTATTCGCGATAAGGGTGATTCATTAGTTACATTTCCACATTTAAAGGCATAAACATTTTTTCTTTTGCCTTATTATTTCCCTTTCTATCAATTTACCCCATCGGGGTCACTACTATTAAATAAAACAAATCAGCCGAATATTTTGTAATAAAATAATTGCGGAAATTGCGACGAATAACTATATTTTTTAATTTTCAGAAAATAAAATCACGTTTTTTACTTTTTATTTTAAAGTGTTCGTTGACCATTCACGACTTACTACACATTTTCTCATTTTTCAAATAAAATAGTGAAAAATGCTTTTTTGATTCGCCCATTCCAATCCTAAGATCGGGTAAAAGATAGCAAGGTTTGTAACGACGATTTTCCTCTGGTTGTTGGGGTTCAGCTCGCGAGGGAAGGGTTTGTCACAGAAATTTATTTGTGTAGCGACAGAGAGTAAAAAACGACTGTGTTTCAGTTTATCCCGATATAATGATTTTATTGAATTATCTTAGAGAGAGTGATAACAACGTTCTTAATACTAGGGTGGGAGATATGGCTATACTGGACACGGATCACGGCGTGGGGTTTGTTGATTGGTGAGCAGTGTGGTGAGAAGAACTGCGGTGGTGAGGTGTGGCGAGGATCAGCTGTCCAGGAGACGGCTCTCCTTGGGGACTTGAGGGTGGAGACCTGTGACGGCCCTCCAATCAGATACACGAATGTAGAGGCCTCGTCGGCCCTCTAAGTAGTCGGTCGCGGAAATCTAAATAGCGAAGAGGGCACGTCGGCCCTCTAAGCAGATACACGTGGAAAGCTAAATGATGTAAAGACCACGTCGGCCCTTTAATCAGACGCAAACGAAAGCTAAACAGCGAAGATGCCACGTCGTCCCTCTAATCAGACGCACGCGAGAACTAAATAGCGAAGAGGCCACGTCGGCCCTCTAAGCAGATACACGTGGAAAGCTAAATAACGTAGAGACCGGCCCTCTAATCGGACGCACGCGAAAACTAAATGACGAAGAGACCACGTCGGCCCTCTAATCAGACGCACGCGAAAACTAAATGCGTGGAGACCACGTCGGCCCTCTAATTATCACGCACGGCACTATTATTAAAACGTGGAGACCAACGGCGGCCCTCCACTTATCACTCACGGCACTATTATTAAAACGTGGAGACCAACGGCGGCCCTCCAGTTATCACTAAATATTCTGCCAATACTCACCAACGTCTGTCCTTGTTCACGACTCCCGACCAACTGACCTCAATTCTGGTTTTCCTCCTTATATTCTTCGCGCTGTTGCTATGAGTGTGATGGCTGTGATGGGTATGCTGTGTGTGACAATCACTGCCGATCCTCATCTGTTGTGTGTGAATGTGTCACACACATGATCGTCGCTGCGTGGGTTGCTGACCTAACGGTATCTTGTTTACAAAAAGGAGCCAATAACTAACTGTTGCTTGTTTATCAAGAATTAATGCAGGTACATGGATTTTAACTTAGACTATTTATTATTCACTGAACACCCTTCGTGGGACTTATAACTAGATAACAAAAATTAAACCCTTCATGGGACTTATAACTACGATATACTTATAACTAAAATATACCCTTCAAGGGACTTAAAACTAAAAGGAATTGAAAAAAATAAAATAAATGAGCCTTCTAGGCTATTGTCCTTTCCGGACTTTCGACGTCCTCATCGTGACATGATGATAACCGTACCTTGGCGGTTGATCAGTATACGGTACCGGCTATCACCTAATTCCACCAAAGTACACGATCTACTGTGGGGAATATGAGCCTTCACCGCCTTCCTAACCAGTGGTACCAGCCACTGTATAACATTCGGCGCCAGTTTCTGACGGCACTGGAAGGATGGTTCGTCATCCGGGGATACGGCGCGGTACGGCGGTGTCCACGGACTTCGAAAACTGGTAAGGCGCGCGTTCATCCTTCCTCCGCTGTTGCCCTTGCCACTTACAATATCGTTGTAACCGTCGGTGCCGGACCGGGTGGATGATGTTGTGCTGGATGATGAGGAAGATGGGGATGAGGAGTAAATCTCATAGATTGGTGGTGGTGCCTCCTTTTGTCGGGGTGACTCATACGGTCCGTCTTGGAGTGGGGAGACACAGGGGGATGGTGTTGCGGGGTACGACCTCAGCCCACCTCGTTGGGTGTCGCCGCATCGTCGCTTGATAGGATGATCACCTCGTCATCGTCCGAAATAGGAGAGGTAACTGGACGGTACGGGGTTCGTTCCCCCTCTCCGGGTCCCTGTGCCGCACGGATTTCTTCCTTGGTAAGCCGCGTGAGTACCACGTAACAAGGCGGCAGCATGGGAGGAGTAGTCGGTCGGCTAACCGCTGCGTTGGCCTCCCGCGGTTTACCCAGACCCTTTATTTGTCGGCTGTTGGTCGGTTGGCGCGCACTCCTACGAGGGATGAGTCCCTGTTGTATTTGCCACTTCTCTTTGTAGTAGGCCTTGGTTTTTAGTGGTTGGGCTTTGTCCATTTTGTGAAGTGGTGAGATTTTGTTTTGTTCTGTGGAAGAAAATGGTAAGATTGTTAGCCTAAGAAATGGTTGTGAATAGTGTCAATAAACGGTTTAATTTCGCTGAGATGCTCGTTTCGTATATCGTTCTTCTTCCGACCCTGAACGCGAACGATTACCGGGGATACGAAATCCAAAACCTCGTACGGACTATCGAACTTAGGGGCTAACTTGGCGGCGAAGTTTTCGACGGCTCGCGATAATGGGTGCTGGCGAATTAAAACTATATCCCCTATCTTCGGTTTCCATGGACGGCAGCGGAGATTATAGTATCGGCGCTGGTCTTCCGCTGCTTTACCCAGTTGGTTGCGTACAATCTTAAATATCTCCTGTAGTTCCTTGGCCTTTCCGTCTGGCGTTTGTTCAATTGCTCCCGTACCAGTTACCAGCTCGTCGTACAATGCGTTCGGGAGGCGAGGCTCTCGACCTTGTACAAGGAAGGCGGGACTGTATCCGGTGGATTCCGAGGTACTACTGTTGACGGCCAAACTGATTTCGGGCAAGTAGTCATCCCATCTATTATGTTTATTTTCTGCAATCTGGGCGATCATCATCTTTACCGTTCGATTTGCTCTTTCGGTTGGGTTCTCCTGAGGACAGTATGGTGCCGTAAACTGCTGGTGGACTCCGACCTCGCTGAGATACTTCTGGAGGATTCGACTGGTGAACTGGCTTCCATTATCAGTTATTAGCACTTTGGGCATTCCAAATCTGGCCAGAATACGTTCTCGGAAGGACTTCACCACATTGTCTGTGGTTGCCTTCCGAAGTGGGATTAGCTCGACCCATTTGGAAAAACGATCGAAGAACACCAGAAGCATAGAGTTCCCATCCTTTGTCCGAGGGCCTACAAAATCGGCACATACGGTAGCCCAGGGCTCTTCGGGTATTGTCACCAACATTTCTCCTGCAGGGGCGATCTGACTTGGTTTGCATTGTTGGCACGATTCACAGCTCCGTACGAATCTGGTTACGTCGCGAATCATCCCAGGCCAATAATATAGGTTGCGTACACGATTAATAGTTTTCCGGATACCCAGATGCCCAGCAGCCGGTTGGCTGTGGTTTTCCTGTAATACACGTTCTCGTCATCGTTCGGATGCCTAGTTATGTGTTAGAAAAGTTGAGTTCCGACTATGGCATAATCAGCGAATTTCTCCGGTTGCTCCTTCATTTCCCGTAGCTTCTTCTGGAGCCACGGACATGTGGTTGACGTTTCCGTGATTGCCCGATGGAGCGTTTCCAGCGGTTGGCGCGATAAGGCGTCGGCGACCACGTTGTATCTTCCTTTCCTATACTGTACGGTGAAATTGTGTTGCTGTAGCTCTAGAGCCCATCGAGCGAGCCGTCCAGTCGGATTATCAATGGAATTCAGCCATTTAAGAGACAAATGATCCGTAATAACGTGGAACCTGTATCCCTCGAGGTATTGTCGCATTTTCCTGATTCCCCAAACGATGGCCAGACATTCCTTTTCTGTGGCGGAATAGTTTTTCTCAGCTCCATTCAGGGTCCGGCTGGCATAAGCGATTACTCGTTCACCATCCTCCAGTTCCTGAGTCAAAACGGCACCTAATCCATAATCGCTCGCATCTGTTTGTAAGATGAATGTCTTCGAAAAATCAGGGCATGCCAGAACCGGTGCTTCCGTAAGCTTGGCCTTCAGTACTTCATTGCAACCGTGGTTTAGTCCTGTGGGAGCCGTTACTGCGTTTTCCTGGGTTTCTCCGGACGTAATCATAATTTCTGGCCGTTTACGAGGTGTCACGGGTTTGGAATCCGATGTCCCTGGCTGTTCATGTTTATCCTGCAGTTGTAATAGTCGCTGAAGACGCTTGGGTTCATGGCTTTCCGCCAGAAATTGTGCGAACCGTTTTCTCTGTTCCTCGACGGTTCCTCCGACCTCACATTCAAACTCCGCCAGATAACTGGTGAGGTCTTCCTTACGTAGGCTGTAAGTCCACGATAGACGTAATGCGGTTGCCATTCTTTAAATTCCTGTAAATTCTCTAGATAAATTCTCTTCGTTGCCTTAGGTACTCTGACGAACACCTTACCGCTCTCTATTAGGATTGTACTGTTATGTTAGGGAAACTTCTTATTTTTGCCGCACGATAGATTTGTTTGTTAATACTCTCTGTCCCTGCTCGGGCGCCACTGTAGCGACGAGTTTCCTCTGGTTGCTGGGGTTCAGCTCGCGGGGGAAGGGTTTGTCACAGAAATTTATTTGTGTAACGACAGAGAGTAAAAAACGACTGTGTTTCAGTTTATCCCGATATAATGATTTTATTGAATTATCCTAGAGAGAGCGATAACAACGTTCTTAATACTAGGGTGGGAGATATGGCTGTACTGGACACGGATCACGGCGTGGGGTTTGTTGATTGGTGAGCAGTGTGGCGAGGATCAGCTGTCCAGGAGACGGCTCTCCTTGGGGACTTGAGGGTGGAGACCTGTGACGGCCCTCCAATCAGATACACGAATGTAGAGGCCTCGTCGGCCCTCTAAGTAATCGTACGCGGAAATCTAAATAGCGAAGAGGCCACGTCGGCCCTCTAAGCAGATACACGTGGAAAGCTAAATAATGTAGAGACCACGTCGGCCCTCTACGTCAATATTATTAAAACGTGGAGACCAACGGCGGCCCTCCAGTTATCACTAAATATTCTGCCAATACTCACCAACGTCTGTCCTTGTTCACGTCTCCCGACCAACTGACCTCAATTCTGGTTTTCCTCCTTATATTCTTCGCGCTGTTGCTATGAGTGTGATGGGTATGATGGCAGTGATGGGTATGATGTGTGTGACAATCACTGCCGATCATCATCTGTTGTGTGTGTATGTGTGTGATCGTCGCTGCGTGGGTTGCTGGCCTAACGGTATCTTGTTTACAAAAAGTAGCCAATAACTAACTGTTGCTTCTTTATCAAGACTAGTAAACAACATAATTTGACAACATTCATGCTGATGTTTTGTTCTGACTGTACCTTATGCCTATGAATTAATGCAGGTACATGGATTTTAAATAAATAGTCTTATTATTCACTGAACACCCTTCGTGGGACTTATAACTAGATAACAAAAATTAAACCCTTCATGAGACTTATAACTACGATATACTTATAACTAAAATATACCCTTCAAGGGACTTAAAATTAAAAGGAATTGAAAAAAATAAAATAAATGAGCCTTCTAGGCTATTATATGTGGGGCCGAAAACGACTCCGGACTTTCGTCGTCACAGGTTTTTCCCTACATATTAATCGCACGTAACTGTCAGAATTCAAAGAGTCGGACGAACCTTTATAGTTTTATTTTCATTGGCTAAACCGACTTATATATACACTCACTCTCAGAAAACATATATGCGGAAGTTATAACTTTTACTTAGGGCAGGATAGTTTGTGTGAAAGGTACAAGAAGGTTCATGGGACATGGTCCGCATTTGTAAATAATTATAAAAAATGATCAAATATGAAGTCATAGTGAATTTCATAAAGGATTTAATTTTACCAATGATAGAGACAATAAATATTTTTTAGGTTAATAGTGATTATAAGAACATTTTCAAATATCAAATTGCAACTTATTTCCATACGGGTAGGAAGTTATATCGGTTTTATTTTAACTTTGTATGGGAGGTCCAGGTACGGTGTCAATATCGCCCATATTGCAGGTCTATAAAACTACCGAATACGTCTATAAAAACATTAGGTTTAGGTTGATTTGTGTCCGAGGTACTAGATGGGGCATACTTGTTCGCTTAAAGTGTTTATAAAAACTTTATTAAAAACTAAAATATAGATGATTCCGAATATCCGTGTGGAAGTTTGGGCCAGTTTACCATGTGCAAAGTTTGAATTGATTCCTTAACTCCTTTCAAGTACCTGTCATACGAAGCAAAAAATATATCCTTGCTTCCGCAAGACTCCATAAACATAATGTTACGATAATATTCCACTTGAATTATAAATGTATCATCAATGGATTACCTTTTCTCTTTTAGTTTGTTCTCGTTAGTTGAAACTATCCTTAGTAAATTATAACAAGACTCATCATCACCATTCTAGCCCTATTACTTTGGTAAAGAAGAAAAGCTCTGAATCGGAAAACTGTGAAAGAAGTAAATCCAATGCCGAGAATGGCTGATGGGATAGATAGATTAAAATGTAGCCGATATTTCACTAGTCTAGATTGTGTAATGTAATGAAAACAGTCAGAAACTGTTCTTAAGAATGTCATTTGGTTTGGTGAATGATTCACAGCAGCGATGGTTTATATGGATGTCGTTTTAGTTCCAACCGACTATGTTGAAAATGGATTTATTAATCTGGAAATAATTTTAAAAAGCTTAAGAGATAATGGTCTGACTTTGAAGCTGAAGACATATTTTTTCTTGCAGGAGGAAATTCATTATTTAGGATTCCAAATAAATGCAGAAGGTAAAAGCTTGGGAAGGATAACATTTACGTAGTTTTAAAATGTTCATGAGGTACGCCAATTTTTGGGTTTAACATTGCCTAATATTTCTAGTATTTGAGCATGTTTTAAATATGTCTGCTTATATTTACTTTATATTTGGTATGCGCATTCCCCTTATATAATAAACGTGCATCATAAATCTATTCTTATTTGTAAGGAGTGAAATGGGGCAAAAAATGGATAAAAATTGTATCAAACGATAACAGATAGAAACATAAAATTCGGTGTGTTCATTGATTTCATGAGTAGACTCGTCCTCAAAGGTACGAATTTGGAAAAAAGCTTTTATTTTATGGGTAAAATGGGAATAGAGGGTGACAAATGGCTACATCTAAAATAATGAAATTCGGTGTATACATTCCTCTGACATGCAAAATAAAAAGTTTTTTTCTACAGCTGTTATTCGAGTGCAAGTTTTTGTGAATCTAAATCTAAATATATCCTTTAATTTATTTTTGGATCAATATAAAAAATCAACATATAAAACACATTTATCTTTCCGCTACTTCGAACGCGCAATAATTTCTCCATTCCTGTTATCCTTATTCCCATTCTTAAATTTGTAATATATATGCGATGGACAATATTAAAATAAACCAAATTTAAAAAAAAAATTCTGCAAAGCTCTGAGCAGTGATATATTATTTTTATAAATTGATTTGGAAAATCCTACTTATTCCAAATTTTGTAATTAAAGGTGCAACAACGAAGTTGATATCAATTTTATCTATGCTACCCATTCAGACCCAAATTGCGTATTAACAAATTCTATCCACTAAATCATAAAAAACATCTAAATCGAGGTGCAACACACAGAACAAAACAGAACAAAAACGCAGCAGCCATACAACTCTTTATATTTCCATTCAGAGCCGGAGTGATGGAAAGAAAAAAGAAAACAAAAAACATTCGAAGAGGTCGCATGACACTTTTTGGGTCTTGCCACTTATTATTTTTTTTTTGATACTAAATTTGGCACCTTTTGCAATTTTCAAAGCTATCCTTAATGAAGAATAAACTGACCAATAGGCTCAAAGTTTAGACCTGTGATGAAAGACTGTCAGCACTTAATTTGATAGATAATGACCTAGCTCAGAACTCATTGACAAATACAGAAAAAAATAATTAAAAAGAAAATGTTTGTACGAAACAAACATTTTCTTTTATTATATACTCCACGAGAGTATTATGTCTTTATGCATTTGTTTGTAACACCTAAAAGGAAGCAAGATAGACCCATTGTTATGTATACCGATCGACTTAGAATCACTTTCTGAATCAATTTAGCAATGCCCGTCTGTCTGTCTGCCCATATATTCTAGTAATCAAAGTACAGGTGGCAATTGTAGCCAGAACCAAATGAAACTTTGCACAACGAAGTTTTTCAGGATAAGTACAAACGCTATTTAATTTGAAGAAAATCGGTTAAGATTTAGATATAGCCTCCATATGAATTTCACACCCGATTTGACTCTTTTCACTCTAGAAACCAGATATTTTAACAGATTTTCTTCCAAATTGGCAAAACTTATTATATTTCAACTAGAAATACCTGTGATGTTTGATCGGTTCAGATTTATATGTATATAGCTCACAATTTGAGTATCTCCGATCTAGAAACATCATATTTTATTAGATAATCTTCAAATTTAGCAAAACATCTTATATTTCAACCAGAAACACCTGTGGTGAAAATAGGTCAGATCGGTTCAGATTTATATATAGCTCCCATTCAAATTTCGCTCCAGATTCGACTTTTTCTGCTCGTGAAACCACATATTTTACAAATCTTCAAATTTGGCAAAATATCTTATATTTCCACTAGAAACACCTATGGGTCAGATCGGTTCAAATTTATATATAGCTCAACTACAAATTTCGCTCCCGGCTTGACTTTTTCCGCCCAGAAACAACGTATTGTCACCGAATTTCTTCAAATTGAGCATAACACGTTATACTTGAAGTGGAAGAACCTATTGTGTAAGTGGGTCACTTCATTCCATTTTTGGATATAGCCCCGATACAAATATTCTTCCCGATTTGACATATTGGGTCAGGTCATATCAGCCTATGATTAGGAAACATACATAATTCCTTTCCGTTTTCACTTTTTACAGAATTGAATTGTATTCGGATAGAAAGTGGAGTGTATCATATAGTCGGCCCCGCCCGACTTTAGTCTTTCCTTACTTGTTTTTCGTTTGTCTGCACATGAACATTGTACAACTTTAATATCGATTATTACAAAAAATTAAAAATCTAAGCATTGTCTTTTCAGTTAATTAGCTCTTATATAAACTAAATGAAGCAATTTTTTCTCTAAGAACTCTTCTCAGAAGTAGAATAAGATTATATGTTGTACAATAAATGTCATAACAAACATAACAAAATGTTAACGGCATCCTCCGATATTGCTTCCCAAGCTATTTTTACGACTTAAAACAAATGATCTCCATTTTTGCAGTTTTCTCGATTTATTTTCATGTTAACAATCTGCCACAAGTTCTCATTGGGGTTGAGATCAGGCGATTGACCAGCCCAACCCAACCCCATTGCTTTGTAGCCATGCTTTGCAAACTTTTGAAGTGTGTTTAGGGTCGTTATTCTGTTGAAACCTCCATTGAAGTGGCAACTCTTCGTCAGCATATGGCGACATCACATCTTTCAATACGTCACGATACATGACACGTCTGCAAAAACTTTAAAATCAGCCGAGAAATTACTGATTGATTGAATATTTTCATGTCGTGATAAGCCGATCCTCTAGTCATCAATAAATTTAAATTGATTTAAGGTCGTATTTCTAGCATTTGTTGGGATCTCACCACCTCACTACATAGGAATTAAACACACTAAACTTTCTTCTAATGTTTTTTTCTGCTGAAATTTAACATACATGGAGAGTACCGTTAGCAAATACCGCATATTCCCAGTAAGGTAGTAAAATTTTTAAATGTAGGAGTGCTTTTGTTTTGTCCGATTGTTTTTGCGGCTTTAAATAGTATTATTGTATCTTATTATTTGCAAAATTATATATTCAAAAATAGATGCTAAATAATAATAACCATAAAAGTAAATAAATTTAATACTCAATAATTTACTTCAATAAAGTCGTTTTCGTAAAAAACTTTGATTTGTACTAGGTTATGGTCAATACTATATGTCATCAACTAGAATATATTCTTCAGAAAACATCGAAAAAGCATTGGACCGAGTAGTATCAAACTTTGGTGATACTGGTGTATTCCGGTAGTAGCCTTGAAATTGTTGCATTTCTTCCTCTCAAATCGTAAAAGTTAATGGACACCTTCAGAATGGAGTACCACAAGGCTCACTGTTATCTGTTTTGCTCTTCTCAATTTACACCATCTCGCTAGCTAAATCTGTTGAAAATTGTCCAACGAAACCAATTTTATTAAAATCGGATACATTGAAAATATCACTAACTAGATATCTGAAGTTTCGGGGCCCGTATGCACCACAAAAAATAAAAAAATTCCAATAAAACTAATTTCGTGCAAATCGTTCAATAAATAACGTAGATATAACTAAATAGGTTTCCAATGTTTCGGGACCGTAACTCCGGAATTATGGGTCGCCGCTGAAAATTTCATTTTTTCTCTTTGGAATTAAAAGATCTACGTATATTCTTTCAGAATGTCCTATATCCAAGCAAAATTAACCAATGTCAACACTTTTGGACTGCTCTAAACCTAACAAACTGGTGGGTATTGAACTAAGCTTACACAAACATTCAAACAAGTAAGGAAAGGTTAACGGGATTTTTGTATGTTTGCTAATCATAGGATAATATGACCTGATCCAATTTGTCAAATCGAGAAGAATATTTGTATCGGGATGTTATGTTCTTATGTATATTAATGAAGACGAAGTTTTTAAACATAACAATATAAATTCATTTATTGAATTGATTAATAATAAAAGAAACAAGTTGATACAAAAATGATACAAAGTGAACTATTTAAGTGTGAGATTAAGATGTCTGTACTGTTTGAATGAAGCAATGCATGCTACCGATAGTCAGGTTTTTAGTGTTACCAGATCTGTAGAATGATGGTAGGTGGTTTTGCAGCGCTTCATATTTTCAAAAACATATGAAGTAGGGAAATAGAAAGAATGAACCCGTGCAACGCCGGGTAAAAAAGGTAGTAAATAAATATGTATTGTTATGGGAGCTACCTAAATCCGCATGCGGATGATTACTCAATATTATTTGACGCGTTATAGGTTTAACGTCCGTTTTCATATAGCTCCGTTATAGTTAACCAAGAGTATTATTATTCGCACAAACTGACATCTTTAACTCTCGATTAGTCCCAACTTTATGTTAACGTAGATATGTACATGAAAACGGCGATTAGAGATATATTGCCCAAATTAATCAATATGCTTCTTCTTTGACATAGTACAAATGCAATTCTATAAAATTCTGATTACTCTTCATTTTTGAGAAGTTCATCTATGTTGCGTATGTGAACTTTCAGCCTGTTGAGTTTGTCGAGAAAAAAAATCAGTCAGCTAGGCTCTTGACGTCACCTGATATAAATTCATCATGGTTGTTGCCGAATTTGTTTTTGCTCTGCTGCTATCACCTTAAATAATGACACATACAATTTAAAAGGAGCAGTGGAAAGTTTTTATAGTCGTTGTCAGAGTGCCCTAAACCTTTGCCTTGCCAGTATCTTTTCAAATATAATATAATGACGTAAAATTTTTATTATTTATTCCTTCCATGCCCAATGTCGCTTATAGGCAATATTACGGGATATCCCTATACAAAATGAAATATTTTTTCAGATTTAATATTTTAATTCTGTATATGTATATACAACATATAAATGTTAGAATAATCGACGCCTCCGAATAATAGTATGCTAATCCCATTTCCACCAAGTCTGGGTAACCAGCAGTTATTGCTGTCAGTTTGCCTGGAATTTGACATATATAACTGTTGTTTAGCTCTAACCAGAGATGATGAAAATTGAGGTAAGTCTGAAAAGTGAGTTTTGCAGGAGCTAACCAGGAGCGGTTAGAGCTAACCAACAATTATAGCTGTCAGTTTGTATGGAGTTTGACAAATATTACTATTGGTTATCTCTAATCGAAGTTAGTGAAAATGGTGGTAAGTTAGTTATAAAATGTAGAACATTTTTAGCATAACTATTGAACTTTGGTCGATAATTACCTAAATTTGTGAGAATATAAGTTAAAGCCCGTATAGTTTTACAAAAAAACGTAAATAACTTGAAAACATGCTGTATTGACTTAACGTAATGCACCTTATTCTGTTTTTACGCGATTGGAAAATAATGCTGCATACTGTTTTACGCAGTTTGATTTGATTTAACGCGGTCTAAAAATGTATTTGAAAAACGTATGTTTTTAACTGATTTAAAATTAAATACATAGTAAGCACGACTGCAAATCGTGTGATACGAAAAATTGACTACAATAAAACAGGGGATTTCCCTTGTTTGTTTCTATTAGTTCGGGTGAAAGTTCCGTGCAAGAGTGAAGTCAAATTTAAAGGCGACAATACATGTAAAACAATAAATATTTCTGAATTCAATAAACGGTAATTAATACATATTTCTCTATGTATTCATTTATTAAGTGCAAATTGTTTATTTTTTTATTATATGAAGAATCTATTAGACAATCTGTGATTGTTGGAACAGAATTAAGTGCTCATACATCATCATACAAAAGAGACATTGTAAAAGAGAAAATGGAGAAGGCTCTTGTAATATGGATTGAGGATAGCTCAATGGCGTTAAGATTTTAGAAAAGAAATACAGATAAAAGAAAAGGAATCGCAAACAACAGTCCAGAAAGATAAGAAGTTCGAATTTTCTGCCAGCACAGGTTGAATGACAGGTTTTCTGCAAAGACACGCGCTTCATAATATTAAAATTAAAGGCGAAATAGCATCTGCTGATATCGATGGTTTAGCTTGAGACACCTGATACCAAAGAAATTAGTGAAAATGACGAATCATCACTGCTCCCTTATTAAAGAAGGTCTCCAAATGGCAGCCAAAATGGGCGATCATTTTCGCAAACATGATCCTAATGAGGAAAGCGCCTCGAAATTTCACTGTGATTTTACGTAACATGAATTTGAAAGTTTTTTTGACAATTACAAGATCGTTAGGGCCGAGACCTTGGAAATACGAGAAATCACCAATAAGATTATTTCTATGACTTTGTAATTAAAAATGTCCCATTTTCTATAACGCAAATCGACACTTCATCCAGAATTCAAGCGTTTTGATATCATTGATATCAAATTTTGTTAAAATTAAATTTGTACATTAAGTTATTCGATACACATTACACATAGTTATTATTTACACATTAATTATTGTATTGTGCGAATCCTTGGCGTCTGAAAAGGAACAACAATGAGTGGGTAAAACCGAATCCATTGAATGCGAATGTTCGTTGTAGTTTCTTCGAAACTTCCGAAATGTTCAAATGCATATATACTAATGGTTGAAATTAAACATTTTATTCAATATTATAAAAACAAATAAAATAAAAATAATTCACAATATTTAATTATGCATGTCCCAGAAAGTTAAAAAATATGTCACGTTTCACTTTTTGTTTGTGGTCGAGGGACGACCAAGGAGATATTTCAGAAATATGCTCAAATCATTAAAATCATTGTACAGTTGAAATTGCACTGGCGAATATCCAAACCTAATCAAATGGTGATTGATGAATGCACGCTCAGCGGCAATTTCAAGTAGGATGTTCGCATTATCCCGACGATCGTTTGAAGAGGTTGAATCTCCGCTATCGCAATGCCTAGAATTCGGCATATATACCACTTCAGGCATAGCTGCTTGAAGTAATCGCTGCGATTCGTTTGAAGATCCGAAATTGCAGGCATGAGTCGAAGATGCTGCACGATTTGCTTGGACACCTGGATTTAAACTGAATGCGTTCTGTATAAGAATACTTTGCCCTACATCAATATCCCTGTTCGAGTTCCACAAAGAGCGCTGGAATTGCTGTGGTAATCGTGTCATACTTAACATTCTAGGTTTATAGTCCGGCTCAACTCCTAAATGATTCCAGTTTAGACGTTTTATTCTTACCAGAGGTTGAAGTGCATTAATTCTGTATGTTTGCGGCTTTTTCGTATTGAATTTTGCAGACTCCAATTTAAATACCATGGGTCGAGGTAGTACCGTAGCAATGTCCAATTCAGTTGGCTTGCGTCGCGATTTAATCGGAAACTTTTCCACTTTTAATGGTCGGGGAAATTCGGCCGTGTTCTGCTTCTTTACTCTAGCACGAGTCTTTCTCTTCTCAGTAGTAATGGCAGCATTACCTTTCGACCAATGGAAACGTGGATATGATACATTCCTGTTTCTTCGTTTTTTGTTCTAAAAATAAAATATAAATACTTACTAAGAGATACCCATTTCGTAATAATTAACTTTGGCTTACTGACATTTTGCTTGCGGCCTTTACTTAAAGTCGATTTCCTCCTAGTCCCACATTCTCCTTTTTGTTTTGCATTCGTGTTTCGCTTGCCAGCCACAATTTTTTCATTTACTGCCGATTGTGGCCTCGGCATTAAAAGATTTTCTTCCTGCGACGAAAGCACTTCCACAATTGTGAGCGAACTTGTTGCGTGTGTATTGAAAGGTTTTACATCATACTCCTCCCCAGCGCCCACATAAAGTTTTTCCATAATTGGACTTGATTCAAAGTCCAAAGCAGCGTCTTCCTTTACATCGGGAATTTGAACATTAGACAATTCAAAATATTCTTGTTTAATACTGGGGCTTATTGGTTCAGTCTTACACATATGCTGTATGGATAAATAAAAACAAATAAGCTACAATAATAAGCTACTGACAGGCAATTTTCTGTATGTAATACCCATTCAGAAAGTCCAGTTTCTAAGACATCAATAGGCTCCGTTTTTATAGGGAGTTCACATGATTTTGTCTGTAATAGAAAGAATGCACATATGTGTTGTGGAGCTAATGGAAAATCATAAGTCGCATATTTTGTTACATAAAAGGGTAACAACTCAAAGTTTCTAAATTTTAATTTTTCCCTTACCACGCAGAAACGACACAATAAAGAGATTTTTAAAAAGATGTATTTTTGGGGAAAGCGGAGCAAAAAGAGATACAATTTCCGGTTGCAATTAAAAACATTAAATCGAAACGCGGTTAAAAAGGATAAATGATACCAACCAGCGAAGACGTGCAGCTAGAATAGTGAATTGCGGTTAGCAAAGAAATATAATAATTTGTCGACGCCTTTTCCCATAATAATTGGGGAATGCAATTCATGGTGGAGATTCGACACATATGACAAATTACAATAGTATAAATAAATAAATGGAAAACAAATATGTTAATTCCAAAGACACTAATTACTTCGCTCGTGTATTTTGATTGGTTATTGATACCATTTAGGCGTAGCTAATAAAAGATATTTCGTGCATTTGCATAGTAAAAAATATTTAAAACAGAAAAAGTTAGAAAGATTTTATTTCCTCTTCAAAGCTTTGTAAAACTGGACTTGGCATATTTGCATGTAGAGCTAACGCATAGAAGTAGTGACGACTTAAGGCCATTAGTGTATTTGGACCAATTCCGAACCTTCTAGTACATCCCACACAAATAATCCGTCACTAAGTAAAATTAATGTCCTTATAACTTCAATACTGAAGATCTCTGAGAGTGGGGGTATATATAAGGCGGTTTAACCGACTGAAATTTACTTACTAGTTTTTTTTCTACTCTTTGTTCTATCCAATTAAATTGGTTTTCGGGGACGTTCTCGCGGAAGCGTCGAGTAATGCTTTAAGGCATCATTTTGAATAATTGAATTTGTCAGCCATGTTCGTTAAATCGAAAAATTTGTTATATCGAGTACTGATAAATTGAAGAGTTCACTTTTATTTTCCTCTACGCCGTGTAAGCTCATATGGTTTACTCATACTTACATGGCCGCTCTCAGTTCGTATCTTTTAATATATTAGATATACTCAACATTAGCAGCGGAGGGCTCTGTGTTGGGTCCTCTCCTTTTTATTTTATATGTTAATGACATAACAAATAGCATTGTTACCAGGTGTTGCTTTCCTTTTCTATAGAATTTTCTTTTCTATATATTTTTAGGTCAGATGCTACCAAGACTTTGGTAGGAGCTGTGACAATTTATATAAATGGTATTCAATTTGGGTTTGTCGATGAGATGAAGTGTCTCGGCGTAATTCTTGATCACAAGCTTGATTTTAGGAGTCATTTTGAGTCATTATTTCCAAAAAATTTATTTACACTGCGAAAGTTATACTGCACTGATTTGTATTTGCCTCAATTTATAAGGAAGAGGCTTGTATTTGCATTATTGATGTCTAACATTTGCTATTGTATAGAAGTAGTATCTGGCACTACTGCTGATTGCTTTGGTAGACTTGAGAGACTATTTTTGTATGGTAGTAAGGTTTATTTTTAGGTTGAATCGCCATGATAATATTTCGGAACATGCGATTCAGTTTTTGGGCATGCCGTTCAAGATATTTGTTTAAACCACGTATTCTCATTTACTTTTACAAATTATTATCTGTGGTTCTCCAGAGTTTCTTTATCATAAGTTTATATTTTCCAGGCCAACTCGTAACCCAAAACTTATTCTGCGTCGTTTTTCGTCCTCAGTTTTTAATCGGTCGTTCATTGTTCGTGTATCCAGAATTTGGAACCAGCTTCATATTCATTTGCGTAGCTTTTCATTCCCTCCTCATGTTTTCATACAGAGGTGTTTAGAGTATGTTCTTAATCATTCCTAATTCATTTATATATGCTTAAGTAGTTGTTTGTATGCATTGTTGATATGGCGTTTACCATTATTTTTTAATCTGTAGAACAATATCTTTGGTGTTGGTTGGGAGCCATTCATTACTTTTATCTATATATATTTATTTACTTTTGAAGTTTTTTGTACTTTTATAATATTAGTTTCAAAATAGTTTTAACTTTTGTTATTTATTTATTTATGTATTTTTGAATTGTTGTATTTAGTGCGCAATATAAACAATTTAAATGAAATGATAAATCATCAAGAGAGAAACCTCAAATATTCTGCAATAAACACATTTTACAAAACTGAACGATCTTGATTACGCGGATGATTTATACCTACTTGCACACAATTTTTAAGATATCAAAAGCTAACTATAAGTTCTTCACCGAAACGCTCTTAAGGTCGAATTACGACTCAATGCTAACAACAATATTACACCAACATTTTCATTTTCTTTATTTGTTGTGGCAGCGGTGAAACTTATTCGTTAAATCGGGGTACCACTCTATTTATGTATAGCTCTTCCTTGGAATAATAAATACTTTTCTTCTGATATATTTAAAAAAAACTTTTGCTTTTCCTAAACTTATTTAATTTTTGAAAACACCTCAACTGAAAAAAATTAAGCGAAAAGCTTTCGATTTCGTCATGGCGTTATAGCTTCAGATTTTTAAACCAATATTAGATTGGCCCAAAATGATTACCTTGATTGTGGTGTTGTAAGTGGCAGGAAGAGTTTCAGGCGGTCCATTTTCAGATACAATCTGGTGTAGGACATCATTTTCCAAATCCTCATTGGAGGTATGACCGACATTCATTTGGTGGTCTTCCTGTTCGTCGTCTGTCGCCTTAGGTTCATTAACAAAGTGGTTTTCTGCAATTCCCACTGTATGGATACACCGAAGTGTTACCGGCTTCTCGGTTTTTATCGCATAATGTGGTGTATCGTTAGCAATTGATTTGCCATGTCGAACATCTTTCTGTTGTTCATTTTTCGACGTGTGTTCTTGAACTATAAGGTCTTCAGTATTTTTCGATTCCACTGAAATAGCATCAAGTTGTGTTATAGACGTTTCATTTACAGTTACAATCTTATCATGTGACTTTTCTGATTCCTCTACGACGATTAGTTTGGCGTTATTTTGAACACATTTATGAGGTTCATCTCTAGTCATCAGTTCTTCAACTGTGATGTATTTTTCTGTTGATGGCACAGAATGAGCATTCAATATTTTTATAGGCATTTCTTCAGTTTCAGTTTGATGTGGGTTTTTCAGTCCACAGTTGTCAAGAGATTCTATAATCATTTTTCTATCTTCTGATTCAACTCGTGTATTTTCTTCTAATAATTCACGTTTTATCATTAAGCTGATGTCTTCTTCTGATACCTGTAGCGAGAAAATGAGAAATATGCATTAGGAATGTTATGAAAACTTTGATTTTTGAGGCAAGAGCTAGGAGACAATATAAATAAATATAGGATATGATTTTGGGTATCATATTGTCAACCACTAGAAACTCGTCTTCGTCCACATGTAAGGTAATGAAATTGAATTATGACTCAAACAAAGCATTGCCCACTTTGCTCTTCTCCACGAGCCTTTTCGGTGTAAACAATCAACATCTATGTTTTACAACCACACACAAACACGGAAGATTGCAATTTTAGAGTAAACGAGTTGTTTACCAATTTTGGAAGTGAAAAATTTCCCGTTATCGCAGTGAGATCAATATGATAGGTTGACAGAAAGAACAATGACAGGCGGCCGACAAAGAGTGTGATCGCTCGTGGATTGCATTGAGTATCTGAAATACAAATTCTGCATTGAGTATCTGTGCTGCTTTACGTGGCCGCTCTCACGGGAGTGTCAAGTAGTGAATGTGAATAACTCCGGCAGTTTACACTAGAGTACAGCCATTTTATCGAAGGACTGTGTGTAATATTTTCTGATGACTTTTAGTGTTCTAAATAAAGAATAAATAAAAACTTTTATACATAAAAAATAAAGTTTTAGGTCTCGGACACAAAATTTTTCTATCTTTTGTTGCATATCGTTATTTGGATCAATTAATCATGATTTTTAATTAATCGATGAAATAATTGAAAAAATATATATTAAATGTTATATCGGAGCGGAACCATCATCGAAAAAGTGATTTATATCTTCATAGAAGCCGGACATAACAAATTTTTTTGGGCGAAGGCGGCAAATATTGCCTGGTGAACCGAACACCATGTAAGGTTCTCGAGAACGTAACACCAGAAGAAGAATGTTCCGGAAAAGCAAAACCTGAAGTAAAAACATGAGATCTAACGGATTTTCCCAACATTAGAATCCGATTCATTGCAAGAGGATGTTTAAAACGAAGCGTAATACAAAATGACTCTTTGAAAGATACAATGCAAGGTTAGTTATAAAGGGCTACTCACATGGAATATATTATGAAGATACGTTCTCTCCCGTCGTTCGATACTCAAACATACACCTGTTGCTAAGTTTAGCGTTTGAATATGACTTGGACATCGAACAAATGGATCTAGTCACAGCTTGTACTCCTACAAAGTGAACTTGCGGAGGAAATTTTTATGGAGTTACTTGAAGGTTTTAAAAACAGACAAAGTCAAGGTACGCAGATTGTAGAAGTCACTATATGACAAGCTAGTCCTGTTTGCAACAAGACGCTGAAACTTATCGGATTGACCCAATCTAAAACAGCGAAAACGACGAAGTAACATACGTGGCGATATATGTCGATTATTATTCAAGGATTAAGAATGAATCGAGACTATATAGCTCCTTTTATGCCAGTACTCTTCACTCGTTTATCACTCGTTGTCCACAAGTTTTTTTAATTAATAATTCAGACGTAAATTAATAATTTGTGATTTAAATTATAACATTTTTTGCGTTCGTTTGCATTGCATGCACTCACTTGGAATTAGGAAATGAGGAGATAATCTTTCTTTTACTTAACATTTTGAAATTATGTGAGGTTATTTATTTCTTATTTTTTCCCAAGACTGATGTATCAGACCAGATCATCAGAACCGAGTTTAGTTTGAATGCAAAAAATAAGTATAAAATAAGTTGCAAAAAATAGTGGTATTTACTTACTCCCCTCAAGTTCGGAAAATCACTAGCATAGCAAACTCCAGCCAGAGGTCTACACTACATTGGCAGTACTTTCGCCCTAACATAGTGAATTCCTGTCCATTCCCAACTCATTTAATATTGTTGCGCTGTTACACATTACACTCAGGGCCGAAATTGTTCTACGAACTACCGATTTTCGAAATAAATGTATAATGTACTTTTCAAGTTGATTGTGGTACGTTTTACGTTGCGATGAATCGGAATCAAAAGTTGCATTTTGAAAATTACACACATATAACCCAATAAAAATGATTACCTCTAGTGCCATCTTGTTATCGCACTTTTTATTTCTGATCTTTCTTTTAGAAGCTTTTAAATTGGCAAAAGGATTTTCAACCAGTAGCGTTACAGGCGTTTCATCATTAGTTTCAAATTGATACTGAGATTTTTCCAATGCCTCGTTGACGGTTAATTTTCCATTGATCTGGATCTTTGGCTTATTTTCATATCTCATGTCTCGTTCCTCAACAATGAGGTCTGAATGGACATCCAGTGGTGAGTTTTGCATAACCTTTTTATTAGCAATCTGGTTCTGCACAGTTTGTAATTCCATGGGTGTTTCTTCCTCTATTTTAATACGATCTTGTAGATTTTTCAATTCCGCGTTAATGACAAATTCGGAAACAATCTGGACATCACTCTGTGGTTCAGAACTCGAATTGTGGTCTTCGCTGAATTGAGCAGCTACAGATTTGGTATCTTCTGGCAAAAGCTCCCGAGTAACTTTTATGGATCTGTCGGAGACCTTTAGGTTAGGATTAGAGAGAGGTAGGTGGTTAGAAGGATTTTAAAGTTAGTGGTATACAGATTTAACATACCCTTACTTAAATGTGTTTTAAAATATATGATAGTTGAGGATATTCCATTTTTTAATATAAAAATTTATAATAAGCCCGCTGCTCATATACGCCCATCAAACTGTTGCCCTAACATACTAATGTATAGTTTTTTAGCTGAAAAATTTATAAATGTGCTTTTTTCGTAGACGTAAGGACGAAAATATAACCTTTTAGTATAGGACCTATTGATTTTTTTTACGAACGATCCCAATGCCTCACACCCGCCCTTCCGACCGAGAGGGCCACAGCGTACACACCACAGTCCGAACCATGGCGGCTAAGCAGTAGAGGACACCGGCTACAGATCAAATTATTAGTATCACATGCATATAAAAGTTATTCTTAAAGGTTCTAGATTTATCATATCGTTTGGGCAATTATTTTCCCATCCGTCGTAGGGGGGAGTCTGTGAAATACTTGACGCATAAGGTTTAGGCAGGACCATTGGGGAAGAAAATTATGTAATTCTCGGCTGTGATGACAGTGCTCACTACTCCCAAAACCGAATCACGGATACTACTGCAAGCGATGAGTATCTTCTCAGATCAAAAGAACATGCTCTTTTAGTTGAATATAGACGGCGCACAGTGGTTCAGAATCAAAATCCATCGTCCAAAATTCAATAACTTTTGTTCTAGTAAATACTTTTGAGTTCTGTAAAAAAAATGACAAGTACCCAAGGATTATTTTGAGATATTAACATTTAAAATCGGGCAATCGGATATATTTTAGAAATAACCCCAAAGTTGACGACTTTTCGCATTTTTTGATTTTAAAGAAAAGTACATTTTTTTTGTTTTTATATTTTTCTAACATTATTTTATGTATTTGTTCATAACGCATAGAAAAAAATAATTTTTTTGTATAACAGCTTTTCACCATTTTAAGATTTTTAAAATTGAAAAATCCTAATTCTTTTTTCGACTTTATCGAACTGTTTTTCTCACGATTTAAGAGATTTCGCACTTGTTTAATTAAACATTGTGGTTTCTTAGCTTTATTGTGGAAAAATAACAGGTAAAAAACCTAAAATTAAAGAATATACAGTAAAGTTAGGCGAGGAGGTTCATTGAGGTAAATTAAATTGATATTCATGTCTACGACTATTAAAGCAGCGTCAATGTATACACCTAAATGTGTTGCAGTACCACCTGTGTTCAGTTTGTCTGTATTAATTCGATTTATCAGAAAAATTAGTTATTATTAAGGGTTTTGGGTACAGTTCCGGCGGCAAATGAACTATGATTGGCAATAAATACCTTTTAAAAGTTTATAAGAAACTAGTAAATCAAAAAAATTTTTTTTCAAATCCATGCTTTATGCAAGCAGAATTCTATTGGGCCTAGAAATTCTTTTTTAGTTATCTTTTGTAGAAGGAAAAATTACTGCAAAATTTCATTTTTTTATCTGCCATAGAACGGCATATATTCGAAAATGGGTTTTAACTTCGTATGGGAGGTGCCACGCCCACATTTCCATTACCGCCCATTTTTGTCACAACTACGCACATTAATGCTAGATGCATTTACATAAAATTACAGTAGGTGTAATTTTGGTTTTAACTTCATATGGGAGGTGCCACGCCCACTTTTGCATTACCGCCCATTTTAGGCGCAACTACGCACATTGATGCTAGATGCACTTACACAAAATTTGAGCACTATACGTGTCATAGAACTGACACTATTCGATAATATGTTTTAACTTCGTATGGGAGGTGGTACGCCCACTATTCCAATACCGCCCATTTTTGGCAGAACTACGCACATTGATGGTAGATGCACTTACACAAAATTTCAGCACTCTAGGTGTCATAGAACAGACAATATTCAATAATAGGTTTTAACTTCGTATGGGAGGTGCCACGCCCACTTTTCCAATACCGCCCATTTTTGGCACAACTATGCACATTGATGCTAGATGCACTTACACAAAATTTCAGCACTCTAGGTGTCATAGAACTGACAATATTCAATAATAGGTTTTAACTTCGCATGGGAGGTTCCACGCCCACTTTTCCAATACCGCCCATTTTTGGCACAACTATGCACATTGATGCTAGATGCACTTACACAAAATTACAGCACTCTAGGTGTCATAGAACTGACAATATTCGATAATAGGTTTTAACTTCGTATGGGAGGTGCCACGCCCACTTTTCCAATACCGCCCCTTTTTGGCACAACTATGCACATTGATGGTATATGCACTTACACAAAATTTCAGCACTCTAGGTGTCATAGAACTGACAATATTCAATAATAGGTTTTAACTTCGTATGGGAGATGCCACGCCCACTTTTCCAATACCGCCCATTTTTGGCACAACTATACGAATTGATGCTAGATGCACTTACACAAAATTTCAGCATTCTAGGTGTCATAGAACTGACAATATTCAATAATAGGTTTTAACTTCGTATGGGAGGTGCCACGCCCCTTTGTCCAATTGGTCAAATTTTTCCATTTCCTTGTATTGTCATCGAAAATGATTAAGTGTGCAAAATTTGAGCAAAATTGGTTGAGAAAAAAGCTTTCAAAAATTGATTTCAAATTTTGTGGCACACAAACATATATAGAAGGTAACCTTATATAAAGCATGGAAAAAAGAGTAATTCGCGTTTTTGAAACTAAAAATATGACTTCTGCACTAAATGTATCCTGTCTTCCAAGGGCGCAATTTCGTGCAGGCGAAAGGTAGCCTGCAAAAACGGGTAACCCTTCTTCAAAGGAAAAAAGTTATGTTGATCCATAGTCATAATTTTTTCAAAAGGTATTTTATAAATATTTATTGCAAACAAATTCGAGTACAATCTTCTTAAATTGTGAGAGAAATAGTTCAATAAAGTCGAAAAAAGAAATTACGTTCTTTAAATTTTCAAAATCTGAAAATCTGCACGAAAAAATTAAAAATTTGTCTGTGTATTATGAACAAATACAATAATGTTTAAAAACATAAAAACCAAAAGAACAAAGTTTTACTTTTCTTTAAAATAGAAAAATACGAAAAGTAGTCAACTTTGGGCTAATTTCTAAAATATATCCGATTGTCCGATTTTAAATGTTAATATCTCAAAATAATCCTTGGGTCCTTGTCAAATTTCAATTTCAAAAATGTTTACTAGAACAAAAGTTATTGAAATTTGGCCAATGGATTTTGATTCTGAACCACTGTGCATCCGATTTGTCTAGGAAATTATCATCTTAAAAATACAACTGCTACATAGTTGTTGTTCCACGCTATGTAGCATTGATAAGACTGACAGCAACTCTATCTGAAGGATTAGACCATTCAGGCTGCTAAGATACAGTGAGTGCTTGCCTACTACTCTCATACAGTCAAACGATCACCGACACCGACTGTGAAGTTATAGCTAGAACACTTTTGTCCACTTACAGTGATTCCAAGTAGTTTTTTGGAAATAATTCTGTAACTTTTGAAGGAAAAATATAACATGGCCAAATTTCTCATTCTTAGAGCATAAGTATTTTCCAACATTTTAATAATAATTTTATAAGCAGTCCAAGAATATAAATATTAAGATCGCAATGTTAAAAACAAATACTCAAATATACAATGTAACTCAAATATCTCTTAAATCAATCGAGATAATCCGCACATGTAAGCAAATTTATTGTATTCGCGGCCATCTTTCATATTTGTTCTTACCAAAAAGAATATTTGATATGGCCAATCCACGAATTATCACCATTTTACGCAAATACCTCTGATCGAAGCATGCGAAATTTTGTCAAGATATTTTTTCCGTTCAAAAGTTACAGAATTGTTTAAATACAATTCGTTTGTGCGGCCGTGTAGAGCCAATGCTTGAAGACCTGCGGAATATTATGTCGCAGCTTTTAATTTAATATGTATTCATACTTTATCTAATTTGTAACTTTCTACAATAAATTCGGCTTCCTTCCAATCTCGAGATTACCACAAATAATATCCGCTAAACGTTACTTACACATAAGAGTTGAAGTCTAGAAACTTCTCAATGCCGACTTAATTTTTTAAACTTTTTAGAAGTAAATGTTTAGTGGGTCGCATTACATGCTGATTGTGGTATGTTTTAAGTTGGAAGAATCCGAATCAAGAGATCCTTTTTGAAATATACAACCAATGATTACCTCAGCCCTCACAATTTTATGACATTGTTTATGTCTGCTCTTTCTGTTACAAGCATTGCCATTGGCAAAAGGATTTTCAACCAGTAGCGCTACAGGCGTTTCATCATCAATTTCAAATCGATACTTAGATTTTTCCAATGCATCGTTGAAGCTTAATTTTTCTTTGATCTGGATTTTTGGCTTGTATTCATCCTTCATGTCTCGTTCCTCGACAATGAGGTCTGAATGGACATCCAGTGGTGTATCTTGCATAATATCTTTATTTACAATCTGATTCTGCACATTTTTCAATTCCATGGGTGTTTCTTCCTCGATTTTAATCTGATGTTGTAAATTTTTCAATTCCATGTTAACAATAAATTCTGAATAAATCTGGACATCATTCTGTGGTTCAGAAATTGGATTATGTCCTTCGCTGAATTCAGATTTGGCATCTTTTGGCAAAAGTTCCCGGTTTACTTTTATAGATCTGTTGGAGGGCTTTAGGTAAGGATTAGAGAGAGGTAGGTTGTTAGAGAGGTATTAAAGTTAGTTACTATGATACTATCCTTAATTAAATGTATTTTCAAACACAGTCTAGTTAAGGATTCTTAATATACAAATTTATAGTAAGACCGCGGCATCTTATGGATTATCTGTAATATCAAATTATACACTCATCAAACCTGACCCTTCTAAAATATTTATATAAAATACATAGCAGTTTTCTTTTCTGGACTTTCTACACTGACTTCGTTCTTAAGAAATTGGAGCGTCGAATATAGATGACCAAAGACTTTTTAGGAAGCTTGCATTTGCGATACATGCACCCGATCTACCTGAAAGCTAGGCTAATGGGTTTTCAACACGATACAGCTATTTCTCCATGAACTTATTAGACAACCAACCACAATAACAATGAGTGGTGAAAATTCTTGGAGATGAATTTGTTTGTTGAACTTATTTTACATCTCTTTCCCCATGTGTAGGGTTTGGGGTACGGGAAATATTAAATAAATATTTTATTGATTATTTTGAGCATTAATTAGCATTTACTATATAAATTAGAAATTTTAGATATATTTCAAATTCATATATTTACATTACTGACAATAATAATGGGTATTTGTTTATTACTACAAACAGAACTTTTTAAATTCGCTAAGCACCCATTTTTTGCGAAACCCAGCTAGGTGAATACAAACTTTTTGTGAGTATATTTGCATGATCTTTATTGTGAAACAAAAATATTATACCGACATTACTATGACTGACATAATGTCAATACTTACACCCTCGTGCTGGTTATACTTTAAAATTCTTGTTTTCCTAGAAGAATCGACAAAATAAAAGGTGAAAATCTTCTTAAATAACAATTTACTTTACGTATGAAACAAGTAAGAAATTGTTAAAAAATCGGATACATTTAAAATTTTTCACCTGGAAACTTTCAAGATAAATCAAATATGAATAGAAATATATCCTACGGTATTTTTAAATAACCCTTTGTAAGAAATAATTATTTATTTAATATTAATTTTTTATATTACTTTTACATTTTAGAATATTTTACTTTGTTTCTGCAATTTTTTATATGAATCTTCTAAATTAATTACGTCATAACGTTCTCCGAGTCATTTGTTTCCTTAATCATTTTTAAATTTTGAATCTAGTGTAGTCACTTGTGACTGCGATTTAAATGTCCAATTTTATGACGCCTTTAATTCTGACGATTAGTCTAGAGTAAAATATTTGTAAAATGAAGAATAATCTGTAAAATATTTTGACAAAAACATTCGTCTAATTTGTAATCAGTATCAGTATTTTAACCTATTTTTTATTTATTACCGCAATAATAAAAAAATATTTATTTTTATATTATATTGTCCTTCTCGATCACTTACAATTAAGAGACTTGATAAGGTGGCAACATTTTTTTTAAATTCATCAACAAGAAAAATCTGGCAGCAACATTATTAGAGTAGTAAATTCCATACAAAAAATATGCTAATAAGCCCAATCGAACAGTTTAATAATCAGGAATTACATTCATATTAAAAGCTATCAAAAAGTTCGAAAACCTTGAAATAGTGTACACGGACGTGTATGGTGGGCGTTAATAGGTTAAAATAACACACCAGTTATTAAATGTTGACCAACAGTATTGGAGATACCTAAAATAAATTCCCGGGAATGAAACTTTCCATTTCCGTTTTCCCGGGAAAAGTCCGGGAAACCCCAAACCCTACCCATGTGTCTTTTTATGTCCCATCAAGTTAGGATCACGTGGTGGTGCGGAGTTGGGGTCGTGCCAAAGATAACATGTGTAGAAGAAGATTTTTGTTTCACCATTAGGCGCACTGTCCCATTTAATTCTTAGTTTTTGTGATGTTTGATTAGTGATCGATTTTATATATTTTGAATGCAATACATTCGAACACGACGCTTTTAAAGACGCCTCACCACTAACCTCACCGGGCAAGATGACTCTGCCAAACTGGTGAACAAAGGAGCTCCAAAAGCTCAGAGAGCAGAGAGGTGGACTGGGAGATATATAAGGATAGTTTAAATAGATACAAAAGTGATGTCAAAAAGGCCAAGAGCACTTCGTGGAAAAACTTCTGTGGAATTATTGAGTAAGTGTTTTGTAAAAAGATACTTAGACAATATTCATCTGAAGTGTGAGGTCTCATTAAGCCACTTTAATTGGGCTACGTGGCCGCTCTCACGGGAGCCACAAGTAGTGCCTTAAGGCGCCTTTTTATTCAAAACGATGCCTTTTTTATTCAAAAATCATCTATAATTTATAATATTGATTCATTCACTACTATTCACGAATAATATAGGAATTTATTCACGCGGAATTTTCTATTCCCCTGAAGGAGTGAAAAAAGTTGTGGTATCCGCAATAAAAATGATTACCTCTAGTGCCATCTTGTTATTCCACTGTTTATGTCTGCTCTTTCTTTTAGAAGAATTGAAATTGGCAAAAGGATTTTCAACTAGTAGCGTTATAGGCGTTACATCATCAATTTCAAATTGATGCTGAGAATTCCCCAATGCTGTTAATTTTTTATTGATCCGGATATTTGGTTGGTGTCCATCCCTCATGTGTCGCTCCTCCAGTGGTATAACTTGCATAGCAACTTTATTTGCAATTTGATTCTGCACAGTTTCCAATTCCATGGGTGTTTCCTTCTCGATTTTAGCCAAATGCGCATTGACGGAAAATTCTGTATAATTATTGTCATCGTTCTGTAGTTCAAAACGCGAATTGGGTTCTTTGCTGAATTCTGCAGCTACAGATTCGGCTTCTTCTGGAAAACGTTCACGATTTACTTTTATGCCGCAGACTTGGTCGGAGGCCTTTAGGTTAGGATTATAGAGAGGTTGGTTAGAGAGGTTTTAATGTTAGTAGTAGTTTCTGTTATTATACAGTCGGAACACTAAAATGTAACCTGAACTTTGTATATTATTTTAAAATAAGGCAGCTGCAACTTACGAAATGGCAATCTGCTATTACAAATTACACACCCACTGCGTTCCCAGATAAGTTAAATGGTATGGAAAACAGGCGTACCGTGAATGATTCTGCTGAAATTTCGCCTTTTTCATAGACATAGGGAAGTAAATTTAACATTTTATCATACGATTTATTAAATAGTAGGATAGTCATTCCGTTCGTAATGTGTGTATGAATATTATGGGTAACCAAATCCAATGATAGTCCAAATGAATCAGATGTTTTGCAGTGATGCGTTTCCGAAAAGACCCGAATAGTATTGATTGGACAAGCAATCAATTTATTTCCACACACGACATGGCCCTATGACTTAAACTCAATAGATGGTCACAAAAAAGGCCACGATGTGGTGGCCGCCCACATCGTTCTAGTGGAATTCCGGTGGATTGTCCATGGCTCCGGAAATGAAAATGACATTCATTTCCCGCTTCGCCGGACACCTCCATAGATGATTTGAATTTCTACATTAGGACGAAAATTGAGGGCGACTTCTACGTGAAATCTTTTAAATTGAAGTCATAATTTGCCCAAAGTTGGTCTTCATTCAAAATTGTAGTTTCAAGGGAAATTTTCGAGAAGTCAAAGAGTTTGTGGCCAAAGAGTTTGTGGATAGGGTTGACAATCTGGCGCGTCTACCAGTGAAGTCTGCTACTACTCCAAAAAACTGAATAGTTCTTTTTGTATTGGGTATCAGAATGTGCGAAGTCACAATGCGAAGCTAAATCGTCTATTTGTTGATAGCTTTGATTTTGACTTCTCGGCTCCCTTACTAAAACCTGGTAAACCATCTTTCTTACTGAAATCTGGTTGACAGATTCAGTTTTAAACTTTGAGGTTTTATGTGAGAATTATGTGGTATTTAGGAAAGAGAGAATGGTATTAGGTTGCTAATACGTTCTCCTCTGAACGCTCTATAAGGGTTTGATGACATAGAATTTATGGCAGTCCTTATTAATATGATTGCACGGCGGACACACTTCCACTCAGCTATTGAAGCTCGCGTTGTATTAATGCTACATGTCTAATACGACTCATAGTGGTTGAGAATCAAAATCCATAGGCCAAAATTCAATAACTTTTGTTCTAGAAGACATTTTTGTTCTGCAAAAAAACAAAATTAGACAAGGACCCAAGTATTATTTTGAGATATTATCATTAAAAATTGGGCAATCGGATATATTTTAGAAATCGGCCCAAAGTTGACTGCTTTTCGTAAATGTCGTTTAAAAAATTTATGTTTTATAACATATTTTTACGTTTTTGTTCATAATGTGAAGAACAAATTTTAATTTTTTTTGTATTACAGATTTTCACTTTTTTTCATATTTTGAAAATTGAAAAAACTTTATTTCTTTCTTTGACTGCCGAACTGTTTCTCACACATTTTAAGAGATTTTTCACTCAATTTTTTATTAGAAATTGTGGTTTCTTAGCGTTATTATGACACCAGGTTAAAAGTGTTAAATAAAAAGTAACAATTTTAAATGTTACAGGTAAAAAACATATAATTAAACAATTAAAAACGGCGTTCGGCCGAACTTTATATACCCTTCACCATGGATTGCATTCCACGGAGGAAAATATTATTTTTAGCCAAACCAAAACAAATACAAATATTGAAAAACAATTTATAAATAAATATAATATTTTTATTATTTCAAACCACGCTTACAAGCAAGGCTACCAATACCTTTACACTATATATATCGAAATAATAATTCAAGTCAATTCAGATAATAAATATTCTTATTTTTATATTTTCAAAAAGCTTAAATACCATAAATATTGGTTGATAGTGGGTGTTACAGTTTGGTGTATTTCCATTCTATTTTAATTCCAAAAGTACAAATTTTGAAAATCCATTATCTCACGTACTTAGTACAAAATAACCTAACTTCATGATTCAACCAATTTTTTCCGTAAAAGTAAAAAGTACGAATTTGGAAAAAAAATTTTATTTTGCGTGTCTATGCAGTCAAAGAAATGTATAGACTGAATTCTACGATTCTAGCTGCGGCCATTTGGTTGGTACCATTTTTATCCCCTTTTTCCTAGTTTATTTTATCTCTCTATTCCCATTTTATCCCTTAAAAGTATGAATTTGGAAAAAATACTTTTATATTATGTATCAACTCAATTAGAGGAATGTACACACCGAATTTCGTGTTTCTAGCTGTTGTAGTTTGATAGGTACCATTTTTATACATTTTTGCCTAATTTCACCCCTACGAATAAGAATCACTTTAGGTGCGGGGGAATGCGCATACCCAATATCAAGTAAGTACAAGCAGACATATTGAAAAAATATGCTTAAATACACTAAAATATTAGGGGTTATTATGGATATTTTCAGTCCTTGTGAGGGAACAATTTTTCCCATTGAACCGATTTCGCCCAGTTGCAATTCCAACCAATCAAAGACTATAAGGACGCGTATAAGGAAAATTTGGACGTCCTAGCACCTTTCGTTTAGATGCTAGCGTGCTTTCAACAGACTGATGTGCATGGCTAGATCATCTTAGAATTTTATGACGATCAAGAATATATACACTTTATAGGTCGATATTTCAAGGTGTTACAAATTAATCTGTATTATAGATCAATAAAACAATGTCAATGTTTACTGTGTGCAGTTTTCATGCAGTAATTCGATTTGTCTGCTAAATCAGGTATTATATTGGTTTTGTTGGAATATTTCCGGCAAATGATAAAGAAAATTTACTCATCTTTTTATATGCGTACCTACTTTTCAGAAGTTTATGAGAATAAAATCAGTAGTTTGTCTTTTGGAACTAAAAAATCTTACTGTTTGCACTACATGTATCTTTCTTCCAAGGGCACAATTTCGTTCGGGCAAAAGATACCCTGAAAAAACGGGGAACATGTTTGAATGGAAAAAGTTTTGTTGGTCCAAAGTCAAAAAGGATTTTTTAAATAATTATTACAAAAAAAACTATATTTGGCACAAACATAGTTTGGACGTCATAATAAAGCTAAGAAACCACAATTTCTAATAAAAAATTGGATTTAAAATCTCTTAAAATGTGAGAAACAGTTCGACAAAGTCAACAAAAAAAGAACTTACGTTTTATTAATTTTCAAAATCTGAAAAATCTGTAATACAAAACAAGTAAGGAAAGGCTAAAGTCGGGCGGGGCCGACTATATGATACCCTCCACTTTCTATACGAATACAATTCAACACGGTAAAAAAGTGAAAACGGGAAGAATTTTTTTAAGTTTCCTAATCATAGATAGGCTAATATTACCTGGTCCAATTTGTCAAATCGGAATTGTTTATATCGGTGCTATATCCAAATATGGAATATAGTGACTATCTTTCACAATAAGTTCATCCAGTTCAAATATAACGCGTTAAGCTCATTTTGTGAAAATTTGTATGGGAGCTATATGTAAATCTGAACCGATCTGACTTATTTTCACCATAGGTGTTCCTAGTTTAAATATTAGATGTTTTGCCAAATCTGAAGACAATCTGATACAATATGTGGTTTCTAGAGCGGAAAGTCAAATCGGGAGCGAAATTTGTGTGGGAGCTATATATAAATGTGAACCGATCTGACCTATATTCACCATGGTTGTTTCTAGTGGAAATATAAGATTTTTTGCCAAATCTGAGGACAATCTGACACAATATGTGGTCTCTAGAGCGGGAAAAGTCAAATCGGGAGCGAAATTTGTATGGGAGCTATATCTAAATCTGAACCGATTTAATCCATTTTCAACACAGATGTTTCTAGTTGAAGTATAATATGTTTTGCCAATTTAATCTGAACCGATTTTCTTCAAATTAAATAGCGTTCGTCGTTGTACCGAAAAACTTCGTTGTGCAAAGTTTCATTTGGTTCTGTCTACAATTGCGACCTGTATCGTGATTACAACAATAGATGGACAGACAGACGGACATTGCTAAATCGATTCAAAAAGTGATTCTAAGTCGATCGGTATAATTAACAATGGATCTATCTCGTTTCCTTTTGGTTGTTACAAACAAATGCACAAAGACATAATACTCTCGTGGAGTGTATAAAAAATAATTATTTTTCTTCGCATTATGAACATAAAAACAAATAAATAAAAAATTTATTTTTCTTTAAAATCCAGAAATGCGAAAAGAAGTCAACTTTCTAAGATTTCTAAAATACATATATATCAAAATAATGACTACTAGAAGAAGAGATATTGAATTTTGGCCGATGGATTTTGATTCTGAACCACTGTGCGACACTTGTGTAACATATATTAGGGCTGTTTTTCTTTAAGACCTTTTTTAAAAAATATTTTGTGTCGACTTAATTGGACTTGGTCTCGATAACCATCATTTTGACTTACACTGGATAATTATCCAGGCTAAGTAAAAATGTTAAACACAAAATTATTTTTCCAAAATTTGTTTTCACACACACATTGCCACATTGCCTTTGGCGACAATTTTAAAAAAGAATTTTTTATTTTGAGTGAAATTTTAACATTTTATTTCGATTTTTGTTATAGCAGCTTAGTTACCCAGCCTTAAAGAAAAACAGCCATATTGTAGGGGAAACTACGACTTTGTATTGCACATTTAGTATCATTATGGCGAGCCATGTGAGTAGTGCAACAGCGGGTCAATTGACTTTTTGTTGCATTACTTAGCGCCAATACTCTTATTCGTGGATGGTGACATTTCATTTAAACTTTGGTATGATGAGTGATATGTCTCTATCGACCTGTTTCGGGATATGTACGTTTGTTGTTGAAATTTTATATAATTACCTCTGCTAACATCTTGTTGCTGAGCAGTTCTTGTTTACGTTTTCTTTTAGAAGAAAGAAAGATTGAGAAAGGATTTGCCACCAGTAGTGATATGGGCGTTTCAACTGCTATTCCGTTATGACCAAAATTTGATAATTCTTCACCGACATCTTGCAATTGGCCATCGTTATTTGTTTGGTATTCGTTTAATACCGATGCTACTGAATTTATTTTTACAGGTGCAGCTGTTTCATCTTCTGTTCCAAACGGAACATTCGCAGTTTCAAATTCATTCGTACATATTTTTTCTTTTTCTGCAAGAACTTGCTTGTCGTCCCGTTCTTTATCTCTCGGTACCGTTATATTGGGTTCATTTTTACTCCGATTCTGTGGATTTATATTTTCTGTGATAATTTCAATATCTTGAAATTTATCTTCATCTGGTGTTGGTGGTGGAGTAACCTCTGACAATAGCTCACGTTTTACTTTTAAGCTGCATTCTTCTTCGAAAGCCGTTACAGAAGATTCGTTGTTGTCTTCTGGTACTTCAAATTTAATTTTCATCACTTTGGACGGTGTGGAACGGTGGCGTCTTAACAAATAACTATAACCGTAAACTGAATTTGACTCCATTCTGTCTCCTTCTTTTGGTTACTACACTACTCTGTTTTGATTGTGGAATAACTGTTCTTTTGAAAATTCCATTCACAAGTGGTTGCACATTGTAGTTGTATTTGTTTTTATCGTCCATTCATGGCTGAAATAGTTTACCACACTTCATACAAACCGCACCATTTTAATGAGCTGTTTAAGTTAAAATACAATTAAGCTATACATTAAAGCAAGAGATAATTTGAAATTTCTACGGCAGCGGAATCAATCAAAACCTCCAATAACGCAGTATTTTAATTTTGAATGACGCGAACAGTGTTGGTTAACGGTATGAAAAAAGTGCCAAAGATATCTAGTAGAGACTTCTTAAATGTTTGCATTGTAGCCGCCACCAAAATTGTTTAGATAGCGCTAGTGAAGTTGTTAATATCGTTACAATCTCTCTGTGTTCGGACATTTTGTCTTGTTTGATTAGTTATCGATTTGATTGATTTTCTATGAGTTTTAATTTCTTCGTACGAAAGAAGTTTTTGTTTTCGTAATGGAAACGAGGAGAACAACACTCATCCATACACACATTGACCTCACAAGAATTTCATTGTGTTGTGTAGGGACAAATTATCAGTGGTGCTTTTGTATTGAATCTGAATTTATTTGGCTTTGTTGTGCCTAATGAAAGTGTAAAATAATGCCAGATAGATTGTTTTTTATGTTGGCAACATTAATTTCAAGTGTAGTTTTCATCTCTAAAGGCTAGTACGTACCTCTCACGAAAATATTGTTTCCTTAAGAATGCATGTAAAAAACTACGAAAATTTCGTTTTGAAATTTGCTTATGCAATTTTCGTTTGACAGTATGCAACTGGAAACGAAATTTTGTCATTTATTTTCTATGACAGCGTGTGAACACCCTTGCAGTGGGCACTTTCTTATCTTTGTTTTCGTGGCTTCTGCACAAAATTTAATATTCTGACAATTGTTTGCTCGCGAAATATTAATTATTTATGAAAACAATCATTAAATTTTGGTGTTTGAATTTTAATTTTTGCCGTTTATTGTTTGTTTACATTTGGTTTGTCTACATTAATCTACGCTATTATCTATTACTAGCTATCGAGGTGTGTACCAGCTTTTACACAGTACTAGTTTTGTACGACTTTTACTTATCATGGCCCTCTCACACTGACGGCTTAATCTAACTTATAGCCGTGACACATTAGTTTACATTACATAAGTTCGATTTACAACGAACGTTAACGTTCACATGCCTCTCATGCGTCAAACAGCTCATTTGAAACCCACTAACAGGCACTAGTGCAACAGTGCAAAATAGGCGCCCACTAACTTTTTGTTCTGTCAAAAATACTCACTAGTGTTTTGTCTGTCGCTACAATAAACAAATAGAGAAAAACATGAACAAATACAATGGTAAAAGGAAAGTAAATATTTTTATGGATAATTGTCCGTATTTTATTGTAAAATGTTTATGTTTGTTTCAGACCATCGATGATATGGTAGAATATTTTTTGATAGTAAAAGACAATAAAGAAAACACAAAACAGATGTCTTTTATCTTATTACAATTCTATTTTTTGTAAAATTTTTATTATTGTACGACATACAAAGCAACACCTAAATTTTATTTGTTTACATTTTTTTCTGTCTGGTCGTTTCTGTGGTTTTTACTTGCTTTTTATATGTTGCAATTTACACATTATGCGCTTTTCCTTGGCCTATTTCCGATTATTTGTGAATTTTTTGATCTGGCAACATTTTCATTCACTCAAAGCACGTAAGGCTATGCGAACGAAAAGTCAGAAGATATTGGGTCGCTTTTTGATGCGAAACTGAGTGACTGGCTTTCGTGGCAGTATGCCATTTAAACTAGATTTCGCATGCAGTGTGACAAGGCTATAAGCTTAATGCCATATGAGCACTTCCAGGTCTTTTTTCTCTATGTGTTGACACAATAGTGTTGGTAAACGTCAAGATGTCGTGCTTCAGTCACTATTGTGAATTCTCTACAGTTGTGTACAACAGCTGGTCTCGTTATAAACAAATTAATTTTGTTGTGTGCTTGAATAAATTTGTAAACAAATACAAATGAGTAGAATTATTGAAATAATTGATTCTGACGATGATAATCCTACGATATCGCTGTCCAATCCAACCATGGAACCTAATGATGGCCAACAATCTCAGTCACGTCGTCGTCCCCGAAAAAGTCTGCAAGTTACGATGGACCCAGAAGTTCAATTCGAAACCATTGCAGTTGACGATGATAATAACCCCAATCCCAAAGAAGATAGTCTCCCAAAAGGTGACGTATTAGTTAGACAACAGCGAACAGCAAAAACTACTCCAAAAATACTTGCTACGAAGCCTTTATCAAATGCCGATGCCATACAGTCAGGTATACAGGATACATATCTTGAATCAATTTGGCCAATTGTTTTCTCCTACTTGTCAATTTTTCAATAATAATATTTTAATTGCAAATTTCAGCCTTTGAGGAATACATGACGAGGCTGGATGCAAAAGAATGCTTGGCGACAATAGCCCATGAACGCGTACGAGTGAATTATTTGCTGTCCTTGTTTGGAATGCCTGAAATAAATTTTTCTCTGTATACTCAGCCGGAGATCTTACTGTTTCAGTTCGAGGAGCGCCTAAAGCAGCAAAAAATGATGCAAAATTGGACTTCCAATCGGATACAGACAGAAAATCGTGGTCGTTCTTTGCTGCACAATAGCAACGAACAAGGAACTAGTTAATTTAACCAGTAGCTTTATGAATATAATTATAAGTAAAAAGTCTTTCATAACAGAATACAAATATACATTAAACTTCTAAAAATCATGGCGGTTGTATTTCACACATGGATAAGTAAAATTTAGGGCAATAAACGGTGTCAAAATATATAATCCATTGATTTGCAACTATTGTTATAATTTAAAATCTGGAAAAAATAAGGAATTTCATACAAATTTTATGAAAATTTATTCAAAATTGCCATTAACATCTCGAATCTTTTTTTACACTTTCGCCCTTATCGCGAATTGAAGGAAATTTGTTCACGTGGAATTTTCTATATCCCTGTAGGCGTAAGATGGCAGTATGAATATAACCAGGGAATACGTTTCACTTCTTTGTGGTCACGATTGGAAATTTAAGGGAACAATTCATTCCCAGAACATCTTGACACCGTTGGGTTCAGAATCAGTCATACTATATGGCCTTTATTTTCGCAGATTTGAAGATTAGTCGAAGATAATTCCAGAGCCATTTTTATACTCTCCACTATAGGATGAGGGTATAATAAGATTGTCATTCCGTTTGTAACACCTTGAAATATTATTGATCATCGTAACATTTTAAGATGATCTTACCATGCCCGTCCATCCGTCAGTTGAAAGTATCTAAATGAAAGGATGTTCAAAAAATACATATAATAGTTGTAAATCGGATGGGATTGAAAATGAGCGAAATCGGCCCAAAGGAAAAATCCCTAATAAGGACAGAAAATACCCTCAAATAATCCCGTAATTTTTGAAATATGTAAGCACATCTTTTGAAGATTTCTGCCTTGTATATACTCAGGGGGGAAATGGGACTCAAAGGGATAGAAATCGTACCAATCAAACGACATTAGCTAGCAACGTGAAATTCGGTGTGTACATCCCTTCAATTGCGTAGCCAGAAGGGATTTTTCGAAATTCGTATTTCTATACTTCAGTGTGTACTTCACTCAAGGCCTGTTTGTGGATCATGGATCAGATCAACAAGACAAATCTGACAGCAATTCTAAACTACTTTCTTGTTAAGCGAGTAAATTCCATACAAAAATTAAGCTAGTAGGCCCAATCGAACAAGCCTTCTTTGTAGAATCGAACAATAACGCGATCTTTTGATATCCCTATTTTTGGGTCAACATGACCACAAAGGATAAAATTGGTACCGACCAAATGGCTGTGTACATTTCACTGAATGTATAGACGCGCAACATACTTTTAGGAACAAAATGGGGTACAAGGTAACTGATGTATCTAGAATCGTGAAATTAGGTGTAGACATTCCGCTGTGAAAGTGAAAGATAATGGATTTTCGAAATTCGTACTTTTTGTATAAAAATGGGATATATGTAGATGGACTCATCCAATCGGCTGAAACGAAGTTCGATGTACAAGGGAATAACTTCTTCCCTAACAACGAATGAAAATACCGCGAATAATCACTAATCTTTAGGTTATTAAGCATATTTTTTTAATTATTGCCTTCTTGAATACACTTGAAGTATTATTTTCATATGTATATTAGAGTGGCTTCTTTTGTGAGGAAGAAAATCCCGACTAAAATGAAAGATTGGTTTGTTTTATGTGTTCTCCCAAAATATTTCGCGTTTATCATAGTCCATTCGTGAGCTGGACGTGTTCAAAACAACCTCAATAAATCAGGTTTTTCTTGAATAAAATTCACCATGAGAAAAAAACCACTAGAAATTAAAATCCGACCCGAGCCTTATCAAACCATATTAAAATATATGCAATATGATCCAATATAAAGGACAAATTTATACTATTTTAGTGCAATTTCTGATGCATTTTTTATAAAAACCGCAATAACTTCCACATTTTTAGTTCGATTTATGTTTTTAGGGGCTCGTTGGAAAGGTATTGATAATCAATTGCAATTTTTAGAACCCTAACCCATTAAGGGCCACAATTTTGTTTCTTACTGTTAATACTCAGTGGGTTAAATGTGAATTAAAAACTGAAATATGGGGTTAGTTGCATCGTAAACACATTCTAGTCTTATATAAAGCTAATTTTTGGATAGAAATTCAACCATTTCAAATTTTCTCCCTTAAGAAATAAAAATTGAATAATCTACATAATCCTTATAAAGGGAAAAATTGAATTTGAATTGATTGATTGACCTATAGTTTCACTTCTATATAATCTCGTTCTTGGGAGGGATATCATGTCGCACGGTTTTATTGTAACATCTTATGTGAAGTTTTCCTCCCAATTTATGCATTGAAAGACCAAAATTTCAGATGTTAATTTTCAAAAATTAGCTTTTTTGTAAGACTAGAATGTGTTTACGATGCAAATAACCCCATATTTCAGTTTTTACATCACATTTAAGCCACTGAGAACCAACAGTAAGAAAAAAATTGTCGGCCCTTAATGGGTTAGGAAGTTCTAAAAATTGGAATTGGTCATCAATGTTCCAACAAAAACACAAATCGAACTAAAAATATGGAAGTTATTGCGGTTTTTATAAAAAATGCAACAAAAATTGCACAAAAATGTTAAAATTCAAACCTCTATTCTTGATTAAAATGAAAGTTTTTGGTATGGTTTGATAAGGCTAATATTAATATTATTTTATTTTTTTCTAAATGCAATACTCACCGTGAATTTTATTCAAGAAAATCCTGATTTATAGAGGTTATTTTGAACGCGTCCAGCTCACGAACGGACAATGATAAAAGCGAAATATTTTGGGAGAACACATAAAACATATACATATAATGTATATATAGTCAATGACAATAACGCATAAAACCGTGTTTGTAGATTCGCCATATAAGTGGGCGTCAGGGCCGTGCGCAGGATTTCCCCTGGGAGGGGTTTTCATCTAGTTTTACAAAAAATAAAGTCAGTCTATGGCGCAATGATAAATGACGTTAATTTGATTATGTGTGATTACGTGAGCGTTTGGCAACCATTCATATTGTATTACCAGAATCTTCGAGAAATATTTTGATACATTCATCGACAAAATTGTATTTCAGTAATCCATCTATTAGTACACTCAAAGGAAGTAAAAGAAAGCAGACAGTCTGCTGAAAGAGCAGATTTTCTGCTGAGATGGTAAACAGCTGTTTACTGTTTTTAGCAATATAGAAAAAAACTTTAAGCATATGTACAGAACAGTATGACCACTTAAATATTCATATTAACAAAACTTTTTTGAGTAGAAGTTATTATAAAGCAAAATACAATCGCTGCTTTTATTAACCAACTTGTTCTCTAAGTGTAGAACTTCTTTTTTCCTCGAATAGTCCCAACAAGCAAAGTAATACGAAAACGTTTCGAAATCGTATTGTCTAGATGAAAAATAATATTCCGGCAACAATCATATTCGTATTGCAGAAGTTACCTCACATAGAGAAGATTGTGCGACCAGGGCGATACGCCAAGGCAATACGAAAGCAATACTTCCAGATGATAAATCGGTGATATTGCCAGATTATCATCCGGAAGAAATCTAGATTATATTGCCAAAATATCACCTGGATGATAAAAACGGGATATCACCAGATAACGACCTGGAAGATAAAAACGCAATTTCCATAGTTTTCATATTTTAATTTAAGTAAATTAATAATTACATGAAGTGGTGAATAAGGAACTACTATAACAATGTAAATGACAATAAAACACAAAACAATTATGAGTTACAAATTAAATAGATAGTCTAAAACAAATACAAATAGCTAGATTAAATTATACCACTGCAGTTTTCGCCTTATTCCGTTTGTCAATTCGGTCCTTCGCATGTAAAAAATGTTTCTAGATAACCAAATTTACATTTTTTCACTTGCGTTTGGGAAGCAACAAAAGCACGTACCTAAGAATAAAACAAATAAATGCATGTAATACAAGCTATATTATTTAGAATTTTGCAGAATTATATATATTATATTATTTAGAATTATTGCAGAAATGAAGTTATAATTTTGAATGGATGGCTTCTCTTTGGTCGCCATCCAAGTGAAATTTGTAGCCAAGCTGTCAGTTAACAGTTTTCTAAGGGTTTGTCTAATAAAATGAAAAAAATGTGTCTGATTGATGAGATGCAATAAATATGAAATTCTGATAATATGTGTACTAGGGTTTGCATTTTCCCGTACTTTTTATTTCCTGGGAAACGGGAATTATTTTTTCAATTTCCCGGGATCCCGGGACAGCACGGGAAATCGTAAACATATTGTTTACCATGAGTTAAGCTTATTTTTTCCAATGAAACATTCACTTTTTATTAAAGTAAAATTAATATTTATTTCACAACGAACCTGAATACAGAATTCATTGACGCGACGGAGAACGAACGTTCACATTCAACAGATGTAGGCTTAACAGTCAGTAAGCATTAAATAAAATGTTTAATTTGTCTGTTCTTTGACCGGATTTTAAATTTTCTTATATGGCGTTTGACAGGCAAAATCCGAAAAAATGGATTTTGGGTGTATATCCGCAGCTTAAAAATATTTTGTCATCCAACATTTTTATTTTTTTTGGAAATAATGACAAGAATGTGCGAAGAAATATGTAAAAGTTTCTACTGATTTCCCGTACGAATTTCCCGGGATACGGGAAATAAAAAAATACGAATTCCCGGGAATTTTCCCGCGGGAAATCCCGGAATGCAAACTCTAATGTGTACCATATGTTTTCTCATATGTTCACTTGTTAATTACTTGCTGTCGAATTCATATAAAACTTCAACATCGTTAATTGGGAATGATGGCAGCAAGGATAGCTCTTCACTGGATCTTATCGTGTCTTTATTTAATTTTCTTACTTCTATTTTCACTGTTATTATTTCCTCCACCAGTCTCCCGATTACCATCTGCTGTCTTTCCCCCATCTTCTTCAAGTCAGCCAGTTCTTGTAAAATATCTAAAGTGTTACATTCTGCAAACGCAAAAACATTAATTGTTATCGTAACAACTATATATATTACCAAGCTCTTTCTTACCTTTAGAAACAATATTTTCTTTGCAGCACATTTTCGAAATTGTCGATGAAGTTTTTAACAGCAAATGAATTACGTAAATTTAAATTTCTGATAGAGAAATGTCAGCCGGAAAAGTGAAGTGATAGTTAAATCTTAGTGTATATATGATATAAATATTTGACTTTCACTATTACAATGCTGCAAGAAAAGTAGTTTGCATTTAATTTCCACAAAGTTGAAACTAAGTTTATCACCTGTTTCAAATCCGTTCCAACTCAATACTGAATCAATTGGGTTTCTAAAAAATGGATGCAAATTTTTTATACAAACTCCTTCAAAGTTCGGATATCCATTCAAATTATTTTTTTACTTGAACAATATTGTTGTTCACCATACAAAAACTATCTGGTTCTTTGATGGATATATAATAGCTATGTAATTTCACATTCAATATGCTGCTGTTTATAGTTTTACCAAAGGTCACTTTACATATATCTTCAGAAGGTGTCAAGTTTAAACTTCTCTCAACCTGTCGGTTGTATAATAGTACAGCTGCACTGCTACATTTCTTTACTCTTTTTTATTTTTTTGTAAATGATTTTCATATTTAAATGAACTTATTCCCTCCAACGATCCATAAAGATTTGCATTTTCATGTATATGTAACAGATAGTAAAAGTTACAGGTAAGTAATGATGAGTTATATAAATTTGGCACTTCTTCAACAAATTCGTGCATCACAGACTTCGCCCTGTCATTTCTAACTCGACAATAATCGTTGTTGAGCAATATTCGAGTAGCTAAGGATAACTTTATGAAATGATTATATAGTTCAGGAGCTAAAAGATCTTTCAGCACAAATGACCCCGTATATAACGGGAACTGCCTAAGTTCTGTGGCTTTCCATCTGTCTAACTCGCTTATTTGCCTTGGGTTTCTGCTAAATTCTCGTGCAATACAATTTTTTAAACTTAGTAATTTTTCCGACAGCGTTTTTTCCTCTTATTTTCACCCACGTATTTAATAAGGTCCTCATCACACCGAGACATATAATGTTACATGTACCAATCAACAAAGTCAAATAACTCTTCAGATGAAGAAGCACTTACGTTTTCGAAACGGTATTGAGATGTATCAAAACTTACATCTTCAATATATGGACGTTTGTTATTTGACTCTTGATTACTTGATTCATTAGGGCTGTTCGATTGGGCTTACTAGCTTACAATTAAGAGACTTGATAAGGTGGCAACGTTGCTACCCATTACTTTTTCTTAAATGGATTAACAGGAAAAAGCTGGGAACAAAACTAAGAGAGTTACAATTTTCTTGTTAAGCGAGTAAATTCCATACAAAAAATAAGCTAGTAAGCCCAATCGTACAGGCCTATTGTTTCTTTCATTTCTAGGGAAAATTTGTGCCATTATTTTTGCAGCTTCTCTTTTACTTGATTGGCTTATAGCGTGCGAATTCATTTTGCAGAACTTACAATTAAAACACGTAAAAAGACACGGATTATCAATAAAAAGAAAATTTTACTTTATTATTAATCAAACATAGATTCGAGAAATGCGAACAATATATTATTTGTCAATATCGCTAATATTTCTCCAAAGTGATAAGTGGATGATATGAAAAAAAATATATTTTTATGAATTTCTTCAAAGCGATAAATGCAGCAATATCTTCTATGTGATATATCATCAAAATGTTTGTAGGGGTAGCTTGGCAGTACATACATACATATATATATTAAACAAAAAGCGATCGAATTCTTCAGCGCTTAACCCCCCTTCAGGCCCCGCATTTTTTAATGATAAATGCAGAAAATTGGATATGCTTGTTGGCAAAGTATGGGTCTAAATATGATGTCTAATGAGTTTTGGGCTTTTTCATTTATACAGGACATGAATAACTCAAAATCTTTATACGCATATTCCGTTTAAATAAAAAATATTTGGAAATGTTTCTTCATTTTTATAAACTTAAATATGTATAGAATCGAATAACAAATACAGTTTTTTTGTACTCAATGAAATGCAAGACGAAAAACACCTACAAATTTTAATTCCAAAAAAACAAATAATTGGTATTTTAGAGATTCGTCTTCCTACGTAGATCAAAGTTACTGAATTTGCTGTTTCTCTTTAGAATAATACTTTTTACATATGTACACAAAAATAAAAAATATTATGTCTGAAAAATATTTGACAGTGAAGTGAGAAATATGACAACAAAATTCAGTAAGTTTAAACTCATTTCTTATTAAGGCTGTTTTTCTTTAAGCCGGGATAACAAGCTGTGGGTTTTATATGTTCGAAGCCTCTCTGGGGGGTTTATTGATGCAAAATTGCAGAAAACCCGTTGTTATGACAGAAAAACTGCGGTTCATCGGTTTATATATAGCTCCCATGGAAATTTCGCTCTCGATTTGACTTTTTACTCTCTAAAGAACACATGCATACATACCACATACAAAAATCGATACATCACCTACTTTCCCCGAATTCAATTGTAGTGGGGTAGAAAGTGGAGGGTATCATATAAAAGGTGTGTAGTAGGAGTTGAAGAGAGCACAACCTTTTGATTTCGATGTACTAGAACTCCTAATTTTGTGAGATTCGGAAAAAAATTCATGAGCCAAAAAATGGAGTTGGTGTGCTGAGTGTAAATGGGCGCTCATCGGGGTAAAAATACACAAAATGTCCAAAAACTGACTCGTCCCAGAGGGGTTAAATGTAAGACCGACCCTCATTAACTTTCCAACAACTACATTTTCTCCTAACATACATACCTTGTATCTTAAACCTTTAAGGTGGTCCCCATACAATTATTATCTTTTTTATGGGAGCAAGGCCCAACACTACCCCGGAGTCGCCCCTAGCCGGGTTAAGGGTCTATTTCTGTAATTTATTTTCGTTCGTCAGAGGCGGACGATCTAAAATCATTCAATTTTTAGGAGAAAATTACAGAAAAGCACACAAAGAGCTCCTAGCTAAAATATTTCATATCTACGTTTTATAGAATTCATGTAATAATTGAGTGATTTTTGATAGTTCGCCTCAGACGATCGAAAATCAGTTATGGAAACAGGCCCTTAATGTAAGACAAACCCCCATTGGTTTTTCTTCCCCAAACAAACCCCCTATCCCCACTGCTTATTGGGACTCCGATACAAAAATTTGCTTTCACCGCTCTAACTGCCCCAAGGAGACCCCTGGGGAAGTCATATATATAACCACCTATATATTTCAGCCCCAATATTTACTCGTCACATTCTTCAGTATCTAAATGACTGTATAGACCAACTATTTGCGCAAGTATTTTAAATTTGTGGGTGCCATTTTGTGTTATCGTGCAAAATTTTGAATAAAAATCAGCATTGTTTGATATTTGTTAATTTTGCACAAATGTATTTGTAGCTGACGTTTGTCACTACGTCAACGTGAGCAGGCATATGCATTTCGAGAGAATTTATAGAAATATACTGAAATGACCATGCTTGAAAAGGGAGACGGTATAAATTCATAGAACAAACGAAAGAGATTTTTTTGACTAATTTATTGATATTTTGTGAAAGGGATATACAAATTATTGCTGTTGTGCCTTTTGTAAAAAATGCAACCATTTCTTGAAATGTCACCGATCGGAAAAATGGGTAGCAAAAAATGAGCATAGCAGGTGTTCCACCGACTCCTCTTCTTCGTCGATATGATCTGTCATACGGCCTATTGTGGACTCTCGTAAATATGCCTGTATATCTTTTGCCGAGTGTCAGTAGTTCCTTTGTCCTACTAGGATTAATTTTCGGCCATAAGGTGCGTGTTAGTCTGCAATTATGCGCTGAGTCCCATCCTTCTTTTCCCGTCTGCTATTTCGCCTATTTGATTAAATAGCTCGATGCAAGGTATGCGCAGTTACTGGAATGTCCGTCGCCTCAGAGTCATTCCGTGCACACTCGTCTGCCTTTCCGGAGTCGGTCGCGGAACTCTAAGCAGTCCAGTACACATTTTGATCTGATAGTCTGAAAGAATTTAAGGTTTTGAGGGCCGCCATACAGCCCGTTTCTTTGCAGAATATTTCTCGAGGCTATGTTAATGGCATAGACTTCTGCCTGAAAGACTGTGCAATTAATGATTCCCGATCCCATACCAGTCTCCATTTTTAAGCCATCAGTGAAAATAGAGTTTTCCTCATCGGTTAAGACTGTGTTGGACGCCCATTCTTCTCTGGTGGTGATTTCTAATTTAAAATTCTCCATAATGGGCGGAATCGGAATATAATATACCGAGTTCTCTTATAAGTAGTGCTACCCTTTCTCCACCAGACCAGTGCGCACGCAGTACGTGAGTACTGGTCTAACGATCGACGTGTACAAACAGTGTACAATCTTCGGTTAGGTTTTCCCGAACATAGTACCTGTTTCCTCTCTCTCCTCTGTGTTCCTTTTCCAGGAATGTTTCGAGTCCAGAATTATGCGTATGTAATTTGCCTTCCTTGATTTTGGGAGATCAAAGTCCGGAATTTTGTATTTTCTTCTAAACTTAACCAACTTTGTTTCCCTTGTGTTTACTCCTAATCCATTTATTGTCGCCCAGCGTGAGAGCGAAGGTCATGACCACAGAAGAAGGTAAGAATTTACCTCGGACCAGCAGTACTAGTAAGTCATCAGCATATGCTTTCTTGAAGTTGTCAAAGACTTCTTTGTAGTCGTTCCAGCCCTCTGGACTTTTTTTCCATTTTCGCCCTGTTAAAGAGTCTCCTATTTTCCTTTCTGAGTGTACTGATCTCCGGTGTTCACCTGGTTTGTTTAAACCTTGGGGGACAGGCGCTCTTGTCATTTGATTTACTACCCTCTCCAGTTCATTCACGTCACTAATCTCTACGTCCGGAGGAGGCAGTGACTGCATAAGATTACTGAAAAGGTTCCACTCAGTCTTTCTAGGATTTTTGTAGGGTTTTCCCTTTTTATGCACTCCACGAGAGTATTATGTCTTTGTTCATTTGTTTGTAACACCCAAAAGGAAGGGTGATAGACCCAATGTTAATTATGCCGATCAGCTTAGAATCACTTTCTAAGTCGCTTTAGCAATGTCCGTCTGTCCATCTACTGTTGTAATCACGATACAAGTCGCAATTGTAGCCAGAACTAAACGAAACTTTGCACAACGAAGTTTTTCGCGTCAAGGACGAACCGTTCAGATTTAGATGTAGCTCCCAATTTGAATTTTTCCGCTCTAGAAGCCACATACAAACAAATATAACCTGTGATTGGGAAACATACAACATTTTTTTCCGTTTTCACTTTTGTACTGAATTGAATTGTATTCCGATATAAAGTGGAGTGTATCATATAGTCGGCCCCGCCCGACTTTAGCCTTTCCTTACTTGTTTATTTATTGTGGTCCGAGGAGGATACTATCCAATTTGAGACTCTGATTGATTCACTATTTGAAATTAAACTTATATCTATGACCTAATTTTATTATAGAATGTCGGCCTATTGCTCTTGTTACATATAATTAAACCGATGTTAGATTAAAATCTTTATTGGCTACCATACAGCTATGGATCTCAACATCTCAGTCCGTGCACTCTGTTCCCTGGAATACATGGTTATTGTACCAGCGCCACACACGTGCTCTTTTTCCCCATGTCTCGCAGCAGTTTGTCCAATGCTGCTTCGGAGTGCAGATTAAATTGCACCAGCTGCATGCCTCTCTTGTCGACGGACGTTTCGTCATTGGGGATACTCATCGTCAATCGGTTGAGGCAGTACGCCACGAGAGACCATAGATCCATCCATAGATCTTTTCCTTCCCCTTTGTCACTCACACGTCTCCTGATGATCTTCCTGTCATTCGTGCTTATGTAAGTATGGCTTATCGTCCAGGATCGGAGGAGATCTGGTCGGTGGGGACGATCTCTAACCGCATATCTTGCCATAGGGTACCAAGATCACCGACTGTAGCAGTAAGGAAGTCTGACGCCTTCTTATTCTTATTCTTATCTGCTCTTCAACCAGTAGCAATCTATTGGTAGTCATTCTACCTTCGGGATTGCTGCTGTCTAGAATGGCGGGTTTCAGTCGTTTGCCTTCGGAGGCCTGAGCCTTGGACCTGTGCCGTTTTCTCCCAGCTTTGGTGTTGAGCATCGGAGGGTGGACCCTCTTGGGATTTGCACCTTCCGATTTGTCATGTCGTTTGCAGATAGCGGGACCAACACATGGTTTTGGGCAGATTTGGTGCCGGTATGCGCATCTCTCTGCTCGATGGTAGTCCAGCTGTATTCGGGACTGGTTTGCTCTGTGTACCAGAGTGGCCCTGAGGGCCGGTTTTACCCGAGTACATCAGGGCGGCCTTGCTCTGGCACTCGTAGCCGTAATTGTTGGAGTGACAACATGGCAATGTAATCGAATTTACTTTTTCCGAGGACAGATTAATAGTCGTTAGCAGAACTTTAAATGTGGACTACAGTATCCCAAAGACATTTTCCATTATTCTTCTAGCTTTTAATAAACGGTAGATGAAAAATATGTCTTCATTGTGTTGTGGCTGAAAGGCTGAAGAACGAGACATTTTTTCGGGAATTTGCAATTGTTCGTTTTTAAATTTTAGAAAGAAGAGCCAATCAACCATTCCATTAAATTCCAACCATTAAAAATTTTAGTTGGTGTTTACTACTACCATTAAAACAATGGAATACTACCTTTTGTAGTTATAACAAACTGAAACGGATCCAGCTTGTTTCATAATGGCTATATGCTTTCCGTCTATAGCGCTGATGCAGTTATGGAAATTCCATTTATCTCCATATAGTTTAGCTTCAATTTTCCAATCTTCTTCATTCGCTGGCATCTGAATAAATAAATACATTTTGTTTTTGATATTTTTTAAATATTCATATTACAAACTCCATACAAAAATTAAGCTAGTAAGCCCAATCGAACAGGCCTAATAACATTTTCAGACTGCATTTGAATTCAATCGATTTCAGCTTGAAATGAGGTAATAGCCTTGTCAGACTGCAGGGGAAATCTAGTTTAACTTGATTTCGAGCCAAATCGATCTGAAATCTAGTACTTTTTCCATACAAAATTAAAAATCTACCTAATATTTAGACACGCAAAATAAGAACTATTTATGTCTAAACTATTGGAGAACAGAAGTAGAATTTGACATTTATTTCTAATTTCTCTGTCAATTCAAAAATGGAACAAGAAAAGTAATAAATGTTGAATATTTAAAAGTGTTTGATAAATTTAATTGGATCTTCAGAAAAAAACGACATTATAAGCTGAAAACAAACTATACTCCAGATCAGGAATGTGTTATTTTAGCTCTAAGGGAGGACGCTATAAACGGCCTGCGATCGAACAGGCGAAACGAAAACATATTTGAAATAATGGCAGACGAAATGTTGAAAAATGGTTTTGTATTTCCCCCATCTGACATATAAACAATTTCAGCAATACTTACTTAGCACATGTACTTAGTTTGTACACCCTCCACCCCCAGGATGGGGTATACTAACTTTGTCATTCCGTTTGTAACATCTTGAAATATCGACATACATATTTTTGATCGTCATAAGATTCGAAGACGACCTAGCCATATCCGTCCGCCTGTTGAAAACGCGCTAGCATCTAAACGGACAAAGCAAGGACCTCCAAAAATTCCATAAATGCGTCTTATAGTCGTAGATCGGTTGGGATTGCAACTGGGTGAAATCGGTCTACAGGGAAACATTTTTCCCTCACATAGACTGAAAATACCGATAATAACCCCTAATATTTTAAAGTATGCGCATTAACCCTATGACAAAAACGTACACCATAATGTAATTCTTATTCGAAGGGGGTGAAATGGGGCAAAAAGTAATAAAAATTGTACCTATCAAACGACAACAGCTAGAAACACGAAATTCGATGTACATTCCTTTTATTGAGTAGATACATTTTTATACCCTACACCACTTCGTGGGCTAGGGTATTATAAGTTAGTTTCGCGCCAAATGTTTGTAACACCAAGAAATAATCGAGCTAGACCCACCTTTAAGTATACCGATCGATTTTCTTCAAATTTGGCTTAACACCTTATGATCAGACTAGAAATACCTGTGGCGAAAGCGGGTAAGATCGGTTCAGATTTAGATATAGTCCCCATACAAATGTCGCTCCCGATTTCACTTTTTCCGCTTTAGAAACCAAGTATTGTACCCGATTTTCTTTAAAATTGGCACAACATTTTGCTGAAGTGGGTAAGATCGGTTCAGATTTAGATATAGCCCCCATACAAATGTCGCACCCGATTTCACTTTTTCCGCTTTAGAAACCACATATTGTACCCGATTTTCTTTAAATTTGGCACAACATTTATAATAGAACAAGAAACGCCAATGCTGAAAGAACTAGAAACATCTATGCTGAAAGTGGGTAAGATCGGTTCAGATTTAGATATAGTCCCCATACAAATGTCGCTCCCGATTTCACTTTTTCCGCTTTAGAAACAACATATTGTACCCGATTTTCTTTAAAATTGGCACACAGAAACACCTATGCTGAAAGTGGGTAAGATCGGTTCAGATTTAGATATAGCCCCCATACAAATGTCGCACCCGATTTCACTTTTTCCGCTTTAGAAACCACATATTGTACCCGATTTTCTTTAAATTTGGCACAACATTTTATAATAGAACAAGAAACACCAATACTGAAAGTGGGTAAGATCGGTTCAGATTTAGATATAGCCCCCATACAAATGTCGCACCCGATTTCACTTTTTCCGCTTTAGAAACCACATATTGTACCCGATTTTCTTTAAATTTGGCACAACATTTATAATAGAACAAGAAACACCAATGCTGAAAGTAGGTAAGATCGGTTCAGATTTAGATATAGCCCCCATACAAATGTCGCACCCGATTTCACTTTTTCCGCTTTAGAAACCACATATTGTACCCGATTTTCTTTAAATTTGGCACAACATTTTATAATCGAACTAGAAACATCTATGCTGAAAGTGGGTAAGATCGGTTCAGATTTAGATATAGTCCCCATACAAATGTCGCTCCCGATTTCGCTTTTTCCGCTTTAGAAACAACATATTGTACCCGATTTTCTTTAAAATTGGCACATAGAAACACCTATGCTGAAAGTGGGTAAGATCGGTTCAGATTTAGATATAGCCCCCATACAAATGTCGCTCCCGATTTCACTTTTTCCGCTTTAGAAACCACATATTGTACCCGATTTTCTTTAAATTTGGCACAACATTTTATAATAGAACAAGAAACACCAATGCTGAAAGTGGGTAAGATCGGTTCAGATTTAGATATAGCCCCCATACAAATGTCGCACCCGATTTCACTTTTTCCGCTTTAGAAACCACATATTGTACCCGATTTTCTTTAAATTTGGCACAACATTTTATAATCGAATTAGAAACACCTATGCTGAAAGTGGGTAAGATCGGTTCAGATTTAGATATATCCCCCATACAAATGTCGCTCCCGATTTTACTTTTTCCGCTTTAGTAATCACATATTGTATACGATTTTCTTTAAAATCGACACAACATTTTATAATCAAATTAGAAACACCTATGCTGAAAGTGGGTAAGATCGGTTCAGATTTAGATATATCCCCCATACAAATGTCGCTCCCGATTTTACTTTTTCCGCTTTAGAAATCACATATTGTACACGATTTTCTTTAAAATCGACACAACATTTTATAATCGAATTAGAAACACCTATGCTGAAAGTGGGTAAGATCGGTTCAGATTTAGATATATCCCCCATACAAATGTCGCTCCCGATTTTACTTTTTCCGCTTTAGAAATCACATATTGTACACGATTTTCTTTAAAATCGACACAACATTTTATAATCGAATTAGAAACACCTATGCTGAAAGTGGGTAAGATCGGTTCAGATTTAGATATATCCCCCATACAAATGTCGCTCCCGATTTTACTTTTTCCGCTTTAGAAATCACATATTGTACACGATTTTCTTTAAAATCGAAACAACATTTTATAATCGAATTAGAAACACCTATGCTGAAAGTGGGTAAGATCGCTTCAGATTTAGATATAGCCCACATACAAATGTTACTCCCGAATGTTTAAACGATTTTGGCCAAACTTTACATATCATACCAATAAACATACATGGTGAAAGGGGGTCACATCATTACAGGTTTCAATATACCCCCATACAAATGTCCTTCCCGATTTAACATTTTTTGTCAAGCACATACATTTACATAATTCTAAAAATCGTTTCCCGATTTCACTTTTTTATCGAATTGAATTGTAATGAGGTAGAAAGTGGTGTAGGGTATTATATAGTCGGCCCCGTCCGACTTTAGCCTTTCCTTACTTGTTTCCCGATTTCACTTTTTCCGCTTTAGAAACCAAGTATTGTACCCGATTTTCTTTAAAATTGGCACAACATTTTATAATCGAACTAGAAACACCTGTGCTGAAAGTGGGTAAGATCGGTTCAGATTTAGATATAGTCCCCATACAAATGTCGCACCCGATTTCACTTTTTCCGCTTTAGAAACCACATATTGTACCCGATTTTCTTTAAATTTGGCACAACATTTATTATAGAACAAGAAACACCAATGCTGAAAGTGGGTAAGATCGGTTCAGATTTAGATATAGCCCCCATACAAATGTCGCTCCCGATTTCACTTTTTCCGCTTTAGAAACCACATATTGTACCCGATTTTCTTTAAATTTGGCACAACATTTTATAATAGAACAAGAAACACCAATGCTGAAAGTGGGTAAGATCGGTTCAGATTTAGATATATCCCCCATACAAATGTCGCACCCGATTTCACTTTTTCCGCTTTAGAAACCACATATTGTACCCGATTTTCTTTAAATTTGGCACAACATTTTATAATCGAACTAGAAACATCTATGCTGAAAGTGGGTAAGATCGGTTCAGATTTAGATATAGTCCCCATACAAATGTCGCTACCGATTTCACTTTTTCCGCTTTAGAAACAACATATTGTATCCGATTTTCTTTAAAATTGGCACACAGAAACACCTATGCTGAAAGTGGGTAAGATCGGTTCAGATTTAGATATAGCCCCCATACAAATGTCGCTCCCGATTTCACTTTTTCCGCTTTAGAAACCACATATTGCCGATTTTCTTTAAATTTGGCACAACATTTTATAATAGAACAAGAAACACCAATGCTGAAAGTGGGTAAGATCGGTTCAGATTTAGATATAGCCCCCATACAAATGTCGCACCCGATTTCACTTTTTCCGCTTTAGAAACCACATATTGTACCCGATTTTCTTTAAATTTGGCACAACATTTTATAATAGAACAAGAAACACCAATGCTGAAAGTGGGTAAGATCGGTTCAGATTTAGATATATCCCCCATACAAATGTCGCTCCCGAATTTACTTTTTCCGCTTTAGAAATCGCATATTGTACACGATTTTCTTTAAAATCGACACAACATTTTATAATCGATTTAGAAACACCTATGCTGAAAGTGGGTAAGATCGCTTCAGATTTAGATATAGCCCACATACAAATGTTACTCCCGAATGTTTAAACGATTGTGGCCAAACTTTACATATCATACCTATAAACATACATGGTGAAAGGGGGTCACATCATTACAGGTTTCAATATACCCCCATACAAATGTCCTTCCCGATTTAACATTTTTTGTCAAGCACATACATTTACATAATTCAAATTCATACCGAATTGAATTGTAATGAGGTAGAAAGTGGTGTAGGGTATTATATAGTCGGCCCCGCCCGACTTTAGCCTTTCCTTACTTGTTTCCAAATTTCGTTCTTTTAAGGGGTAAAATGGTATAACACGTAAAAACGGCGTTAAGTTCGGCCGAGCCTAACTTTATATACCCTTCAACATGGATTGCGTTCCACAGAGGCTGTCGATTTTCGTAGAAGTGCAGTAATAATCTTCTTTATATATAAAAATTTCTTTATAGCAGCCGTGGCACCTCCCACACAAATTGGGGATTTATTCGTTTTTTATAAATTAGCATATTCGGAGTACTGTTGCAGCTAGAGTCTTGAATTTTTGTGAATGTTCACTAATTGTTAGTCTGTACAGTTTTGACAAAAATGGGCGGTATTGTAAAAGTGGGCGTGGCACCTCCCATACGGAATTAAAACCTATTATTGAATATTGTCTGTTCTATGGCAACTAGAGTGCTGGAATTTTGTGCAAGTGCATCTAACATAAATCTGCGTAGTTGTGCCAAAAAATGGGCGGTATTGCAAAAGTGGGCCTGGCACCTCCTATACGAATATTATCTGTTCCATGAATTCTAGATTGCTGGCATTTTTTGTAAGTACATCTAGCATCAATGTGGTTAGTTGTGCAAAAATGGGCGTGGTACCTCATATACGAAGTTAAAACCTATTATTGACTATTGTCAGTTCTATGACACTTACAGTGTTGAAATTTTGTGTGAGTGCATCTAGAATCAATATGCGTAAACATGAGTAGTTGTGCCAAATATGGGCGGTATTGGAAAAGTGGGCGTGGCACCTCCCATACGAAGTTAAAACCTATTATCGTATATTATCAGTTCTATGACACGTACAGTGCTCAAATTTTGTGTAAGTGCATCTAGCATCAATGTAAATAGTTGTGCCATAAATGGGCGGTAATGGAAAAGTGGGCGTGACACCTCCCATACGAAGTTAAAACCCATTTTCGAATATATTCCGTTCTATGGCAGATACAATACTGAAATTTGTGTAAGTGCATCTAGCATAAACCTGTGTTGTTGTGCCAAAAATGGAGGCTATTGGGAAAGTGGGCATGGTACCTCAAATACGAAGTTAAAACATATTATCAAATATGGTGTCATAGACCTAGAGTGCTGAAATTTTGTGTGAGTGTAAATAGTTGTGCAAAGATGGGCGGAAAGTGGGCGTGGCCCTTCCGATATGAAATTAAAACCGGTTTGAACTGGGATATTGTCCTGGCTCAAGACCATTTTGCTTCTATATTTAATAGAATGCAAATTTATTTACAAATGGCATGGTGATATTTATTACTTGGCTGCAGGCATTTAGAGTATTTCGACACCGAGATGGGCGGAAAGTGGCCGTGACCCTTCCCATATGAAATTCAAACCTATATTTTTGTGTGAGTTAATTTAGTTGTAACCTGCTTAGACAATATACAAATGGGCGGGATTTGAAAGATGGGGGAATTTTTTAATTTGAATTTTTTACACGTTTGCTGTGGATTTTCTTAGCACAATATTAAAGAAAGGTTATAAAAAGAGAAATATTCATTCGTCAACAGCCGACTTAAGTCAAGAAAACGGAAATTATATGCTTGTTTTGGTTTTTGTGTTGTTTGATTAGTGAACAATTTGATTGATTTTCTATGTGTTTTGAATGTAATGTAATTTCTTCTTACGAATGAAGATTTTTGTTTAGATAATGGAAAGGAGGAGAATAACAAAAAATCAATTTGATTTTGACATTTTTTCCATTATTCGCCGTAAACTAACGTTCTCCATGGAACATATCAATTTCTTTAGTATCTCAGGGAAGAACCTTGATTATAATTGGTTCATATATTACCGATCAGGACAGCTAGTTTTATAAATAAATATAATATTTTTATTATTTCAAACCACGCTTATAAGGCAAGGCTACCAATACCAAGTAAATTTTTAAAATCCATTATCTCTCACGTACACAGTGCAAGATAACCTAACTTCATGATTCTACCAATTTTTGCTGGAATTTGGAAAAATCTTTTTATTTTGCGTGTCTATGTAGTCAGAGGAATGTATACACCGAATTCCATGATTCTAGCTGCGGCCATTTGGTTGGTACCATTTGTATACCCTTTTTCTTATGTTACCCCCTTAAGAGTATGACTTTCTAAAATCTCTTTATTTTTCGTGTCTACGCAATTAGAGGGATGTACACGCCGAATTTAATCATTCTAGCTGTAGTCGTTTAGTTGGTACTATTTTTATTACTCTGTACCCATTTTATCCCCTTTTTCCAAAAAATCCCTTTATTTTATGTGCCTACGCAATCAGATTTCATTATTTTAGGTGCAGCCGTTTTGTTGGTACCATTTTTATCCCTCTATTCCCATTTTACCGAACGAACGAACTTGGAAAAAATAATTTTATATTATGTACAGTTGCGGTCAAAATAATAGAAGCGCACCACAGCTTAATATACATTTTCATATATTTATATGTGTGATAATTTTTTTATTGTGGCTACTGCATTAAATGCTGTGTTAAGAGGTTACAAACACAAAATAATTGTTTATTTGGTGATATGATTTTAATTGCCTACGAAATTTCACATTTTTTGGATTATTCGACATTTTGGACCGGTCAAAATAATAGCAGCTTTCAAAAAATCTCAAGAAAAAAGGAATTTTATCTCATTTTTTCGATTCGATGTTATAAATAAGATATTGCCCCATACGATAGATATAGTCCCCATACGAATTTCACTTCCGATTTGACTCTTTTTACTCTAGATACCGCATATTTTCACAGATATTCTTATAAATTGGCAAAACATCTTATATTTCAACTAGAAACACCTGTGTATAAATATTGGGGGTTATTTTGTGTATTTTTAGTCCTTGTGAGGGAAAAATTGTTCCCTTTGGGCCGATTTCGCCCAACCCAACCGATCTACGACTATAAGACACATTTATGGAAAATTTGGACGTCCTAGCTCCTTTCGTTTAGATGGTGGCGTGCTTTTAACAGACGGACGGACATGGCTAGATCTTCTTAGAATTTTATCACGATCAAGGATATATATACTTTATAGGGTCTCAGGTCGATATTTCAAGGTGTTACAAACGGAATGACAAAGTTAGTATACCCCCGTCCTGTAGGTGGAGGGTATAAAAATGGTATCAACCAAACGGCTGCACCTTGAATGAAATTCTGTGTATACAGACATTCCTCTGATTGCGTAGACACGGAAAATAATTGGATTTTTCGAAATTCGTACTTTTGGGGTTAAAATAGAAAAAGGGGATAAAAATAGTTCCAACCATATGACCGCAGCTAGAGTCTTGAAATCTGGAGTATACATTCCTCTGACTGCGTTGACACGAAAAAAAAGGTTTTTCCGAATTCGTACTTTCAAGGGATACAATGGGAACAGAGGGATAAATTTCGTACCAACCAAATGACCGCAGCTAGAGTCATTGAATTCGGTGTAAACATTCGTCTGCGTAGACACGAAAAATAAAAGGTTTTACCAAATTCGTACTTTTTTACTTTTACGGCAAAAAAAATTGAATCATGAAGTTAGGTTATCTTGCACTGTATAAGTGAGATAATTGATTTTCAAAATTGGTACTTTTGTAGTAGGGGAATAAGAAAAATTAACCCGTGCAACGCCGGGTACAAAATACTAGTATGTATATAAAAATCAATGTCTGTCTGTTTGTATGTATGTCTGTATGTTCCGAATAGAACTCCAAACCGGCGGACCGATTCGCCCGAAAATTTTACTGTATCTATCTTCTGGACAGAGGATGGTTCCTGGATAGTCTAGGTCATGATAGGACAAATGGGGGCGGTACCTCCCACACAAAAAATATTTTAAAACTATCACAACAGGCATACCGATGGGTGGATTCGCTCGATAATTTTACTGCAGCTAACTTCTGGGCAAGGGATGGTTCCAGGATATACTAGGTCATACGAAAAAGAGGCGTGGCACTGCCCATACAAACTATATTTTAAAACTATCATAAAACACGTAACGAATGGCGGATTCTCTTGAAAATTTACTGTATCTAGCCTGTGGCATGGCAACGCTCACAAAAACTATATTTTAAAACTATAACAAAATACATTGCTTCACTTGAATATTTTATTGTAACGAACAGAGGATGACCTTGACTACAATAGGTCATGCTACAAAAAGGGACGCGGCTCCACACAAACAACAATATACTAAAGTAACACGTGGCGATTTCGTTTCTGTCGCTACGTTCAGGTAAGGGTTTGGTTCTTGAATGTAAGAGGTCATGGTATGAACAATTGGCGCGTCTCCTCATACTCGAACCAATCAAGGTGTTCCAAAATGTTACGCTTCATATGCATTGGGCCGTGTTTATACCGTACACCCAACGCAGAATGTTATTATTTGAGAATGTTATTAGTTAACGTGAGAGGACCCACTTCAGTTTCAAATTTAAGAGCAGTTGAGAGAGGCGTGTCAGAAACTGGGCGACCACATTAATGTATGCTGTCTGTCAGCTGTCATCCTCTCCAGATACGAACTTTGTTTGCGACAATATTAAGAACTTGCTCGCCATCTAATCCAAAAGACATGTGGGAAAAATTCAAAGAGGATATGAGTGAGGACATTTTGCATCATTATCGCACCGTTAGGATTCTATATCATTTGCGATTAATATTTTCAACCATTTGCCAGCCATCAGCAACAAAACTCTAAACTTGGAATGGTGGTGTCTGAACGTTCCACCATTGACATTAATGATCGAGATTTGCTAAAAGAACGACAATTAAATGTTGAAGACTTGCGTTTGTTTGTCCCAACAAAAATCCTAATTGCAAAGCAACAAGTGGCCTTTGCAAAATTATAACTGCAGTAACAAATGAAAGCGGCGGCCTTATTTTCTCGATGCACCAGGAGGCACAGTTAACACCTTTCTCATCAGTTTGTTATTAGCGCACATCCGCTCTCAAAATGGGATAGCTTTAGCAATAGCTTCCCCCGGTATTGCTGCAACATTATTGGATGGAGGACGAACGGCACATTCAGCGTTGAAATTGCCATGGAATATGCAATTTGTCCATTCTCCAACCTGTAATATAGGCAAAAGTTAAGGCATGGCGAAAAGGCTCAAAACATGCAAGCTGATTGTGTGGGATGACTGCACCATGGCACATAAGAAATCCCTACAAGAGCTTAATCGTACACTTCAAGATTTAAGATCAAATACACAACCATTAGGTGGTACTCTTATTTTACTAGCTGGAGACTTCCGACAGACCATTCCAGTAATTCCAAAATCAGCACCCGCATTTCTACGATATGTACAATGTTAGTCCTACTCGATTGTGCAATTGTGCTAGAATTTCTGTGAAGAGACTAATGTCCAACGTCATTGAAGCAACGATTTTAAATAGAAAATCAAAAGGAAAAGATGTCTTTATGCCACGCATTCCGATGATTCCCACCGATTTCAAACGACTATAGTTTCTGATTCGCCTAGCATTTTCGATGACTATAAACAAAGCACAGGGACAATAACTTGATGTTTGTGGATTGAATCTGGAAAATCCATGTTTTTCACATGAGAAACACTGAAAAAATTACTTAAATTTTCATCAAGTTTTTATATTTTAAAAATGTAACTTATGAATTTAAATAAATAAGTATTAATTTAAACTAATTTACAGAAGTAAAAATGTACAAAAGAAAAATTGCGAGCATACAAAGATACATACATAAGGAAGAAGAAAACCCGTGCAACGACGGGTACAAAAAGCTAGTATGTATAAATATTTTAAAAATATCAATTAATATTCATTTTATTTTCAAAAGCATGCGAATTAGAGGAATAATGAAGAATGAACCCGTGCATCGCCGGGTAAAAAAGCTAATTTATTTATAAAATTATATTTTCTATATTTTATTTCTTTTGGTTTGGAACTTCAACGAAAATCGATAGCCTCTGTGGAATGCAATCCATGGTGGAGGGTATATAAAGTTCGGCCCGGCCGAACTTAACTCCTTTTTTACTTGTTTTGTCTTCTAGGGATGAAAAATGATCAATGGGTCCATCAGGAGGATCACCTTCAAAATGGAAATATTATCAAAAAGTTCATTCCAGTGATTGAAGCAAGCACAGAAGTCCATAGCGAACGGTTGGACAATAGCAAACTATAATAATAAAGGAAGTTTTCTCAGCAAAAATATAAATTGAAGAATTTAGTTCCGTTTCAGACGAATAGTCTGCACAGCAGTTTCGTTTTTCTTCTTCGAATGGATATTAACAAATATGTGCTAATTAAATTTAATGTTTCTTTATTAGAGTTTTCCATTGAAGCTGTTGTTGCCATTGTTGAAATTTTGCTTTGTTTACAAACAATCGTTTGTCAGACTAAATCGAATAAATGTCAAAAAATTGCAGTGTGTTACGCAACCCGATTTCATGCAATGCGACAAGGCTATTATATACAAAAATCGTTCTTTATTTTATGAATTCTTTTAAGCTTTAATATTTTTTTTAATAAATAAGAAATGCTGGGGCCGACTATGTGATACCCTGCACTTTCTACCCTACAATTGAATTCGGAGTAGAAATTGATAACGGGATCGATTTTTTCTATGGGTACTATAAATGTGGTCTCTAGAGTGGAAAAAGTCAAATCGAAAGCGAAATTTGTATGGGAGCTATATCTAAATCCAAACCGATTTGCTTCAAAATAGCGTTCGTCCTTATTCCGAAAAACTTAATTCTATAAAGTTTGGTTCTGACGACCTATACGTTGATTACAAGAATAGATAGACGGACTTTGTAAATCGACTCAGAAAGCGATTCTAAGCCGATCTGTATAATAAACGACGTGGGTCTATCGCGTCATGAAGAAATAGTGAAAAATACTTTAGCTACGCCTTACATATAAGGTCATATAAGGTACATTTCTGTAATTATATAAAAAATGCAAAAAATTAAATTTTTATAATATTTTTAGCATAAAATCATTTTTTGGAATACGTTCCACAAGACGGATGTGCAGGCAAGCGCGCTTGCGGCACGAATTTATCTTCTCATACTTAGAGAGTAGTAAGCTACTTTCTCGTTAAGCGAGCAAATGCAATGAAATGAAGCTAGTAAGCCCAATTGAACAGACCTGTAATACCCTTGTGGAGGGTATAACTATGGAGGGTATAATAAAATAAGATCTGGAAAAAATAACGTGACATCTGCATACCCAGCAGCTAACCGAACAACTAACTAATCAACAATCTTGTTAATCGAGTAGATATTTTCGTTAATTGTCGCAGACAGAGTGATTCAGTGCCTTTGTCTGCCAATTCGTGAAATATGAGGACTTTCTCCATGCCCCCTTCTTATCTGTCTTATAAATATTATGTTATAAGATACGACAAGGGTCTGTCACACACGGTACGATTGTATTGTATTAACGTTTGCACGAGAACCAATCGACCGATTGATCGATTGCCTAGCTCTTTCGTTGGATTATGTTCTAGATTTACATTTACCATTGAAATTAATTTTATTCCAAATTTAATCGGGTGACGTTCGCGTCATATTTTTAATATTAATCGCCAGCCGATCCAAAGGCATTACCTATCCAATACTAACTGATAGTGAGAAATGATTACCCCCTCGGTAGAGGGTACAACAATGCTCTATGCCCAGAAACATTCCAATGTATCGACGGTATGCCGCTGCCAATATGTTCACCAGTCGCCTCAGATAGACGCGTGTGTATCGAATGTAAACAGTAAGTGGAACATGTGTCAGTATCATGCATGGAGGACCATTGTCAGAGATTTATTTGTCAAAACAATCGACTCGATTGTGGTCTTGGCCGTAAAACCGGTAATAACCACCGAATCTGATAACCGTCCCCAAAGTGTGTGCGAACATTTTCATTTTGGAATATGTCCGAAACGAACAAAGTCCAATTCGAACGAAGCATGTACAAGAACGATTTAAATCACTTTAATCGCCTACAATAGCACAATAGCATAACATACTACGTCTTGGTACTAAAAACAAAGCAATAATAATACTTTTCAAAATAATCGTAGTGGGAAGCAATAAACCACCACTTGATTGATTTCAGCAATCAATCAATCAAATCAACCAACAAACCACCAACGTTATTTAACCACCAGCATTTATTGGCCCGTCCAATTGAGTCAGTTCTCAGTACCCACAGCAAGTTTTTGGAAAATCGAAAATTCTAATTTATTAAAATATCAATTCATGAAATAATGAGCATATATACTTGTCAATATTAGCAATCGACATGGTGTAGTTCACTCTAAGTGACAGCGATGACCATTGACGAGAAATCCTCATATGATCTATCGAGCATTACGAAATAAGTCCCCAATGAACTAGGTCCTCAAAACAAAAATAATGAACTAACTGCCCAAATATTTATACTGAGGAAAACAACAACGATTTTTATACACTCCACGAGAGTATTATGCCTTTGTGCATTTGTTTGTAACACCCAAAAGGAAGGGGATACACCCATTGTTAATGATACCGATCGAATTAGAATCACTTTTTGAATCGATTTAGCAATGTCCGTCTGTCTGTCCATCTGTTCTTGTAATCACGATACAGGTCGCAATTGTAGCCAGAACCAAATGAAACTTTGCACAACGAAGTTTTTCAGGACAAGGACGAACGCAGATTTGACAAAACATCTTATATTTAAACTAGGAACACCCATGGTGAAAATAGGTCAGATCGGTTGAGATTTATATATAGCTACCATTCAATTTTCGCTCCCGATTTGACTTTTTCTGCACTATAATCCACATATTTTAGCAGATCTTCAAATTTTGCAAAATAGCTTATGTTTCAACTAGCAACACCCATGGTGAAAATGGGTCAGATCGGTTCAGATTTACATATAGCTCCCATACAAATTTCGCGCCCGGATTGACTTTTCCGCCCCAGAAACCGCGCACTTTCACAGAATTTCTTCAAATTCAGCATAACACGCTATACTTGAACTGGAAGAACTTATTGTGAAAGTTAGTCACTCCATTCCATGTCTGGATATAGCCCCGATACAAATATTCTTCTCGATTTGACAAATTGGACCAGGTCTTATTAGCCTGTGATTAGGAAACATACAAAAATTCTTCCCGTTTTTACTTTTTTACAGAATTGAAATGTATTCGGATAGAAAGTGGAGTGTATCATATAGTCGGCCCCACCCGACTTTAGCCTTTCCTTACTTGTTACACAGTGCAACACGAAAAAAATAACCATATACGGACACCGCTACATGATAAAAGACCAAAAAAAAAGACCCGTGTTTTTTTTCCCCAAAGTCATGCACTTTTTTTTTATGGGCCCCCAGAGATTTGAGGCCTCGGTGTAATTTTTGGAAAAAAGTGATCATATTCTCAGGATCATATCTTGCAAACCGTTCGGAATTTTGATTTACTCTCTGAGGCAAAGTTCTAGCTCTTGTCATAAAGAACAAAAATTGTGAACATATAAAATCAAAAAAACTTCATCTTCAAGGTCAAAATCGCAAAAAACTTTCAATTTTGCGGCTACCTAAGCGCTACCTAAACGGTGTTAAGAATAATTCCTAGGAAGTTCATATGTTCTAGAAAGTTGTTTATTGAGATCTTAGGTACATTTTTGTGGTTGATTGTTTCCCTGAATTTTCAGCGGTTTGCTACCTATGGACCTGAACAGGGGAAAAACGGTTAAAAAAAATTAAGTTTTTTGCGATTTTGACCTTGAAGATGAAGTTTTTTGATTTTATATGACAAAATTCCGAACGGTTTGCAAGATATGAGCCTGAGAATATGATCACTTTTTTCCAAAAATTACACCGAGGCCTCAAATCTCTGGGGGCCCATAAAAAAAAGTGCATGACTTTGGGAGAACAAAAACACGGGTCTTTTTTTTTGGTCTTTTATCATGTAGCGGTGTCCGTATATGGTTATTTTGAATGCATCTTCAAGGCCAACATTGTGAATTCCTTATAAGGAATGGTATGAGTCAATGATTCTCTCCAGTTCATGATGCGCGAGTTTTTACTAGCCTTTTAGATAAAAACTTTTGTGACCCTTTAGGTATACACGACAGTTTTATGCAACCAGCGAAAATGACAATAAGCCACGGTATCACATGATGTGAAATTTTTGGTACCTCGAATGGACCGGGTTTAACCTCATCTGGACCAGGTGACTTAGCCCATAACAGCCCACAGAGACTCAGTGACAATTTTCAGACGACAATTGAGTATATGTATTTCATTTGAGTATATTTGTTTCATTGCAGTTGCATGGAGAGCAGTGGTAAATTTCAGAGATACAAGCCGACCGATTTTAAGCCGCCGCTGCCGCATCTTTCTGCACGAGCCGCGCTGCGCCGCCGCTGATTTCATCGGCTCACATCGACTTCAACCACGCCGCCGAGATTTGACGGAGTTGTAACTCCGTCTAATCTTACTACCAAAATAGACAACCCACTTAAAATACAAATGTCGACTTAGACAACCTACTACTGTGAAATATATAGATATTTCTTTGACTTTGGTATCTCACTATATGATGACGTCTATAGAAAGTTGAATGATTGTATTTTGATTTGACAGTCGCATTTATATAAGTCAATTCCAGTATGCGTGGCCATGTGTTCCTATAAAAAAAAAAACAATAAATAATAGCTTTTTTAGTGTGTTAAAGTAGGAAGAGCTTTAGCATTCTTTGGAAGGATTATGATATTCAAGATGTCTGGTCAAATATGCCTCTCAGAAGAAGCTGTAATTGCAAAAATATTTATTAAATTCATCCCTATTATAAATTTTGGGAATATCCCAAAAAATAATTGTTTGGGATAATAATATGAAATTATGTAAACATTTGCTAACATTAACGAATATTGAATTACTTGCCAAAAATAAAAGATAAGGTAGTAAAACCAATACAAATTGTTCCTTTTATTTTCCCAAAATTGTCAAATAAATAGGGGTGATCGAATGACAGAACGAACCATTTTGGGTAGCGCCGACGCCGCCGATAATTATGGCTCGGCTTGTAACTCTGGTAAATTTACTCTCATATAAATGAATTAACAAGAAAAATCTGGCTACAACTCTAGTAAGCTACTTTCTTGTTAAGAAAGTAAATTCCATATAAAAATTAAACTAGTAAGCCCAATCGAACAGGCCTATTGAGAGCACACACTGATATGTGCACCAGTTTGTAGTGTGCCTTCCTCACATTCTTTAAATGTCTTTTTTGGATGCATGCTCTGGTAAAAATAGTTTGCGTAGATTACAGATTTTCTGCGTGAGGCCACAAGAAGAAAAATCAATTTGAGGCCTGTTGAAGGCTTCATCCGGACCTGATTGCCGGTGATTGTGTGTGATATCCAAAACGTGCTCGATAAGATTAGATGTTGAGTACATCTAGGCGGCTCTGAAGTTTGTTGTTGGCCCACTTTTTTCCGGCTGAAAATAAATTTGTATAGACCCACTGCATGATTCAAGCGTCTCCGACATTCGTATAGATACGAATATAATATGAACATCTGTGTTCGTATTGTTTTATTTGTGGGGGTTGTTGATTCCAGTGTTTTTGGTTTACTGCGATTACTTGCCGATAAGTTTTTGGACTATGGTCAAGTACAATAGACGCTTCCATTATCGAAATGTTTCAGTTGTAAATACACGCATATGTTCGAATAGATGTTTGATATTGGCAGACTTCTACAGTCGTTATATGTTCATATTTATCCAAACAAAACAGCTTCATAAACTCACTTATGTAATGCAAATGATATTATAATGAATGCATGTTTTTAAAAAATCTAACTTTATTCAAGGTTTTGACCTTAGCTTGGACAATTTGGTGCATGCAAAACTTTCATTTTCGCTAAGAAAAAAGTCTGCAGACATTTTTTACTGCCTGACAGCAGTCGACTTTTCTGCTATTATAGCAGACTACTCATTTTTCTATCCCCAATATTTATCTACAACAAACTTACCTTCCATCTACATTCCTTAAAAGGATCTTAAAGGGGTCTGCATACATGAAACTGAAATGCACGAAAAATTACATTAAGTATAAAGGCTGTGAATCCAAATCAAAATCGTAGATCAAAATATCCGCGTCATAAGCACAATTGTACTGGCGATTTTCGATATCTTTTTTTATCGTTGGTACCTTCTTGAGGATCGATGGGAATATATTCCAACTCTAGTACGGTATGACCGGCAAATTAACCCATTAACGTCCAACGTTCCAAATATTGTGGATTCAAAAATAATTGAAGATGCTCATACTTTTTACCACCTTAGGGGTGATCCCTGAGTTTTCCTTCCCATTTTCGGTATCACAAACCTCAACATGCTTGTGGGACGCCAATTTAAAATTTGCTCATATTTGTATACCCTCCGCCTACAGGAAGGGGGTATACTCCTTATTCCGAATGAAAAAAATGTTTGATACTGAAGCATACTAAAATTGAGTCTGAGAAATGTACTCAATCTAAGTACATTTGTAGTTAAAATGAGTAAATAGAACTCGTTTTGAATAAATTTTACTTAATTTGAGTATGAACGTACTACATTCAAGTAAAAAATAAACTTAAATTGAGTAAAGGCGTACTGGGTGCCAAACAGATACCAATTTCCTTTATTTTAGTAAATTTTTACTGGAATTTAGTATACTTTTTCTGAGTGTAGTAACACCTTGAAATAACGACCTGGGACCCTATAAAGTATATATATTATTGATCGTCATAAAATTCTAAGACGATCTAGCAATGCCCGTCCGTCCGCCTGCTGAAAGCACGCTAGCATCTAAACGGTCCACAGGGAAATATTTCCCCTCACAAGGACTTAAAATAACCCCAATAAGCCTTAATATTTAGAGTATTTAAGCATGTTTTTTGAATATATTTCTTGATATTTGGAATGTGTATTCCCCTAATAGTATAAACGTTCACCATAAAGTGATTCATAGTTGCAGTTACCCCCTACATGGGTCAAAAAGGAAAAAAACAATCTCCCAATATTTAGTGTTTTTGAGCTGTTTGTTTAAAATTTTATATTAATTTATAAAATTATTTTTCAATATTTTTATTTGTTTTAGTTTGGCTAGAATTAACATTTTCCTGTAATGTTACAGAGCTTCTACGAAAATCGACAGCCGCTGTGGAATGCAATCCATGGTGAAGGGTATTTAAAGTTCGGTCTGGCCGAATATAAAGCCTTTTTTACTTGTTTCAATTATTTCTACTCTAACCTCACACAAAAGTGACCTACGAAGAAACAGATGACTTTTAAATTGTCCCATACATTTAATGTCCACCTTCAAGGACATAAGGATATTCCTTAGTTTACACTTTTCCACTTCCAAATAAAATATGGGTCGGTCACGTCATACACATCATGTTGACTAGAGTTCCCTTATTGTATCAACAACAATTCCAACTTAGAGGAGCAATAAACTTTAAATCTTCAACTCAAAAACTCAATTATGTGACTTGAGATATTTTTGGAGCATACCGTCCATATATCGTCGAAAATTCTAAGTCTTTATCAAATGTGTTCGTATTACACATATAAGTGTTTTTTATCTGTAAGTTAAGATTTTGGAGGTGTTGGTGGAATTTCACATACACGCTTTTGTTTTACTCGACAAAACCTACAATCACTTCCAGGTATTTTGAACCAGATTAACCTCCAACATCCCAAAGCAGTTTCGGCCGTTTTACTATTGCGCTTGAGGAATGGCACTGTTTACATTGTGGAACCTCATACATAAATGTTAGTAGAGAAGGACACCTAATTTTAAACTGATTGCTGGCAAGGATAAAAGTACTTGCATCCTGGCAAGAAATTATATTAATATATATAATATATAAATAGAAATATAATAAAAATGAAATGATGTTCGTTCGTTGGTAATCGCATCACTTTAGAACGGCTGAACCGATTTTGCTGATGTTTGTTACAAACTGTTCGTAGTAGACCGAACTAGGTTTTAAGATGAATACTTGACCACAAAATTGGAAAATTTTAAAAAACTGAATGAACTGAACTTTTTCTATAGAGTTTTTGAATGGAATCAAGGCTATAAGTCTCAATTCAAGAAATCTATATGCAAAATTCTTTTATGAAAAGTTCGTCACGATTCTGCGAAAGTTTTCGGAACACAAAAATGTAGGTAATTATAAAGAAAAATCAGAAAATTCGGACAAAAAGCAAAAAACATAATAGTTTTTGCGCTATTTGCCGCAACTGACGGATTACACCATCGCAGATGTTTTGATTCTGTCAAATGCTCAACTAATTCCATAATTATCTCAAAATGTTTCCATTCGTAACCGAATGATTAGTGAACCAAATAAAAAGATGATATGTCTGAAACTTCATAATGAGGCATTGAATGAAGACATGTGATTAATATTAGCCCAACTAGAATGACAACGTCCAACTGTCCGATGCACGACGCATCTAATCAAGAATTGGAATGCAGCAGGAAAACAATGTGATTACGATGCATTGTGAGAATGAGAAGTTCTAACGAATGCTCTGCTGTTAAATCGGCAACAAATATATGCTCACGGAACACGCACGCAGCTTATGAATGTCTGAACTATAATGGAACCGGAAAAACCTTTTTGATCGTATTATTTTTGGCCAGAATTCGCTCGCAACATTAAAGTGATGCTTGCTTCATCACGAATCCCAACTACGTTGTCGGAAGACTGTCAAAAAGAAGTCAGCTTGCGATGAATATGCAAATTAAAGAAACTCCATCGGTCCGGAGGACTCAAAATATGCTCTGCACTCAAACCGATCTGTTGGTGCAATAATTTCATTGAAATGTGGTTTTTGCTTTCATTACTGGCGATTCCACGACAATATCCAGCCGACAATCAGAATCATGTGTTGTGGATCGGCCAATCTGGAGTATTTTCAAAGCAATTCCGGACATTCGCTGTAGAAAAAATGCTGCTGGTATTGCGAATGCTGGATTATATTTTGATTTTTGTCAGTTTGTGTTCCCAAACGTTACTCAAAATCGTGTTTGGTCTTGTCTTATATTGGCTGAGAATTAGAAGTCAGTTGAAATCAGAATTTGTTTGCAATGCCACTAGGCAGTGGAGAAATTAAGGAATATGGTATTGAAGCATCACTTCTTAAACGTAAGCAGGAAGGTGAAGACGTTTTGACAACACGTATCCCAATGATTCCGACCGATATACCATGTCGAGAATCAGCTATAGCGAACGCTCCGCTATTAAATCGGCAATTATCGTACGACACTCATGAAAGTTGTGAACGATAGAATTGGTGTGGTTATCCTCTTGGACGCTCACGTAGGAACCGAAAGACTATTTTTATCGCGTAGATTTTGGCTAAGATTTTCTCGCAGGATTTGAGTGTTAATAGACGTGCCGGTGGTCAAGGTTGGGCAGTAATGTCGGGAGGAATATACGATGGCTTTGGTCTATGGAGAAATTAAATCGAATAATGACTAGACAGCCGTTTTTTATGTAAAAGTGTATTTTGAAGGGATGGTTATAATTGAATGACGACTTCACACAAATGATTCTCACGATTAATAGTAAAAAATCGATATAACCAATATTATGTTAGCTTATTTTGCATAGTGATATGTATATTTCATAATCAAAATCGGACAGGTGGTGCAATATTTCTTTTCGTGATTTTTACAAACACTGCCAGTGTTTCCATGGCCTACTTCACCCAATAATCTAAATGATTGCTCGAACACGTCACGACATTCAAATTAAGGACGATCAAGCGTTTCGAGTTGCTGGATGACGAATATGCATAATTATATTCTAATTGTTTGCATAATATATTCAATGGCAAAATCGCCGTTGACATTTTGATCTTCTGCATTATATTCCTCGTCGATTTTCTCGAAAAATTCGAATTCGTGTGAAATGTGTTGCTAAACATTGTTCAAAGTACACTTAAGCGAACGCGCTGATATTTTCACCAGTGTACTGCCGACAGAATTTTCCTTGTATATAAAATTCCCCATTAACGTAGTCTGAATTGATATCGTAAGATACCGTATTCTTAAACTTAATATATATGACAGCAAACATTAATCTATATAATATTCACTGAAAACTAATTTTTTTCTCATTTTCGTTTTGTTTAAACATTTCAAATAGTTTTTGTTTAGTTTTTCAAAAATTCATACAAGGATCACAATCTATCTAATTGAAATATGGACAGGACAATTTCTGTCTGGTCAGCTAGTATATAAATAGAAAGTTGCGATAACAGAGTCAAACAATTTTGCAGGCTAAAGTTTGCGATTTCAAATAGGAATGTCTTGGTCTACTGTTTATTATTTAATTAAAATTAAGCTCGTGTTCGTTTTAAAACTAGCATGCTCACCTTCCAACTATCACATCAATGTTGTTCGATAAAGCCCTTCCTCAGTCAGAAAGTGAACCCTGCTGATTTGTAGCCGTTTATCTCACAATATAATTGATCCAGAACTGAAATACATTAACAGTAAACGATCCAAATTTTATTTTTAGGCGACGGGCATACCACAACTTCTTCGTCTACAATATTAGATTTGTATGTGCGAAACGATGAAAACAACATCATTATTTACGACTCGAATAACTAACCATTTCGAATATGAGTAATTGGGATGTAAAGGGTGATTTTTTAAGAGCTTGATAACTTTTTTAAAAAAAAAAACGCATAAAATTTGCAAAATCTCATCGGTTCTTTATTTGAAACGTTAGATTGGTCCATGACATTTACTTTTTGAAGATAATTTCATTTAAATGTTGACCGCGGCTGCGTCTTAGGTGGTCCATTCGGAAAGTCCAATTTTGGGCAACTTTTTCGAGCATTTCGGCCGGAATAGCCCGAATTTCTTCGGAAATGTTGTCTTCCAAAGCTGGAATAGTTGCTGGCTTATTTCTGTAGACTTTAGACTTGACGTAGCCCCACAAAAAATAGTCTAAAGGCGTCAAATCGCATGATCTTGGTGGCCAACTTACCGGTCCATTTCTTGAGATGAATTGTTCTCCGAAGTTTTCCCTCAAAATGGCCATAGAATCGCGAGCTGTGTGGCATGTAGCGCCATCTTGTTGAAACCACATGTCAACCAAGTTCAGTTCTTCCATTTTGGGCAAAAAAAAGTTGGATATCATCTCACGGTAGCGCTCACCATTCACAGTTACGTTACGATTCGCATCATCTTTGAAGAAGTACGGTCCAATGATGCCACCAGCCCATAAACCGCACCAAACTGTGACTTTTTCTGGATGCATTGGTAGCTCTTGCAATGCTTCTGGCTGATATTCACTCCAAAATCGACAATTCTGCCTATTTACGTACCCATTGAGCCAAAAATGAGCTTCGTCGCTGAACACAATTTCTTTCTTTCTGAACTTTCTTAACAGAGCACGCATTTTGATAATAAAATTCAATGATTTTCAAGCGTTGCTCGTTAGTAAGTCTATTCATGATGAAATGTCAAAGCATACTGAGCATCTTTCTCTTTGACACCATGTCTGAAATCCCACGTGATCTGTCAAATACTAATGCATGAAAATCCTAACCTCAAAAAAATCACTCTATAGAAACGTCGTCGGTCCATTTTCATTTTCCCCCGACATCAAATGCTGCAGGGCGTATGCGTGATGTGAACTACTGATTGATCACAAGGCTAGTTTTGTATGTATGTACAAGTGAATGTGTACATGCTACACGGCATGTACTCATATCACATAAGAATATAAGAAAACGAAAAAGATTCGCCTCGTATAGCAGCACCACATGCTGCCCCACTGTTGCACATTAAAAACAAATCGTTTCAATTGAAAGAAGCCCACACATCCTATGCACGACGCCACTTGAGAAATTCCGCAGAGGCGAACATAAATGAAACGAAGGAAAAAAACCAATAAAAAAGCTACCCAGAGCATGATTAAAACGCTCGTACGCACCCATTCACACGGAATATGCATGATATTCGCCGATGTACTTTGGACTTTGTATCTGAGACAACGTAAGCATCATCAATGCAAAACGCTAAAGAGAGCAAACGCACAAACATTAGTACTCCTACATTCATACATACATACATACATATGTATGTGCATGTATGTATATTGTTCATAAAACTTAATTAAAGAATCAAACATGAAAACAACATACGAATGGTTGTGGCCGATCGATGGTGTATCCTACGGCAGATCAACAGATTAAGGTTCGTTCGAACTTTACAGTTTGTTCGTGTTGTAACATTTACAGTGGACCTCTGTAAGAAAGAATTTTCCCCAGCACACTGTTATAGTGCGTTCCGATATTGGCAAATTTAATTTAAATTTTTGGGATTGTGTGCAAAATCCACAAAAATCCTTCGAATTTTCCATACAAATTTGCCGTTTTAAAATCTTCTTTTTCTACTCTGTGACATGACGCCTCCAATTAGAATATTTTTTGTTAACTCCTTGATAACTGTTATGCGTATGCGATGCATTTTTAAAAACAGAAACGGATTAGAGGCATTCGATTTCATGTAGAAGTGCTGTAAAATATTAGGGAAATTATCATGGTTTTTATCTAATTGCAAATTTCGCTCCCAATTTGAATTTTTCCGCTCTAGAATCCACATATTTTAACAGATTTTCTTCAAAATTCGCAAAACACCTTATATTTGAACTGGAAACGCCTGGGGTAAAAATGTGTTAGATCGGTTCAGTTCTATATATAGCTCCCATACAAATTTCGTTCCCAATTAGAATTTTTCCGCTTTCGAATCCACATATTTTAACAGATTTTCTTCAAAATTCGCAAAACACCTTATATTTGAACTGGAAACGCCTGGGGTAAAAATGTTTTAGATCGGTTCAGATTTATATATAGCTCCCATACAAATTTCGCTCCCAATTTGAATTTTCCGCTCCAGAATCCACATATTTTAACAGATTTCTTCAAAATTGGCAATACATCTTATATTTAAACTAGAAACACCTATGGTGAAAATGGGTCACATCGGTTCAGATTTACATATAGCTCTCATACAAATTTCGTTCAACCAGAAACAGCGTATTTTCTAGAAGAACTAGAACTAGAAGAACTTATTGTGAAAGTTAGTCACTTGTTTGGATATAGCCCCGATACAAATATTATTCTCGATTTGACAAATTGGACCAGGTCATATTAGCCTGTGATTAGGAAACATACAAAAAAATTTCCCGTTTCACTTTTTACTGAATTGAATTGTATTCCGATAGAAAGTGGAGTGTATCATATAGTCGGCCCCGCCCGACTTTAGCCTTTCCTTACTTATTTTTGAATTAAATTTAATTAGTTAATTTAAAGATCACGCTACAAAAATATTTTATTTAATGACGTGATCGCCCTTGACTATATATCAAAATAATACTTCAAGTGCATTCATTGAATTAATATTCAAAAAAGTATTCTTAAAGAAAGTACATATTAAAAGTTATTGGCGGTATTTTCATTCGTTGTTAGGGAAGTAGTTGTTTACTTTGGACCTGTTATACATTTCTTTGAAAACAAATTATTTTTTAGTCTTTTCGAAAACAAAAATAATTTTTTAGAGATTGTTCCTTGATCGGCTTCTATGTGAAAGTTAAATTTCGCAGTATTAGCATTTTAGTACAAAAAAAAAATACCAATTAGCACTTAAGAAGCATGTTACAGTTAATAATCTTTTTAGCAGGATCACATCTATATTAAAAATTAAGATAAATCGGACGTAGTTTACCAAATTACATGCAACGGGGAAAATTATTGTCATAAAGTATTTGTTAAGTGTTTTTATATATTTAATGTTAATGTTTGTTTTAATAGTTGCACTCCTGAAGATGATTGACGAAGTCAATCGAAATATTGGGAATTTTTTAAATAAACATTAATAAAAACACAACATGACCTCAAGCCGGATAAAAACACCTACAAACAAATTTAAAAAAAATGAAAAAATGTTACAGAGATTCCAAAAATCAAAATTAGCGATCACTACCTTTCCAGCGAACTAAAACAAAAGAAAAAATAAACTTGTTGGAAATTACTGTAATTCGAATGTATTACATTCTAAGCACACGAAAAATCAATCCAATCGACCACTAACCAAACAACCAGCCATTAAAAAATCCTGGTCTTGATGATCATGGATTTTATAAATGGAGACGAAATTTACAGCCGTGTGGGATGTACAAGAAGGGGCGTAGCTAAAGCGTAAATATTTTTTATGTTTATAGTGATTATAAAAACATTTTCAAATATCAAATTGCAAATGATTTTAACTACCTATGGATGTTAGGCGGTTTTATTGTAACTAAAGTTTATGCCACTTTGTGTGGGAGGTACCAGAAGGGATCTGGCAATATCGCCCATATTCCACGCGAATGTGACCGTTGCCAAATATCAAATTTCACATTATTCCGATCATCCTTATAGAAGTTATAACAGATTTAATTTTACGAAGTTTGTGTGGAAGGTACTGGAATGGGCGTGGCAAAAGTAACCATATTTTGTACACTTAAAGTGATTGTAAAAGCATTACCAAATACCAAAATAGATCTGATTCGGAAGATCCGTGTGGATGTTACATTAGCTTTAACTTAACATGGGAATATCTTCGAACTTGAACTAAGTTTGGGGAAAATATTACCATGTGCAAAGTTTGAATTGATTCCATAACTTCTTTCGAGAGTTATCGTGTACACCAGCCAGACGAACGGACGGACGGACGGACATGGCTCAAACATATTAAAAAGTCGTTAAACGGATTTGGTAAAAACATACTTAGGGTCTTAAGTCACTCCTTCAATGTGTTACACTTTTTATCTGACCCAAATGATATATACGCCCCTACTCTGTAGAGTGAGGGTATAAAAATATGAATATTCAGGCGATCATATGCCTGTTAAGCATATATTTTTACCAATATTTAGAGAACAGTTTGATAAATTTTAAAATGTTGTATGGACAGAATGGAGAAAAAAGGTGACTACTATGTATATTAGAGTGGCTTCTTTTGTGAGGAAGGAAAAAATGATGTTGATGTTCCCGACTAAAATGAAAGATTGGTTTGTTTTATGTGTTCTCCCAAAATATTTCGCTTTTATCATTGTCCGTTCGAGAGCTGGACGCATTTAAAATAACCTATATAAATCAGTTTTTTCTTGAATAAAATTCTCGATGAGAATGATATTGAGAAAAAACCGCTAGAAATTAAAATCCGACCCGAGCCTTATCAAACCATATTAAAAACTTCCAATATGACCCAGTACAAAGGACAGATTTATACTATTTTAGTGCAATTTTTGATGCATTTTTTATAAAACCGCAATAACATCCACATTTGTAGTTCGATTTATGTTTTTAGGGGCTCGTTGGAGAGTTCTTGATAATCAATTGCAATTTTTAGAATTTTCTAACCCATTAAGGGCCGCAATATTTTCATACGGTTAATACTCAGTGGGTTAAATGTGAAGTAAAAACTGAAATATGGGGTTATTTGCATCGTAAACACATTCTAGTCTTATATAAAGCTAATTTTTGGAAAGAAACTCAACCATTTCAAATTTTCTCCCTTAAGAAATAAAACATAAACTTTATAAAGGGGAAAAATTGAAATGGTTGTTAATGCTAAATTAACATAGATACCCACATGAAATTTAAAGTACATTTAGTAGATGTTCTTCTCTTTCATTTGATACCCATATCGTCATTGTATGAAACGAAAAAGTACGAAACTAAATTATGGAAACATTTACCTCCTTTGGAAATTAAAAGTCCTGTAAAAAAGACAAACGACCACGAAATAAAAAACTGAGTATGAGTTTTCCTATTAATGACCTATAGTTTCACTTCTATATAATCTTGTTCTTGGGAGGCAAATCATGTCGCACGGTTTTATTGTAACATCTTATGTGAAGTTTTCCTCCCAATGTATCCATAGAAAGACCAAAATTTCAGACGCTTTTTTTTCAAAAATTAGCTTTTTGTAAGACTAGAATGTGTTTACGATGCAAATGACTGAGAACCCACGGAGAACCAACAGTAAGAAAAAAATTGTCGGCCCTTAATGGGTTAGGAAGTTTTCAAAATTGCAATTGGTTATCAAGACCTCTCCAGCGAGCCCCTTAAAACATAAATCGGACTACAAATGTGGAAGTTATTGCGGTTTTTATAACAAATGCAACAAAAATTGCACAAAAATGATAAAATTCCACCCTCTATTCTGGGTTAAAATGCTAGTTTTTGATATGCAAGTTTTATCTAAATACCATTCTCAACGTGAATTTTATTCAAGAAAAACCTGATTTATAGAGGTTATGTTGAACGCGTCCAGCTCACGAACGGACACTGACAAAATCGAAATATTTTGGGAGAACACATAAAATAAACCAATCTTTCATTTTAGTAGGGAACATCCACAACTTTTATTTTGAAGCCACTCTAATGTATATACACTTCTGAGCAAAATAAAAGAGTACATAGGTATTTAAAATTATCATTTGTTTTGGTGATTAAAACATGAATTGTAGTACTTTGGCATAAAGCATTGATTTTTTTATAAATTACGTTTCTTACAGCTAAGAAAAGTCGGCAGTTGTTACTACAAAATTAATTTGAGAGCCTTCGTTAAGGTGTTCTGTAACACCAGTGAAAATTTCGTCTGCAACTTCGTTGTACTTTGGACGCTACAACATATTTTCGAATATAAGTGATTGACTTTTGACTGTCCGATAGTCCATATTACACTTGGACCGAATGATATACGTCTGAAACTGAAATGGAGTTAATGGGCGTGTTTAGTTTTTCATTTCCTTATCGATTTTCAAACGTGACATTTGTATGGAATGTGACATTTGAAAATCGATCTTATGTCATTTGAACTAGATTTCGCATGCAGTGTGACAAGGCTATTACAAACCATCCAAAAATTTTCAGCGCTTTTGAAGGAGTGGTACAATGATCTGTGAAGTGTCACGTGGAAGCTAAAGGCTTACCAGTAAAAACAATTTTATTGGACGATAATGCCACGTGTCATGGATGATGAAAACTTCCAATTTCTTTTTCCCACCCAACAATACACATTTGACCTAAATGTGATAAATTCTTTTAAGCAGTGGTATCGAAAGCACCTTCTGGCACATTTTGAAAGTTTTTCGAAAATAACAAGGTTCTGACAAAGGATTGTGATAGTGGCGGTAAAAAAAGGAATATACGCCCCTAAAAAGCGGAACTCTAAACTAAACTTAAATGGTAAAAATAAGTCAAAACTTAAAATTCATTTTAGGGTTAGGGTTGGCATTGCTTGTAAGATTGCTCCAAACTTAATAGGCAGTACAAACAGAGTAATTCTCATTGTTTTCAGTGTGACTACTATATATGAATTTTGATTTAGGATTGCGGCAATCGTTGCAAAACCAACGATACGGCCGTCGTCTGGCGTGCCCGCAACCAATGCAGTGTATACTTTTTTGTTGGTGTTTCTATTTATTAGAAAGAAAAATGCTATTGAATCCGAATACAAATTCAGTCATACATGACAAAGAGCGAAGTAATAAAAAGCAAAAAAGCTGAAAATATATTCAGAATTTCAGTATGGCCGGATATGCATATATTGGTGTTTTTGAAATTTAATATAGACATCTTATGTGTAGTAATTACATACATATAATATGAGTAATAATTATAATTATTACAAGTATGTTAAATTGTGTTTAATGTTCACTTTTAATAAGCTAGTCCAATTTGCCATAATCCCGGTGCTGCATTATCATTGTCATATGAGATTTTATGGCATAGCATATTATAGGGTGTACCAGCAACAACATTTAAATTAATTGAAGATATGCCTTAACGGCGCACAGTGGCCCACTCTTGGAGAAAGCAACCAAAAATCACTGCAGTCATATGAAAAACTAAAATAATTAATGTTCGTTGAGACATCAAAGGCGGACATTTATAGCGGGGTAATACGACAGTGAATGTAATTAGTAAATATCGGACAGAAACCTGTAAAAGATATGTTTAAATAATTTAAATATTAGGTGGCTATTGCAAAATAATTGCTGTCAAATATATAAGGTTTTGTTTTTTTCTTTCGACTTAAATTAAGAGATTTACTACCCTTTGGTTTTTCTTAAATGAAAAGTCCTGCAGCATCATTAAGAGAGCAGCAAATTCCATGCAAAAATTAAGCTGGTAAACCCAATCGAACATGCCGTATAATTTCAAAACAAGCAGATACTAATGCAGACCATTGTGCGACGCCGTACTTGCGAAAAAAAAGCATCAGCATATTTATCACAATTCGTTCTTCCGAGCAATTCATTTAAAATAAGAAATAAGAACATTTATGTGTCGATGGTGGATGTTTGTTTCTGCAAATGTATGCTGCTGGTCTTGTTCTTTCTTGAAGTTGGCAAATTGTAGGATTCACAAAAAAAAAATTGTTTGATATCAAAGGTCGTTGTTTTGAATTCCCAGGGTATGCGACAGCATACGCATTCATACATTCATCCATCCATATGTGTGTACATTAGACAAGTACTGCCTTGTAAACAGACACAATTATCTATCGAGTTCTAACGATCGCCAAGCACAGTACAAGTTATAGCAATTCTACTACACTATGCAGCAAAGAAAGATATTGCATTTTATTATGGATATATTTTTCAATTCTTTTTATTAAGATTTCAGTTTTTGTCGAACGCAGCCTTAGGCGTTATAGGTCCGAACCAAGCCCAGTTCCATGCTTTAAAAGCTGACACCTTAACGAAAATTAAAAATATATTTTCTATGAGTTTTAAATGTAATACATTCGAATTTTAGCTATTCGATCTAGTAATTTCTTCTTACGAAGGAAATGGCAATGGAAAGGAGGAGAACCACACTCAACCATACACACATTTGACCATTTCATTATCATGTGTGGGGACAAATCATCTGTGATCCTTCTGTATGGAGTGCTTGCGTTAACATGATGTCACCGGTTGTATATATACATATCTACATTCTATAAAAATCACATATGCGTATTATACGTATACACCCGAAAACGTCACCACAAAGCGTTTTGAAGAGCGTTGTGTTCTACCTGGAATCTTTCTCATTACCATTTGCTATAGGCTGATGGATTTTCATGAACTTCCCCTTTCTCCATGAACTTATTAGAAAACCACCAACAACTACAATCATCTCATGTGTCCTTATATTCACCATCAAGTTATGATCACGCCGTGGTACGGAGGACAGCATGTCCGCCCAACGAACGTGTAACCCGGGTTCGAAACCTGCTCGGGCCAAATACAACAAGTGTCGAAGAAGATGAATTTTTGTTTTAACATTAGGGCGGGCTGTCCCAATTTTAATTATTAGTTTTTGTGTTGTTGATTAGCGGTTGATTGATTTTCTATCAGTTTTGAATGTAATACATTCGAATACATTTAGCTATTCGATCGAGTAAATTCTTCTTACGATGGAAATCTTTGTTTTGGTAAAACTCATAGAAAATCAATCAATCGATCACTAATCAACAACACAAAAACTAATAATTAAAAGTATATTTAAATTTTTGTGTTTAGTATATCAAGATATTAAACAAACATGATTTTTTAAATTGTCTATAAAGAATGTCACAACTTTTACATTTATCTATAGATATTTTTCAAGTAAGCATTATTTTCTATTAAATATGGAACAACATATTTTTTTTCTATTTTATTCTTATTTTCAATTTGTGGTTTCGGGCCAACAAAATCCATTTATTGACGACTGTTTCTATACCACTGTTTCTATATTCAGAAGATTTATGATCGGACTTATACTGTCAAAATAATAGTATAAAATTAAAAAAATTATATTAATAAATAATTTTTGTGTTGATTTTATTCATCAGTATACCTCAATATACACAATTTTTTTAGTTATCGGGCACGAAATTTTTATTTTGTGGCGTATAAGTTATATTTATTAAGGATAATATTACACATTCGCTCAGTTGTCCGATTGTCTGCGGAAAGACATCACCCTAATTAAAGCAGCTTAATTGATATAATATGATTTCAATTCGATGTGTATTCGTCGAAAAGATGATATCACTGTGCGACAGTTCAAAAACTCTGGGAAGTGATATTATTTTTCTTGTAGGTATTGTCGAGTAGAGCAAAAATCTGTATTTGAAATTTGCCAGACACGCCCAAAATCTTGAGTTAGGGTTAAAAAATCGTTTTCGTGCCTTTGTATACTTTATGTCTGTAACTTAGTTGGTTATTAACCGATTTTCACTTTCACAATTCGAATCGAATTTGAAAAGATTTTTTAGCCATTTTTTCAAATTTGACAATATTTTTGCACATTATTTGCTTTGTTTTTAAGAACACGTCAGTAATTGACTAAGTTATTGGTGTAATCGCTAAAACATTTCACATTTCTAACAAGAGCTATTGGGTCCAACGCCCAATATACTCTGTTCTGTTTTTTACATAATTTTAAATTACTTTGGAGAAGTACAAAACAAGAGAACGAGATTCTAATTTCAAGGACAAATTTAACATATTTGGTTTGATATTAATTTAAGTTTTCCTTGTCTTAGTTGAATAGAAATATTCTATGTTCAATTTTATTAAATGTTGTTTATTTCAAGTACTTTTGAAAATTATCAAAAAAGTGTCACAATAATCGACGAAAGTCAAAAGTTGAAAAATCAGAGCCAATCTACTGTCTACAAACATATCTGCACATGACGTTGTAATTGGGACTTTCAACACATCATTTATCCTATGGAATTTTTTTGTTCCATCGCTGCCGCTGCCGCCGCCAATCATTCGCAGACCTCGTGGATGGGTGGGTTTTGTTGTTGGTACATATTTAATTTTCGTTTCATTTGTGCTATTATTGCCCGCTGGAAACTGATTCATTTTGGAGATTATAATTATTAGCAACTTTTAGTTAATAATCTAAAAATATATTCACTGCTTTAGCACTCACACATGGACACATGTGCACGCACACTCACGATTGTTTAGCAACAATTCCATTGAGCGATTGTAATTATCATCCCGTCGAAATCGTTGGCCACTCGTCGATTTGTGGGTGTTATCAGTGCGATGGTCATCCACACGCCCATAGCAGTGGTAGACTTTTTCCACCGCATTTTAAAGGTCACTGGAATGTCTGATACGGCTTCGTTTAGGTGAGGATTTATAGTTTCATTGAAAGTAGGTTAGTTTATTTTTTTAAAATTGGACATTGGATTTTCACACAGAGTCGGTGTCTCTGAAATTGTACAAATATATAAATGACACTATGCAACAGAAAATAATAACTTTTTGGCAAGTCCCTTAAAACGTATTTTTTTCTATACATGAAATAAATACCATTTTTTTAATTTGTTTACTAAAATTAAAATTTTCGTCGAAGGTACCGTTAATATTTGTACTCTCATTATGGAAATATAAATCCTATCAGGTTTCGCTTTATTTAGGTTTTTTTATTTCAAAAAAAAAATTATTGCTGACAAAAAAAAACATAAAAATATCAAACAGTAACTTGTTTAATATCTATCATTCTAAAGGAGAAAACAGTATCTATATGTATCTAAAATTAGGAATCTCCCCAAATTTCTCAAAAATTATGTATCAATAAATTTATATAATAAAAAAAGAAATGACGTTCGTTGGTAATCGCATCACTGAACGGCTAAATCGATTTGGCTGGTGTTTGTTACAAACCGCTACTATGAACTAGGTTTTAAGATGAAAAAACTTTTGGATAGTCGACCGTAAAATCGGAAATTGGCTGAGAAAGTCCAAGAATATCCATCAACATCAACTCGTCATCGTTCTCAGGAACTGAACATTTCTCGCACTTCTTGGAGAATAATTTTGCATGAAGACCTCGGTATGAAGGCGTACAAAGTTCAATTGGTCCAACAACTGAAGCCTTCTTGACCATCCGATGTTTGGCATCGTAATTTGGTCGAAAAATCGTGTTTTCAGATGACGCTCATTTTCATCTCGGTGGCTTTGTCAATAAGCAAAATTGCCGCATATGGGGTTCAGAGAACCGACACGTGACTATTGGGAGGCCAATGCATCCATAAAGAGTCACAGTTTGGTGTGGATTTTAGGCTGGCGGCATCATTGGGTCCTTTTTTTCGAAAATGAGCAAGGAGCAGTCGTTACCGAAAACGGAGGTCAACGTCACCGTAGCATGCTCGACGAATTTATGTTTCCAAAAATTCAAGAGAATGTCGTTCATTGATTTCAACAAGACGGGCCACATGTCACACAGTCAACGCAACCATCCACCAATTGAAGCGTTGAAATATGAAATCGAAGTTGCCATTAAAGTTGCACGTATTGAAAAATTGGGTTGATCGTATAAGGTACTGCCAACCCCGAGTCAAACTAAAGTCCTTAAAACTTTCATACATGTGGTATCTTAGAGTGAGGGTATATATGTATATCTATATATATAAAAGAGTTGCGTGATTGAGTGACTGAGTTACTGAGTGACTGACTGATCACTCCCCAGACCAAACGGCTAGAGTTAGAATCATGAATGTGATAAGACGGGATTTTTCGAAATTCGTACTTTTAAGGGATTAAATGGGATAAAAATGGTACCACCGCAGTGACCAAACGGCAGGGTCTAGAATCTTGAAATTTGGTACAAAAATTCCTCTTACAGCTTCAACGCGCCCAAGAAAATATTTTTCAAAATTCGTACGTTTGGGGGTGAAATCGGGTAAAAAGGGATAAAAATAGTACCACTGCAATGACCAAACGGCTGGGCCTAGAATCATGAAATTTGTTATGTATATTCCTCTAGCGGCATGAAGACATCCCAAAAAGTGACATTTTAAAAATTCGTACTTTTGGGGGTTAAATGGGACAAAAATTGTACCAACAACATGGCTGAAGCTAGAATCATGAAATTTGGTGTGTACATTTCTCTTACAGCGTATAAATCGGATATGAAGTGAGGTTTTCGAAATTCGTACTTTTAAGGGATAAAATGGGGTAAAAAGGGTTAAAAATTGTACCAACGCAATGACCAAACGGCTGGGACTAGAATTTTGAAACTTGGTAAAAAATTCCTCTTACAGCTTCAACGCGCCCAAGAAAATATTTTTCAAAATTCGTATTTTTCAAATTAAGGGGGAAATCGAGTAAAAAGGGATAAAAATAGTACCACTGCAATGACTAAACGGCTGGGCCTAGAATCTTGAAATTTGTTATGGATATTCCTCTAGCGGCATGAAGACATCTCAAAAAGTGACATTTTAAAAATTCGTACTTTTGGGGGGTTAAATCGGACAAAAATTGTACCAACAACATGGCTGAAGCTAGAAATTGGTGTGTACATTTCTCTTACAGCGTAGAAATCGGATATGAAGTGAGTTTTTCGAAAATCGTACGTTTAAGGGATAAAATGGGGTAAAAAGGGATACAAATTGTACCACCGCAATGACCAAACGGCTGGGACTAGAATTTTGAAACTTGGTAAAAAAATTCCTCTTACAGCTTCAACGCGCCCAAGAAAATATTTTTCAAAATTCGTATTTTTCAAATTGGGGGTGAAATCGAGTAAAAAGGGATAGAAATAGTACCAATAAAATGGATGGAGCTGAATCCATAAAATTCGGTGTGTACATTCCTCAAAATGTTTAGAATCGCAAAATGAAGGTATTTTTAGAAATTTGTATTTTTAAAGGGAAAAGTGGATAAAAAAGTTACAAACAACACGGTTGACTCTACAATAATGAAATTCGGTGTGTATATTCGTTTTACAGCGCAGACCACTAATAAGAATGCATTTCGAATCTTGAAATTTGGAACGGGCATTACTTTTATAGCAAGAATGCGAACAAGAAATTATTTTTCAAAATTCGTACTTTTTGTGGGTGATATCGGGTAAAAAGGAATAAAAATAGTACCAATCAAACGGATGGAGCTGGGATAATAAAATTTGGTGTGTACATACCTCAAAACCCTCAGAACGCATAATGATCGAATTTTTTGATTGGTAAACGGGGAAAAGGGGATAAAAAAGGTACCAACAACACGGATGACGCTACAATAATGAAATTCGGTATGGAAATTTATAATTTTAAGGGATAAAAATTGTACCACAGCCCAGACCAAACAACTGGGACTAGAATCATGAAATTCGGATCGGGCATTAATTTTACACAATGAATGCGACTAAGAAAATATTTTTCAAAATTCTTACTTTTTGTGAGTGATATGGGGTAGAAAGGGATACAAAATGGTACCAACAACATGGATGACGCTACAATAATAAAATTCGGTAAAATTCTTACAGTGTAGATAATTAATAATAAGGTATTTTCCGATATTTGTACTTTTAAGGGATTAAATGGGTTAAAAATTGTACCAAAAGACTGGGCCTAGAATCTTGAAATTTGGGACGCATATAACTTTTATAACGCATAAAAAATTCATAAATTTTAACTTTTAGGTGTGAATTTGGGTAAAAACAAATAACAGCGGTACCAATCATGAAATTCGGTTTGTACATGCATAGAAACACAAAATTAATATATTTTTCGAAATTCGTACCTTTTTATATCCCTATTGTACCAACAACACGGCTGAAACTAGAATCGTGAAATTCGGTGTATATATTCCTCTGACAGTGTATACGCGAAACATTAACTGATTTTCAATATTTATACTTTTAAGTTGAACTTGGAAAAAAGCAATTAAAATGGATACTGCAATACAATTGGATTGTAACAAATGTGTACTTTAAAGGGGGGGGCGGATCAAAAGTGGTGCAAATGGTACTAGCCAAATTTGGGGATTTGGGATAAAGATAGTACCAACCAAAGTTTTCAGTTAGAATATGAAAAGAAATTCGGTGTGTACATTTCTCCGAGTACATAAATTATTTTTTCGAAATTCGTATGTTTAAGGGCACAAGTGGCACAGAAAGAGTTATGTGTGAACATTATAGTCATTATCCCCGGCAAAATAAAAGATAGATACAAAATGTTTGTTCCATTTATAAGTTCAGATTTCAAGTCACGCACCTGTATAGAAGTTATGGTTTTAATTTTCACTTGGATAGGGACTACAAAGGACGCGGAATAGCATACATATTTTGTAGGTTTAAAGTGATTATAAAAACATTTTAAAATCTCGACAACTAATTTCAACCATACGTATAGAATATCAGTTTTATTTTGACCAAAGCTTATGTCAACTTGCATGGAAAGTATAGAAGTTATATTAGGTTTAATTTTACGTACGAGTCGTTTGTTTTGGAACGGGTCGTTTGTTTGGGTACCATAAGGTGTATATCAATTTCGCCATTTCTGAATTTAAACTAAGTTTGGGAAAATAGTACTATGTGCAGAGTTTGAATAAATTCTTTAAGTCCCTTCCAGAGTTATCGTTTATACCAGCGAGTCAGACAGACGTGAAAGGGACTTGGGACATACTTATGGTTTTAAATCTCTCCTTCAATGCGTTACACTTTTTTTCTATCCCTAATGATAATAATATAATTTTCACAGCTTAAGAAAGAAACGTGCAAATAATTTTTTACTTTATATGATTTTTTTAGAAAATTTGTTTCCATTTTGTGCCTATAAATTAAACTATTGACTACGTATAAATGGATTTTTTAATTTGTACAAGATGTTTAAATCGTAGCGAAAAGTTAGTGTAAATATACCTCTTAATACGTAGCGATTCTTTACAAACGATTTACGCTGAAAGTGATATCCGTACACTAAGGCAATTTCAAAATATAAAAAAACAGTTTGAATACCGATACAAAATACTATCAATACCATACCATTAGAATCAAAGAAGTCGGTTCCTCTGACTGCATAGACACGCAAAATAAGAACATTTTTACATTTACGTTTACGGCAAAAATTGGTTGCCACATGAAGTTAGGTTATCGTGCACTGTGTACGTCAGATAATGGATTTTCAAAATTTGTAGCACACACTATCTACCAATATTAATATATATATTAATATTTGAAAATATAAATATAAGAATATTTATTTTGACTTGAATTATTTATTGACTTGAAGTTTTATTTCGATATGTTAACGTATTGGCGGCCTTGTTTTATAAGCGTGGTTTGAAATAATAAAAATATCATATTTATTTATAAAATTATTCTTTCAATATTTGTATTTGTTTTGGTTTGGCTATATTAAAAAATATATATTTTCCTGTAATAATACTGCACTTCTACGAAAATCGACAGCCTCTGTGGAATGCAATCCATGGTGGAGGATATATAAAGTTAGGTCCGGCTGAACTTAACCCCGTTTTTACTTCTTTATTTTAGTTTTATTATTAGTTTTGTTAAAACTGTAACCAAACTTGCCTATGAGCGGCAGGTGCAGTGATCTTAGAAATCAATGTATTTTTCTTTCAAAGAACTTTAGACGAATTAAATAATTTACATATGTTCACCAAAAGTAGCTGCAGTTTTTATTTCGTCAGTAATAATGCGTTCCAATTCAATTAACCCGATTTTTTTCATATGGGTTGACAGTCAAAATACATTTGAAGTGGATTTTGAGTACATTCCCGAACGCTACATTACACGATATATTTTCAAAATGTAAAAGGTCTTCTTAATTTATAATGTTGTTTAAAGTACTTACAATTAGGTGAGAATTTTCCTGATGTACCTGTCAAACATATAAAATTCAAAAACTTGCGTATTGAAAGTGCATTTTTTAATGCAATCTTGTATCAGCATTCACAAAGTCTGCTGTTAATTGAAATATAAAAATAGATAAAAATAAGCGTTCATAATTTAAAAGCCTTTCTGATTGACGGTTAAATCGAGTTTGGCTCGAATTCCCTTTTATATTAGCTTGGAACAACATGCGTATCATTAAAATGACAATCGCAATCTCTTTCAGTGGTAATAAATTGCCTTATAAAAACCTTTTTTCTACAAAGTGTTGTTAATGTTGTTGTTATATTCAACTGGCCATACTGTTCTAAACATATGCTTAAAGTTTTAAGAAATCATTTTTTCTTTATTGCTAAAAATAGCAAATAACTGTTTGCTATTTCAGCAGATACAAATCTGTTATATCTTTTTCAGCAGAAAATTTGTTCTTACAGCAGACTTTCAGCTTTCTTTTACTGACAAATTCCTTTGAGTGTACGCTAGAGTGTGGCATGGGTTGTTAGGCAGTCACATTCGTCTGATTTCAGCCCTCTTTTTGGACTTTCTTTCAAGTCTCGGAATTGCTTGTTAATTGAATTAATCATAACCATTACTCACATTTGTACGGGGGGTAATTACGAGCCTCGTGTGAACGAACAAATTTATTGGCTTCACTTATAGCCCATTTGCGGAATCCAAAGTTCGCCGACGTAAAAATTTCCATACACCCATGGAAAGTTTCGATTTTGAATATCAGAGATTGTTTTCGCTTTTGTTCTTATCTTGTTAGAATACATTGAATTCGGCTGCGAGATAAGCGAGTGTTCCATTTGTGATCATTGAAGTTAGAATGGCTGTGGGGTGGGATTCGTTTATTCGTGGACAATAAATCAATGAATGAATGAATGATTGGAGGTGAATGTTCTCTTAGAACTAAGGTGTGTGTTTCGCGTCTCTTGATCCAAATTCCACCATATTGACCTACAGCAACTGTGTGTGGGTTAATGCATATCTGTCAAACTTTCGATGAAGGGGATCGAGATTGTTCGTTGGCAACGGTGTTTTTAAAACGATTCTTTCTCGATGGAGAATTTGGCCTTGACAAACTTTTGAAATCCAGGAAAGAGATTTTACTAAATTTATTAATATTCATACAGTTTATAGTTTTGGATGTAAAGGGTGATTTTTTAAGAGCTTGATAACTTTTTTTTTTAAAAAACGCATAAAATTTGCAAAATCTCATCGGTTCTTTATTTGAAACGTTAGATTGGTCCATGACATTTACTTTTTGAAGATAATTTCATTTAAATGTTGACCGCGGCTGCGTCTTAGGTGGTCCATTCGGAAAGTCCAATTTTGGGCAACTTTTTCGAGCATTTCGACCGGAATAACCCGAATTTCTTCGGAAATGTTGTCTTCCAAAGCTGGAATAGTTGCTGGCTTATTTCTGTAGACTTTAGACTTGACGTAGCCCCACAAAAAATAGTCTAAAGGCGTCAAATCGCATGATCTTGGTGGCCAACTTACCGGTCCATTTCTTGAGATGAATTGTTCTCCGAAGTTTTCCCTCAAAATGGCCATAGAATCGCGAGCTGTGTGGCATGTAGCGCCATCTTGTTGAAACCACATGTCAACCAAGTTCAGTTCTTCCATTTTGGGCAAAAAAAAGTTGGATATCATCTCACGGTAGCGCTCAACATTCACAGTTACGTTACGATTCGCATCATCTTTGAAGAAGTACGGTCCAATGATGCCACCAGCCCATAAACCGCACCAAACTGTGACTTTTTCTGGATGCATTGGTAGCTCTTGCAATGCTTCTGGCTGATATTCACTCCAAAATCGACAATTCTGCCTATTTACGTACCCATTGAGCCAAAAATGAGCTTCGTCGCTGAACACAATTTCTTTCTTTCTGAACTTTCTTAACAGAGCACGCATTTTGATAATAAAATTCAATGATTTGCAAGCGTTGCTCGTTAGTAAGTCTATTCATGATGAAATGTCAAAGCATACTGAGCATCTTTCTCTTTGACACCATGTCTGAAATCCCACGTGATCTGTCAAATACTAATGCATGAAAATCCTAACCTCAAAAAAATCACTCTTTATAGCACACATAATACCGTCCATATTACACTTGAATCGGATGACATACGTCAGAAACTATAGGCATTGGAATTTTCTGGTTTTCATTTCCTCATCCTGTTGCCTCTTAAAGGAATAACATTTAAACAATATATATTTTAAATACTTATTTGCACCCTGCGATACATATTAGAAGTGTCAATTTAAATAGAATAATATCTGTTAAATATAGTTAAAATTTGTGTGCTTAATAGCGTTGTCACACTGCATGCGAAATCAAGTTTAAATGTCATAAGATCGATTTTCAAATGTCAAATTTGTATGGCATCTGACATTTGAAAATCGACCTTATTCATTTAAACTAGATTTCGCATGCAGTGTAACAAGGCTATTACGAATGCCTCCCACCCGATTTGGGTTTAAATATTCACATCGATGAACGACATACTCAAGCTCAGGCAGAAGGCCTGTGGCTGGCGAGCAGCACATGGACAGTCATCTAGACACGTGCATGTAATCTAACGTAGATAAGCTAACCAAATTATGATATGAAAATGTCGAGCTACCTTCATTAACCATCAGTATTGACGGGAAACTGAAAATGTCGAGCTACCTTCATTAACCATCAGTATTGACGGGGTACTGCCTTATAGGCACACTTACCCAGATGCTGCCATCCAGTCAAATTACTTTTTATGGAGCCTTTTACATAAGGAGGAGATCTTCTTCTTTCTCTTTCACAGCGGATCTCGTCTAGTCTAAGCCAGTCAGAAACTTACTTGTTGACTTCCACAACCAAACCTACTATTTGCTTATCAATCGAGGGAAGGTTATTCAAACCCCGGTAGCGTTATTAAAATAAAGTAACAATTAAATGAAAATTAAGTTTTAAAATTAAGAATGTACTCCTATGACTCTATTCTAAATTCATTGCCAATGATAACTACTTAGGCTGTTCTCTCTTTGCAGGTTCTTGGAAGACCGGAGCTCCTGGTGGCTGATCAAGTCTCCCAAAAACAAGGGAATACCCCCACTCGTCCCCCAGATGCAAACACTGTTCGTTCCATAAATTCACTACATTATCACTGTACACGAGTGTAACGAACACTTCCACCAATCACAACGTGTTCGAACGAACGTCTTATCACTAAGCGAGAGTGTGAGTGGAAGAGTGTTGACAATTTAATGCCAATCAAAAGACCAATTGCCACTTGATTGATGAGTTGGTTCAAATACAAATGATGACAATCGCCGAAGAAGTTTACTCATTTCAATTTTTGTTATTTTCGTATTCCTCAGTCTGGAAGTGACTTTACTAATTGTTAGGAGAAGTTAAGAGCGGTCCCTTATCATATGAAACAAAAGAGTTGAAGAGAGCATGTCTTTCTCTTTGAAACGGTAACGCACGATAAGAGAACTTCGCAAATGTGGTGCTCGGTGCACTATTTGGAAGGTTCCGTTCTGGTGGATCGTCGATCGACCGAGCGGTTATGCAAATCTTCGTGGACAACTTCGTCTCTCTCTTCGTATCGAATGTGAAATTATTCATAAGTGAACAATGTTTAAGATTAGACGTTTCGTATTGAATCGAAAAAAGAAACGAATTGTTGTTGTGAGAAATGAAAAGAAAGAGTAGACTGGGCGAACAAGTGAACATCAACTTGAGTTACTTATCGCCAGCAAACACACACACACGCACGCACACAGCATAAGGAGAACAATAAACATTGTAAACAAAAGAGATCCATCGCAAAGCCAAAGATCGAAGCTATTTAAAAGCCAAGAAACGAAAAGTATCGGTGATAATGAACAGTCAGTCAGCCAGTCATAGACTCGAACGTATAAATCGCCTCAATGTTTAGCAGATTGACAAGGTAATGTGCCACACTTTCCGTTGTATTTGGTTCACGACGGAGAATCCCTGTTCCGAGTTATGAACGTTCTTTCAATTTATTTGTCTAGCCATGCATAAAGTTCAAAGTTTGGTTAGTGCTTGTTTCACTCTGAAACTTTGCCGCACAGTGTATTGGAAACATTTCTTATCAGAATTTAAATGAATGAGCCAAGTGCTTCTACTACTACACACAGGGACCATAGATGGGTTGTATTGGAATTGAAAAACATTCTAGAATTATTGTTTTCGGTGATGCCTTTAGTATTTGTTCTTTAATTTAAGGATAAGCGCGATGAATTCTGATTATACACGAAATTAAGTTTGAATTTGAGGGCTACAAACATCACTTTAACACAGAAACTTTTGTTTCTTAGATAAAGGAAAAATAAATCATTTTGATTTGAACACGGCTCAAGATATTTATATGTATATTTTACTGATTGATGTATAATCGACAAACATGGGCAAGAATTCTCTGCAGAACATCCTCACGTCCGGGATAAGATCGAGGATTTTCCGACACACATCCCACAACGGTTACAACGGTGTTCAAGATAGACAATAGAATTTGATATTCTACCTCATCTGTCAGCACCATAGTATTCCATTGAACTCGGACAAGTAGCGCCAAGGACGACGTTGTAGCACTTGACTTATATGGAGTTGTATTCCATCTTTGGCCTGATATAAGTGATGTAGTTTTCCACATCATCAGATTGTATTTTCATGTGCAGAACACCTTTCATTGGTTTGTTTACGTGGCCCCTCTCACGGGAGTGTCAAAAAATGCTTTAAGGCATGGTTTTTTTATAGAAATTTACGACACCATTGAATCAGTAAATCGATTGTGAGACAGCAAGGAGCAGTAGGCCTTACGTACATCAACATCTACACTATTCACCCCATTCGGAAATGTCAAGGCCTAGAAGATATCCAGAGAAACGCCCCTACCATCAACAAATGAATCGACTGTATGTCGCGGTCGGAAGAAAGGAAGGTCACAAAATCCACGTTTTTCCCATTTATTAATTTTGTATTTTGCAAAATTGTGTATCTAATTTAAGTACCGGTTCAATGTGTATACCAAACAAGTAAGAAAAGTCGGCTAAACCGACTTATATATACCCTCACTCTCAGAGAACATATTTATGGTAATTATATTAATTTAAATTTTACGTAGGGCCGGATGATTTGTGTGGAAGGTACTAGAAGGTTTGGTCCTAGCTTCCACAGTTATAAAACAATAGCAAAAACATGATCAAATATCAAGTCATAGTAGATTCCATGCACCAGTATAGAATTTATGATTTAAGTTTACTTAGGATATAGACAATTGTGTGGGAGGTACAAGAAGGGGCGTGGCTAAACCATAAATATTTTTTTGATTTAAAGTGATTATAAAAACATTTTCAAATATCAAATGATTTTAACTACCCGTATGGAAGTTATATCGGTTTTATTTTAACCAAATCTTATGCCACTTTGTGTGTCAGGTACCAGAAGGCGGGTGGCAATACCACACATATTCCACTGAAAGCAGAATATATAAAAGCATTGCCAAATATCAAATTTCATAGTATTCCGATCATCCTTATAAAAGTTATAACAGCTTTAATTTTACGTAGGTTAGGGTGATTTGTGTGGGAAGTACAAGAAGGGGCGTGGCAATACCCGCCATATTTTGCCGTATGGAAGTTACATTGGTTTTAATTTAACATAGGAATATGGGTCATTTGTGTGGGAGGTACGAGAAAGGGCGTGACAATTTCGCCCATCTTCGAACTTAAACTAAGTTTGGGAAAAATATTACCATGGACACAGTTTGAATTGATTCCTTAACTTATTTTGAGATTTATCGTGTAAAAAGTCGTGAAACGGATTTGTTCCAAACATACTTGGGGTCTTAAGTCACTCCTTCAATGTGTTACACTTTTTTCTGTCCCTCCTACTCTGTAGAGTGAGGGTATAAAAACTACGATTTTGGAGAAAAACTTTGCTAATATGCAATTATGTTCCTTACCAATGACAGAAACTTCTGGAAGAAAAACAATAAGTGCAAAAGTGAAATAAATTGCCAAATGTGAGAAATTCTACAAAGAATCGCACGACAGATTCTGAGATTCGTCATCACACGTATTGTTCTACAACTTATTACTAACATATTTGGAAAGTGTATGGGGAATGCAATTTGGAAAAAGGAAGTCATCATGGAGTTGGAGATGATGAGAATTTGAAAGAAACACCCATACTATGTTTGATGTTATCATAAGAAATTCTCTCCGAATGCAATTAATTATATGAATACAATACCCTCCACTAGGGGATTATGTCCATGTGCAAGATAGGTCCATAATTTATTATTATTATTTATTATCGATATAAATATGTCCAACTATGGTTCCGTAAAATCCACAAACATGCTTGGATCTGAATGCAATTTAGAATTCATACAAGTATGTTCTTGATTCATATCCCGCAATAAGAACTACGTTATTCAAAAACTTTTGTGTGTGGTCAAATCTGACATAATTGAATTTAGGAATAGGCATTAAACAGGGGTTGGTTTTTTTACGTACTGTCATGCCATGATTTGCAAAGATACTTCGACCCGAGACATTTAGTACTTTTATATGTATGTAATAGAAATCCACCATATATGGTACTGCAAAAAATAGGCTTTATGAATCATTTTTGGACAATAAAATATAACACCATAGAATGTGCCTAACACAGGGTGGCGAAAAAGTAATGTCATGATAATGTCAAAATAAATAAAAGATTTAGCGGATGAAATGGGGCAAAAAAAAAACAAGTAAGGAAAGGGTAAACCTGGACGGGATCGACTATATGATACACTCCACTTTCTCTCCGATTACATTCCATTCGTATAAGTGCAGTAATGTTCCAGGAAAATGTAATTTTTTAAACATAGCCAAATCAAAACAAATAAAATTATTAAAAAAATAAGTTTATAAGTAAATATAGATATTTTATTATTTCAAACCACGCTAATAAGGCAAGGCTACCAATACGTTTATAATATATATCGAAATAATATTCGAAATAATACTTCAAGTCAATACAAAAAGAAAATATAAGACAGCAATCTTCAAAAAACCTTAAACACTACAGACTGTATTTCCATCCTATTTTAATTCCAAAAGTACAAATTTTGAAAATCCATTATTTCTCACGTACAAAGTGCAAGATAACCTAACTTCATGAAAAAAAAAATACAAAAAAATACAAATTTGGAAAAATATTTTATTTTGCTTATCTAATTTTTTTTTATTATTATAAGTCTATAGATACAAATATCCTTACAGACTAAAAAACTAATGTACATATATACACTTATGAACTACTTAATTATTAAGTATTTAAATACAATATAATTTTTTCTTTTAATAGAGTTTTTATTTTCCGATAATTCAATGATGTGGTAGTATTTATTAAATTGAACACACAAGCGGCGGAAAGGATCATTATTAGCGTAATTTGTAATATTGTTAAAATTGATCCAAAAACAACAAAAAAACAAGTAAGGAAAGACTAAAGTCGGGCGGGCCGACTATATGATACACTCCACTTTCTATCCGAATACAATTCAAAAAAGTGAAAACGAGAAGAATTTTTGTATGTTTCCTAATCACAGGCTAGTATGAACTGGTCCAATTTGTCAAATCGAGAATAATAAAGGGTGTCCCAAGAAGAACGCAATTTTTAAATCTGGGAACATTCGAAGTGTCATTGTTTGACATTTGAACAATTGTTATTGTTTGTTAGTAGAAGGTACGAGGTTAGTAAAAATGGAGCGCTACACGAATGAGCAACGCATTCTCATTGTGAAATTGTTTTACCAAAATGGTGAAAGTTTTGCGGCTACAGTTCGCAAATTGCGATCAATTTGGGGTCACAATAATGCTCCAAAAGAGTCAACTCTAAAGAGATTAATGGATAAATTTGCCGAAACTGGGTCTGTTAGTGATGTAAAGACAACAACGCGCCATCGACCAGGTCGATCGACCGAAAATGTCGCAGCTGTACGTGATGATGTCGCTCAAACTCCATCCACCTCAATTCGACACCGAGCTCAGCAAATTGGTGTCTCCAAATCCACTTTGCAGCGAATTTTGACGAAAGATTTGCATCTTCATGCATACAAAGTTCAATTGACTCAGGAACTGAAGCCAACTGACCATGGACAGCGAAGGGAGTTCGTAATTGGGTATTGGAGAGACAACATGAAAATGCTGATTTTGCCGATAAAATCATCTTCAGTGACGAGGCCCATTTTCATCTTGATGGCTTCGTCATTGACGAATCGTCAATAGGCAGAATTGTCGCATTTGGGGTGCGGAAAATCCTCGAGTGATTCACGAGAAGCAAATGCATCCTCAACGTGTCACTGTGTGGTGTGGTTTTTGGGCTGGAGGAATCATTGGACCTTTTTTTTTGAAAATGAGGCAGGTCAAGCGCAAACAGTCAATGGTGTTCGGTATCGTGAAATGATAACCAGTTTTTTCTTGCCTAGAATTGAAGAAATGAATGTGGAGGGCATGTGGTTCCAACAAGACGGCGCCACATGTCATACAGCCAGAGAAACAATTCAATTGCTGCATCAGTCATTTCCCGGTCGTGTTATTTCGCGTTTTGGAGATCAGAATTGGCCGCCTAGATCGTGCGATTTAACACCATTAGATTTTTTTCTTTGGGGTTTTTTGAAGTCGATGGTTTACGCGAATAAGCCGACGACGACTCAAGCCATAAAAGACGAAATTGGACGCTGCATTAATGAAATACCGCAGCATTCATGCAAAACGGTCATTGAAAATTTCATTAAAAGATCGCGAGCATGCCAGCAAAGCCGCGGCGGCCATCTGCACGATATATTGTTCCATAAAATTTATAAATTTAAGTGTGGGTACTCAAATTAAAGGAATTTTTATATAATTGGTTAATATAAAAAGAAAAAAACAATATTTTTGTGGACCCATTGGGTTACTCAGAGGCCCCGAAAAATGGAGATCTGAACCAAACATTTAGTGTGTGTTAAAGGAAAGGAAAAATGGTACCAGGACCCCCAAGAAATGGGACCTAGATACCGTGAGAGCAAGGGAACTTACGTTAAAAAGCCACCCGAAGGGGACCTGGAGCTTTGTTGAAGTCAAGACCTCAGTTTAAGACTGTTTCCTTATTTGGTGTTAATAGAAGAAGTTGAAATATATATTCCTTTTGCAATTCTTGCTATGGCTGGAGCAATTTAATACAAAACTTTTTTCGCTTAGTATAATGCTCCCTTCGACCAGTAAATGAAAACTTTGACCCACTGTAAAGAGAAACTCAGACCAGCTGGACTATAAGTTTATTCTACAAAAATGCCCTTTCTGTTCCATTCAAAAAGTCATAATTTCTTGGACAGTGTAATTTTTTTAATATTCCAATTATTTTACAGAAAGAACAAATATTTTTTCCTTAATGCTTTTAGGGTTTCACACAATTTCAGATGGCCGTTAAGTACGGCCACTCCGTATCTTATATACTCTCCACTATGGATTGAATACCTCAGTATTACAGGCAAATTGATATTTTTATGAAAATTATGATATTTTTAAGCAATACTGTACTGGAAGTCTACCGGGATGTGGCACTGGAAGCTAAGCTGATAGTACTGCTTTATATACGCAACTCTTTCGTCTGTTCCTATTCAAATTTAATACTGCACTATTTCGACAGACACCACCCTTTAAAATTCAGTTTTGTGGGATAGTTTAGCACCAATTCGGAAAAAGTACAAAATTAACCTTAAAACGAAATTTAAGTTTTGACTTTTCTGACATTTAAGTTGAGTTTTGGTGTACACTTGTAGTAGAAGTGACAAATATGAGAAATATTTTAGGGATTTCTTCTACCCTTTCGCTAAAAAGGGATCAAAAAGATCCTTATATTGAGGAGCTTGTGGGTTGAAATGTTCCACAAAAATATGTAGTGGTTCAAGTAATAAAAAAAGTATACTTAAAATGTAAGGGCCACAAGGTTTCCTATGCCAATTACTCTTGCACATTAAATGGGGAAATATTCACCCCCTATAAAATGACTTTCAACATACCCCCTCTATCAGAATCCATTGTTATTTACGAAAAAAGTATCATTTTAAGCTTAATCCGATCGCCTGAATACTTTTTGTTTATAGTTTGGATATAAAATGCTGGATAAGTGTCAAATGGATAGGCATTATTGACTAAGTTATAGGCTTCTAAGTTCACATAGGTACGCAAAACCAAGATTGGTTTACTCGAAAATACATATAATAAAAATAATATTGCTTCTAAGAATTTTCAGCTTTACTCTTTTTTTGTAGCACAGATATCTCTTTTGTCGTAAGACATTGTTAAAAATTTCCATAACTTCGCTTCCATAAAAATAATTGGCAGGTTGTTGTTTTATGTCTTCTAGCTCTCAATAACGCTTTTGCCACGCCCACTCCGCCCACAAAACAAAAATTTAAATTTCGGCGTCAAATAGATCTTTCTCGTGGTCAGTAATGTATACCAATTTTCAGCCTTCTAGCTCTCAAAAACACTTTTGCCACGCCCCACTGCCCACAAAACGAAAATCCAAATTTCGGCATCATATTTATCATTCTCGTGTTCAGTAATATATACGTTCCAATTTTCAGCCTTCTAGCTCTGAAAAACACTATTGCCACGCCCACTCCGCCCACAAAACGAAAATCCAAATTTCGGCATCATATTTATCATTCCCGTGGTCAGTAATATATACGCTCCAATTTTCAGCCTTCTAGCTAAAAAAACACTTTTGCCACGCTCACTCCGCCCACAAAACGAAATTCCAAATTTCGGCATCATATTTATCATTCTCGTGTTCAGTAATATATACGTTCCAATTTTCAGCCTTCTAGCTCTGAAAAACACTATTGCCACGCCCACAAAATGAAAATCCAAATTTCGGCATCATTTTTATACCCTCCACCTCCAGGATGGGGGTATATTCACTTTGTCATTCCATTTGTAACACCTTGAAATATTCATCGGTGACCCCATAAAGTATATATATTCTGGGTCGTGGTAAAATTCTAAGACCATGTCCGTCTGTCTGTTGAAAGCACGATAGCGGCCGAACGAAATGAGCTAGGAGGTTCAAATTTTTCCTAAATGTGTCTTATGGTTGTAGATCGGTTGGGATCGAAAGTGGACGAAATCGGCCCAGAGGGAAAAATTTTTCCCTCACAAGGACTGAAAATACCCCTAATATTTAGAGTATTTCAGCATGTTTTTTGAACATATTAGCTTGTATTTACTTGATATTTCCAATGCGCATTCCCTTTATAGCATAAAAGGGCACCATAGAGTGATTTTTATTTGTAGGGGGCGAAATGGGACAAAAAGGGATAAAAATGGTACCTATCAAACGACAACAGATAGAAACACGAAATTTGGCGTGTACATTAGAGCGTACCAGGTTACAAGTAAAAAAAAAAAGTTCGCCGTACACCTTCGAATATGAAGTATTATTGAAAGGTAGTTTCAAAAAATTTTTTTATATTTTTTTATGCCGAACGTAGGGGTCGCGCTTTTACATTTTTCTATATAACTTCTGCATTTATAAACGGATTTTAAAGTGTGATACATCGATGTTTTTGTCTCGACGAGGCCGATTTTTTTGTCTTTGAAGTCATTGAGCTCAAGCACCCCGTTCTGGTACTTACCCATCATATTTCAGTTGCTACTACCCTAATGTACCACTCTAATATCAGAAAATTAAAGCTCGCATAAAATTATGAAACTCTTCCTAACGAAGTATGTCGATTTTCCCAGCAGAAAAAGTGTTAAACTATTTTTTTTCTTATTTTACCGAGAGCATTGCATGTATTTATAAGTTGTTCTTTGTATCTTCGATGTTTACAGTCGGTTGTCAAAGTGTAATACATATATTGGTGTTTTTGTCCCGCACATAACAGGTTTTCAGTTTTTAAAGTCGTTGACCTCAACAACCCCCTTCTACTATTTACGCATCATATTTCAATTCTTAGAACAATAAATATAAAAATTAAGGTACAATTAAAATTTTAATCAACCATATTTCGACGCGATTCAAGTTGGGTGTATTTTTGGCGGCTCTCAAGTTTAGAAAAGATGTGGCCCATGCGTTGCTCATCGGTGACCGCCATAGCTGATTCATGCACAACATGAACAAAACGCTCGGTGTTTTGAGAATGGCATGGATAATCTGTGAAAATAAATGAGTTCAGCAAAGAAAGCAATCAAATTAAGTTTTTCTTGTGCTAACCTGGTAAATCGATAATTTCTTCTGAAAATTGGAATGCTTCTAACTGTTCTTGCGAAAAAAACTGCAAGCATGGCGGCTCAGTCAATTCAAATTGTTTCCAATCGATCATATTGAAATATGAGTCACTATCAAAATTGATAAAATTATGAACTGGTGGACCGAACATTTGTCGAATGCTTCCCGTGGCTTCATTGCGGGCTGATAAAATCTTATCATAGGCATCTGAACGCACTAGTTGATCTGGGTCTGTTATCATCGATAACAAAATATTTTCAGGATGAAAAAAATATCCGTTATTTTCAATGAACGGACGGATGACCTCTTGAATATCTTTTGGCAACTGACGAATCCAACATATATAAAGGAAAACATTCCGACTTCCGTGAATTGCCAGTGGTTGGCTTTTTACAAGAAACCAGAATGGTGCATACACTTTCACAACGAACTGAGCCAGTTTTCTCAATACCATCGAGGGTTGCGTACACGTCATATAAAAGCGCAGAATTCGAGAGGCTGTTGTTAGCCAGCGCGCTTTGCAAATAGCGCCGGGCTTCTCGCTGGCTAATTTTTCATCGCATTCTCCGGTATGAACGGCTCGAACCATACGATACAAGTAAAGCTGGTCGCCTCGAATATTCCACCCATCTATGTTCGCTGGCATTTCTCCCATTGTAATGCGTTCGAAATTTTGTTTGACCTGACCAAACGGAATAAGCAACAAAATATGCGAATTATTAATTAATAAAATGCTCACAAGTAAAGTATACGGAACACACGGACACGAAACACTATTAATATATTAAACTTACAGGGTAGTGTATGCAATTTTGAATGCCTTCTCCGATACTTCCGGGCCAGATTCCAGGTCCTTTCTGTTTTACAAGCAATGATCTTAACAGCGCATTAAATGGTAACTCGTTGAAGTGGAAAAGGCACACGAACCACTGCAGCGGTCTCTGTAAATGGCGTTCCATTCTCACAATGACTCCACTTTTGTACCCAGTGTTGGTAGCAGTTCCATCGCAACTTATGGCAACTAAGTCATCCAAATTGAAGTTTTCACGACTCAAGTAATCCACGATGCTCCTCTGGATCCCCAAAGCAGAGCTATCAGTGGGCGTAGCATAACCAATGAATTTGGAATCAGGCTCTTTTACAATGGTGATGTGTTCTTCATTTAAAACAATATTTCGCGTCACATTTGCCTCGGTTACTTTTTTCAAAGTTGGCTCTTTCTTGCCATCGAAAGAGATACACTTTAATAATTGATGGCATTTGGCCGCCGCTTTTGCTTCCTTACGGAACTTCACACGTTCTCGAAATATTTTATTTTTATTGATGATAAGCCCTTCAAAGAACTGACATATATTTTCGGCTGTTTCTGCAGATAACTCTTCTTTGGCTTTTGCGGCAATAGACAATTTTAAATCTTTTATTAACATGGTCGCAAGCAAGGCACCGTAGCGAACTGAAGTATCGCTGCGATCCAAAGCCGAACTAAAATTACGCAAAGAAATGTCCGCCACCGTAAATGTTGTTTTAATCTTCTCTGAGGAATCGCCAACATTTTCTTCAAATTCTAGCTCTTCATCGCTGCCTGGTTGATACCCAATACTGTTGAACTCGGTATATACCGCTTTTGATGGTGCAACAATTGAGCACGTTTGAACACCGCAATTTTTCATCGACATCATATGATAAACATTATCCAAAGTCATCAGCCGTGGACCCCATTGATCGATGAAAAAGTCTTTCGCATCGTCTGGGATTTTATCAGAGGCGGTGCAACTGCATGGAACATTTCTTTCTATGCCACACTTACAACGCGAAATTGAGAACAATTTATTCCACTCATTTACATTGCATTTCAATGGACTTTTAACCAATTTATAGTAATCGTCTAGAAGTTTATCCGACCGTTTACGAACACCTGATACCGATATAATTGGAATGCCTGCCCGCTCCCATAAAAGGGTAATGCTTCTCTGAAAGCTTCTTGTTTAAAAGCACTCAATTTTCTATTGGGATTAGTGTTATGCCGCAGATACAAGAAATAATTAATAACATCGTACTTAGTCGGTAACATAGTGTTGTTTAATGCACTGATCGTAAAAGACATTTTTTTAGTTTTTTTATCGTTGTATAATGGAAATTTAAATATTTAATAATGCTTTGTTGAGCCACCAACGCCTTATTACTGAACTAATTTCTTCTATTGTTACAATAAAATATAGACCGTTACTTCACAGGTAAAACGATTTGCAATAGGGAAACAATGTGACAAAGTAGTTTTGCTCATGTTGTGCATGAATCAGCTATGGCGGTCACCGATGAGCAACGCATGGGCCAAAAACACCAATATATGTATTACACTTTGACAACCGACTGTAAACATCGAAGATTCAAAGAACAACTTATAAATACATGCAATGCTCTCGGTAAAATAAGAAAAAAACTAGTTTAACACTTTTTCTGCTGGGAAAATCGACATACTTCCTTAGGAAGAGTTTCATGATTTTATGCAAGCTTTAATTTTCTGATATTAGAGTGGTACATTAGGGTAGTAGCAACTGAGATATGATGGGTAAGTACCAGAAGGGGGTGCTTGAGCTCAATGACTTCAAAGACAAAAAAATCGGCCTCGTCGAGATAAAAACATCGAAGTATCACACTTTAAAATCCGTTGATAAATGCAGAAGTTATATAGAAAAATGTAAAAGCGCGACCCCTACGTTCGGCATAAAAAAATAAAAAAATTTTTTTTGAAACTACCTTTCAATAATACTTCATATTTGAAGGTGTACGGCGAACTTTTTTTTTGAGGTACGCCCTAGTGTACATTCCTCTAATAGAGTAGATACATAATATAAAAATATTTTTTCTAAATTCGTACTTTTAAGGGGTTAAATGGGGATAGAGGGATAAAAATAGTACCAACCTATCGGCTGCAACTAGAATAATGAAATTAGATATGTACATTACTCTGATTGCGTAGACACATAAAATAAAAGAACTTTCCAAAATTCCTACTTTTTGGGGTTTAAATGAAAAAATGGGGATAAAAATAGTACCTACCAAATGACAGCAGCTAGAATCATGAAATTCGGAGTATACATTCCTCTGACTGCGTAGACACGAATTTTTTCCAAATTCGTACTTTCAAGGGATACAATGGCTACATGGCATAAAAATAGTACCAACTAAACGAATACAGCTAGAATGATGAAATACAGTGTGTACATCCCTCTAATTGTGTAGATACGTAAAATAAAGAGATTTTAGATAGTCGAACTCTTGAGGGGACAAAATTGGAAAAAGGGGATAAAAATGGTACCAACAAAATGGCCGCTGATAGAATCATGGAATTCGGCGTATACATTCCTCTGACTGCAATTCAATTCAAATTCGTACTTTATTTTGTTGCTTTTACGACAAAAAATGGTAGAGTCATGAAGTTGTCTTATACATATATTTTCAAAATTTATACTTTTGAAATTAAAATAGGATGGAAATACAACGAACCAAACGATTGTAGCTGAAATTACAATCTCTATCCCCCAATATTTAGGGTATTTATGATTGCTCCCTTATATTTACTTTATGGATTGAAGTATTATATCCATTATATATATAGTATACAAATATTGGTAGCCTTGGATTATTAATTAAATTTCTTATTTTCATACAGTAAAAATTTGTTGCGGACATTCCTCTTGTACCTTGGAAGCACCACAAAGAAAATAAAAGTTTTAGCGGGCGAAATGGGACAAAAAGGGATAAAATATGGTACCAATGATACGACAACAGCTAGAATCATGAAATTCGGTGTGTAAAATAGAGGGATTTTTCGAAATTCGTACTTTTAAGGGATATAATTAAAAAGAGGAATAAAAATGGGACCTACCAAACCGCTGAAGTTGAAATCATTAAATTCGGTGTATACATTCTGACTATGAAGACTCGAAAAAGGGTTTTTTCGAAATTTGTACATTTGGGCGGAGAATGGGGATATCTTTACAATTTATACTTTTCTTATCACTTTGTCTGTATCTGAAAATGCTTCTTTCTAATGGCGACTGACAATCGCCTAATATTTAGGCATGTTCACTTTCACAATTTCAGCATTTTATTTATATATAGTAGTCGATTTTAAACAGCGCGCGTAATTATACATTATAGTTTGAAATATTAAACAAATATAGTAATCTGCATAAAAATAGCACAATTTTCCTAATATGGTACTGTGCTTCTATGTAAAGTCGACATCCTTTAATCTGCTGGTAATACTGTGGAATGCACTCCGTGGTGGAGGGTATATAAGATTCGGCCCGGCCGAACTTAACGCCTTCTTACTTGTATCATTCTCGTGGTCAGTAATAAATATGTACCAATTTTCAGCCTTCTAGCTCCCAAAAACACTATTGCCACGCCCCCCTCCGCCCACAGAGCAAATTTTTAAAAAATCTATAGCCTATAGTTCATACATCTATCTGTACTGAAAATGTCAACAACATCGGTTTTACACGTGATTGCGGAACAAACAAACAGACTTACACTAAGGTTTTATAATATTAATAGGGATACCACAGTTTGGTAGAAGTCATAGAATACAACAATTTTTGATAAAGCACGATTTACATTAAGCGATCTGTCAAAAAATGAAAAGTCACGTGAAAAAGTGGCAAAGTGTAAACAAAACCACATGACTTCGAGAGAGGATCGCGCGTAAATTTTAACAGACTGTTCGATTTTTTATTTTTTTGAAATGTGTCAAAAACTCCACACTGTGCGAACAGGGTTATATTTCACGAGGCAATCAAAGGAAAAGAGAAATAAAGTAAGCAAAAGTTAAAACCGCATGTTAAATGTTTCTAATTTTGCATTATTATTGTGTGAAACAACTCTCGATTTGGTGTTTTGAATGTAGAAGAGGAATCATGCGATCGCTCTCACCAATCGCTTTATACAATCGCGTAAGTTGCCAGCGCCGACTTTATAATTTCTTCCAGTTTATATCAATATTAAATGCTAACATCGCAATTATTGAATTTTACTTTAAATATTGTAATGAAATTTGAGATATAAATATGAATAAGTTCCTGTGTTCCGTGGGAATTGTATGTTTGTATGTATGTTTGAAACAGAAACGGTCAACGCTCCTCGTATTAAATGAGGAGCAATGGATTCACCGACCACAGTTCCTCAGTAATATGATCATCACACAATTAGCGACAATCAGCACAATTTTAAACTATTGCTCGTTCAGAAAAATGCGTTATAGTTCAATTAAATGACTAAATTCGAAATAAATCAGAATCAGACCGGCAGACGGGATTTGTAACGAAGTACAACAATTAAAAAAAATATTAAACACCTGACTATAGGTAAAATGGAGTTAATTGGCGTTTTTAGTTTTTCATTTCCTCATCAAAAAAATTTAACAAAAATTTAAATACTTATTTGCAACCTATGATAATGGTATACGTGTCAAATTAAAGAGAAGAATATCACTTAACAAGTAAAAACGGCGTTAAGTTCGGCCGGGCCGAACTTTATATACCCTCCACCATGGGTTGCATTCCACAGAGGTTGTCGATTTTCGTAGAAGTGCAGTAATATTACAGGAAAATATAATTTTTTTAATATAGCAAAACCAAAACAAATATTTAAAAATTTATTTTATAAATAAATATAATATTTTCATTATTTCAAACCACGCTTATAAGGTAATGCTACCAATACGTCAATTCAAAAAATAAATATTCTTATATTTATATTTTCAAAAATATTTTCAAAGCCATAAATATTGGTAGATAGCTTGTGCTACAGGTGGTTATATTTCCATTCTATTTGAATTCCAAAAGCACAAATTTTGAAAATCCATTATCAGACGTACATAGTGCAAAATAACCTAATTTCATGATTCAACCAATTTTTGCCGTAAAAGAAAAAGTACGAATTTCGAAAAAACTTTTTATTTTGCGTGTCTATGCAGTCAGAGAAATGTATACACCGAATTCCATGATTCCAGCTGCGCCCATTTGTTTGGTACCATTTTTACCCCCTTGACGTTTCTACGCAATTAGAATTTTATCATTCTAGCTGTGGTCGTTTAGTTGGTACTATTTTTATCCCTCTGTACCATTGTATCCCTTGAAAGTACTAATTTCGAAAAATTCGTCTATTTTCCGTGTCTACGCAGTCAGAGGAATGTATACTCCGAATTACATGACTCTAGCTGCGGTAATTTGATTGGTACTATTTTTATCCCCTTTTTTCATTTTAACCCCAAAAAGTACGAAATTCGAAAAATCAGTTTATTTTCCGTGTCTACACACTCAGAGGAATGTATACTCCGAATTTCATGACTCCAACTGCGGTCATTTGATTGGTACTATTTTTATCCCCTTTTTTCATTTTAACCCCAAAAAGTACGAATTTCGAAAAATCTGTTTATTTTCCGTGTCTACACACTCAGAGGAATGTATACTCCGATTTTCATGACTCTAGCTGCGGTCATTATATTGGTACTATTTTTATCCCCTTTTTTCATTTTAACCCCAAAAAGTACGAATTTTGAAAACTCGGTGTATTTTACTTATCTATGCAATCAGAGGAATGTATACACCGAATTTCATTATTCTAGGTACAGCCGTTTGGTTGGTACCATTTTTATCCCTCTATTCCTATTTTACCCCTTAAAAGTACGAATTTGGAAAAAATACTTTTATATTATGTATCTACTCAATTAGAGGAATGTACATACCGAATTTCGTGTTTCTAGCTGTTGTCGTTTAATATGTACCATTTTTATCCCTTTTTTGCCCCATTTCACCCCCTACAAATAATAATCACTTTATGGTGCACGTTTTTGCTATAAGGGGAATGCGCATACCAAATATCAAGCAAATATAAACAGACATATTCAAAAAACATGCTTAAATACGCCAAAATATTAGGGATTATTATGGGTATTTTTAGTCCTTGTGAGGGAAAAATTTTTCCCTTTGGGCCGATTTCGCCCCATTTCAATCCCAACCGATCTACAACTATAAGACGCATTTATGGAAAATTTGAACATTCTAGCTCCTTTCGTTTAGATGCTAGCGTGCTTTCAACAGACGGACAGACGGACGGACGGACGGACGGACGGACGGACGGACGGACGGACATGGCTAGATCGTCTTAGAATTTTAAGACGATCAAGAATATATATACTTTATAGGGTCTCAGGTGGATATTTCAAGGTGTTACAAACGGAATGTTAGTATACTCCCATCCTGGAGGTGGAGGGTATAAAAATACTTAAAATGTTATGCTTCTATCTGTGTTGGTTTAACAGTAACAGTCATTTCAAGTTTCCCCCTTATTGCAATTTAAAGTATTCTTAGCTGATATTCTGCTCTTTAATTTTTTTACTTCTACATCGGTATCGTAGGGTACGAAAAAATATTTAAAATAATTTTTGAAAAATGGTATCCTTTGGAACTTTGTAGTCCTTTTAAGGGGCAACACGATGAGGAAATGAAAAACTAAAAACGCAAATTAACTCCATTTCGCCTATGGTTTAATCGTATATCATGCGGTTCAAGTGTAAACAAGTAAAAAGGCAGGGCTGAATTGTATATACCCTTCACCATGGATTGCATTCCACAGTATTATCAGCAGATTAGAGGCTGTCGACTTCGTTGTAACATATTATGAAAATTAATATATTTTTTACTACTTGCTATATTTGATAAACACATTTTTTACAGTGGAATGTAATTTTACTATTCTAATTAACCCGAATATTGCTGTAATTATTATTTTCGATTTTTGAGATAAAACTCTCATGTTATTAGTGGTCCACACAAGAAGCTTTGGTGAACGTCTTTTGTGTGACCATTTGTAACCAGTTTGAATTGATTTTTTTATTTTCATTTTCCCCCTCCCCAAAGTATAATTTTCAAGAAATTATTTTATATTTTGCGTCTACACTGTCATAGGAATGTAAACACTGAATTTTATGATCCCAGCTCCATCCATTTGTCACGTTACTAGCTATAGTAGTATCATTCGTACCAATTTTATCTGTTTTTGCGCCATTTCTTCCCCTGAAAGTATGAATAACTTTATGATGTGCGTTCCCCTATAAAACGATAACAAATGTCAAGTAAATACAAAGCAGAACACTTTAGAAACGTTTATAAATACTCCAAATATTATGGGTTGTTGACATTGGCGTAGCGATAAATTTCATCTGGGGAGGGCTAAAGCCTCCCACAGTAAGTAAGTTTGCCATTCCGTTTGTAACACCTTGAAATGTCGACCTGAGACCGTATAAAGTGTATATATTCTTCTAAGACGATCTGTCCGTCTTTTGAAAGCATGCTAGCATCTAAACGAAGGGAGTCAGAAAGTCCAAATTTTCCATTAATGCGTCTTATAGTCGTAGACCGGTTGGGATCGCAACTGGGCGAAATCGGTCCAAAGGGAAACATTTTTCCCTCGCGAGGACGGAAAATACCCCTAAAAACCCAAATATTTAGAGTAATTAAGCATGTTTTTTTTCAATATGTATGCCTATATTTATTTGATACGCACATTCCCCTTATAGCAAAAATACACCATAAAGTGATTCTCATTCGTAGGGGGTGAAATGGGACAAAAAGGATAAAAATAGTACCTAGCAAACGACAACAGCTAGAGACACGAAATTCGGTCTGCACATTCCTCTAACACGCAATTGATACTGTATTACAATACTTCTTCAAATGGAAAATTTAAGTTAACAGTACAAAAACCCAAGCAAATTACTTTACCCAAATTTATTTTATTTACCCAAAGACGCAAGGAATGTTTCACCCCACAACGGTGTGTAAATATTAACGCTTGCTTGCTTTATTGAATTCGATGTCCTTAATACAATATTTAAATGCGCTTAAGAGCTAACATTAGTCATTCTTACATTATTACTAACATACTTTAAGTATTTTTCTAGTACTATATATTCTAACGTTTATATGTTGTAGTTATACATACATGTCACTTATACTAAATCTATAATATATCAAAAAATTTCCCCCAAAATACGAATTACTAAAAAGTGAAAAATATTAACGCAGTTAATATTCCTTGGGATAATAAAGTGAAATATCTAGGACTAATTCTGGACTCGAAGCTAAAATTTGGAGAACATATAGCTGCGACAATTGAAAAAATTAATCTAACAACTTGAGTTCTATATCCATTCATAAATAGGAAATCACAATTGAGTATTGAGTATTGAGTGAATAAAATTATATTGCTAAAAACTATATTCAAACTATAATGTATTACGGAGCTCCTGTTTGGAAATGTGCTGCCAAACACATGTCAAAAGACTATTCCACGAAGAGATTGCTTGATACAAACGGTATTGAGATGATGATGAATTTTTGAGAAGAAAAGATATATTCTGAACTCTCTACATCTGTAAATAATATTGTAAAAAGATACCAAAATATTAAATGAATAAATGAATTGAATTGAGTAAAAGTGAAATGAGGGAGCAATCTTCAAAAGTGTACTCTAAATATTAGGTGTATTGTCAGCCGTCATAAGAGAGAAAAATAGTTTCCTCAGGACCGATATCTTCCAATTTGCAATTTCTTGATTTAGCTACAAACAAAGTGACTGTGTAATATAATTTTGATAAGAAATGTACAAATTTCCGAGATCCGTTATGTTTCGCGTCCATATTGGAATGAACACATATAATTTCATGATTCTAGGTACATCCGTTTGCTTGGTATCACTTTTATAATTTTTTAAAATTTTGACCCTAAAAAAAATTTGGACCGATTTTGGAGAAATACTCATATATTACGATTCTAGCTACAGACGTTTGCGTGGTACCAATTTTATCTCATTTTGATCCTAAAGGTACGAATATCGAAAGATATCTTTATTTTTCGTGTCTACGCAGTCACAGCAATGTACACGCCGAATTTCACTATTTTAACTTCAGCCGTTCGGTTGGTACCATTTTTATCCCCTTTCGTCCCGTTTCCCGCCTTAAAGTGCAATTTTCGAAAAAATCCTTTATGTTTCGCGTCTACACAGTCAGATAAATGCATACACTGAATTTCGTGATTTTAACTTTAGTGGTTTGGTTGGTACCATTTTTATCCCTCTTTTCCAATTGTATCCCTTAAAAGTACGAATTTTGAAAAATGCGTCTATTTTACGTGTCTACGTAATTATAAGGATGTACAGAACGAATTTCATGTTTCTAGCTGTTGTCGATACTATTTTTATCCCTTTTGTCCCATTTCACCCGCTTTTATTATGAACTCGAAAATAAATAAAAATAATTTTATGGTCGTTGTAGACTCCAATGACTATCTAACCGACTTATACAAGATATGTCTGAAAAAGGTTCAAAAGGGTTTTTTTTTGGTGCTAATCATAACATCCAAAAAAATTGATTTCACATTGATGTCTCCTCTAAAGAAGTTAAAAATCTCTAAAGAACATATGAAACTTTTAGTTGTAATAAATTATACAACAATTAATGATGTTTCCAAAAAGTTAGTGGACTTACATGATTGGTCATTGCTGCCTGCTTTAGTAGTGGTGGATGTTTCCGGTATTATATCAACGGAATTATCGTCCGTTTCCTCTAAGCCAATTATGAAAACCGTTAGCCTTTGTGCAGCTTCCTTTCTGGATTATTTGCATTCGATATCTATGCAAAAAGAACGACAGGAAGCACAGGGTGGTGCGGTGCCTAGTGTTCATGGTCTGTTTATTGTGAAATCAGAAAGAGAGCAATTTTGTGACCCGCATTTGCAATTGCTTCAGAACTTTTATTTTTTTAAAACTGATTTGGTGCATGGTTTAGAGGATTTGCCGCTGCTGTGATTAAATGGTAATTGTGAGGGTGACTATAAAGTAATTTATAAATTCTACCATGTATTGAGCAATATTTAAGACTCCTTCCTCTTCATTCTGTCAGTTTTTGCCGATACACAGATTCAGACATAGGACTTTCACTGCAGTGCATCTGATTCATTTGGACATTCACAAATTAATTAATTCATTATGAATTTTTCCATGGATATTGTAATTGGATCGCTTTTGTAATTGTAAATGGAAAATAATAATAATAGCAGTTCAAATGAATCAGATCCACTGCAGTTTATATTTCCAATAAGGTCAACATATTAGAATAATTGATCGAATTAAAATAAATATCGTTGGACATTGGAATATGGTGATTATCACCATTGCACACGAAATATTTAACTTTCTTAAAAATAGACAAATCTATGCAACGATTATTTTAAACTGCATCAAAATGCCTCTACAATAATCACACCAGCAACAATCAAAAGTAGTTTATTTGTATAATATTTGAACAAAGTTTGAAGCAATTCTGCTTTACATGTGGTTCTTTAAGTACGAACCGTGAGAATCATTAGGAACATAAATGATCTTGATCCCGAACGCAAATTCAAGTTCTATCTTATAAATGATAACGAGTGAATAAAAATCCTTTTTGTGTTTTTTTGGTGATTACACGTTACTAGAGGAAGGTACGAAACAAATTTCGAATATATAAAAATTAGAAATTTTCAAAAAATTGCTTAAATAGCCTAAATATTAGGGGTATTTCAGTCCTTGTTAAGGAAAATTTCTTCCCTTTTGGCCGATTTCGCCCACTTTCAATCCCAACCGATCTGCAACCATAAGACACATTTACTGAAAACCTAGTTCATTTCGTTCGGAAGCTAGCGTGCTTTCAACAGACAGACAGACGGACATAGCTAAATCGTCTAAATTTTACCAGGATACAGAATATATATACTTTATGGGGTCTCCGTTAAATATTTCAATCCTGGAGGTGGAGGGTATAAAAAAGGGGGTTCGTTGACACGAAAAATAAGAAGGTTTTTTAAATTCGTTCTTTTTTTCAAGGGATACAATGGTGACAGAAGGATAAATATGGTACCCACTAAAGGGCTACAGCTAGAATGATGAAATTCGATGTGCACACCCGTCTAATTAGATGGATAGTATTTATTCATTTTTCTTCTTATGAATATCGATAAATCTAAAATAGTAATTTTGAAACCTCTTCTTATACAGCACACATACACGAAATTCATGAAATCCTAAAACCAAATTAGTTTGAAAAACGTAACTATTTTGTACTACGTAATCCCATTTTTTGGTCCAATAATGGAAATCGATCTACTTTAAAATAAAATTAAATTCTAGATGTAAATATTGAACCGCAATTTTTTTACTCCTCATTTAAAATTATGAAAACGATGTTAGACCCCCATTTCGTGCGGCAAAAACACACGTTCGTGATTGCAACTTTTAACTATATCCCAGTAAAAAAGAGAGGAGTTGTCATAGAAGGGATGCCCATTATTCTTAAAGACTTAAAAGTTAGTTTTTATACACTCCACGAGAGTATTGTCCGTCTTTGTGCATTTGTTTGTAACACCCAAAAGGAAACGGGTTGGACATATCGAAGCAAATCGGATCAGATTTAGATACAGCACCAATACAAATGTCGCTCCCGATTTGCCTTTTTCCGCATATTGTACCAGATTTTCTTTAAATTTGGCACACTATCTTATAATCTAACTAGAAACACTTATACTGAAAGCGGGTAAAATCGGTTCAGATTTAGATAAAGCCCCCATACAAATGTCGCTCCCGATTTGACTTTTTCCGCTCTATAAAGCACATATAGTAGCCGATTTTTTTTCAAATTTGGCTTATAATTTATAATTTAACTAGTAACAAATGTGGTGTAAGGGAGTTAGATCGGTTCAGATTTAGATATAGCCGCCATACAAAAGTAGCTCTTGATCTCACTTTTCCCGCTCTATAAAGCACAAATAGTACCCGATTTTCTTCAAATTTTGCTCAAAATTTTAAAATCTAACTAGTAATGTCTGCGGCTAAAGCGGGTTAGATCGGTTCTGATTTAGCTATAGTCCCCATACATATGTTGCTCCCGATTTGACTTTTTCCGCTTTATAAAGCACATATAGTACCCGATTATTTTCAAATTTGGCTTAACACCTTATAATCCAATTAGAAATACATGTGGCGAAAGCGGGTTAGATCGGTTCAGATTTAGATATACCCCCTGCAAATGTCCTTTCCGATTTAACATTGTTTTTCAAACACATACATTTGCAGGATACAAAAATCCTTCCCGATTTCACTTTTTTACCGAATTGAATTGTAATGGGATAGAAAGTGGAGTGTTTCATATAGTCGGTTCCGTCCGACTTTAGCCTTTCCTTACTTGTTTGTAGTGGCAAGGGATCCACTTTTTATTCTCTATTTCTATTTAAAAGCGATCATTTCAATTCACGGAGGTATGACACTGACTTTCTGTCAAAATTTCGAGTGGGAAAGAAATGTCAAAAAAAAAAAACAGAACAGAGAAGAAGAAAATTTATGCAAAATATTTTTGTAGAACATTTTGACCCATTAAACTGTTGTTTATACCGTTTCGCACTAAATGGATCAAAAAGACCCCTGTATTAAGGAGCTAGAGGGTTATAATGTTTCACAAATATGAACTTTAAGCAATATTGCTGAACTCATCCTATACGTAAAATGTAAGTATCAGAGGGTTTTCAATGCAAAGGGGGTAATATTGACCCCCATCAAAAATGACCTAGGTGGTCTTTCAAAACTTTCGAAACGCCTATACACGTATTTTTGTTTCTTACTCCCTCTATCAGAATCCTCTGTCAGAATTTTGATATGTATACAATATATTCATTTAATTTCGCTCAGTCTATTTTTGGGTTAGGGAAGGCTATTAAAAGTCAAAATACTTTTTAATATATTTTTACGATATTAGTAAATGAAAAGTCTCAATCTCTTCTTTCGAATTGTATTCCTAAATATTTTTTATATAAATACGGCGCTATGCTCTGTACAGGAGTAAAAGGAACAAATATATACAAGACTAACAAAAGTGACTAATAAAAATATTAGTTTTAAATTGTTCATGATAACCGTCTACCCGCAAGACTGCTTCGCAAATATCGAATTTACTCAATAATTGATTATTCTTACAAAACAAGCTATCTAGTTTCAGCATATGTATTTGTGAATATGAAAATAAATTGTTTTGTGTGTAGAGGACGCAAGGCACTCTTCACCTTTTATCATCTGGCTCTCGAACTAAATTAGCAAAAGACTTTCTGATTATTTTTCTGAGTTTATTTGAGCACAATTACCTCGGAAAAAATATCTTAACATATATTTTTATTTTTTAAAAAAATGCGGGTTAGAGGGTTACATCAATTAAAGACCAAATGATTAGATTGTATTTAGCCCCCATTAGACTTATACATAGCTGCTGATGTTACCAATATTTTGGTATAAATGGCAACGGTTTCCAATGACGTTAAGTACTTGGTTTAGGTGAAACATTAAAAAAGTCAGATTTTCGGTGGTTTGTTAAATATTGTCCTTGCGCACATTGAAGGACAATTATAAGATTTTTTTCCTGTTTGTACAGAAATATCTATATAAATTTTTGCTATTCCAAAGCGATTTAAACAATCTATACGGCCTAATATTTATGTAGGTATCTAGAAAATTGAAAATCTTTGGAATGCAATCGTCCTTTCATCAGGTTGACAGAATAAATGTATACTTTGTAGCCTATACTATATACGCAAGTGTTGCAAACGGAATAACAAAATGAACATATTCTTGATTCTATGGTGGAGGGTAGAACAATGCAATTTTTGCCAAGTTGTTTGTCGTGCCAATCTTTTTATACTGTTGTTGTGAAGCGAATGTGCTTTTCTTGAGCGCAATTGAACCCAAAAATAATCCTGATATTTGCGACATACAATTTTTCAAAACTGTGCCGCTCGTGTATCATTATCGCTATATTCGAAATATTTTGGAAGTCAGCGGTCGATGATCGAACGAAAAATGCCGCAGTTATTTAAATTGTTTTGAGAAAATGTGGCAAAATTCAAATTATCTCAAGGCAATAGTCATTTATTTTTTCAAAGTATTTAGCAAATGTAGAAATTTATCAATGAAGTGCATTTTAGCCATGCACGTGTATGTTTTTACACTGCAAGACATCTATATATATATGTGAGCTTGCTCTTCTAGATCTCTACTATTATATTGTTACCGAAATATCAGAACCCAATTTAATACGCTTTGTTGTTACTTTTTCATTTTTATATTTTAATGGATAGATCTTTGATGCTCAATTTATTTGCCACAGTATCTTGGAACCACAAGATTCTATGAGTCACGTTGAATTATAACTTTGTTTCATGAATTTATTTAGCTCTTTCAAAATTTTAGAACACATTCATCGGAGACACCATAATGTATACTATATATTCATAAGTGGCTATGAACAAAAACACAACTTTTCAGGAGAGCGAAAAACTGATTTTCTCCTTAATTTTAAGAGTAATTATTAAACATTCTTCTACAGTTTAATCTAAAGAGGATTACTAATTGCTACGATTACAAAGTTTTCGGAATTTCCTTTTATTCGCGGTTTTATGGTTCATAGCCACTTTTGCACGATTAAAATTGAGCACTATGAATTTTGAAATAAGCATATAGCCATTTCGCAAAAATCGCTGCAATTGTTGAAAAATCCAAAATACGCGGTTGCAATTCAGGATTCTGAAAATTTTCTGACACAAACATTCCGAATGATGTCAGCAATCATATGCCATATTCATATTCTCAATATGATAAAAAGTCACGCGAGTTTTTCTAACGATACTTTTAAAAATTTTTGACTTTACAGCCACTATTTATCCTATTTTAGCCTCATAACTTGAAAACCAAAATGCTATTAACCGCGAAATGGTGGAATTTGATAATACGATATGCCCTAAATCTAGAAAAATGGTTTAAACGAAGTCGTTGTTGCGAATTACAACCTTCTGCTATATGCTGCTGCATTTTTGAACTATTTTATTATATTACTAGCTGACCCGACAGAAACTTTCCTGTCCATATTTTAATTAGTTTATTTGTGATTGTTGTGTGGATATGAAAGAGCTATTTTAAACGTTTAAACTGAATTTAAATAAAAACTACTTATCAGTGATCATTGAATCCACTATTGCTGTCATAGATATTCAATTTAAGAATACGGCCGTGGATATTCAACATGCAAGATGAATTCTTTCGGCACTATACTGCTGGAAATGTATGCACGTTCGCTCAACATGATTTTAAATAATTTTTTAATTTTTGTTTTTCCATCAACAATTTGCAACAATAATTATTGAGATTAATCGTTCTGCATTTCGATTTGCAGAACGATTGATTATTATTTTGTTAATTTGCATATTAGCGGCAACTTGAGTGCTGAATGAGCTAATAGTCTTTCAACAAATTAGCTGCAATTCCCTTCATTGGGAATTTAATTCTTCAAGAGAATCGTTGCCAAAATCTATGTGATCATGAAGAAAATCACTGCAGTTCCATCGTTCATAACTTTCGAACGTTTATTGCCGATTTAATAGCGGAACGTTTGTCAGAATTGATTCTCGACATGGTATTTTGGTCAGAATCGTTGGGATAGGGCTATCAAAACAGGTTTGAATAATATTTGGGAACACCTAACCGAGTTTGATCACAAAGTTTATTGTGCGCCATAGTACAATTTACACTTCTCCGAATCGATCAAAACGTTGTTCATCTCAGATGGAGTTTTGTTAATTTACACATTCATCGCTCCTGAATCCAGCAGTCTTCCCTCTGTTTCAAACCTGGACGATCAGACATGTCGAATGGAAGCATTTTGAGATAATTAGATGAACATTTGTCACGATCAAAACATATTCGATGGTAAAATCCCAATTAGTGTCGATCTAATGCATCAGTGGAAAATACATGAAATGCCTGAAACTGGACTTCACTGTTTATTGATGCAAATTTTAATATTCAGGCATTGCGGTGTAAAACAGCGTTTGGACGTAGTCATCATTATATCATTACAGTCGAAACTCTTTATAACACTCTCCTATAAAACGAAGGTTTCTTTATTGCGAATCAATTTTAAGAAATCTGTGTTTTCGTTTTGTTTTCAGTGTATTTTGATCACCCTATAGCGAATATTTCCTTATAACGAAAATTTGTTGTAAAGGGGGGATAGTGTCATGGGTGACAAGCAATAAACCGAATCTGCCGATATTGCTACGCCGTTACCCATATATGAACAACATTCTACATTTAAAGGTCTTGTATTGAAGAAATGTGGAAAAAAATAGAAAGTGTAAAACGAATTTTCCATATAGCGAAGTAATTATCAGGTCCTTTGGAATTCGTTATTCGATGTTGTAGACGATAGTCGATCTGCTTGTTGTAGTGTGTTATCCGCTGTGAAGTATACTTTTTTAATATTTTCCATATGTAATGGGATGGAAAGACGATAGTAAAAGACTTCACCAGCGAACCAAGCAAAAACGAATCATCAAAATAGGTCGTTCCTATCGCCGAGTATGATAAACGAGCATAAAATATTACGACTTTTTGCAATTTGTCCGAAATTTCGGACTTTTCTTTATAATAACCTAATTTTTTGTGTATTAAAAACTTTCGCAGAATCATAGCGACCATAACAGAAAAGAATTTCGCATATCCATTTCTTAAATCGAGACCTACTACAAACTACACACTCAGACGAAGACTTTAACATGTACACTTTGAGTCAAGTTGAGTCCTACATATAACTTTTGGTCCATGACATGTATAGGTTATGCTCACTACGAATCACAAAATTACAACACTTAAGAAAACTGACAAGACAACAGTAATCACAAAATGTTAAATATAATTGTTCAACTACTTACGTCGGCATTCAATTTCAATAATATAGTCACTTCATTATTTTCTTCTTACGGCTTAATTTTAAGTATTTTGTATAACTGCTTTAGACCCGAATTAATCCCACTTGTTTCGACGGCAAATTTTAAATGCCTCTCAGGCTTGCAGTGTTGCCACCTAGTTTTCTCCAATACATTTTCTTAATTTTTTTTTAATTTCTGCCAATAAATATCGACCAGAGACCCTATAAAGTATATATATTCTTGATAGTCATACAATTCTAAGACGATTTAGCCCTGTCCGTCCGTCTGTCTGTTGAAAGCACGCTAGCTCTAAACGAAAGGAGACAGTACATCCAAATTTTCACAGAATACGTCTAATAGTTGTAGATCGGTTGGGATTGAAAGTGGACGAAACCGGTTTAGAGGAAAACATTTTTCCTAACATGGACTGATAATACCCCTAATATTTAGAGTCAGGCCCGTGCGCAGGATTTTCTCCTGGGGGGTTTTCATCTACACTCATAAAAAATTAACCCTATAATGAGTTAAAATTAATTAAAATTTAGGAAACCAAGTACATTTTTACTAAGTATAAGTAGAATTTTGCTGAAATTTTCCTAAATCTAAGTAAATTATTCCTAAAACCAAGTAATTTTTTACAAAATTTCAAAATTTTCCTAAAACTAAGTAAATGTTTACTAAATCTTAGTAAAATTTTGCTCAAAATTTCCTAAAACTAAGTAAATGTTTACTCAAATCAAGTAAATATTTACTCAAACTGATGACAATTTTGCATAAACTGAGGAAAATTTTATTTTATACAAGGAAAAAAGGTGAAATTAAAATAAGTTCAATTTAACTAAAAAATCAAACAAATAGTTTTGCTTCAGAGTATGCAAAACTGATACAATAAATGACAACATGAAATATTTCTCAAAAGTTTCATAATACCTATGCCATAAGGAGTCGAGCTATTACTCCATGATTGTTGCGAAGGCATTATAGGCGCCTTCGCAGTGGATGTTTAGAATAATTTATAAAGTATTTAGGAAATAAGTCTCTGAAAACGAACGAGAATTGCTACTTAGATTAATATTTAAGAATTTTTTAACAATTTCAAATGTTTTTGAATGAACTTATACATTAATACTTAAATGTATGAAGAAATCGGCATAAATTTCAGTAAACATTTTAACTTCATTTAAGGAAAAAACACATTTTTAAGTTAAAATTTCCTAAATGGAATTTTTTCCATACAAAAATTTCAGATTTTTTTCTCACTTGAACCTTGAAACCTTCCACATAAGTTTGAATTTACTCAGTTGTAATTGATCCAAAGAAATGTTTTTAATACTGGAGCGTTTGGAAACCACTCATATTTTATTGCCAGGATATTCGAGAAATATTTTGATACATTCGTTCGACAGACATTGTCGGCAAAATTGCATTTCAGTAATCCATCTATCAGTACACTCAAAGGAATATGTCAGTAAAAGAAAGCAGAAAGTCGACTGAAAGAGCAGATTTTCTGCTGTTAAAAGGAAATTCGAGCTAAACTCACTTATCTATTTATATATTTTAATTAACAACAGCCAATTTTAGCAGAATGCAAACTCTTTAGCAGTGTGAATGGTGATGTAAGATTGCAGAAAACTGTTGTTATGCCAAAAACAGCTGTAATAGCAGAAAAGTGTCTGCTGATAGGCAGCTGCTTTTATTAACAGACTTGTTCTCTAAGTGTAGAACTTTTTTAAATAGTTGCTTGAAATTACATACATTCATATCGAGGGCTTATATTCATAAGTGGCTATGAACAAAAACATAACTTTTCAGGAGAGCGACAAAACTAATTTTCTCCTTAATTGGAAGAGAAATTATTAATCGTTCTTCTACAGTTTAATCTAACAAGGATTACTAATTGCTACGATTAAAAAGTTTTCGAAATTTCCTATTATTCGCGGTTTCATGGTTCATAGCCACTTTTGTATGTTTAAAATTGATCACTATGAATGTTGAAATAAGAATAAGATTTATTGTAAACTCCATAACTTTTTTCATGAAATCTTGGAAATGTTGTATAGAAAACGCATTTTCTGTGATGTAAACAGCGAATTTAAAGATTCCAGCTTCATCCGTCAGAAATACAGTTTTTTTGTATGCGATAAAATCTAAGAAGAAACAACTAGAAATTTTAATTCCAAAAAGCCAAATAATTGGTATTTTAGAGTTTCGTTTTCCGATCCAAGTTACTGAATTTGTTGTTTCTCTTTTGAATAATACTTGTTACATATGTACAAAGTGATAAATATAACAAAAATTTTAGTAAGTTAAAACTCATTTCTTATTGTTTCGCAACTTTAAAGTAGACGCAAAGAAAAAATGAATTTCGTAGAAACGAAATTTTAAACACGTGGACATCGTTTTTGAGTTTCTTTTGTGGGAAAAATTAGTTTGTTTGCGGTAAACATGTCATCAGTTGTTGTACATGAACAAAGAGAAATAAGTTTATGTATATCAAACAGTTTTCTTCGTTTGTCGAAATGGATTTGTATTATATTTGCAAACTTCCAAAACATTGGAAGTAACAGAAACCGTTGTTGTTGCATCTGTGATGAAAATAGGACACGTCGGTTCAGATTTAGATACAGCTCCATAAAAATGTCCAATCGCAAATGTTACATCTTAGCGCTCTACAAGCACCAAGCAAATTATTTGCTTTTATTAAGAATAATTTAGATTTCATAATGATATCATAGTGATTCTTATCTACACTTTTTTAAAATTACTAACGGTTTTGTTATTAAATTTCCAAACTTTTACTGCAGTATACAAGTAAAAGTTCAGAGCTCGGTTAATAAAAATGAAAATTTTCCGAACAATTTGGTGTCCATTAGCGAAATTAGCACTACAAAATCTTTAAATTGGCAAAATTCGTTTAGTTTGTTTATATTTTTCATAATCTTTGTCCGAAATTCAAGATAGTGTCCACGATTTTTTTATGTAATTTTTGTATTTTCATGATTTTACTGCATAATTCAGACGAGTTATTTTAAAAAGACCTTTAAAATTCTATATTTTATTGCTTCAGAAAGTCTAGAAGGTTTTAAAAAGTATATGTTCGAAACCTCTCTGGGGGGGTTTGAACCCCCAAACCCCCCCCCCCCCCTGCGCACGGCCCTGTTTAGAGTATTTGTTTGATATTTGGTATGCGCGGTCCCCTTATAGCAAAAACATGCAGGGGGATAAATGTGGCATTAGGGGATAAAAATGGTGCCTATCAAATACAGCATCGAGTTTGTATTCGGTGTATACATTCCTCTAATTGAGTAGATACATAATATAAAAGTGTCAAGACAAAATCATAAATAGTATGAAGATAATTATTTCAGTGTAAACACGTAAAATTAAGAGTTTTAGGGGTAAAATGGGATACAAGTTGTACCACCACATGGTCGCAGTTAGAATCATGGAATTCGGTGTATACATTCCTCTGACTGCATAGACACGCAAAATAAAAGATTTTTTTTTATTTTTAATTTTTTACGGGGAGAGTAATAAAAAAGCGTAGCGAGCATATCTATCTTGCATTGTATACGCGAGTGATGGTGTATTTTCAAAATTTGTACTTTTGAAATTAAATTGGGATGGAAATACTACCAACCAAAGAGCTGTAGTTGAAAATGCGCCCACTATCTCCCAATATCTTTTTTGAAGATTGCTGCCTAATATTTACTTTTTGAATTGACTTGATGTATTATTTCGATATATATATACTATATACATGCAACATATTGGTAGCATTGCCTTATAAGCGTGCTTTAAATTAATTAAAATTTTATTTTTAATTTTATATTGTTTTCGTATGGCTGTATTAAAAATTTAAAATTTTCCTGTAATGTTACTGCACTTCTACGAAAATCGATCGCCTTTGTGGGATGCAATCCATAGTGGAGGGTGGGAGTTCGGCCCGGTCAAACTTAACGCCGTTTTTACTTGTTTCATGTTACATGGTCCAGACGTACATGTAGGGTCTTATAATTAAAACACCCCAACTTTATTAATTATTACATAGTGAAATTAATGCTTCGATTATTGGTCATAGACTAACTCCTTCATCGTCATGATCGTCGCGTCAAAGATGGTCCCTTTTATTTCCACAAATGTCATTTTGCCGTCATTATCGTACATAAAGAAGTCTCAATAGAGTTGTATTATTTAGAACGTCAGTCCACTCCGTGTAGTTCTCCCGTACGTAGTCTGTCCGACTTGACTATACCCATGTATAATATATATGGGAAAATCTACAAAATAGTCCGATTTCAATTTTGAAAAATTAAAAATTTCAAATTAGAGGCACACGTTTTATTTTAGCGTCAACTTGTTAAAAATACATTAAATATAAATAATGTTGAAGAAGTTATAATCGGATTGTCCCTTTTGGTTCTATTGCAAGTTAAGCCTGAAAACCCTATGAAAATTAACAAAATTTAACCTAAAATGGCTCTCGGTACCAAAATAATTATTCGATCTACTTAGCACTTACACACATTATTAGTAGTACCCATATTCACCGATCACACAGGGTTGCCACCAGTTATTTTTCAAACTGCGGATGTGCTCTTCAAAAAATATGAAATTTCATGATCTGCACGCATCGACCTGATGATGTTCGTACTGTCATAATCTCCTTGTCGCTGAAGGCACACCAAATCGTCCGGTCGCCTTTTGTTAGTATCTCTGTCGTTTATAATCCAATATTAAAAAAATTTGCAATTACGTTCACGCTGAAAGCGCAAAAAAGAAAATTGTATCAATTTTCGTTTTATGCAAAAACAGAGTGACAGATTTTGAAGAGCTACCATTTATTCCTCGGTGATGGCACACGCCCTTTTCAACATATAGAAGATTCCGCAACATCATTACTATCATCCACAAAAAGATCAGAATGATTTTCTCTTATGCTGAAAAAGTTATAGCCAAAAGAGTTGAACAACTCCCGAAAGTTACAAGCAAAAATAGGGTAAATTAGGGTAGACCTTAGCTCAGTAGACTACATTAACAGCATAATTTTAAAACTTTAGGATGTTGGCGAGGTTAAACTCGTCGTTTTGAAAATTATGACACTCTCAGAAATATTATATATTGCTCTTAAAGCGGTTAGAAGCCTGAGTGACATGGAATCGTACTATACCGTAGATTTGCCCATATGCTTTTAAGTTACTCCTTCGATCTGCTACAATTTCCACTTTTAAATAATCACCCCGTTGGGCGAGTGTATTGTTATTGCGGTGATTATTCATAAAGCATCTGGTCAAAATCAGAACTTAAGCCATCCCCAGCCACAGCTTTGATTGTGCGAAATTTCTTTCATTGAGCTCGAACGTGTGTCCAAACAAAAAGTGTGCCCCAAACACTGTGTGCCACCTCATTACTACAAAAAAACACGCTCAAATACTCGGCCTTTTTATGACAATTATCACGTATTTAATTAAGAAAGAAACAAAAAACAAACAGAAATGAATGTTATCACGCTCCTCGGCTGCTGTTGCTCTTGTGGGTGGACCATTGGACCCTGTTTGGCGATAATGTTAATTAGCAAAAAGAAATCGTTCATTCCATTTCATTCGCTTTAACTTATCATCTGCGTGACACCAGAGTGAACATTTCATTTGGGATCGCGTTGAATTCGGGTTGAACGGACTTTTGCAGAAGTTGTGGCTGCTGTGGCTCGCCACATCTTCTACTTCGCTGCCGAAAAGGTGTGGAACAAACAAAAACATCCCGGGGTCCCCGCATTGGGTCAATCAATCGGTTGAATTTTTATTTATTTTTTTATTAAATATTAATGATTGTTATTGTAAAATTGTTGATGTTTACAATTCCCTGGCAAATATCAATGAACCTCGGACTTCTGTTGGAAAATTTATTGATTTGAAATAATTATGCAGAGATCAAAATGTATTTTTATAATATTTGGCTGAAAGAATGCCCAGTATTATCGTGGGTCCATAAATATTCCAACTGCTATGGGGTTTATTTTGGCTTTTCCATTCTATTCTGGTGTGCAAACATTGACTCCAATATGGGCGGTTTCAAGTTCAACAATTGTTTTCCTACAAGATTATTGCTCTCAATTTGCAAAAGCCCATGGCGACAAAGTACGTACTGTGGTTTTCCGATTTAAAATTTGTATCCAGCTACGGTGTATAAAAAACAAAAATTAAGTTTAACCCCGATTTAACGAATAAATTAAACAAATAGAAACGGAAGCAATGAAAACATATCAGAGACAACTATGTATAGTCAAGAGAGTAATTTCTTGCTTAAAAATTATTTAAAAAAAAAATATTTTTTTTTTTATTAATACACTGAAAAAAAGCTTACGTAGCCAGAACGTTGCAGCAACGAATTTGGTCATTGAAAGTCGGCATCAACATCGGCGTTTGTTGCTGTAACGAATCTTCGTTTAATGAAAATTATTGTTCCTCAACGATATCGTGTTATCTTTTCCGAAGGAAAAATCGATTATGTAGATGCAACCAACGGTATCCTCTAAACTCAATATCTTTTCATCGGATAAGTTAACTCGATACCACTCTCAACTCCACGTCATTGAGTAGAGATTATCTAATTGAGGTTTCTTTTAAATTTCAAGAGTATTATGTGAGCATATCCAATAACTATTTACTTTTTTTCTGTTGATACTTGCACTAACACCAGCTTTTTCATTATTTTTTGCAGCAGAGGCATATTTCAAAATTGCACTCAAATCGGCAGGTGTAACAGCACTTCTCCGACTTTTCATATTAGTGCGTGCCAGACAGGCTCAAAGTCCGGGCCAACAACGAATTTCTTTACGCTATAAGTAAAATGCCCAAACTTTAATGGCCACTTCCTTACATTATGCGAAGAAAAAATCCATGTCTGGTAAACTTTCGTATCACTATTTCGAATAGAAATAGTGATATTTCTACCACTTCCCTATAAGTAAAACTGACAAATCTTTTATGGCCACCTCCTTACATTATGAGAAGAAAAAAATATGCTTGTCTGGCAGGTCTACGGGGGTGGCTTTGGTCCCCTGCAATTTTTAAAGTAAAAATATACAATATTTTATCATGGCTGGTATTTGATTATTTAGAAAGCTCTTACACCTACGAGTCATCAACCAACCAGTCAGACCAGTCTGGGGGTGGGCCAGCAACGAATAATCTTAAATTATAAGTAAAACAGCTAAAACATTTATGGTAATTTCCTTCCATTGTACAAAGAAAGCAAACCCATGTCTGGCAAACTTTCGAAGGCGGCTTTGGCCCCCCTGCACCTTTTAAGGTCGAATAAAAATAGTGTTATTTCCACCAATTTCCTATAAGTAGAACTGCCAAATTTTTATGGTCAATTCCTTACATTATAAGACGAAGAAAAATTCATGTCTGGCCAACGTTCGGGGTTGGCTTTGGCCCCCTGCAATTTTTAAGTTCGAAAAAAGTAGTGATATTTCCACCACTTCCCTATAAGTAAAATTGCCAAATCTTTTATGGTCGCTTCCTTACATTAAAGATATAAAAAAATCATGTCTGGAAAACCTTCGGGAATGCGTTGGCCCCTCCTGCACTTGCCGGTCTATCAATTCCTGATACAAATTTCTATGCAAGAAACTGCTAAATCAAAAAAAAATTCTCTAGTGTGAGATTGCCCAGAAATCGACGGAATTGCTTGTTTAAGAAAAAAGTTTCACAGAAAATGAAAAAAGTTACGAATGCCTCTAGAAATGTATTTCTTCTGGCCAACGATAATAATAATGCTATAATTGTTGAAAAATAATTTTTTCTATTTGATTTGAAGTATGATTTTATGAAATGTACACTACTTCTGAAATAGCATTTTGATGAAGAAAATCGAGTTCATATAAAAAGTTTGAAATCTCAGGGAAAATCAAGTTTTTTTCCAGTGTTCTATTAAATCAGAAATTCGATATTATATGAAGCCAAATCGAAAACTCGTGACAGAAAACCATGTATATCACCATGCGACCATTCGCAAGATAATAATGTCTAAAACAAAAAACAACATACGACCGCTACCGAAATAAAAAAACAATGTCTGTCAGCCTTTTAGTGCTTAAAATGTTCGTAGAATACTAAAAAGACATAATCTGTATGCCAGAAGTTCGAGAAAAGTACTACTTAAAAGTAAAATATATGTTACAAAAAAATTTTAATTCGCAAAAACACACCTAGAGTGGTCAACCAAAAAGTGAGTGCACGTTTTATGATCAGTTGACTCAAAAAATTATTTTGTATGGTGAAACAGTGTCTCGCCATTTTGAAGGACGTCCAGAGAACACGTCTCCAGGTATTGTACCACACTGTCAAAACTACCAGTGTGCAGGACAATTATTCCAAATACACCAGCCGATTCGCAAAAGGTTGTTTGAAGTCAATAATATCGATGTTATGGAATGGTTCGCGCAGACACTACATCCCATTTAGAGATCGGCGCGACTCACGTGAATTGCGTGAATCATGTGATTCACGCGTGATCGTCAGCAAAATTTATTTTAATCACGTGAGCGTGCGTGAATATATATATATATATAACACTAGTTGAACCCCCGCCCGCTTCGCCACGCAGAAAAACAAACGGAAATAAAAATCATATTGTTTTTTCTTGTGATCGGTATTATATGTACCACTTATAATCAAGGTATTTCCCTGAGATACAAAAGAAATGGATATGTTCCATGGAAAATATTGAAGTACGGCGAATAAAGGAAGAAATGTCAAAAATCAAATTGATTTTAGGTTGAGTGTGATTTTCCTCCTTTCCATTACCAAAACAAAAAACTTCCTACGTAAGAAGAACTTACTTAATCGAATAGCTGGCATTCGAATGTACTTCATTCAAAACACATAGAAAGTTAATCAAATTGTTCAAACAACACAAAAACTAAAAAAATAATATAATTTCCGTTTTCTTGACTTAAGTCGGATTTAGGCGATATTTCTTTTTTGTAATCTTTCTTTGCTATTATGCTAAGAAAATCCAAAGAAAATGAGTAATTTTACAAAATTCAAATCAAAAATTCCCCATCTTTCAAATCCCGCCCATTTGTATAACAATATAGGAATCTCGGTGTCGAATATACTCTAAAACCGGTTTTAATTTCATATGGGAAGGGCCACGCTCACTCTCCGCCCATATTTGCACTACTATTTACACTGGATCTATTCAGAAAAATGTTCAGCACTCTAGGTTTTATAGGACTGATAATATTCAATAATAGGTTTTAACTTCGTATGTGAAGTACCACGCCCACTATCCCAATACCGTCCATTTTTGGCACAACTACGAACATTTATGACAGATGTACTTACGCAAAATTTCAGTACTATAGCTGTCATTGAACTGACAATATTCAATAATAGGTTTTAACTTTGTGTGGGAGGTACCACGCCCACTTTTCCAATATCGCAAATTTTTGACACAACTACCCTTATTGATGCTAGACGCACTCACACTAAATTTCAGTATTGTATCTGTAATAGAATTGAATATATTCGAAAATGGTTTATAACTTCGTATGGGAGGAGCCACGCCCACTTTTCCAATACCGCCCATTTTTGGCACAACTACGCAAATTGGTGCTAGATGCAGTTACATAAAATTTCAGCACTCTAGGTGTCATAGAACTGACAATATTCAATAATAGGTTTTAACTTTGTGAGGGCGGTGCCACGCCCACTTTTCCAATACCGCCCATTTTTGGCACAACTACGCACATTGATGCTAGATGCAGTTACACAAAATTTCAGCACTCTAGGTGTCATAGAGCTGACAATATTCAATAATAGGTTTTAACTTTGTGTGGGAGGTGCCACACCCACTTTTCAAATACCGCCCATTTTTGGCACAACTACGTACATTGATGCTAGATGCAGTTACACAAAATTTCAGCGCTCTAGGTGTCATAGAACTGACAATATTCAATAATAGGTGTCAGCTTCGTATGGGAGGTGCCACGCCCACTTTTCCAATACAGCCCATTTTTGGCAAAACTGTGCAGACTAACAATTAGTGGACTTTCACAAAAATTCAAGACTCTAGCTGCAACAGTACTCCGAATATGCTAATTTTTAAAAAACGAATAAATCCCCAATTTGTGTGGGAGGTGCCACGCCCACTGAAAATATCAAAAAATTATATAGCCTATTTTCACCACCGGTTCAACATGAACATACTGTGAAAATTTCAAGAAGATCGGTCCAGTAGTTTAGTCTGCTATAAAGAACAAACAAACAAACAAACCCACAAACTTACAAACACAGATTCATTTATATATATATAGATTAATAAATATATATATACTTACTAGCTGAACCCCCGCCCGCTTCGCCAGGCAAAAAAAAAAAACAAACGGTAAAATTAAAATCAGGTTTCATATTGATTTTTCTCCTGATCGGTAATATATGTACCAAGGTACTTCCCTGCGATACTAAAGAAATGGATGTGTTCCATGGGGAACGTTAGTTTACGGCGAATAATGAAATAAAGTCAAAAATCAACTTGATTTTTTGTTAAGTGTGATTCTCCTCCTTTCCATCACCTAAACAAAAAATTTCATTCGTAAGAAGAAATTACATTACATTCAAAACATATAGAAAATCAATCAAATTGTTCAATAATCAAACAACGAAAAACTAAAAAAATGACATGACATAAGTCGCCTGTTGACGAATGAATATTTCTCTTTTTGTAACCTTTCTTTACTAAAGAAAAAGTGTAATTTTATAAAATTCAAATCAAAAATGCCCCATCTTTCAAATCCCGCCCATTGTCTAGACAGGTTACAACTAAATTAACTCACAATACAACAATATAGTAATCTCGGTATCGAATATACTCAAAAACAGGTTTCAATTTCGATTGGGAAGGGTCACGTCCACTTTCCGTCCATCTCGGTGTCGAATATACTCTAACACCGGTTTTAGTTTCATATGGGAAGGGCCACGCCCACTTTCCGCCCATCTATCCACAACTGTTTACACTGGATCAACTCACACAAAATTTCAGCACTCTAGGTGTCATAGAACTGACAATATTCGATAATATTTTTTTAATTCGTATGTGAGGTACCACGTCCACTTTCCCAATACCGTCCATTTTTGGAACAACTACGCACAATTTCAGCACTCTAGGTGTCATAGAACTGAGAATATTGTATTGTATTTTTCATAGAGTGGAATATGTTCGAAAATGGCTTACGAAGTTAGTATGGGAGCTACCACGTCCACTTTTCCATTACCGCCCATTTGTGGCACAACACAAATACACAAAATTACAGCACTATAGGTGTCATTGAACTGACAATATTCAATAATAGGTTTTAACATCGTATGGGAGGTGCCACGCCCACTTTTCCAATACCACCCCTTTTTTGGAACAACTGTGCAGACTAATAATTGGTGAACTTTCACAAAAATTCAAGACTCTCGCTGCAACAGTATTCCGAAAATGCTAATAAATCCCCGATTTGTGTGGGAGGTGCCACGCCCACTGAAAATATCAAAAAATTATATAGCCTATTTTCACCACCGGTTCAACATGAACATACTGTGAAAATTTCAAGAAGATCGGTCCAGTAGTTTATGCTGTTATAAAGAGCAAACAAACAAACTTACAAACACAGATTCATTTATATATACATATATAGATTATCGATGAAATAAGGTTCTCTTCTAAAAAATAATTTGGGGTCCTGAAAAGGATAATTTTTTGATTTTTTTTAATTTTTGATTTGATCTGGGATATTGTTCTGGCTCAAGATCATTTTGCATCTATATTTAATAGAATGCAAATTTATTTACAAATGGCATGGTGACATTTATTACTTGGCTGCAGACTATCACTATCATGATTTCCACCCTGTCAAAGGTTTTGTCAAGTGGCTTCGCAGCGACACTTCAACATCAAACCAGGGCTCTTTAAGGAAATGATTCTCACAAACGAACGAGAAGCACTACTCACTTGCCGAACATGCGTTTAAAAAAATCGCACCAAGTAATAAAGTACAGATGCCATCTTACAAGCATCTCATTGAGTTGCAGGTATAGTTACCTAGCAATACTTGTTTTAGTTTTTTCATTTGTATTTTTTTTTTCGTCTGTAATCAATATTTGATTTAATGAAATAAATCTCATGGATTGGATATCTTTGGCGACACACTTGACATGGATGACGCACAAGTTGACTTCACAAGCAAGGCAATGACGGCGGAACTCTGGAAACCCAAATCTGAATCTAATAATGCCAAATAATCGTCAACTGTTCTTTGGGACTGACTCTAAAACTAATCTTAATGGATCTGTCGTTTGACAACGGTCTGACGAAATTATGATTTATTTCATATAATTATATTCTAATGTTTCCATATGTGAAAACTGCGCAATTTACTTCAGTGGTGTTATGTAACATTCTTCATGCAATTAATATTTAAATCAATCTTGCAAATTATAAAATAGAATATTTTAATTAGGGCATATGAAACATGTGTTTGTTAAGTCCAAGCCAACAACTGTAAATCGGGAGCATACTTACATCAGTTGCAACGAACAGAACAGCACCATGACGCCTCGGTGCTGGATCGGTCTCTCGATCGATCGATAGCCACAATCTCAATGTCATGAACATGGGCCGAATAGAACGGATGTGGTATGATTTATGCGATGTATTGAAAATTCCCGTTTTATACAATTTGAATTACAAATTCACTGATTGACATAATTCATAATTCTAATCACTAGCATACCAAGTGTCAGTATGTACTTACACATACTCGTATGTATTGACAATACTCGCAATATATTTATTAACTGTCAAAGTCATTTACATTAACGTGGAAAAATCAAAGAGACGAATTTCAAAATTTCATTCAGTTTGATTGCTTACGTTTTCTGTTCAATCATTTTGTTTAATCAATTTGATAGTGAAATATTTGCAGTTTTTTATTTCGAAACTCAAAACTGATAATTTTTTGTTTCGTTTGAAAAATACGTTAGCAGTTTTTGTAATAATTCCTCCGCTCAGGCACGTTTGTATTTAATTGCAAAGCAGTCTTTTGAACTTTTATAAATTGTATCAGCTAATTATCAATTAAAACGTACTTATTACGATTCGCAATGAGTCGTCCTATTTCAAGATGATTTTGAATAAATCAAATTCAAAATGTAATAATAGATTTGCTTTGTGCCATCAATAAATGGCGTTTGTAATTGCACCTACGCCTTAAAAATTCTATCGAGGCTGATGTCCGCTTTAAGTATTTATTGGACACAATGGACACAATGTACAATCTCTTCTCTAGTCAACCCAAACACAGCTATGATATTCCGAAAACTGACACGCAGATCGTGTATCCTTTTCACACACATTCAAGTGCCTCTCAGTATTTAATTGCCTACACCTTGAAAAATAATGCTGTCCAATCTATCAGCCCTGTTTTTAAAATTGGACTTTGGCTTAGAAACTTCTCTTCTTAGATCGAATTACTCTTAGATCGTATAAATGCAGAGATTGCCAACGCAAAAGTTTTCCGCCTAATGATGCGGAACTAATTTTTATTCCTCTTCATCTCTCTTGAAACTTTTCCCGCGCTCTTCGAACATCTGCCGGAATTAATGTGGCTCTATCGTTCTCTATCTATTCTTTGGGGAGGTTTCTGAAACCCTCTTATGGCCTTCTTAATCTGTCATTGGGGTACGGACGAGTAGGGTAAGGTGTGGCTTGTACTGTCTACTTGACATTGTGTCTCCCTACACTCAATCAGGAGCGTTCGCATACAGGTAACAACCCAAGCTTGTGCTTACTGTCATATCAGCTAAAATAAATGATATGCCCTTTGCATTGCACAGAGCGATGTCAGCTATGTACCCTTGTAGTATATTAGACAACTTTCTTTATGTATAACTAACGTAACCTCCTATATACGGGCGAAAAGACCGATTTTGTATTAAAGAAGCGGGAGCGTGGAAATCTATCACCAATGTAGTAAATAAAGCTCTTAAAGCTTAAATAGAAAAATTACACGCCAACTTATACAACAAAATTACTAGGGTTAAAATTGGACCATGTATTTTGGAAGATCAATCTTTTTTGACCAAAAGTATGGGTATTTCGGTAGAACACGGTAAACAAAAAATAAAAGTTGGATATTTTTGTAAAATTTTCATTTTCGCGAGAGATATGGTGGGACTGGACATCAAAAAGTGATAATCCCGTGAATGGTCATCTAAAGTATAACGAGTCACATAGAAATTTTTGAAGAATTTGTTCTCTTCCCTCTAATAAATAACCGCAGACCGATCTGTCTGTCTGAAGTCAGTTTAAGCAGCCTTTACATTATCTGCGGGCGGACTGAATGCACGTGATGCCACAATGCTCTGAACGAATGCTTTTTATCTGCGGAGGCCTTTAGGTCAGCAGTCTCTATAAAACTAAAACTAAGTAACTACTATAAAAAACAAGTAAGGAAAGGCTAAAGTCGTGCGGGCCGACTATATGATACCCTCCACTTTCTACCTTGGGGAAAAAGTGAAATCGGGAACGATTTTTGTATGGGTACTATATCATGAACCGATGTGACCTACTTTCACAACGTAACATATAACGTGTTCTGCTAAATTAAATCCAAATCTGTAATACATTTAAAAAAGTTAAATCGGAAAGGACATTTGTATGCGGGTTGTATTAAAACCTGAAAAGATGTGGCCCACATTCACTACAGGTTTTTCTATTTGAAATATGTATAATGTATTTTTGTCAAATTTTGAAGAACATCGGCTATATGGTTTCTAGAGAGGAAAAAGTCAAATTGGGAGCGACATTTGTATGTCGGCTATATATAAATCTGAACCGATTTGCTTCATATTAAATAGGGTTCGTCATTGTACCGCAAAGCTCACTTGAGGCAATTTTCGTTAAGATCGGATAATAATTGCGACCTGTAATTTGATTACAAGAATAGATGGACAGGCAGAAAGACATGGCAAAATCGATTCAAAAAGTCAATCGGAATACTTAACAATGAGTCTATCTACACATAATGCCCTAGTGGAGGGTATAAATATATTTTTCTAACATAGGAAGTCTGTGCTATTCATGAACTTCCTTAATTTAATTTGAACTTATTTGTGGGAATAGCAAAAATCTAATTTGCAGATTTTTGCTATTCCCACAACACCAGCTATTCCTGCTGTTTTGATAGATAATATGTTTTCATTCTTTATATCGTCACCTGAAATGCAAAACGAAGTTTTCACGAGAAGAAAAATATGTTCAATTATAAAGTTCGCATTGTGTTAATAAATTCTAAAGTTTTGGACTTAGAGGACTATCATTTTCTGAGAGTATGTAGTTTAATCATATTTAAAACTTTAATAAATAATCGTTATAAAATCGGAGAAGTCTAGAATATTGTTAAATGTACCGTAATTAATACTAAACTCAATTTACCTTTTTTGTCTTTTTGCATTGCAGGTGGACGATATACTATCATATTGCGATTTTATTTTCCGAAGCTGGCAACAACCCAACTTCATCATCACGAAGTTAAGGAAAAATACGTCGGTTATATTGCATCCCATTCGCCATCCCGTATACGTTTCTGACTCAGCATGAAACTAAAGTAAAATGTATTGCGCTGGTTTCGCCAATTTGCACCAGTCAGTAAATTATCTTAACCCATTAATTCCCAAGATTTTTTAAGAAAATATTTCAATATTTTTATTAAAAAAATTATAATAATAAATTCATCTTTTTAAGGAATGTGACTACAGTGAGTAAACCAATTTGTATGCTTACCAGAAAACCCTTGGCTGACATTTTCTTAAGTTTTATTAAAAATTACACTATTTGTTAACTACACTGCTTATTAAGATTATTATTAAGATTATCTCAACGATCTCATTCAAGATAGGAATTGCAAAAAATGTAGATTTTTCTGAAGAAAATGTAGAATTACACTTTACATGAATTGTCATTTGTACTCTCACCTTCTTAAGACTCCGGTGTAAACAAACAGTACGTTAATTGTCGACAAATGTGTCTTGTGATGTGTCACCAATTCTTTAATTTCCCTATGCTCAAGCGAGTACAGTGGGAAGGAATGGGTTAACATGTAGTGGTATTTTTATATTTCTTAAAAATACATTGTCCCATCGCTAGTGACAGTGATGCACAGTGCATGCACAAAATACATATTTTATGCCTTCGAAATGTTATTAACACGATTCCTATTTGATAATAGCAATTTCCACATGAAAACTTTTTATTAATCTTTGTTCTTCTAAAATTTCAAATCAGGAAGATGTATTGATTGTGATTCTTCTAAAATTTAAAATCCGACAATTCTGACCTACAAATATAACGCAGTTGCCAGATGACTTTTTTCATTGTCCGCAATTTAGCCAAATCCCCAATGATCCCCAAATACAAAGTATTCGACCAATTCAAAAATTCGTCATCAACGAATCCTAAATATTCTAATCATGCTATTTCGTGAACTAGCTCCGTACTTAAAATTGCAGCACATTTGGTTCTAGACCACTTAAAGATTTCAAATGAATCAAGCAGTAACTCAATACTATGGCTGTTTTTCTTTAAGACTGGATAACTAAGCTGCGACAACAAAAATCTTAATAAAATTTTAAACTTTCACTCAAAATAAAAAATTATTTTTTAAAATTGTCGCCAAAAGCAATATCAATGAGTGTGTGAAAACAAATTTTGAAAAAATAATTTTGTGTTAAACATTTTTGACTTAGCCTGGATAATTATCCAATGTAAGTCAAAATGATGGATATCGAGGCTAAGTCCAATAAAATCGACACAAAATATTTTTTTGAAAATTTCTTTTGATACATATATTTTTATATTGTAGTTGGCGACAATGTGAAAAAAGAATTTTTTATTAAAAAATTTTTGTTAACGTTTTCGTTATCGCAGCTTGTTATGAGTAAACAATTTTTTGCTTAATGAGTAAATAAAAATAACTTTGAGTAACTTTTATGTATTAAATTTAAGTGAAACAAGTAGGAAAGGTTAAAGTAGGACGCGGCCGACGCTGTCTACCCCATTGCTGTCTACCCAAGGTAAAATATAACAGATAAACATTTGGGAATAGCATTTGCATGGGGTCTATATCTAAATCTGAACCGATCTTACCCGCTTTCACTACAGGTGTTTTAGTTGGATTATAAGGTGTTGTGCCAAATTTGAAGAAAATTCGGTAAAATATGTGGTTTCTAGAGTGGAAAAAGTGAAAACGGGATCGACATGTGTATGGGGGCTATATCTAAATCTGAACTAATTTTCTTCAAATGAAATAGCGTTCGTCCTTGATCCACTAAACTTACTTGTGCCAATTTTTGTTGAGATTGGACAATAACTGCAACTTGTACTTTGATTACATCAAATCGACTCAGAAAGTGATTCTAAGCCGATCTGTATAATAAACGATGGGTCTAACTCGTTTCCATTTGGGTGTTACAAACAAATGCACAAAGACATAATACCCTAGTGGAGGGTATAATAAACATAAATGGAAAATGTCATGCTTGGTGCGAAATAAATACCAAGCCACTTGATTTTTTAGTGTGAATGTTTGGCTTCGAGTACTGTAATTTTTATACAAAATACTAGGTACCCGGCGTTGCGCGGCTTCATTTTTCTCCAGTCCCCTAGTTCGAATATTTTGGAAGATAAAATGTGTAATTTTTTATAGTTTTAAAATATTTTTTTGTGTGGGAGGTACCACCCCTTTGTCCTATCATGACCTAGTATATCCAGGAACCATCCTCTGTCCAGAAGTTAGATACAGTAAAATTTTCATGCGAATCGGTCCACCAACAGACACACATTGATTTTTATACCCTCCACCTCCAGGATGGGGGTATATTCACTTTGTCATTCCGTTTGTAACACCTTGAAATATTCATCGGAGACCCCATAAAGTATATATATTCTGGGTCGTGGCAAAATTCTAAGATGATATAGCCATGTCCGTCTGTCCGTCTGTCTGTCTGTCTGTTGAAAGCACGATAGCGGCCGATCGAAATGAGCTAGCAGGTTCAAATTTTTCCTACATGTGTCTTATGGTTGTAGATCGGTTGGGATTGAAAGTGGACGAAATCGGCCCAGAGGGAAAATTTTTTCCCTCAGAAGGACTGAAAATACCCCTAATATTTAGAGTATTTCAGCATGTTTTTTGAACATATTAGCTTGTATTTACTTGATATTTCCAATGCGCATTCCCTTTGTAGCACCATAGAGTGATTTTTATTTGTAGGGGGCGAAATGGGACAAAAAGGGATAAAAATGGTACCTATCAAACGACAACAGATAGAAACACGAAATTCGGCGTGTACATTCCTCTAATAGAGTAGATACATAATATAAAGTATTTTTTCTAAATTCGTACTTTTAAGGGGTTAAATGGGGATAGAGGGATAAAAATAGTACCAACCTAACGGCTGCACCTAGAATAATGACACGTAAAATAAAAGAACTTTCCAAAATTCGTACTTTTTGGGGTTCAAGTGGTAAAAGGGGATAAAAATAGTACCTATCAAATGACAGCAGCTAGAATCATGAAATTCGGAGTATACATTCCTCTGACTGCGTAGACGCGAAAAATAAAACGTGTTTTCCAAATTCGTACTTTCAAGGGATACAATGGCTACAGGGGATAAAAATAGTACCAACTAAACGAATACAGCTAGAATGATGAAATTCAGTGTGTACATCCCTCTAATTGTGTAGATACGTAAAATAAAGATAGTCGTACTCTTGAGGGGGCAAAATTGGAAAATGGGGATAAAAATGGTACCAACAAAATGGCCGCTGATAGTATCATGGAATTGGGTATATACATTCCTCTGACTGAATAGCCACGTAAAATCTTTTTTTTCAAATTCGTACTTTATTTAGTTGCTTTTACGACAAAAAATGGTAGAATCATGAAGTTGTCTTGTAATGCGTACGTGAGAGATAAGGTATTTTCAAAATTTATACTTTTGAAATTAAAATAGGATGGAAATACAACAAACCAAACGACTGAAGCTGAAAATACACTCTCTATCCCCAATTTTTAGGGTATTTATGATTGCTCCCTTATATTTACTTTATGAATTGAAGTATTATATCCATTATATATATAGTATACAAATATTGGTAGCCTTGGATTATTAATTAAATTTCTTACTTTCATACAGTTAAAATTTGTTGCGGACATTCCTCATGTAGCTTGGAAGCACCACAAAGAAAATAAAAGTTTTAGCGGGCGAATTGGGACAAAAAGGGATAAAATATGGTACCAATGATACAACAACAGTTAGAATCATGAAATTCGGTGTGTAAAATAGAGGGATTTTTCGAAATTCGTACTTTTAAGGGTACTTACCCATCATATCTCAGTTGCTACTACCCTAATGTACCACTCTAATATCAGAAAATTAAAGCTCGCATAAAATCATGAATCATGCTTGAGCTCAATGACTTCAAAGACAAAAAAATCGGCCTCGTCGAGACAAAAACATCGATGTATCACACTTTAAAATCCGTTTATAAATGCAGAAGTTATATAGAAAAATGTAAAAGCGCGACCCCTACGTTCGGCATAAAAAAATAAAAAAAATTTTTTTTGAAACTACCTTTCAATAATACTTCATATTCGAAGGTGTACGGCGAACTTTTTTTTTTGAGGTACGCCCTAGTGTACATCCCTCTAATTGCATAGACACGTAAAATAGAGGGACTTTTCGAAATTCGTACTTTTAAGGTATATAATTAAAAAGAGGGATAAACATGGGACCTACCAAACCGCTGAAGTTTGAAATCATGAAATTCGGTGTATACATTCTGACTATGAAGACTCGAAAAAAGGTTTTTTCGAAATTTGTAAATTTGGGCGGAGAATGGGGGCGAATGGGGATATCTTTAAAATTTATACTTTTCTTATCACTTTGTCTGTATCTGAAAATGCTTCTTTCTAATGGCGACTGACAATCGCCTAATATTTAGGCATGTTCACTTTCACAATTTCAGCATTTTATTTATATATAGTAGTCGATTTTAAACAGTGCGCGTAATTATACATTATAGTTTGAAATATTAAACAAATATAGTAATCTGCATAAAAATAGCACAATTTTCGTAATATGGTACTGTGCTTCTATGTAAAGTCGACATCCTTTAATCTGCCGGTAATACTGTGGAATGCACTCCGTTGTGGAGGGTATATAAGATTCGGCCCGGCCGAACTTAACGCCTTCTTACTTGTTATATATAGGTATTTCCGAATCGTTGCAATTATGAACAATACCTAGAAAATATTATAAAAACAAAACATATTTCGTGTAAAAATAACAATAAGAATGTATATTGTCTTGTTGGATGAAAGCTAATGTTTATAGGAATGTGTAGCCTGATTAATTGTATTCAGCCTACCATGTGCATAATTTATAATATTAATTCTTATTGGTTTTATTAATTACTTTATTACGATTCCTTGTTTGTCAATGATATTTTCTTTTTACTATCTTTATTATAATTTTTCTTTTCTGACTTAAAGCCAGCGAAGCTTTCTAAAGATGGTCAATCAAGTAATAAATGTCACCGCGATATTTATAAATTAAAATCCGATTCAAATCAAATACTAAATATTTCTACAAAATTCTTCTTCTTGCAAGCCTGAACACAATTGGCCTGTTCCCCAATTTCTTGGTATAACATTTATCTCTATCTCTGTGTGCCAATTACTGATGCCAATTGGGGCAACGTTTTGCGTCACCGGGTTTCGGGATATTCATAAATATAAGTGCTGAACAACATAACATCACTAATTAAATGTCATCCCTGAAATTAGGGTGAGTGAATTTCCATATCAGGTAACTTCCGTACATGAATCGACTATATGTTTGAACAATTCTCAAAGTAATCTTGAAACAGTCGGGGAGCATCAGATTTAACACGTATTACAATTTAATTAGTAAAGTCAAGTCAAGTATTGAAATCGTTACAAAATCTGAGTTTAATCGAGATAAGAAGGGGAATATTGAATACATTATTGCTGTGTTGTGCAGTGCAGAGCAGTCGATTAACAAATCGAAATGTAAGCATTTCAGATGCAGATAACGACTCGTGCCCACAGTGCCCCATGGTTATGTTGAGGTGACAAAATTCGATTTTTACTGTGGTTTCGGTTTCATTTGCTAGTGTTAATGCGTTATCGCCGAACAAATGTTGTTCTAATGTTAAAAGATCAAATACATTACAGAGAACATTGCACTGGACAGTTGCCAAACGATGGACGGACGGACGGACGGATGGATGGATGAGATTGATCAATCTATCCGTCGATCGATCGATCGTTTTTCATTCTCGCCTAGCATTTACGACATTTACATCTAATCAAACGAATAGTCTTGTTACACTGATAACGTAGTGCTGCAGTGCCGTTCAGTGCAGTGCAGTCATTGACAACCTGTTGGCGTTTTGATTGGTTTAATCATATGAATCGGAATCATGCATGTGTGTGGTGCCGGCGTGCCAACTGGTAAGCGCCGAAATGTTATCGCCGCCAGCCAATTACAGGACAGAAATAAACATTTTAAATGCGCATAATTAAATGTTAGCAAATTATGCAAAAGACACACAGTGGGTCCACACAAAAAAAACATGACATGGCCAAGTCAGAAGAATCCTGTACACATACTCGGGGAAATCCTTGATTTTTCTGTAGGACATGAAGTGGAGACTGGGACTGACATTGTGCTACACCTACTGTGTCTTTATACCCTCCCATAGGGTACTAATAGGAAGACCTATAGATTAAAGATTTACAACAACAACATTTTATAATCGAACTAGAAACACCTATGGTGAAAGTGGGTAAGATCGGTTCAGATTTAGATATAGTCCCCATACAAATGTCGCTCCCGATTTCACTTTTTCCGCCTTAAAAACCGCATATTGTTCCCGATTTTCTTTAAAATTGGCACAACGTCTTATAATTGAACTAGAAAGACCTATGCTGAATGTGGGTAAGATCGGTTCAGATTTAGATATAGCCCCCATACAAATGTCGCTCCCGATTTCACTTTCCCGCTTTAGAAACCGCATATTGTTCCCGATTTTCTTTAAATTGACACAACATCTTATAATTGAACTAGAAAACCTATGCTGAAAGTGGGTAAGATCGGTTCAGATTTAGATATATCCCCAATACAAATATCGCTCCCGATTTCACTTTTTCCGCCTTAGAAGCCGCATATTGTACCCGATTTTCTTTAAAATTGGCACAACATCCTATAATACAACTAAAACACCTATGATTAAAGTGGGTAAGATCGGTTCATATTTAGATATAGCTCCTATACAAATGTTTCTCCCGAATCTTTAACCGATTTTGGCCAAACTTTACATATTATATTTCACCAATAAACATACATGGTGATAGTGGGTCACATCGTTCCAGGTTTCAATATACCCCCATACAAATGTCCTTTCCGATTTAACATTTTTTGTCAAACACATACATTTACAGGATTCAAAAATCCTTCCCGATTTCACTTTTTTACCGAATTGAATTGTAGTGATATAGAAAGAGGGGTGTATCATATAGAAGGTTCTTTAGCCTTTCCATACTTGTTTGGGAGATGCCCATATGTCCATACTTTAATATAACCCAAATGGGCCCCATTCTGCAGCTCTAGAAACTACATCTTACATCGGGTCTTCATCAAATTTTGCAGATCATTATATGTCTCAACTACGAATACTTACTGTGAATGAAAATATATAGGCGCATGCACAGGCCACAAGTGTTGTTATAGGCCCCCTTCAAATGTCCGTCCGATTAATCCTATTACCGCTGTATAATCTGTATCTTTATCAATTTTTCCATGAAAAATTGGATCAATTACTTTATTATTTACCATACTCATTAAATTTGACTAAAGATGGAACTATATGAACTACATAAAATTGCTCCCATGAAATACCTGGGTTTAGTAATCAAAGCGAGGTATATACGCAGGGAGTGGTGTAGGGTATTATATAGTCGGCCCCGCCCGACTTTATCCTTTCCTTACTTGTTTTTTCTTGAAAATTTTTTACAACACCATGCATTACACCTACAAACCTCTATGTTGAAATTGTGTTATATCGGTCCATGATTTGATATAGCTTCCATCCAAATGTCCTCGAATAAAACTGACTAAGATATTTCGTCTCACTTGATGTTTTAAGGTGCCTCAAAGCATTCCAAAACAAACGGTTAAACCGACTTATATATACCCTCACTCTCAGAGAGCATATATGTATATGGAATTTATAAGAACTTTCATTTTACTTCCATACGAAAGTTATATCAGATTTATTTTAACTGAAGCGCATGCCAATTTGTGGACATACCTAAGAAATTAGGTCCAGGTATGGCTACAACTTTTGCTTGATTCCAGATTATCTTCTCGTTTACAATTTTGACCCTAAAAGTACGAATTTGAAAAATGTGCGTCTACGTAGCCTGAATTTCCCATTTCAGTCGTTTGATTGGTACCATTTTTGTCACCTTTTGGTCCCGTTTTCAACTTAGGAGTACATATTTAAAAAATCTTTATTTTGCATTCTACGCAGTCGGAAGAATGTACACACTAAATTTTTTTTTGATTCTATATCCAGTCATGTGGTCGTAACTAATGTTATTCCTTTTCCCATTTTCCCATTAAAAGAAATGATTTCAAAAAAACCCTATACTCTTCGTGTCTACGCAAATGAGGAATGTACTGAACATTGTCGTTCGTTTAGTAGTAATTGTATCCCTTTTAGTCCCATTTCACCCTATAAAAGTATAAATTTTTCCAAAATAACATTTTGGTTCGCCTTCACGGTATAAAGGAATTTTTTGAAAAAAAAATAATCGAAATGTTTTCCATTTAGTCCGATTTCGCCCATTTTCATTCCCAACCGATCTGGATGATCGGGCGATAACCTATTATCTTCAAACCGGAAAATTGCATTATCAAGAAATAAATCCTGCTGCAATTAAAATGTTTCTCAGTTTGTATGGCACGAGACAAGGTATTGATGAAAACACCAGTAACAATTTGCCTTACAAATCTCAAATCAAAATTGCGCCACACGTTGCTCATCTGCTTTGGCACGTTTGCTACATATTCATATCATTACTATTTTGTAAATAAATCTTTTGGATATCTCAATAACTATAGTTAATCCGTATATATCCAAATTCGTGATGGGCGACCTCGATCGATGTGTATGCTGAAACAAACCCAAATTCGATGTAGTTAGCTTAATGTATATGTGGGTTCAATCTCTTCTTCAATATACATTAAAAAGTTAATCAAAAGTCAATCAATCCCAAAAGCGAAATAAACCTCAATAAACTGTAGATAGCTTGTTTTTTGTGACAGACCATTTATTATTCGTTCGTCATAAATATTACAGTGAGTGGCACTAATATTCGGGTTTTATTCTCGCATTGTGAAATTACATTAATTTCAATGAAAGTTATCACTCATGCTTTAAAATTCATTTTATATCCTCCATCCACAGAATTGGATAATACTAACATTGTCATTCCTCTTTTCAGAGAAATCTATCTAAGAACATATAATGCATATACATGGTAGCTGATGAATGCTGCTGTTCAGAGAGTTCTTGATTTCAAGTAATTGTCTCCTGGTTGGACTCTATAAGCCTCATCACAATATACATGTTGCTACAATCAGAAACTGAAATAATTTTCTTTCATTGATTTATAAGGGCATACAATTGGTACCGACCAAATTAGAATAACGAAATTCGGTATGAACATTCAAAATTTGTATTTTTATGGGGAAACGGGAAGAAGAGGGATAAATTGATACCAATCAAACCGCTGCAGCTAGAATAATGAAAATCGCCGAGGTTGCGTAGACTCGAAATATAATGCGATATTTCGATACTCGTACTTTTAGGGTCATAATGGGCAAAGAGGGATAAAATTGCTGCCGACCAAATGGCTGCAGCCAGAATCATCAAATTCTCTGATTGTGTATACGCGTAAACATGAAATTCGTGTGTACAGTACTTTGTGAACGTTGCAGATGTTCGAAATTCGTACTATTCGGATAAAAATAGAAGGGAATTCGATGCAAGTTTGGAATTGAAAATGAGCGGAACTGGTCCGAAGTGAAAACTTTCTTCCCTGACAACGAATGAAAATACCCGCAATAATATCTAATATGTACGGTGTTTATAAATGTGTATTTGAAGATTGCTGCCTTTCTAAAGAATTATTTTGTTATATATAGTCAAGGACTATCAACCAATAACAAATTGTAGAAACGTAGTTTAAGTAGGCGTGGTCTTTAAAATTAACTAATTAATTTTAATTGAAAATTATAATAATGAAACATCATAATTTATTTAATAAATATCGGTAATCTGTCGGTAATACTGTTGAATGCAATCCATGTCGGAGAGTATAAAAGATTCGGCCCGGCCGGACTTAATGCCTTTTCATTTGTCCTTATTTTAAAAAGGCTGTGGTTACAATTAGGAACACTTATATTTACCACCGTACAGGTAATCGGGAGCACAGAGATGTGGACATACATTGTATCAAAACAGGGACCGATAATGTCTATTTTTAAAGGCCTCTGTGATCGAAGCAAATGCCGAATGTAAAGTTGTTTTATCATATTTTCATAGAGAAATAAACAAATTTAACTAATTTACATTAATTCAAATGCTATCTTGAGATATTCGAATGCAAAGTCGCGCAAGTGCAACATTACTCGTATGAATATTTCTTTCGCATGTTTTGTTTTGATCAAAGTTCTTAAATTGACTTTTGATGTCTAAAATCTTTCAAGGAGTTCAAAGAGTCAAAAAAGAAAGGATACGGAGTTATACGACTGCTATAAACTGTAACTTTTTGCTTTGTATTTTCGCATATTTAGATGTCACGTTCGACATGGAAAAACAACATTTGTTGTTACCGTGTCTAAAGTACACGCAGAAAGATCATAAAATTTTGAGTACAAACAGAGATTTTTATACAATTAAAATAAAAAAATCTTACTGGAATATAAGAAAATTTGTGACCTTGGCACTTCTATAAAGTTGGTCACGTGCAACATCTTAAGTGTGAAAATTAAAAAAATCATACATAAATAATTTATTTATGTAAAAAATGCTTATTTGCTTATTATTTAAATCTAGATGAGCCTAAAAGGAGGCCAAAAAAGTAAAGAAGTTAAAAATCGCAGTGAAAGTTGAAAGGATATCACCTAAAATTACAAAACAGTAATTAAAACAAGTAAGGAAAGGCTAAAGTCGGCCGGGGCCGATTATATGATACACTCCACTTTCTATCGGAATACAATTCAATTCAGTAAAAAAGTGAAACGGGAAAATTTTTTGTATGTTTCCTAATCACAGGCAAATATGACCTGGTCCACTTTGTCAAATCGAGAATAATATTTGTATCGGGGCTATATCCAAACAAGTGACTAACTTTCACAATAAGTTCTTCTAGTTGAAGTATAACGTGTTATGCTCAATTTTAAGAAATTCTCTGAAAATACGCGGTTTCTGGGGGAACGAAATTTGTATGAGATCTATATGTAAATCTGAACCGATGTGACCCATTTTCATCATAGGTTATAAGTATAGTTTAAATATAAGATGTTTTGCCAATTTTGAAGAAAATCTGTTAAAATCTAGAGCGGAAAAATTCAAATTGGGAACGAATTTGTATGGGAGCTATATATAAATCTGAACCGATCTAACACATTTTTACCACAGGTGTTTCCAGTTGAAATATAAGGTGTTTTGCGAATTTTGAAGAAAAACCGTTAAAATATGTGGATTCTAGAGCGGAAAAATTCAAATTGGGAGCGAAATTTGTATGGGAGCTATATATAAATCTGAACCGATCTAACGCATTTTTACCACAGGTGTTTCTAGTTGAACTATAAGATGTTTTGCCAATTTTGAAGAAAATCTGTTGTATCTATAGTGAAAAAGGTCAAATCGGGAGTGAAATTCGTATGGGGGCTATATCTAAATCTGAACCGATTTTCTTCAAATTAAATAGCGTTCGTCCTCGTCCCGAAAAACTTCGTTGTGCAAAGTTTCGTTTATTTCTGGCTACAATTGCGACCTGTATCGTTTACAAGAATAGATGGACACACGGATATTGCTAAATCGACTCAGAAAGTGATTCTAAGCCGATCGGTATAATTAACAACGGTTCTATCACCCTTCCTTTTGGGTGTTACAAACAAATGCACAAAGACATAATACTCTCGTGGAGTGTATAAATATTGTTTGCTCTTATTATGTGAGAATAAATACATTGAATACTTCTGTTGATTAAAAAAAGTATATATTAATTGTAATTTGTAAAAGCTATAAGTTAAGTATATGGTCAAAATTAAAAACCGTTTTATTTTGACTTTTTTGTCACTATAAATGTGTACGACGGTCACGTTCGACATCATGGAAATGCCCATATATATATAAATGAATCTGTGTTTGTTTCTTCTTTATAGCTGTCTAAACTACTGGACCGATCTTCTTGAAATTTTCACAGTATGTTCATGCTGAACCGGTGGTGCAAATAGGCTATACACATTTTTGATATTTCAGCCGGCATGACACCTCCCACACAAATTGGGGATTTATACGCTTTTTTTTAAATTATCATATTCGGAGTACTGTTGCAGCGAGAGTCTTACATTTTTGTGAAAGTTCACCAATTGTTAGTCTGCACAGTTGTGCCAAAAATGGTTGGTATTGGGAAAGTGGGTGTGGTACCTCCCATACGAAGTTAAAACCAGTTATCGAATATTGTCAGTTCTATGCCACCTAGAGAGCTGAAAATTAGTGTGAGGGCATCCAGCATCAATGTGCGTAGTTGTGAAAAATGGGCAGTATTAGAAAATTTGGGCGTGACACCTCCCATACGAAGTTAAAATCCATTTCCGAATATATTCAGATTAGAGCTGTTAAATTTCGATTACGATTAGTAATCAATTACATTACTTTTTAAAAAGAATCGTAATGATTATATAATCCACTATTCAACAATTTCTGATTACTTATTGATTACGATTACAAATAACCAAAAAATAATCAGGATTACTTGCGATTACTGAAAAATAATCAAATAATAATCAAATCAAAACTGACATATATTGAAAAGTCAAAAGTTTTGACAAACAGACTACTATAACTCTCATACCGATTTCGCGAGAATCAAAAGTATTCACAAAAAATCAAAAGTAATCAAAAGTAATCTAAAATAGTCAAAAGTAAACAAGAGTAATCTTTTAAAGTAGTCGAACTCATTTATGATTACTTTTCATTATTTTTCAGTAATCGCAAATAATCCTGATTATTTTTTGATTACTTGTAATCGTAATCAATTACTAATCGTATAAAACTGAATGTAATCGTATTGTAATCATTACTTCTACTTAAAAAAAAGTAATCTAATTACTAATGATTACGATTACTAATCATTACTTAACAGCTCTGATTCACTACTGAAATTTTGTGTGAGCGCATGTAGCACCAATGTGCGTAGTTGTGCCAAAAATGGTCGTGGAACCTCCCATTCGAAGTTAAAACCTATTATCGAATATAGTCAGTTCTATGACACCTCCATTTTTGTGTGAGTAGATCCAGTGTAAATAATTGTGCAAAGATGGGCGGAAAGTGGGAGTGACTCTTCCCATACGAAATTAAAAACTGTAATTGTTTTAGAGTATATTCGACATCGAGACTCCTTAATTGTTGTGTGAGTTAATTTAATCACACCAGCTTAGACAATATACAAATGGGCGAGGTTTGAAAGATGGGGAAATTTTTATTTGAATTTTGTAAAATTACACATTTTCTTTGGAATTTCTTAGCACAATAGTAAAGAAAGGTTGTAAAAAAAGAAATATCCATTCATTAAAAGCCGACTTAATTCAAGAAAATGGAAATTATATTAATTTTTTAGTTTTTGCGTTGTATGATTAGTGAACGATTTGATTGATTTTCTATGTGTTTTGAATGTGGTATATTCGAATTCCAGATATTCGACTAAGTAATTTCTTCCTATGAAGGAAGTTTATTTTTTTGGTAGTGGAAAGGAATCACATTGAAATCTTTCAGATTTCAATATTCGAACATAAAAGCCGAATATTAACGACACTTACTGTATGTATTTCAGTCGTTTAGTTACATAGTTTGGAAGATAAATTCATACGTTCTCCCAGTATTATTACGACTTATTTTTTTCGTTGTGAGCCACAATGCGGCGTCTTTTGTTTTTGTTTTTGCATGTATTTGGACTGAAAACGTGCCCGACAGGTAAACTAAAATAGACACTGCACTTTTATATTTAATTTGTACGTAATATACGTACACATGTACATACATACGTATGTGTGGGTATATAGATAAGAAACATTGTCTTATCTACGGCCATTGAAAAAGATACAACAAATCCAACAAAAAACTGAATTAAATTGTTAGGAAATGCAAGAATTTATGCAAAGCTATGCATAACGATAACGGACACACAGGTAAGCAGGCTTGCCAGCTATTTTATTTTTTCTTTGTCCCCAAACCAGGCAAAAGATCCCCAACGTAAAATGTTTTGTATTTTCAATTACCACTTTACCCGGGCAATATGGATAGGTGGAAATAATTGTGACAGTTATTATTAAGCCTTTATGTGGTCGGCGACATAAAAATTCGCTCAAAATGCTACTACTTTCGGCCACACTTAATGACTTTTTCCTCGGTGATACCTCCAGCTATGCACACTAAAGATTTCCAACATTATCGGCCTGAACAATTTTATCCCCGTGGTATGTCCAAAGTATTGGGGGATTTGTATTCCCTCACTCTACAGAGTAGGAGGGTATATATCATTTGGGGCAGAAATAGTGTAACTCATTGAAGGAGTGACTTAGTATGTTTGTACCGAATCCGTTTCATGATTTTTTAAGTTGTTTGAGCCATTCCGTCCGTCCGTCTGGCTGGCTGGTGTACACGATAACTCTCGAAAGGAGCTTACTTAAAACTAAGATCGAATATAGGGCCAGAAGGTGCGTAGCAATTGGTGTTAGAGATACGCGTGAATCACGCGTGATCGTGTGCAAAATTTATTTTACTCACGTGAGCGTGCGTGATTAATTTTTTTTCCTTCGTGAACGTGAGTCAAGAACCACTCACGTGCCCATCTCTAATTGGAGTATGACAAATGCCTAATACTCCAATGTTAAATTAAAACACATATAACTGCCACTCGAATTAGCTGTATTTTGGTATTTATTAAAGTTTTTATAAAATATAGCCGGTTTTACCACGCCCCTTCTAGTACCTCCCATACGAATCGCCCAAACCCATGTAAAATTAAAGCTCTTCTAATTTCTACACGAGTGATCGTAATACACTAAAATTTGATATTTGACAATGTTTTTATAGTCGTAATACCAACATGAAATACGGGCAACATTGCCACACCCCTTCTTGTACCACCCACACAAATTTATATAAGCTACGCATAGTCGACATCAGTTGCAAGAGGGGAAAACTCGCTCTTTGTATGTTAACTTACAGAAAGGCGAGCTATGCCATAGAACAGCAATAACATTCGCTTCTGCAAAGTGCAATTGTTTGTCGTTATTTTACTGTTTTATAGGGCTTTCCTAAGAAATTAAAATACATTTCAAACATTTAGCAATCAACCAAATATACATACTTCGATTTCGTGTATATTTTGAGTGTATCCATTGTTTTTCTTATTTTAATTTTTTGCTGTAAAAAGCTAACATGGCTTTAACATCAACATTCGCTTTTATTCATCAACGTTGCGCCGGTAATAACAGACAAAGAGCTAGTTTTTCCCCCCTTTTGTATATTTACGCTCTTTGATATATGTAGCATATGCATGGAAAGGAAGCGAGGTAGACCCATTGTTTATTATACCGATCGACTTATAATCACTTTTTGAGTAGATTTAGCAATTTCTGTCTGTCCGTCCGTCTGTCCACCTATCAAAGTACAGGTCGTGATTAATGTCCGGCCCAAGTAAGTTTTGTGGGTCAAGGACAGACGCCACGTATTTCAACTAGAAACAATTATATTTTAAATGGGTCAAATTGGTTCAGATTAATGTATAGCTCCCGTACAAATATGAAAAAAGACCCAAATTGTGTTTTTGGATAATTTTTTCTTATATTTATATATTACTAGCTTTTTGTACCCGGCGTTGCACGGGTTTTCTTCTTCCTTATGTATGTAACTTTGTATGCTCGCAATTTTTGTTTTGTATATTTTTACTTCTGTAAATTAGGATAAAATAATCTTATTTAATTAAATTCATAAGTTACGTTTTTAGAATATAAAAACTATAATTTTTTCAGTGTTTCATATAAGAAAATAAAACATTTAAAAGAAACATTTATTAGAGAGTTAATTAATTATGGTAATTATTTCTATAAATGTATTTTGTGTCTATTAGTTAAGTTAGTCAGTATTTCATTGGAGTGCTACGGGATACACGATATTTAAAATTTTTCCACCTTGTTCAAGTACATTAAAGTTTCTGGGCTCGTGAGTAAGCAACATATAAGTGACCATGTGAAAAACATGGATTTTCCAGATTCAATCCACAAACTTCAAGTGATTGTCCCTGTGCTTTGTTTATATTCATCGAAAATGCTAGGCGAATCAGAAACTATAGTCGCTTGAAATCGGATGGTATATCGGTGGGAATCATCGGAATGCGTGGTATAAGGACATCTTTTCCTTCTGATTTTCCATTTAAAATCGTTGCTTCAATGACGTTGGGCATTAGTCTCCTGACAAAAATTCTAGTACAAATGCACAATCGAGGACTAACATTCCTAAGGAGTATTATAGGTGAACCAATTTTAAGAGATAACATATGCGGTGGAATTCCTGGAAGGTTCAAAGAATTTAGAAATTCAATTCGATAGTTGACATCTTCATCCGCATTCATGATACTGTCTATCCATTTGTAATGTGTGTAATCACCTAGAAATTTGTTCCAGAATTAAATTATTGATTGGATGAACATCGTTGTTTTTTGCAGCCAATATAGCACGGACGTAAAACCATTCTCTGTTTCCATAGTTTGTGGTAATTTGTGGGAAGACTTCCTCGATTAATTGCTGAATTGATTCCTGAATGACATTTTTTGAAAATGTAATACTCCTTTTCACTGCATCAACTGATACTTTTCCATTACCAACATCCATCCAACGAAAAATTAGCTGCAGAGTCAGCGTGATGCAGACGTACACGCATATTGGTGGTCACATTAATTTTTTGTACATATCGCCATCGATGCGGGTGCTGATTTTGGAAGTCTCCAGCTAGTAAAATAAGAGTTCCATCTAATGGTTGTGTATATCACATACATTAAAACTTGAAGTGTCCGATTAAGCGCTTGTAGGGATTTCTTATGTGCCATGGTCCAGTCATCTCACACAATCAGCTTGCATGTTTTGACCATTTTCGCCATGCCTGAACTTTTGCCAATATTATCGAAAATTGCAATTCCATGGCAATTTCAACGCTGAATGTGCCTTTCGTCCTCCATCCAATAATGTAGCAGCAATACCGGGGGATCAATAGCTAATGATATCCCATTTTGAGAGCGGATTTGCGCTAATACCAAACTGATGAGAAAGTTTTTAACTGTGCCTCCTGGTACATCGAGAAAAAAAGGCCGCCGCTGTCATTTGTTACTGCAGTTATTATTTTGTCAAAGGCCCCTTGTTGCTTTGCAATTAATAGAGGTTTTTTGTTGCGACAAACAAACGCAAGTCTTCAACATTGAATTGCCGTTCTCTTAGCAAATCTCGATCAGTAATGGCAATGGTAGAACGTTCAGGCACCACCATTCCAAGTTGATTAAGAGATTTATTGCTTATGGCTAGGCATATGTCTTAAATTTTTATCAGCGTATCGTTGAAAATGTTAATCTCAAAAATATAGAATCGTAACGGTGCGATAATGATGCTAAATGTCCTCACTCATATCCTCTTTGAATTTTTCCCACAGGTCTTTTGAGTTAGATGGTGAGCAAGTTCTTAATATTGTCGCAAAAAACGTTCGTATCTGGTGAGGATGACAGCTGACAGAAGCATACATTAATGTGGTCTCCCAGTTTCTGACACGCCTCTCTCAACTGCTCTTAAATTTGAAACTGAAGTGGGTCCTCTCACGTTAACTAATAACATTCTGCGTTGTTTGGGTGTACGGTATAAACATGCCCATTTGTCGTGTCTTCCCCTATTATAGCCAGAAAACATACCCTTTCCACAGGCTAGATACAGTAAAATTTTCAAGAGAATCCGCCATTCGTTACGTGTTTTGTGATAATTTTAATATAAAGTTGGTGTGGGCACTCTCACGTCCTTTGGTATCATGACCATTGTATTCAAAAACTATCCTCTGTTCAGAAGTTAGTCACAATAAAATTTTCAAGAGAATCCGCACTTCGGAATGTGTTTAATGATAGTTTTAAAATATAGTTTGTGTGGGCGGTGCCACGCCTCTTTGTCCTATCATGACCTATCCTACCCAGAAGCCATCCTCGGTCCATATGATAGATAAAGTAAAATTTTCAGGCGAATCGGTCCACCGGTTTGGCGTCCTATACGCAACATACAGACACACATTGATTTTTATATATTAGATATTATATTATTGGAATGTTTTCAATCACCTCTTACTTATTTTTCCGAAGGGCTATGTACACATTTTCAGATGTATTTTGGCATTATTAACTTAAAAACCATATTAAAAGATATATGAATATATTTTTTTAAGTTTGTTACTAAAATTTCAATGTTCGAAATTACCTTGTTAGTATTTACATTTATAATTTATTATATTATATTTATTATCTATAGCTATATATATAAAAGAGTTGCATTACTGACTGACTGACTTAACATTGACCAGCCCCCAGACCAAACGGCTGAAGCCAGGGTTATGAAATTTTCAGGGTAGTTCCCAAATATGACGTATATGTCGAATTTCGTACTTTAGGGGGTAAAATGGGACAAAAAGGTATAAACATCGAACCTTCGTCCTGGCTAAACGGCAGTAGCTAGAATCATGAAATACGGTGTGTTCCTTGCAATGGCCATGAAGACGAGCTACAAATAAGGATTTTTCGAAATTTGTACTTTTAAGGGAGGAAAGAGACAAAAAGGGATACATTAAGTATTGTAGCTATATTCGTGAAAAACGGTATTTACATTTCTCTGACAACGTAGACTTGCAACATAAATGGATTTTTCGAAATTTGTAATTTAAAGGGGCGAGCGGGACAAAAAGTGATAAAAATGGTACCAACTAAAATATTGCAGCTAGAATCGTGAAATTTGGCATGTAAATTCCTTTGACCATTGTGAAGCGCAGTAAAATTGGATTATGCGAAATTTATTCTTTTTAGGGGGTGCGCGGGTCAAAAAGGGATAAAAATGGTACCAATTTAAGTATTGCAGCTGTAGTCGTTAAATTTGGTGTGAAAATTCCTCGGACAACTTAGAAGCGCATCTAAATGGATTTTTAAAATTGGGTGAGCGGGATACAAATTGTACTGAACTGTATTGAACTGAAGTATTGTAGCTAGAATCGTGAAATTTGGCGTGTACATTCCTCCGACCACGTAGGCGTGCAACATAAATTGATTTTTCGAAATTTGTACAGTTAAGGGGTGAGCGGGACAAAAAGGGATAGAAACGGTACCTACTACAGTATTACAGCTAGAATCGTAGTAAAATTGAAAGTGGCTTTTTCGTGTGCGAAGCAGCGGGAACTAACAGACTGTGTGGATTTTAAAGTCATATTACTTTTGATTTTAAATAATTTAAATAAATAAATATTATCTTCATTAAAAATGGATTCATGAAACAAAGTTCTGAGTGACGATTTTAAATTTTTACAGATCTACAAGGTTCTAAGTGACACATAGAACCTTGTAGCTTCTAGGTATTGGCTAAATAAATGACCATCAAAGTTCTATCAATTTTTTGGAACATGAAATTCTAGAAAACTAGAAGTTTAATAAGGGCTATACTTCAGGTTTAAATTACTTGATCAAATTTAAAAAAAATATTAATTGTCGCTGGCAAAATAAAATTACATGTAACAACTGGAACATATTAAACTTTGATTAGCGTTGCAATGATGCTATTAAATTCCAGCATTTGAAAATAGCATTTTGCATAAAAAAGAGATGTCACAAGATGTTGACAAATATTTTAAAAATATACAATTATAATGTAATTAAAGTTGGCATAATAAAAATAAATATTTACATTTATTTTATTTACGTTTCTAAAAAACGTGTATACAAATACTAAGCAGAGTAAACGTTCCCTGCGTTGCCGGCCTTCGACCGCTTGAAGATTTTGCCTCTAGGTTGTGTTACCAGAGTGAATATTTCCATCGGTCTGCCTTAAAGAATTTGGGGTTATGTCCGGGCACCATATACAACTGTAACAAATTCAAGATCAATCTTCAATTCAGGGAAAACTATGAACTTCATTCGATGAAAACCTGACTATGTTTAATTTTCAAAATATTTAGATCATTTTCTAAATGAATTAAGTTATTAAAAAAGCAAGTCTAATAAAACTGTTAACTACTTGACATTTCCCCATAAATCGCGAAGTATTTTGTGATCCCCTTGCTAATGTTAAATGCCCTAATTTGGCTACAAAATCCCAAATTCTGACAACATGTTGGTATGTGAGAACCCGAACAGACGAAATGATGCAATATTTATGAAAATTTAAAGCATGCAACAAATCTCTGTCTCTTTCGGCTTTATTTTGCATCGGAAGCACAATTTACGCAAAAAAAAATCAACACAACACTCTGCCCCTCAAAAGAAAATGCCACACAAATGCCAACGTAAAAGAGAACAAACCTCACCTCAGTGAGAAGGTTTAAGAGAATTCTCGTTCTCTTGATCAGTGGCGCTCGGATGTACGACAGAAGGAACGATCGACCGAATGAACGAACGAACTGTCGTCCATGTGAATTGATATGAATTAGAACACGACTTGCTTTCAGTGCCGTATTTGCGAGTGAGTGTGCGTGTGTGTACGAGTGGATGACTTTCTCACCATTAAATCATAATAAATAAATTGTTTAAACAATTTCATTAGCCATTCATTCATACGGCAGTCGGCCACCGGTCAAGTGTAATTATATCGCTCTCATAACTCGCATACCGTAGTCGTGTCGCCCATACCACATACCGTACAACAAGCGGAGACGTTCGAATCATTTGAATTTTGACGTCGATCTGTGAATGTGAACTTTGTACAGAATTTCTGATGAAAGTAAAAATCCCGGTCGTTAAGTGTGGCGCTAAGTCATAAAACACAATTAAAACAAATACATAATAATAATAAAAGAATTGGAAAAATAATAAAAACAGAAACAGAACCAAAAAAAAAAAACAATTAACCAAAATAATACTAAAAATAATTGTGAAAATGATTGTGATTTTATTACAATTTAATTAATTTACCGCACGCGCTTGAAATACTTATTTCCGTACAAACGTCTGTGAAGAAAGAGACTCTTCCACAACAAACAATTTATAATATTAACACTTAAATTTATGTTTTTTTCGGCGATAAGTTCCCTCCTCGTTGCCTGCGCAGTTTTTCAACTGCACTAATCTACAACAATTAATAATAAATAACAAAAGTGAGTGCTTCTGAATCTTGACCTCAAATCTAAACGGATTCAAAACAATTCTATTATTCTGCGAAAAAATTTGGGATACTTTAATCAACCATACATCAATTCTGTGGAGATTTATTAAATGGTAATTAAAAATATGATCTATTGTCACGATAAGGAAAGCAAATAGACTTAAGCAAAATCGACAACTAGGATTTTATTTAAGAAAATTCAAACAAAATATGCGAACATAAAATCGATTAATAGGATACATTCAATTGAATTACTTGAAATCTACTACTTATGAAATCTGTGAAAAGTAAAGGTCCTCTAAGAACTTAATCTAAGAATATGCTAAAACTTAAGCATTAAGAATATTCTTTAATTTAATTAATTTAATTATTTATCAATTTAATTTAAAATATTGATTTCAATTAAGATCCTTCTACATTAAGGAACTCCTTTCATTTGTTTTTCAATAAAAATATTACTTTTTAACTTAATATTATTAAAAAAATAATAATAATAAAGTGTGGTGTTTTATTTTGCTGGCTTCACTTCACTTTTATCTCAAGTGGTAAACACTTACATCATAAACAGTCAGTCAGACAATTTATTTAGCATGGAACTCATCGATTTAGTGAGGGTACAGAGTTCGGTTATTATATTAAGCAATCGTTACGAATGATTCTGATGAAGAACCAAATGGTGACGACAATGTTGGAAAATATAGATATTCTTGTCACTAGAACATATGGGAAACATGGATCAGTTATGTAGATGAATTATCCTGTTAAAGGATACTTATATTCCGATTTGATTTAAAAAAGAATTATAGATAATCTATAAATGATCGAACGAAAGAAAATAACAAATGGAAAAGAAACTACAATTTCCGGAAATTGAAATATGAATAGAATTTCATATATGTATAATATGTTAACGGACTACTTGACACCGCCTAAACAAAATAAATTTATTTCGTCCAAATTATTCGAACTATTGAAAAATGTTCTGATATTTAGACATTTTTGTTATATACCGTCTGAGCGGGCCACACAAGAAACTCATAAAAAAATAAGTTTTACTTTTTTATTTTTGCAACCATATATCAAGATGGCGGCAACCTTTCCGCTTTATATTACAGATGGACAACAGACATATTTTGAACATAGTCTTGCAATATGTTGCTATTGAAAATGAATTGATAAATCTTATAAAAATGTTATACATTTATTCGGGCACTACAAAGATACCTTATATAAGGAAAGAGTATGATGTTATAATAATGATAGCAAAGATTTGTCATTTCTTTCCGTCGATTAATCTCATTTTAGAAGTCTATTTTCTCGCCCAATCTCCCACATTTACATTGCTCTGCCTATGCAATCATGAAATATTATTTATTTTTACAACATACAAATTAAATCAATTTCTAATGAATTTCTATCCATATTTCTTCTAGATTTGCCAATAGAAATGCTCTAAAGAAGTTAAGCGAATATCAATAACAACAACAACAACCAACTGCAAAATTCTCCAAGAACAGTGCAAATTGAATAAATCTATGATTTTAAATATACAAAGAACTAAAGCGGGATTTTTAATGTTACCCAAGAGATAGTGAAAGAAAGAAGAATTTTCCAAAGAAAAAAAGTGGTAAAAAGAACAAAAGTAATTAGTTTAAAAAAATTCACCTCAAACAACTCGAAAATTCTCAAATAATTCTGAACACAAAAGTAGATAAAAAATAAACTAAAAACAACAAAATGGCCAAATATTTTATAACATTTGTATTACTGGCGTTTTTGGCTCTGGAAAACAACAACATCTACAATCGGCTACATGCCAAATCGCAGCCCAGCGCTGAGACCAATGCCGTGACCCATTTTATGCGCCAACAACAGTATCGCCATCACACTCAGCCGCTGACGAATCATCATCCCACCCATGATCATCATCAGACGCATCATGCTCGCAAGCATGTGAAACAGCACCAACGCCACAATGCGGACAACGGCGAAGAGGAAGATAATTCCAGGCGTGATGTGGAGCGTGTAAAGCGTCACATGGAACAGCAAGTGAGACATCGCCAGGAGCACGATAAACGTTTGCATCAACGCCACCAGCAAAGGTCTGCCTACAGCGAAGAAACGCTCAAGACAATGCCACGTATATGGCAACATTTATCGACAGCCTACGATTATGAGAGTTCCGACGAACGCATGCTTGGCGATGGGCCGGTCAAGGAAAGTCTCGACTATGATTACCCCAATCCCCAAAGTCCGGTATCTGTTGAAGATGAGGGCTTCCCGAATATCGAAGCCTCAGAGGAAACTACACAGAACAAACCTGCCGACATTCGATGTCCAAAGTGTGAAAGCAGTCGCCAGGTGGAGCAAGTCAGTGAAGAAGAACTCACGCGTCTACGCATCGAGTTTGTCAAACAACAAATCCTGGAGAAATTAAGACTTAAAGAGAGGCCCAACATAGCGGCGGTCAGCTTGCCCAAGCCCATTTCGGATGGTGTGATCATCGAGCCAGAAGATGATGATTCCACAAAGAAAGATATGGATGACTACTATGCCCGTACTAACAAAAAGTTCATTTTCCTAGAAGTCGGTAAGTATCCAGATTATAAAATGTTGCAACAAGCCGTGTATGTATTACGTTAACTCCGCTGACAGTTAATGTAATGATTACACTGTGTTGAGAGATATCGTGGTCAAAGATCTAATAGGACTTTTCTTGGTTTTTGATTCTTCTCTCATAGAAAAGGAACAATGCCGCAAACTGGGCTCCCAGCCATCGATGTGCTTTTCATTGAAGCTCGACGATGCGGACGCCGATGGTTACGAAGTTAACACCGCTGTCTTGTGGATATTCAAAAATAGTCACCGCAAATACAATCAAACCTCAGAGAATCATCAGCAAATTGTAGTATCGGAAGTACAACAAGAAACCAACTCGAATTATGCACCTGCAGTTAAAACTATAGCCGTTCAATCGGTTGACGTACAAGGTATGTAAGAGGTATAACTAAAGCTATCAACTGAACGTACTGAATGACAGAGCCGTTTAACGTTCGTAAATTGCACGAAGTGTTAGACTCCTTAGCTCGACAGCGGTTTATATTTTAGACATTTACGAGACTTCGTTGTCCATCGATGTAGTCATCACTGTTATGCTCCTGTAACCAACCATTCTGTATTGTGAACAATCTAACAGCGTGGCCGCTTCGGCAATGTTAATAGAACATCTTCCAACGTGTTGTAGTAGTTAATGTATCAGACTTTCTTAAATCCATTCCCTTGGGGTTTTTTATTATCTTGACAACAGTGAAAAGTTAGTCACTAGAAAAAGTCCAAAGTCTTGCTTAATCAGCAAAGAAACAAATCTTGAGATTTCGACACGAAACTGACACGAAGCCTCAACTTAAAATAGAACCGACAACGACGGTTGTCTCCACTACACACGCATTTCGATGCTAACAGTGTTCGGGGACCCAACGAATACCCAGCAAATTCGTTCGTTGCTCGTACATGGAATATCCGGGTTATATCTGTATTTTTTTTTTTTAAAACATTTTTGGACTTTCACCGATTAGAGGGACAGTGACAGTGACAGAGAGAATCGACCTACGTGATGACACCGCAGTACGTTATCCCATATACATATGCTCGTACATATATATGTACATAAATTTAACAAAATATTTAAAAGAAATAAATATTGTTTTTTGTTCTTCTGATTATTCGGAATATTTGTACAAACAAATGTATGTTTTCTGTACATACACACACACGTATGTATAAAAGTATATACACACATGTACTGCGGTTGCTCTAGTTGACAACCGATGGCTGTCATAAATCACAAGCACTGTATATATACATATAGCCAAGAAGTACTATGTACCCGTATGTATGTTGGTGTGTATAATCGGGGACTTTATATTGCTTTTTTCGCCAAAGGCTATCTTCATCTGAACACCCCAACAAAAACCGTAAACAATTAAAAAAAGTTGTTTACAATCGAAATCTAACAAAGCATAAGTAAATGGCACGAGCTGACCGACCGACTGACTGACACGACTGTATTATCGTCGCCACAAACGATCTTTCGCAGAGAATCTAAAGGAAGATTTTTTTGTTTCCCCTCCCTTCCACTTGCAGATGAATGGATGAAAATCGATATCGAGTGGCCTATCAAGCGCTGGTTCGGCAACCACGAACTCAGCCATCTGATACAAATCACGTGCCAGTCGTGTGACATGGCCGCCATGGAACACATGATATCGACCGATAAGGATTATCGGCCGTTCATTATGGTCAACACCCAGAGCCGCAAGCGCCATCCACGCCAGAAGCGTAGCATAAACTGCACCAGCGGGGTCACGGAGTGTTGCCGTGAAAGGCTGTACATTTCCTTCGATGACATCGGCTGGGGCGACTGGATTATCCGGCCTCGAGGCTATGATGCCTACTTTTGTCGTGGTTCCTGCAACTCGTTGGCGAGTGTGGCCAGTTCTCTATCCGCACACAGTACAATTTTACAGGTTAGTTTGCCGCAGCCTTCATCCTTATCCTTGTCCCTGGTTATAATTAATAATTTTTTATATTTTTCACAGAAGTTGTTGAACAAACCTGGCCAGCGGAATAAGAACCTGGAATTGGTTCCTTGTTGCACAGCCAAACAGTACTCGCCACTGCAATTAGTATTTGTGGAAGGCAACAACACTATCACCGAGAAGACATTCCCCAACATGATAGTCGACTCCTGCGGATGCAGATAGTGAAGCTTGTGAAGTCCACCACCCTCGCCCCTCGTCTCTTCATTGTACTCATCACCCGCCCACAAAAGAACAATCGAACAAACCCTTTCTCGCTAGTTTTTAAATGAAACCACATCTTAACTTTTTGTACATACAAATTCATGATTGCCACATTTACTGCCATTTATCCTTTAGAATGTCTATTGTTAGTGAATATGTTTAATATTTAATTATATTTTGTACTTAAGTTCTCAAAGAGATGCAATTAGTTAGTTTCGCCATAATTCTCTTAAACTTAAACGTAGACTAGTGTATTTATTGTTCACCTGTAAATAGTGCCCCCTTTAGATTCGTGACGTCATTGTAGTGTATCCTTTCGATATGTGTTTTGTACATAAGTAGTGTGATATTTTTTTGTATTTTATTTGTAAATATTTTATAAGTAGATGAATTTGATATTGTTGTAAAATTTTCTTAAATTTTGTTAAGAACTTTACAAAAAGAAAACCTGAAGAATATATTTCGAAAAGATGTTTATTTAAAATCCATCTGTTTTATTCGTAAATACAGAGGTGGGCGGAATTTATTTAAAAACCTTAATGAGGGGACTGCCACTGGATTGCTTTTGTGAAAGCTTATCTATCAACGGTCGTGTGAGCTTTGTGTCACTGTGAAGTGATAGCGATCATTTTTTCACTGGAAAGTCTGAATCCTTCCGGAATAAGATAGTATTCTGTGGACAAATATTTAATAGTTGACCCTGGGGAATATATCTACAAAAACTTTTTATACACATTTAGTACTTTGGAATGTTCAGTGCTTCGTTAATATACGTCCTCATAAGACTTTTCTTAAGAATTCTAAACAGGATTCCATCTGGACACTCTTCTTTGTTGAAGAACTCCCACACATCGATGTGCATCTTCATACCAATAACATTCCTAATGGCGTTTAAATCAAATGTGCTGATATGTTGGTACGTCTTTCTTCCCATCAAGGTCTTGGCGACCTACCAAAGAGTTTAATGGTTCAAGATTGATTGATTCATCATAAACACAACTCTTTCAAAAAAAACAGTTGTTGATTTCGAGCCTTATACAATCGCCATTTCCATCAAGTTTGTGCTCCATGATCTTGCTAATGGCCACATCCTCCACTTTCGCGTTAATTACAGCGTAGCATTGCTCTTCCAAACGCCTTTTCTGATTCTTTCTCTTTGGCGCCAGGCAAATATCCTTTGGGAATACCATTCATTTTTACTCTGGGTTCGATGATGTGCTTGCCTTTCTTCATAATAAAATTTTTGGGAAGCAATTTACCTTCATTGAAGTGCCGCGGTTTTCTGCTCCTTAGGGCTCTCTTCCTCCTTCCTGCTCACTTCTCACATGCTCCCTTTTTTTGGCTGGTCTTCCGGTTAATCCGGTAGTGCCCTGGGCAGTCTCTTTTTTGTTGTTGTGAGACGCACAATGCTCGTTCATTTTGCCAATCCGTAGGGTTCAACGGTTATTATATCAGATTGCCATACACTTGACGCATTTACGTTTAAGGAGGCCTGTGGAAAATGGACTACTAATAATAAAGAAACGCGAAAACTCATAGCAGGCACATCTAAGTATTAAACATTAATTTCTGAGCCAACAACAACATTACCATCAGAATAGGACCGAGGTGGACCCGATAAGGGTTGATGTCGCCATTTATTAGATAATCCCACCGGGGTGGCCTCAAGAGAAATGCTATTGTGTGTGTGACGTCTTCGTCAGTCAGGATAAATTCATCAGTGTCTGGCCCAGAGCCGGCGACTCAGTGGCCGGCGTCTGTTTCCAAGTTTGGAAAAAGTGATCCACAGAGAAAGGTGAAGTACTACAGCAGCTGAATAAACCCGCCTACATAAATATTGATAAATTTCGGCTCACAGTTGAGGACGTTCTTGGTATAGTTGCGGAAGTGCGGCCATTTTACCATAAAGTTGTTATCGACATCCAGGATACAGCTATCATAAAGGAATCCGATGATTTTAAAATGTTGCAACCTATTGTCCTTATCGACTGGTCAGCGATTTAATAACTGCTGGTCAGTCGACAGATGACATACAGCTTTGTAAGGTAAGGGGACAAGGTCACGCTAAAATGCTTAGAAACGGTTACAAAAATAGAACGTATTGCAATAAATTGTCTGACAAAGCATAGCATCAAACGCCTTCAGTGAAAACGTAACTAGTCTGTCCATTTACAAGAAAGCGCTGCAGCTACTAAGATCGAGGAAATGAGAAGTCTGCAACTTAAGCTCAATTATTGCCATGCAGCTCAAGGGCCACTTAAACAGTTCGACAGGCAAAATCCGAAAAAGTGGATTTTGGGGTGCATATCCGAACACAGCTTAAAAATAGTTTGTTGTCCAACTGCAATATTTGGCATACCTAATTAAAAACGATATGAGCTAAATTGCTCTACAACATTTTTCATTTTATTGTGAAAATTATAGAAAGAAATATGTAAAAGTTTCAACTGAATTCCCGCGGGATTTCCGTGCGAATTTCCCGGGATACGGAAAATGAAAAGTATGCGAATTCCCGGGAATTTTCCCGCAGGAAATCCAGGGATGCAAACCCTAGTAAATACGTGACATTATCGCTTAAATTGTTTTTAATGACTATGCTGTAGACGCCGTCGTCCACAACAAGATGCAAGATAAATGCATGTACATTTGTATCTTGTATCAAACTTCGTTGAGGACATGATGGGCAACAATGTTTTCACTTGGTTGGATGTTTGGTTTATGTGGCCGCTCTCACTGGAGAGTCAAGTAGTGACTTACGGCACCGTGTTGAATGGACCACATCACTCGGAAAGGTCTGTTATATCCAGCCTGAAAAATTGAGATATTTGATTTCCGATATCTCGTCAATGTCGTATTAAGTGCTTTCCAAGGGCCCTGTGCCGTGGGTTTATTAGAGCTGGCCTGTCGCACAAGAAGCTTTGTAACCATCACGACTGCCTTCGTATCCAGTTTGTTGTAAAAGTAATACCTGCCTCCGTAGCATTGTAAGCAGTTTATGTGCCCACCAATCAGGCAACCCAGGCTCTACTCCGGGTAAGACCAGGTAGACATATAGAGTAGGGTATCCAATTGTTCGTACTTTTGGATTATTCGATTAATCGTTTATTCGAAAGTATAACATTTCTAATTAACCGAATAAAGTCGACAGATCTTATTCGATTAATCGAATAAAATTTCCTGTAAATTATTTTAATTTTGATAAGAATATATAACACATAATCAAGTTTAATTTGAAATAGCTATTGGATTCAAGGCGATTACTTTCCTTTGTTTTAATAAAGTTCCATTTCCGAAAAAAACTCTTTCACTTCCCAGCAAAAAGAAATGGAAGTACTTCGGTTTAACATTTGGGAGCAACATTTGTATATATATAAAAAATGTATATCTAAATCTGAACCGATCTTACCCAAGTTCACCATGGGTGTTTCTAGTTGAATTATAAGATGTTGTGCCAAATTTAAAGAAAATCGGGTACTATATGTGCTTTAAAGAGCGGAAAAGGTCAAATCTGGGGCAACATTTGTATGGGGGCTATATCTAAATCTGAATCGATCTAACCAGCCTACGCCACATGTATTTCTAGTTAGATTATAAGGTGTTAAGCCAAACTTGAAGAAAATCGGGTACTATATGTGCTTTATAGAGCGGAAAAGTAAAATCGGGAGCGACATTTGTATGGTGGCTATATCTAAATCTGAATCGATCTGACCGATTTTCACCATAGCTGTTTCCAGTTCAATTATACGGTACTGTGCCAAATTTGAAGCAAATCGAGTGAAATATGTGGTTTCTAGAGCGGAAAAAGTCGAATCGCGAGCGACATTAGTATGGGGGTTATATTTAAATCTGAACCGATCTGACCGATTTTCACAATAGCTGTTTCCACTTCAATTATAGGATACTGTGCCAGATTTGAAACAAATCGAGTGAAATATGTGGTTTCTAGAGCGGAAAAAGTCAACTCGGGAGCGACATTTGTATGGGAGCTATATCTAAATCTGAACCGATGTGACTGATTTTCACCATAGCTGTTTCCACTTCAATTATAGGGTACTGTGCCAAATTTGAAGCAAATCGAGTGAAATATGTGGTTTCTAGAGCGGAAAAAGTCGAATCGGTAGAGACATTTGTATGGGGGATATATGTAACTCTGAACCGATTTGCTTCAAATTAAATAGCGTTCGTCCTTGATCCGCAAAACATACTTGTGCCAATTTTTGTTAAGATCGGACTATAATTGCGACCTGTAATTTGATTACAAGAATAGATGGACAGACGGACATTGCTAAATCGACTCAGAAAGTGATTCTAAGCCGATCTGTATAATAAACGATAGGTCTAACTCGTTTCCTTTTGGGTGTTACAAACAAATGCACAAAGACAGGGCCGTGCGCAGGGGGGGGTTTTGGGGGTTCAAACCCCCCCCCAGAGAGGTTTCGAACATATACTTTTTAAAACCTTCTAGACTTTCTGAAGCAATAAAATATAGAATTTTTAAGGTATTTTTAAAATAACTCGTCTGAAATGGTAATTTTCCAGTAAAATCATGAAAACACGAAAATTACATAAAAAATCGTGGACACTTTCTTAAATTTCGGACAAAGGTTATGAAAAATACAAACAAACTAAACAAACTATTTAAAAAATTCTACACTTGGAGAACGAGTCTGTTAATAAGAACAGCGATTGTCTGCTGCCTATCAGCAGACACTTTTCTGCCATTACAGCTGTTTTTTGGCTTAACAGGAGTTTTCTGCAATCTTACATCACCATTCACACTGCTAAAGAGTCTGCAGTCTGCTAAAATTGGCTGTTGTTAATTAAACTATAAAAATAGATAAGCGTTCATAAGCGAGTTTAGCTCGAATTTTCTTTTATATTAGATTGGGACAATATGCGTATCATATATATTGCTAAAAACAGAAAACAGCTGTTTACCATCTCAGCAAATACAAATCTGCTGTCTCTTTTTTAACAGCAGAAAATCTGCTCTTTCAGTAGACTTTCTGCTTTCTTTTATTTACATATTCCTTTGAGTGTACTGGTAGATGGATTACTGAAATGCAATTTGTCTGACAATGTCTGTCGGACGGATGTATCAAAATATTTCTCGAAAATATGAGTGCTTTCCAAACGCTCCAGTAAAATATCCTAACTAAGTATGAGTAAAGTTTCCTTCCTTCAAAGCCATAGTACATAGTTCATTTACTAGAAAAACGGTAGTAGATTTACTTAAAAGCATTTCTTTGGATCTAATAAAAAACTCTTACAATTGAGTAAATCAAAACTTATGTGGAAGAATATTTTCAAGGTTTTAAGTGAGAAAAAATCTGAAATTTTTTGTATGGAAAAATTCCATTTAGGAAATTTTAACATAAAAATGTGTTTTTCCTAAAATGAAGTTAAAATGTTTACTGAAATTTATGCCGAGTTCTTACATTCTCATTTACATTTACTTGATTTGAGTAAACATTTACTTAGTTTTAGGAAATTTTCAGCAAAATTTTACTAAGATTTATTAAAAAATTTACTTAGTTTTAGGAAAATTTTGCTTAAATTTAGTAAAAAATTATTTGGTTTTAGGAAAAATTTACTTAGATTTAGGAAAATTTCAGCAAAATTCTACTTTTATTTAGTAAAAATGTACTTGGTTTCCTAAATTTTAGTTAATTTTAACTCATTATAGGGTTAACTTTTTTATGAGTGTAGCTGAAAACCCCCCCAGGGGAAAATCCTGAGCACGGGCCTGCACAAAGACATTATACTCCCGTGGAGTGTATAATTACAACCGCAGAGCCTTTTATTCGAAAAAATATCCATTTTGATAGCGCTTCTACATGGTCAGAGGAATTTACAAACTAAATTTCAAAATTCTAGCTGTAATCCTAAAGCTGGTACCATTTTTATTCCTTTTGGTCCCGCTCTCCCCTTAAAAGTACAAATTTCGAAAAATCAATTTATGTTGCAAGTCTACGTTGTCAGAGGAATTTACGCACCATATTGTTGGTACTATTTTAATATATATAAATTTCGAAAAAAATCCATTTGGATTTGCGCTTCTAAGTTGTCAGAGGAATTGACACACCAAATTTCACGACTATAGCTACAATACTTAAGTTAGTACCATTATAATTCCCTTTTGCCCCTCGTAACCCTTAAAAGTACAAATTTCGAAAAATTCACATGGGCAGAATAACTTACATATCAAATGTCAAGATTTTAGCTCCAATACTTTAGTTGGCACCATTTTTATCCCTTTTTTTCCCGCTCACCTCTTATAAGTACAAATTTCGAAAGATCCAATTTTACAGCGATTCTACACGGGCAGAAGAAATTACACATCAAATTTCACGACTATAGCTGCAAAAATTTAGTTGGTACCACTTTTATCCCTTTTTGTCCCGCTCACATTTTATAAGTAAAAATTTCGAAAAATCCAATTTTACTGCGCTTCTACATGGTCAGAAGAACTTACACATCAAATTTCAAGACTCTAGCTGCAAAACTTTAGTTGGTACCATTTTTATCCCTTTTTGTCCCGCTCACCTCTTATAAGTACAAATTTGGAAAGATCCAATTTTACAGCGCTTCTACATGGGCAGAATAACTTCTTATAAGTTCAACTTTCGAAAAATCCAATTTTACTGCGCTTCTACAGTCCTAGTCCTAGGGTATCCAACTGATAAAATTTTATTTAATTAATCGAATATTTAGTATCAAATATTTGTTCGAATAATCAGAAATGGCCGATTTTCGAATAACGAATAATTCGTACTAAATAATCGAATATTTGAAATGTTATACTTATTTTGGAAAGTGTAAATAATTGCATAAATTATTTTTTTTATATCTACACTCAGAAAAAAGTGTACTAAATTCCTGTAAAAATGTACTTAAATTAAGGAATTTTTTTACTTTACTCAATTTAAGTTTATTTTTTACTTGAATGTAGTACGTTCGTACTCAAATCAAGTAAAATTTATTCAAAAAGAGTTTTATTTACTCATTTTAACTACAAATGTACTTAGATTGAGTACATTTCTCAGACTCAATTTCAGTATGATTCAGTAACAATTTTTTTCAATGTACCAAAGTTTGAAAATCAAATTCTTGTAATTCAGTATACAAAGTCTATTTAGAGTTGACAACGTTTAGGAATAGCCTGTCACTGAAAGAGAAAATATTGTTGCTGATATTAGCATTTTGTCCGAACTGACTGAAATAGTACAAATTCCAGCAAAAAACGAAAAGTAGAATCGAATGACATACAAGATGACTTTTTATATTTAGATAAATCGGAAAAAGAACTCAAAAACTTAATTACATGCTCATCTTTCTATTGCTCCGTCTTCAATAGTAAGTGAAAGAGTAAGAGAGTCGTGTAAAGAGTAAATCGAACTTTATTAAAACAAAATCCTTAAATCCAATAGCTTTTTCAAATAAAACGATGAAACTTGAGTATTTATATGATATATATTCCTATCAAAACCTAAATAATTTACAGGAAATTTTATTTGATTAATCGAATATTCGAATAAGAGCTGTCGACTTTATTCGGTTAATTAGAAATTTTGTATTTTCGAAAAAACGATGAATCGAATAATCCAAAAGAACGAACAATTGGATACCCTATATGGACACATGCCAAAATCCTCATCGGATTGGATTGTTATGGCGTAGACAGTGGAGGGTATATAGTAGCCTTTTCTTACTTGTTTTTGTCTGTTGTTGGCAGAATTGCTTTCAGGATAATGTCAACAACTATATTTGATTTAGCCCGGTTATATTAGAAAATAAAGTACAACGTTATTGACCACAATAACTCGATCTGGAACCCACTTTATACCCACTCACTTGTTTGGCAACTTGGTTGGTTAATGGTAAGGTTAAGAGCATTCTCATTTCAACGCTCTTGATGATCATCTTCTTCTGGTATTGCCCACACAAACGCGTAACATGACCAATATAACTTCCATGCGGCTCATGCAAATTAGATGCAATTTGATATTTGAATATGTGTTTAGAATCACTTTTTATCTACGGAGCAAATATGTCTTATGTTGCTCGGAATTTGGACAACGAAGGTGAGGGAATGCTTATGTTGATTTAACCGACAGAAACTTTCTTACTTGTTTTAGTATTATTTTGTATTCAATAAATATAACATTCACCAAACAAGCCATCTATGAATATCACTCCAAAAAGATCTTCCCCATTGTCACTTCTTATAATTCCAAGCCATTTTATATTGCGATTACATCGGAGGTTAGTACTTCCCTGGTGGCTAAATGTTATAAGGAATTGAATCACCGATTCCCCGAGCACATTTTAAAATAAAACACGTGATGTTTTTTTTTATTATTTTATTATCTTTTCTTTATTTAATGTTTAATGACTTAAATAAGTAATGTTGTTCTTCTGTTATTTCTTAATGTTGTTCTTTAATTAGGTTTTCATTGAAATTGTATTTACTTTTTCTTTCTTTTTCATTAATAATGATAATTAGCAAATAATGAATTTATGTTTTATTATAAATATTTATTTTTCCATGTTTTGTTTTCTTCTTGTAATAGTAATGTTTCATTTTGGAAATATTTACTTAAGGTATTTTCTCTTTTTGAAAAAATAAAATAAACAACTTTAAGTATTAAACAAATTTACATCATATAAATCGTCATTTTGATCTTTAAGTATTTTACAATAATTATGAAATTTGATTTTTTTAAAAGGATTCATTTTTCTTTCTTTCGTTATATTAGGTATGTATTTTCATAATGAATGTATATAGTGAGAAGAGAGTTAGAGAGATTATTGAATGATTAATGAGAGTAAAGGTTGTCTCTTGTTTACTAGAATTTTTTAAAGATAATTATTAAATTTTAAGGAAATTAAAAAAATATATATAAAAAAGCGCTACATAAGTCAAGAAGAAATTAAAATGTTTATCATCTTGCTGCTTTCGGTCTTCACGATGCAAACATTTAAAGTACTTAGCTACAAGGACATTTTAAATCGCATATATATATATATATATATATATATATATATATATATATATATATATATATATATATGCATTAAGGTGTGAGGATTCATGATGCTGAAATGATGGATCATGATTTGAAAAGCCAATGGAATCCGGCAAATAAGAAGGTGTAGAATATCTCAGAGAGATCTCGGAATAAAATCAATAAATATGTTTTTAGGGACCTCATTCATTCGATGCCGTTATGGCAGCGAACAAGTTTAGTTGGTGCAACTAAAATGGCTAAAATTGGTAGTGGTATTTATATAAGACTGCATCTAAACAGAGAACTTCATTTTATCCGTCGTGCGGGTAAATGCATATTAGTTGGGATAGTAATATTTGCAAAATAGGACCGGAGGGAATCATTTTCCCACTTTTTTCCAAATCCATACTTTTGGTGGTGAAATAGAGCCAAAATGGATAAAAGTGACACGAAAAAACGACAACAGAAATTTGGAGAGTATATTGCCCATGATGTTGGTAAACGTTACTCTACATGTCCGGATTTGAACATAACCCAGATGAGATACAATTTTAGGAGATTTTCGATATCAAAAATTATTCTATTCTATATATTATTTTGCATTTATTTTTGAGTATAATTTAATATTCCATTTTTTTTTATTTTTTACATTTTTCATAGACATTTGACACCCAAGAAAAAGTGTGCGGATAAGTAATATAAATTCCAAAGTAATTTTCACATTTTCTGCATATATGAAAAAATGGAATTCCAAATTTTGATTAAAATCCGTACTCCAATTTAGTTCACCAATTTTACTCCAGTTTAGTAAAAAATTCCTTAAAAGTAAGTATTCAAACTCATAGCAAATAGTTCATTTGCTAGAAATAGGGTAGAAAGTTTACGTAAAAACATTGGATCTAATAAAAAATCTTACAATTGAGTAAATTCATACTTGTGTGGGAGAAAGTTTCCAAAGTTTTAAGTAGGAAATTTTAAGTAAAAAATTAATTTTTATGCCGAGTTCTTTATACATTTAAGTATTAATGAACTTATAAAAAATCACTTCAAATTGTTTAGAACTATTCTTCAATATTAATCTGCAGTCGCGGAGTAATAGCTCAACTCTTTATGACAGAGGTATCATTAAACTTTTCAGACATATTTCATGTTGTCATTTTTTTGTATTAGTTTTGCATACTCTGAAGCAAAATCATTTGTTTGAATTATTTTTTCCTTGTATCAAGTAAAATTTTCCTCAGTTTAATTAAAAATTTACTTAATTTGATTAAAAATTTACTTAGTTTTAGAAAATTTTCAGCAAAAGTTTACTTAGATTTAGTAAAAATGTACTTGGTTTGTGGAGAAACTTACTGCAAGTTTCAACAGTTTAAGTAAATTCTTACTAGGTTTGAGGACAATTTAACTAGATCTTAGTTTAAAGCATGTACTACTTTCAAGGAAAAGTTTGAACTTAATATGTGGAAATATTGCTTTGGCGATATACGAAGTTAAATTTTCCTAAATTTTAGTTCATTTTAACTCATTTTAGGGTTTACTTTTTTCTGAGTGTGTGAATTGGGTTTCAAAAGTGAAGAAATCAGTCCAGAGTGAAAAAAATTCCCTAGCAATGAATGAAAGCCCCTTTCTGCGTTGTATCTCAAATTTTAATATATTGGTATTTTCGGAAATACAAGACTGGTGTTTATCAGCTGGTGCGTATGTTTTTTATTGCAAAGATTTGTCTTTAAATTCCATTCTTGAATTAGATTGTCCCAATGATATGCAATCAACAGAAATTACGATTCATTAAATATATAAAGAGAAACTTGTTATTAAAAGAAGTGTGAATCTGTAAAAGGTGCAATGCAAATGTTCAAAAATTCTTTGTAACTATTATAACATATCTAGATGACCTTTTCCGTCTATTCGGTCCAATCTTTCGAGTTAGTATATGTTAAAATCATCACTAGCCCTCAATAACGATCTTGATTTCTATGGAGAAATGAATTTTAGTCCCATCTCCTGACGAGTTGTTAGTAATAATTAGACAGCGGATTTGTATGCAAATCCTATTTTTAATAAATATTTTGCATATTAGAAAATATACATATCGCTATGCAAAATATGCTAACATAAAACTGATTGTATCGATGAATTTTTGAATTATTTTATCATGATAATCATTTGTGTGAAGTCGGCATTTAATTATGACCATCCCTTCAAATTATGATTTTGCATAAAAATTCGCTGTCTAGTAATAATTTAGTTATTTCTTTTTTTCATTAATTTCGACATTAATTAATCATTTTTTTATATGTGCAGAGTTGCATTTTCGATCATGTGACAATTGCGTAGTTGTTAAAGTGCACATTAATGTTGGGCCCTATTTCTTGCAGTATTCGGATAGACATAGCTCATAAAGATATGATTGTAAACAGAATTAAAAAAATCGCAACCTGTATCTATAACATCCTGATGCTTACGCGATAACATATTTAGTTCACAAGTAAGGATTTTTATATTTTGGTACAATTATTTTTATATAAATAAAATCAGAAAGAAGAAATTTATTCATTGAATAAACGACATAACGACACCTTGCGGTGTAGCTGACGACCTCTCAAATAATTACATCGCAAAGACGGAGCATTTTCGCATAGCAAGTGACAAATCTAAACAAAAACTATGTATATTGAAAAGAATAAACTTTAAGAGCAATAATTACATTTTCGATTTTTATGAGATCGTTGAATACAAATGTTTTGGTTTTCGCTTTATCGGAGATTAGTTTTTCAGCTTCTTGTTTTTCGCATATTAAATAGTTTTCCAAAAGTTGTTTTTATTTTGTGTGTTTTTTGCATTTTGCATTTTCTTTTTGTTAATAATTTGTATATTAAACATTCATACTGGACATGTATATTTACTTTAGATGAGTAGTATTGATTAATTTTGCATTGTTTTTTGTTATTTTTTCTTTCTTTTGCTTTTTTTCAATTAATAAACGAACAACTTTGCTCAGTTAACAGGAACGTAAGGGCGAAAGGAATGACGTAAAACGTAACGTAATGTAACGTAGCGTTAACAGAATGAACAAATAAAACCAATAAGGGTGTAATAACTTTCAAATTTGACTACAACTCGGAATCGATAAATGCTAATGTTAATGCTTCCTTCGTATGTATGTATGTATGTATGTGGGTATGTACGAGTATGTTTGTTTGTTTGTTTGTATGTATGTATGTTTGGTTTAAAGAGAAGATTTATTTGTTTTTAAATACATATCTTTATTTTCATTTGTATATCATGTTGAACGTTAATAATTTTATTTATTCAGTTTTTTCTTTCGATTACATGAGGAAAAGTTAATTTGTTGTTGTTGATTTTTAGTGAAAATTGTGGCTGTGGGGGCTGTATGATGGTTTGGATTTGGTATAATTAGTGTTTGGTTGTTGTTTTGGTATTTGGTTTTTGCCTTATTTAGTTTTCAGTATTTGTTTAATAACTAATTGTATACAAATATTTTGTATAATAAAATATATTTCTTCTGTTTGTTTCTGTTGTTGCTCTTCGTTTTTTTTAAAAAATATGCATTTGTTTTAAAAAATTCTTTCGTAAACATTTTGTGTTTTTCTTTTTTTTTGGTTTTTCATCAAAACGTTCAAATAACAAATTCAGAAATGCACTCCTAGTCCCTAAGACCTGGCATACTGATTGTGGCTTTTATACACATTCTGGACTCATGCACTCTATCGCTGACCATCACTCATCCATCACTCGGAGGAAGATTAAACTCAAAAAATTCTTACCACATTCAGATCTGGCACTCGCACTCGCACATTCACGCAGGCATTCATTCACACACGTCCACTTTGACATTCACGGGAATTATTTTGCTTTTAATTCACCACCTACTCATCATTTAATCTAAGGAAAGTTTCTCTTTGAACACTTGCGAGCTCATGTATTTTGGGGAGAATAATTTTAATTGAAAACGGACAGCTGTTCATTCATCCTGAGTGGAACTCGAGCCGAGTGTCTAAGCACATTACTGCTGTGATTGCAGACTGTACAAGCACTAATAAGGAATGCTAATCGGAGCAATCGCAATTTCAATTGAATTAATTTGGGGAACATAAATGCCAATATCGAATATATGTATATCAATGAAGGGGGGAAATAGAGCTGCAAGTGTCAAATATTTTAACAATTTTATATAAGTATAGTGACTAAAGTCTGCCTTAAAATCTACAAATCAAAAGTAACTGTATATGTACATATCCAAAGTTAGGACGAAAAGCATTAAGACTTCCAAGAGCTAATTTTCAAGAAGGAAGATTTTGTGTTAAACAAAAAGGTGAACGATTATCCTTTATTAAGGATGTGTGTGTGCGCGCGTGATACAAATTTCAAAGCACATTTTGGATACCTAATTTCAGATATATATTTTTTTGTTTTTTTAACAGTTTTTGTCACAATCTTACATTAATTTTCCAAGGAGAGTTTTTAATGGCAAATAACATGAAATGCCGCGAGGAAATTTTGGACAGTGTACTGGCCTTGAAGTTCTTGAATTTTGGCCTAGGCACATTTATTGTTAACCACTGACGAAACAGTAGATATTCCCACAAACAATCCTGAAACGAGAAGGGGCAGTTTATATCAACGACTAATTATTTAAGAGAAGCTTTATTATCCCTTAACTGCTTGATGCTTTAATGGTTGAAAACTGACATTTTTTTGAAGTATGATTTCTGTCGTATGCGGGAATCATACAATGACAATAGAGTAATATATATAAACTTTTAATCGGTTTACAGATCGGACTTAGCATGGAGTGTCTCGAAGTAATTTGGTTAATTTAGAAAAATTCACAAAATTTTAAATTTGACAAATCTTTATTATTAAACCCTCTACACTATAGGCTTATTGCGGAGTTTGTAGTGTGGCGGTGTAGTAAATTCGGATACTCAAAAAAATATCATCCATAAATCTGAGTAAAATCCATACTCCAATTTAATTAAACAATTACTTAAAAACATTTTTTAGATCTAGTAAAATCTTGTTACAATTGAGTATATTAATACTTGTGGGGAAGAAAATTTACTTGCATTTAAGAAAGAAACTAATAAAGAAATTTTTGTATGGAAAAAATCCATTTAGGTTTTAAGTTTTTACTTAAAAATATGTTTATTATTTCCAATAAAGTTAATTTAAATTTATGCCACTTCGTTTGCCAGGACATTCTTTTTAAGTACTTCAAATATTATTCTAAACAATCACTGCGAAGGCGTCTATACAGCCTTGAGAAAAATTTCGAAAATTTTCCTCAAATTTTCCTCAGATTAAGTAAATATTTACTTGGCTTGAAGAGCATTTTTCATCAGTTTGAGTATATTGAGGAAGAGTTGGGCTAGAACCAAGTTCAAATCATATCTTATTTTCAAGGAAATGTATGTACTTGATATGAGAAATTACTGCTTTAGCGCTATACGAAGTTCAGTACATAGTTATCATTTATCATTATCCGTGGCATTCATTTTTCTGAGTGCACTACATAAAACATATCAATTTTGGGTCGCCGTAAAAATTGAAGACGTATCTCTGTCCTGTCTGTATCTCTACAGAAAGCACGCAAACTTCCGAATGATATGAGCTAATTGATTCAAAATTCCGTGTATGTGTCTAATGGTTGTAGATCGGTAGGCATTGAAAATAGACAATATGGACCCAGAGGTCAAAAAGAGACCAAATTAGCACGAAACAATCGGATACTTTGTACGTTAAAAAATCATACCTCACATTAATCTTTTCATATCCAGGATTGAATAGACCGCTACCTTTTATCAAAAATTAGATTGATAAAACACGTAATTGTGCCAGTGATGAGAACTAGGAACCTCATTATCAGTTTTGGGATTAACCCTGCGAAATAACTACAAAATGCACTCAAGAAATTTCGCTGTGTGCATCGTCCATACAAAAAAGTTTTTGTTTATTAAATTATCCTTACCTACGTCTTAACCTCGTCAAATCCTTGTGTATCGATCTTGACTAAGGGTTAGTTCTGGAAAGTGTTAGCGGTTCAGGTATTAGCCATTCATCTTTCCCAAATGAAAATGTATACCATGAATTCGTTAACATGTAATAATATTAAAATATCGAATTTGAGATTTTCTGACCGATTTTACAGGTCGCGACCTGTAAGACCAAGATCCCAACCTTTAGACTACAATGTTTACGTGGTAGTGTCCACACGAAGTATTTGGTCGCGATCCTTGTCTAGCAACTATCTTGGAACATCGAGCTCTAAAAGCTACTGTGGCCTACTACAGTTGTCGCAAAATGGGTACTGGTATGGTGGCAGTTCACAGAGGTAAGGACACATATGAAAGCACTACAACGATCATGTTGTATAGGTACTACTGGAGGACTGTGTACATGCCCATCAAAATGTGCGGTTAGTTCTGGTGTCTTCTTAGAAAAAGCTGCTCTATCATTTTTCATTCCGACTCCCTGACAGTTGCAGCATCTTTTTGTCGGAAGTCTTTAAAATAAGGAATTATGAAGTAAGATCCCCACTTTAGTTACAACCGCATTACAACTACTCTAGTAAATCAGTGTATTGAGGAGCCGTCCAACAGCAGTCATGAATGGAACGATGAGTTGATAAAGTTTAGATTTACTTAAGAAACCATCGCTACGGAGTTGGTCTCATCACTGATAGGGTCTACCTAGACCAAGATAATTTCAAGTGAAAAACTTAGCACTTGTGAAATATTTTGACAAACCTGAACCAAATATAACACAAAAACCTTCCCAGAGACCATGTCAACCATGTTGACGACTCCACCTTCTGAACCATGAATAAAGATGCCCCCACCAGGATTATGGGTGACTGCGCGAGTTCGCCAGACATTACCATTGTGAGCGCTGGTCTGATAAAAGACACTAGCTGGCGCTCTGCCATTTCAATGCGATCAGACCAAATTACCCAGCAGAGGCAGCGATAATAGCAGACGAGCCTGACAATATTCGGCGTTGAAATCCTAGCGATCCCAGAATCGGACAAATGATTCTGAAAATCAATAGGATGGTCAATGAATACAAGCGGTGTAAGTGGATGGAACACCTGAAGGACTGTAACTTGAGTTCTGGTATAAGCAAACTGTGGTCGACGTTCAAATCACTTTCGAATTCCACCAAGCGTGATGACCAGATATCTGTCAAAATTGGAGAGAGTTATTTCAACCGGCAAGTCTTAGAGCACCCCCAAAAGGAGAATCATGCGTCACACACATGACCTCATAGTCAATGACGCACCACCACAGTCTGTTTTTGGCGAAGTTGCAGATGTCATACGCAATGCTAAATCATCTCGAGCATTGGGACCTGACGGAATTTTCATGTGCATGCTCGAGCATCTGGGAGAGTCGGGTCCCTGTCCATCCTCATTGCACCCGAAGCCTGGAAAATGGGCAGGATGGTCCCGCTACTGAAGTCAGACAAAACCACTAGTCAAGGGGAATCATAGGGGAGGCCAATTTACCTTTTGTCACCAGTAGCGAAGACACTTGAGGCATTACACCTTCCCAGCCTGGCATAACACCTCCCACTCGTCGACCAACAGCGTGGATTTCGCAAGCAACACAGCACAACAACTGATTTAAACGCAGATAGTTCGCGAACTTATCAAGACGCCCCTTGTCAAAATCCTTTGATATGGTCAGTCACGCCGTGCTATTCGAGGACCTAGCAAACACATCTTGGCCAAACCGTCTAAAGCGTTGAGTTGTCAACTATTTGTGTGGGCGAAAGTCGGTTGTGGGATTTAGGAATAGGAAGTCGAAACCCCGTGGAATTAAACAGGGAGACCCTCAGTGTGGGTTACTATTGCCGATACTGTTTCATTTCTACCTCGTCAAAATCGTGTCATATGCGAACGATTGCATGATATTGGCGACAGGTCATGGTATTGAAAACATTTGCGGCCGATTAAATGCCGCAACGAAGTCAACGGCCACACTTTTTACCAACTGGACGAGGGAAGTTAGACTCAGCCTCAACGTGACCGTCGACGACAAAATAATTCCGACCACCAATAAGGTCTTTAAGTCACTTGCCGACGGTACTAGGGATGCATATAAGGAAACCTTGCTCGCTATATATAAAGCCGTAGGCCGGTCGGTCGGCAACTATACTGCGCCAGCATGATCGATGAATGTTAGCGACGCGCGATGGAAGAAGCTGCAAAGCTGCAAACAGCAACGAGCTGTCTCCTCAAGACACGTCAGGACCATCTACATGAGGAGGTGAAGATTCTCTCGGTTCGGGAATACAACATGATGTTGTCCAACAAGTTCCTGCTGGGATGTCATCGGAGGGAGCATCCGAACTTCCATCTGACGGAGCTACATCCTCCACCTAGACAGGAGAGAACCTCAAGACCTGGAGATGGAGGTTCAGCGATATCAGATTTGGCTGAAACAGAAAGAAGTCTTCCTAGGAAGACGAGAGTCGTGCTGGCTCAACTGAGATCCGGATGGTGCAGTCGTCTCAACTCGTATTCCACTCGAATTGAGAGAAACACGCCGAACATCTGCCCAGCGTGAGGCGAAGGCCACATGACACACTGCATCTATTCAGCTGGCTTGCGAAGCCCACGTCTCTCACGCCCAGGACATTATGGACGCACCCAGTGGGAATGACAACATCTCTACACCTGGACCTTGATGAGACGCAAACACTTGCACCGACGAAGAATGATGAATACATATATATCTATATATATATGTTGCTACAACAACAAGTTGATATTTAATAATATTTCTGTTATTGATTAAACTTCATCGCGCAGAAGTCACTACTTAGGCACGCCTGGAAGATAATCTAAAAATTGCTTGATTTTTACAAAAACAAAATACATTATGACTAATACAGTAAGACGATAGCTTAGTGTGAGTGATTTGCAAACGGATGGTTCTTGGTCTGAATCCCGGTGTCAGCGAAGTGGAAAATATTCTGTGCAAAATTTACCAGTAACAAAAATAGTAAAAATAATAATTTCAATTTTTTCACTTCGAACACAGTAGTATTTTCTACTTCTTGACGTCACTAAGTAGTGATTTCATTGAAATATCGCGCAAGTGACACATTTCTTCCCGACAGAAGACACTTCTTCGATAGGATAATCATTGTCGCATTTAAAAGCCACTGTAATGATAAATAACAGATAGTGATAGTGAGTACAAAAAAAGGATGCCTGCCCGCGAACTCTCCTTGGTGTTTCTTGTTTTGAAATGAAGTTCCAATTGTATGATTCAATTTATAAATAAAGAATTAAATACCATTTGAAATGTTGACCTACGAGAATAATATCTTTTTCTTGTTATTCACACACACACGCACATATCCTTAGTCTAGAGTTAAATTAAGTTTAAACTTTAAACTTAATAATAATTGGAATACATAGTTTTTTCGTTTTTTCTTTCTTTCTATAATACAGAGACATACACATTGAATTTCGTTTATGGGAATCGCAAATTAATCGCCATTCGTCGTAGACCTTTACTTAGAAACTAATATTTCTTCTGCTGCTTCTTCTTCTTCGTGATTTAGTTAGTTAATTTAATTTAAACTTTAATAGTTAATACATAATAAAAATGTTGTGTTGTTTTGGTTGTTGTTGTTGTGTTTTTTGTTTTCTTTTGTTTTGTTTTGTTAAGTATTAATTTAATGGAAGACATTCTTTTTATACAAGTTTAAGACACAGAAAATGTTTTTTCTTCTTTTTTGTTAAATATTTTGCTTTAATCGTTAGTTTTCTTCAATTGCTGTTGTTGTTATTTTTGTTTCTTTTTTGTTTTTGGATTTCTTTTAGACAAATAACAATAAGTAAAATACATTCACTAAAAAACGGATGTAAAGAAAGACAAAAATTTGCTTAAAAATCAAAAACGAATATAAAAAGTCGTTAAGGATCGTTTATAAATAAGATATGTTTGATTTTTGTTTTTGTTTTAGTGTTTTTGGTTTTTTTCTGAAATTGTTTAAATGATGTTTTGTTTTATGATATAGTTTTTGGTTTTTAGGGTTTTAAGGGAATTCCATTATGTAGAGATTAGTTTTAATTGTTTTTTTTTTTGGTTTTCTGGAAAAAGGGTTTTCTATATTCATTGGTTGGTTTAGTAAATTTTCATTTATACAATTTTTCTTCATCTTATAAGTGGATGTGTTTTTTTTTTTGTTTAGGTTGAGGAGAGGGAGGGGAGTTTTGTGGGAATTTTACAATAGTTGTTTTTCTTCGTCCACTATTTAAGGTAAAATTTATAAAAAATAAAATTGTTTTTTTTTATTCGTATTGATAATAATTGAGAAATGTTTTTTGATATTACTGAAGTTTTGTTTCATTCAAAAGGACATATTGCTTAAATTGCCGGCACAGTGTAGCGGATAACGAGCAAAACTGAAGAAACACACATTTTGGCCAACTCTATGATTATTCCAAGGATGTGGGATTTTAGACAAAACCAATTAATATTCCGTATTTATAGTGAATAAATTTAAAATGTACATGAGAAGGGTGCTCGTTTCGTTTTGAATAATGTTGAAAATAAACAAATTCATAACGAGGCATTTTAAAATTATTTGTAAAAAAAATAAAGAGAATTGAATTGAAAAAATCTATATCTACAAAAAGATATTCACTTTGTGGCATGATAAACTTAGCTTGTCTCAAAGGGCCACGCTCAGAAGCTTCAAAAGAATTCATACATATTTTCATATCTGTCAATGTTATGAGACGTGGACGTCATCGCGATTATGTCTGTGTACTGATTTAGAGGTATCAAATTCCACGTATGTATGCCCTCTTTCAAGGAGGGTGTTTAGTGTTTATTATTAAAATTGGATGTTCAGTACAGACGTCGCAGTGTAACCCAAAAATAAGAATTTTTGTACCATCTGTATTTTTCAATAATACTGTCTTAAGGAACAAAGTAGTTTAGATATTTTGTGTATTTTCTCTCAACGAAAATAAAAATAAATGTATTCATTTAGAAAAGCAAAACAAATTAATGATTGAATGATACTCCTGGAAAGAAAACATTAACTATCTGACAATCTAAGCGAACAATAGCCAGTCACTTACTTTCGCATAAAAAGCAAAATGCTTATTTTTTTGTTCGCCCAGATTTTCATTCGATTTCTCGCTTTGATGACTGTCCGTGGGTCGCAAATGAACTGTTGGTCGCACAGAAGGCAAGCGAACGTTAACGATCGACAACGTGGGTCAGACACAAATAAATCATTAGTAAAGAGTGATTTTTTTGAGGTTAGGATTTTCATGCATTAGTATTTGACAGATCACGTGGGATTTCAGACATGGTGTCAAAGAGAAAGATGCTCAGTATGCTTTGACATTTCATCATGAATCGTCTTACAAACGAACAACGCTTGCAAATTATTGAATTTTATTATCAAAATGCGTGCTCTGTTAAGAAAGTTCATTGCGCGCTTCCATTTTATGGTCAGTTTAATCGACCCACTGAAGCGGCTATTCGGGCTATTGTGACTAAATTTCGCACCAAATTTACATTGTTGGACATTAAACCACCAACACGCTTACGTAGAGTGCGAACTGAAGAAAATATCGCAGCTGTATCGGCCAGTGTTAATGATGACCACCAATTTTCGATTCGTCGCCGTTCGCACCAATTGGGTCTCTGTTACTCAAAAACGTGGAAATGCCAAAATTGGACTAAGCGGATGGACCACCTAAGACGCAGCCGCGGTCAACATTTAAATGAAATTATCTTCAAAAAGTAAATGTCATGGACCAATCTAACGTTTCAAATAAAGAACCGATGAGATTTTGCAAATTTTATGCGTTTTTTTTTTTTTTAAAAGTTATCAAGCTCTTAAAAAATCACCCTTTATAAGAAGTGCGACATGTGTTTATATTAAATTTTCAATTTTTAAGGAACGTAGTTTATAGAAAAAATCCCGGAACAACACATTCACTTCTGAGTGCTTTGCGGTCGCTGGTTATTGAAATATAACATCCTATGTAGATAATTTAATGAGTCACGTGACATTGTGATTATATTTGGCCTATTGAAATGATTGAATTTAGGAGAAACTTTTTAGAATTTTTTATAAGTTGTTTAGACGATCATATAATGTGGTGACATAAATGACGTCTTATGATCTCTTTAGGCCGAAGTACCTCAGGGAAAATGATTCTTAATTTCTGCCTATATTTTATTGTGATGATACTTTTGGGATATCTTCTTTAATGTCAACATAATTCAACAAGATAATTTTAAAAATTATCCAAAATAGCTTTAAAGTTATCAAAAATAATTAAGCGCTAAAAATTAGCTGTAAAATCAGAGAGCTTATACAGACCGCGTGTGGAAATGGTTTCCTTAGCATATTAAGTCATGTGGAGCAACATTAGACTGCTAACAGTTCGATTTCATTAAAACGAGAAATATAGTTTAGGTTTGTAGTTATTTCCCAGGAAAATATTTTGGAACCTGTTCCAAACATTATGTGTTCTAGAACAGCTTCCGTGGTAACAACTACCCACTCTACTAATGGTTCCAATGAACCTATATAGTAAAACCTGTTATAAAACTGGTTCTTCGGAATACCTTACTGTTTGCATATTGATTCCGTGGAATACAAACATATCATTAAATGTGTATATACAGAAATTTCGCAAAATATTCGCGATAAATCGAAGTGTGCCCATTTGACCTTTTTAATTCATCTGTTGAACACCACAATATTCTCCAAATATGTCACCTATCCGCACCTAAAATGAAAGTTTGGACTGTTTTATGACTACCCACAAAATATTTCGGCTGTAACTCTTACATTCGCGTAGCGAAATCGATTTTACATAACCTCAAAAAATCATGTTTTCGTCACTAGCAGAAAACCTTTTACAAAAAAGGGGTATTTCCACGTTAACCGCTTCTGCTCAGTTCTTATTTCGTCAGACTTGGATTCTCCGTGCCAGCAATTGACTGGAACCCAAACTCTTGTTTCAGGTAACGTATATAACAATCACCCATGAAACAACAGAATCCACAACTGGTTCCAAAGAACAGGTAACTGTTCTGTTGGTTTTGGGAACTGTTGGTTTTTATCAATTAAGCACTCCAAATATTTCAGTTAACATCTTTGTTATACTAACGTTGCTCCAAATTTAACAATCAACTTAACAATCCACTCTCGGCCTGTATAATCTCTGCGTATAAACATTTAAATGATTCATATTTTCGATTATAATTGCAACATATTTTTATGACTTAAATAGAAAATTATTGTCCTGGAAATATTATTGTGCACCTGAAGAATAATTTTAAGAAACAAATTCAGAGGGTGCGGATTTTACTTTAAAACACATTCTTCTTTTAAGTTATTGTTCATTGATTCATATTAAGATGTTGGCATTTGTATTGGCTGATCCAAATACGAAATACAATGAATTCGTTATTAGAATTATTTATTTTATTAGAATCAAAGTTTCACAGAAATTTATTATTTACGTGGAAATGTATTGCATGTAAACATATAATAGTAAAATTGTTTGTGGAAAATACACAAGAAACTTTTGAATACGTTTATTCGATATCGAATATCTCGGTAACTTCAGAAGATAACGAAATAAAAATATTTCTTTCAAAACCAGTTTTATACATTTTGTACAAAAAAATAAAAGAATTGAATGAAATTTGAATCAATTCAAATGAATTTGGCAAAAATGAAATTCTATTCAAATGAATTTTTTAAAAATTGTCATTTCTAATCCATTTGAATTGAAAGTAATTCCATTTTTGAATAACTAAGATTTTACTCTCGTGGCTTGTACGCTATCGAACAGTTGCTCTGTAAAGAATTATGTTAAGGATCCAGAATATAACAAAACCTCTAGAGATTTCACATGAAATTGGAATACTAATAAATCCTATGGTGACCAGTTGAGTTAGTATCTCATTGAGTCCTAGCCAAAAAATATTCCTATTTCCACAGAATGCTGGTAGTAAACTTTCTCCAGAGAAAGAGTGCCCTGTTGGAAAATGTGCTCTTTAAGAAAATTTATTGGGGGAATATTATATTCCAATAACGACAATTGATGATAAATATGTACAAATACACAGAGTGGGAAGACTGAGACCTCGACGGAAAGACAAAACGCGGGACTATACTTTCAGTCTTTGATGTTAGACACTTGAGACGGTCCAAATAAATTCTGTGCAAGGTGAATGTTAAAATGCAGGTTTCTTGGAGGTTTAATCCATATAATAGTTTTTTATCATTACACAACACCATGGATAACTTTGATAATTCAATAACTAATCATGGAATATCTTATTCAAGTCTTGTATGAGTTTAAAAAGGACCGGACCTTTTCAAGGATCTGATTCATTGTAATTTAACTTTGATATTCGTTTTATGATAGTAAAACCAAAAAGTAAATAAAAACGGCCAATTTATATTTAAAAGGTCCTTTTTGAAATCTTTAAAATTTTTGTTTTTGACCCATTTTGTACAAATCAAATGTAGTCACCCAGCCACAAGCAGAAATAATGTTGCATATTTATTCTCAAAAAAAAAAAAAAATGATTTGTTCCAGCATTCGAATTGAAGTAAAAATTGATTAAGAGTATTTTTATTTGAATTTGTTACGAACGTACTCGACACTCACTTATATCCAATTTCACTACGCTCCATCATCACAATATTTTTAAGAGTATGGCCTGGCCCTAATTTTGTGCGGAGCGTTATTCATTAAATTGTTCGAAGTCTGCGGCATAGACACCGCTGAGAACCACTGGAAAACTAAATTTAGAAATACGCCTTTTCAATTCCCTCTCAATCGTTATCGGAAAATAATGAAATTGAAATAAACTTATTTTTTTCGGAATTTTAAATGTTCAAATATGTGGTTATGCGCCACACTGTGCTTTCTTTTTTTGGTGTTTAACAATATTTTGGAATACATTTTGGTTTTAGCTTTATATTTTTGTTGTTGTTGTTGTTGTAAAAACCAACAAAATACATAAACGATTATGTTTCTATAGTTGATATGAAAATTTCAGTTAGATTTCTGTAAGTCTTTCATTTTGATATCAATCAATACATGCAATATTCGTATTTGAAAATGTTTTTTTTTGTTCTCGTTTCTTTTGTTGCATTTATATCAAAATAAATAAAAAAGAATTCTATATAAGTTTTGTTGGTTTTGGTTTTTGGTTTTCTCTTTCTTTTTTGCATAATTGTGCGTATTTAAAATTCCGTGCAAAATTAATAATAATAATACTAATAATGATAACAATAATAATTAAAATAGTCCTAATAGTTTACCAAGAAATATTAAATTAAAAAAATTAAATGCTTTCTTTTACAATGGTTTGGTTTTTTGTTGGCTCATTATAATAAATTTTTGATATTCATTTTGACTACGTTTATAGGTATTACATACGTTAATTTTATTTTATAATAATAAAAAATCAATAAAATAAAAAATATTTTTGTTTTTATTTTTTTTTTTTGGTTTTAGTTCTCTTTTCGTTCTTTTTTGCTATCAATGAAATAATCGGTAGGAATTTCTGTATTTTTCTGTATTACGAGTATGTTCTTTTTCGAGTTGTTCTCTTTTTCTTATTATTTCAAAAGATCGATCAACACTATGTACACAAAAAACAGTTTGGTTTAGTTTAATTTATATACTAGTACCGAGTACCAAGTACCGAATACCGAGTATTCTAGATGTGGTAACCCTATTAAAAATGTTTTGGTTTTTATATTGAATTGTGTTTGTGTTATTTACCCTTCGTTAAATTTAACTTTTTTGTTAAATTTCCACCTTCACCATTAATAACTTTCATAAATCGATTTAACTACTCTTATGACATAAAGACTAAATGTTTTTGGGTTTTTTGTTGTGTGTGTTTTTTTTTTGTTGGGTTTAATCCACTTTACAGGTTTTCTGTTCGGGCAGGGCCGTGCGCAGGGGGGGGGTTTTGGGGGTTCAAACCCCCCCCAGAGAGGTTTCGAACATATACTTTTTAAAACCTTCTAGACTTTCTGAAGCAATAAAATATAGAATTTTTAAGATTTTTTTTAAAATAACTCGTCTGAAATGGTAATTTTGCAGTAAAATCATGAAAACACGAAAAATACATAGAAAAATCGTGGTATCTTTCTTGAATTTTGGACAAAGGTTATGAAAAATACAAACAAACTAAACGAATTGTGCCAATTTCAAGATTGTGTAGTACTAATTTCGCTAATGGGCACCAAATTGTTCGGAAAATTTTCATTTTTATTAACCGATACCACTTCTTGACATTCGACTAGAGCTATATCTTATGAACTTTTAATTATGTACTGCAATAAAAGTTTGGAAATTTAATAACAAAATCGTTTAGTAATTTTAAAAAAGTGTAGATAAGAATCATAATAAAATCTAAAATATTCTTAATAAAAGCAAATAATTCAAACCCCCCCCAGAGAGGTTTCGAACATATACTTTTTAAAACCTTCTAGACTTTCTGAAGCAATAAAATATAGAATTTTTAAGATTTTTTTAAAATAACTCGTCTGAAATGGTAATTTTGCAGTAAAATCATGAAAACACGAAAAATACATAGACAAATCGTGGTCTCTTTCTTGAATTTCCGACAAAGGTTATGAAAAATACAAACAAACTAAACGAATTGTGCCAATTTCAAGATTGTGTAGTACTAATTTCGCTAATGGACACCCAATTGCTCGGAAAATTTTCATTTTTATTAACCGATACCACTTCTTGACATTCGACTTGAGCTATATCTTATGAACTTTTAATTATGTACTGCAATAAAAGTTTGGAAATTTAATAACAAAATCGTTTAGTAATTTTAAAAAAGTGTAGATAAGAATCATAATGAAATCTAAAATATTCTTAATAAAAGCAAATAATTTTTTTGATGCTTGTAGAGCGCTAGAGCGATGTAACATTTGCGATTGGACATTTTTATGGAGCTGTATCTAAATATGAACCGATGTGTCCTATTTTCATCACAGATGCAACAACAACGTTTTCTGTTACTTCCAATGTTTTGGGAGTTTGCAATTATAATACAAATCCATTTCGACAAATGAAGAAATGAGTCTTAACTTACTAAAATTTTTGTTATATTTATCACTTATGTCTAATATTTTTCAGAGTTAGTATTTTTTGTACATATGTAGCAAGTATTAGTCAAAAGAGAAACAACAAATTCAGTAACTTGGATCTACGTAGGAAAACGATGCTCTAAAACACCAGTTATTTGTTTTTTTGGAATTAAAATGTCTAGTTGTTTCTTCTTGCATTTCATCGAATACAAAAAACTGTATTTGTTAATTGAATTTATACATGTTTAAGATTATAAAAATGAAGAAACATTTCCAAATATTTTTTATTTAATCGGAATATGCGTATAAAGATTTTGAGTAAACATCCTGTTACTCATGTCCTGTATAAATTAAAAACCCCAAAACTCTTTAAACATCATATTTAGACCCATACTTCGTCAAAAAGCATATCCAATTTTCTGCATTTATCATAGAAAAAATGCGGTACTGAAGGGTTTATCGCCGAGGAATTTGATCGTTTTTTTGTGTAATATTTCTTCAAAATATATATCGAGGATTTATATTCAAAAGTGGATATGAACCATTTGCTCGAAAATGAGTTTTTGATGCCCAACTATTCTCAGATTTGGATGTCATCTGGGAAATTTGGAAAAGATTTTTTCTAAAGCCATTTTTTTATTTCTGATTTGGCTATCCTCTCGCACGTTAGTTTGTGACTGCATAAGTGGCAATGAACATAAAAATAATAGAAACAAAATATGTCAACAATGGAGAGCATAAAACCGAAGGATATAATTCGCTACAACGATTTTGTTTAAAACATTATTCTAGATTTAAGGCATATCGTACTATCAAATTCCATCATTTCGCGTTAATAGCATTTTGATTCCCAAGTTATCAGGCTAAAATAGGAAAAATGGTGGCTGTAAAGTCAAAAATTGTGAAAAGTATATTTATAAAAACCGCCGTAACTTTTTATTATATTGAGAATACCAAAATATTTCTTTGGCATGTTATTGCTGACTTCATGGGGAATACTTGTGTATGAATAGTTTCAGAATTATGAATGAAGAAAGTTAAAATATAAGGAATTGCAACGGCGAATTTTGGATTTTTCATCAATTGCAGCGATTTTCGCGACTGGCTACATATATGTTACAATCGACCAATCTGACGGATGAAGCTGGAATCTTTAAATTCGATGTGTACATCACAGAAAAAGCGTTTTCTATACAACATTGTCAAGATTTCATGCAACAAGTTATGGAGTTTACAATAAATCTTATTCTTATTTCAACATTCATAGTGCTCAATTTTAAACGTGCAAAAGTGGCTATGAACCATGAAACCACGAATAATAGGAAATTTCGAAAACTTTTTAATCGTAGCAATTAGTAATCCTCTTTAGATTAAACTGTAGAAGAGCGATTAATAATTTCTCTTCAAATTAAGGAGAAAATCAGTTTTTTCGCTCTCCTGAAAATTTATGTTTTTTTCATAGCCACTTATGAATATAAGCCCTCGATAAAATAGCAGCGATTGTCTGCTGTCTATCAGCAGGCACTTTCTGCTATTACAGCAGTTTTCTGCAATCTTACATCACCATTCACACTGCTAAAGAGTTTGCAGTCTGCTAAAATTTGCTGTTGTTAATTAAAATATAAAAATAGATAAGCGTTCATAAGCGAGTTTAGCTCGAATTTTCTTTTATATTAGCTTGGGACAAAATGCGCAAATGGCTGTTTAGCATCTCAGCAGATACAAGCCTGCTGTCTCTTTTTTAACAGCAGAAAATCTGCTCTTTCAGTAGACTTTCTGCTTTCTTTTACTGACATATTCCTTTGAATGTACTGATAGATGGATTACTGAAATGCAATTTTGCTGACAATGAGAAAAGTAAAAAAATCTGAAATTATTTGTATGGAAAAAATTAAAATTTACTTTAACTTAAAAATGTATTTTTTCCTAAAATGATGTTAAAATGTTTACTGAAATTTATGCCGAGTTCTTCATACATTTAGGTATTAATGAATTTATAAAAAACATTTGAAATTGTTAAAAAATCTTGAATATTAATCTAAGAAGCAATTCTCGTTCGTTTGCAGAGACTTATTTCTTAAATACTTTATGAATTATTCTGAACAACCACTGCGAAGGCGCATATTTTGCCTTAGTAACAATCATGGAGTAATAGCTCAACTCTTTATGGCAGAGGTATCATGAAACTTTTGAGAAATATTTCATGTTGTAATTTTTTGTATCAGTTTTGCATACTCTGAATCAAAACTATTTGTTTGATTTTTTAGTTAAAAATAACTTATTTTAATTTCACATTTTTTCTTGTATAAAATAAAATTTTCCTCACTTTAAGTTAAAAATTTACTCGTTTTGAAGAAAAAATCAGCAAAATTGCCCTCAGTTTGAGTAAAAATTTACTTGATTTGAAAACATTTACTAGGTTTTAGGAAATTTTTTTTTCAGCAAAATTTTACTAAAATTTACTTAGTTTTAGGAAAATTTTGCTTAAATTTAGTAAAAAATTACTTGTTTTTAGGAAAAATTTACTTAGATTTAGGAAAATTTCAGCAAAATTCTACTTATTTAGTAAAAATGTACTTGGTTTCCTAAATTTTAGTTAATTTTAACTCATTATAGGGAAATTTTTTTTTGAGTGTAGATGAAAACCCCCCCCAGGGGAAAATCCTGCGCACGGGCCTGTGTTCGGGTTTTCTTTAGTGAAACATAACATTCTGTGTTTTATACCAACAATACATTTTAGGGTTAACTTTTGTTTTTTTTTTCTTCTTTCTGTTGCTTTTAAAGTTATTTGATGATTCTCATCGTTATAAAAAAACCTAAAAACCTAAAGACGTACAACTTAAAATTTTCTCTAGAAATTATTGTCTACACAAAGAAAAAATATCGATCGTATTATTTTGTGGTAGTCTTAGCTTAGCCCATTGCGGTTGGTTGGAGTGCTGTTGTAACAGTCGGTCGACGGACCCTATACTATATTGTTTCAGCTATAGTCACTTTGAAATCTTGTACAAGTTCAATGTATACGCGGAAGTATAAAATAAGCTATAATGTTGATAGTTGCGAAGTTCGAAAGAGATGTTTAAGAATGTTCTTTGTTGAAGCCAAATTTCAAAAATCTACATTTCTTAACAACATATGGCAAACCCAAAATGGAATGACTTTCATTCCATTTTCAAACCTCTAATCAATTTTTTAACCGAATAACATATTTTTCGGAAAAATCCAAAATATGCAACATATTTGGTCTATCAGCAGCCACGTTAATTAAGAATATTACATTTTAGATCGTTAATTTGTTAAACATAAAATCTATCGATACTTCATTAAATTTCATAGGATAGAAGAGAAATCGGCTGAATTTGAAACTCATTTATTTTACTTTCAGAGTAGCGTTGGTTAGGCCACCATGGCTTTCAATGCGTGATTATAACCAAATATAAGACAATTGGGCGAACCAAATCTTCTAATTTTAGGGACTAAGAACTCATGTATGTATCTATATGTTTACCATGTACTCTATATGTTTACCATGTACTTGAGTAGTTTTTTTAGTTGAAATAAATAAATCAAATCAAAATGATGTTATTGAAGATTTATTTGCGAATATATTTATATACAGTCGAAATCACTATTAACGACATCGTTAATAACGCCATGTCGGTTACAACGACGAAGGTTCCAAGTCTCGAAAATGTCATATTTTTAACGACAATCGGTTATAATCCTTGAATCTCATTATAAGCGATATCGAATGTACGTTATTGTAAAATTCAAATCTGGGAAATCATAGGAATATCAAATTTTGCGTTGATATATTATGATGACTCGCAATCTTATTTAATAAGATAAAAACTAACAGTGTCGAATCTGAAGTATCCTCCACAATGGAGGTTGATCCACAAGTTATTTCGCGAAATACATGCCTATTTTAATGCACTAAAACGGTAACACGTCGATTTAATGTTAATCGATTAATCGAGTAATTTGGTTCAAATGTTTGTTCGAATAAAGAAATGATCACATTTTTCCAATAATTTGTTCGAAATATTCGATTTCTCAAAAAGTTGTGAAGAAAGAGTTGGCCAATTTTCAACTTTTTGTATTTTTTGATATTGTGTTATCAAAACGTTTTCCTTGAACCAAAATTAAAAACTATTACCGACAATTGAAGGGGATACACACAATTCTCAAAGAAAAGTAGTGAATAGTAGAATACTTAATAGTCGATTAGGCCATTAGTTCCATCGAATAAATCATATATACAAATTTGAATTACCAATTCATAAAGATTAAATCATTAAAAACTATATAGTTCTTCAAATACATCCGAAACTTGATGGTGTTTACAAATGTCCCGTTTCTAAAAAATAGGATTACTAACATTGAGATGCATTTACGAAAAATATCACAAATTATTGATTCACATTAATTAGAATTTTCTTGTCTATATATCCAGTACAATATCAACAATCAATGTTTGAAAATAATAAATCGTGTTAGACCTTGGTGTCTTGTTTGATTCAAAGTGTCAATGCTTGCATATTAATTATATATTGCCAAAAGCATATGCGGTTCTTGCGTTCATAAAAAGAAGTAGTAAAGAAAATGAAAAATGACCCATATACTCGAAAAATTTCGTATACTTCTTTTGTTAGATCAAAACTTGAATATGCTTCTATTGTATGGAATCCATTTTATGATGGAAGTTGTGATCTTGTTGAGAGATTGCAAAGATTTTTTTTAAATTTGCCATATTTTCTTTATGTTTCTCCAATCCTTTTCCTACATATGAGTCTCGATGTAAGCTTATACAATAGAAGAGTTAAAAGTTCTGTTCTATTTATGTACAAGTTAATTTGTGGACTTATTGACTGGTCTGTACTCCTTAGTAGAATTGGGTTCAACATTACTGCTAGGTGTACTCGATTCTTTGAATTTTTTAATATTCCTGTAGATAGAAATAATTAGTCATGTATTAAACCTATTTTAAGATCATTGATGGAATCCAATTTAATTAATAAGAAATTTGCTTTAGATTTATCGCTTCTTATCAATGAATTTTTTGAAAATTTAGATTTATTTATTTTAGTTTTTAAGCTAAGAATTTACAACCAATGCGGAAAATCAATGGGTCATTCCCAATTGGGATTTGTATATCGAGCCTTATTTGCCAAAAAGACGTAAGCACTACAAATTCAGATTTTTGTTTTTTAATGGAAATGGATCATTCGCGACCATTTACAGCATCTCTGGTATACCTAATTTCATTAGATACCTCATTTCATTATAGTACACATTCATATATATTTTTTTTGTGGCGCTTACGTCTTTTTGCCAAATAGGGGTCGATACGTTAAGACATGATATTGAGACGATTAGATGAATTCAAGGTCTGTATTGGAATCAAACTGCAAGTTCGGGTTGGAGATATTGTAACTAGAAATATTTCGGCGAACAGAGACGTCTGACATATTTGGCAAAGTAATGACTACTATTTAAGTAATATTTGATAGGTCGATGATACATGATTGCTGACAGTTTAACAAACTTACAACACCTTCTAGATCAAGCCTGTCAGTATAGTTGACAATATTGCGAAAACTAAATATAATAAATTGGACCTTGGATTAAGAACATTGCCTGCATCTAGGGAATACGCGATGATAAGGAAATCGAGATAGCTCCTTAGAAATTATCAGCACTATAGAACTATTCAATTCGTATCTTATTATTTGCTCGAAAGAAATCATATCTCGGATATGACCACATCCTATGATGGTAGCTATACATCCATTTAAATTAAATCGGATTTGAATGCTTAGTTTGAGAATAATTCCGTTGAGATTAATGCCACTCTAATTCAAATTACTTCAACATTTTCAATGAGAAAATACATGTTGACATTGAGAAATGAAAATTTAAATTGGGATAATACAAGGAATTCAGGAATGTAAATTGAAATTGAGAAAATACAAATTGACATTGAGAAATGTGAATTGAAATTGAGAAAGATAATAATAAATTGATAATTAAGAAATTGATATTGGGATAAAAATAATATTGAGAAAATACAAATGAGATGGATGTTTGGACCTCGAGAATTTGGTATTTTAGTCGTGCGGACCATCCACGTATTCTCCTATTCACAAATGTGATTGTGTTATTCATTTCTTTATTTCAATTACACTTTTCTTCACATTTTTTGATAATATTTCTCAATATCAATTAGTATTTTCTCAATTTAAATTTGTTTTTTTTTCTCATTTTCAATTGTTTATTTCTAAATATCAATTTGTATATTCTCAACTTTAATTTTCATTTCTAAATTTCAATTTGTATTTTCTCAATTTCAATTTACACTTCTGAATTTCAACTTTTATTTTCCCAATTTCAATTTACATTTCTGAATTTCAATTTGTATTTTCTCAATTTCAATTTTTATTTCTCAATGTCAACTTGTATTTTCTCAATTTCAATTGAAAATAGTGTTGAAGTTTCTTTAAATCTTCATTAAAGAAACCGGGTTAGATTCTGATCGGATTTTTAATTGTAATTCATAAAATGATTTCATAATCGTTCATAGCATGCCATTTAGAAATCTTTAGTCAAATGATCAGTTGCAATGTGATGAAAGAACTAGCATAAGAAGAGCTGAGTCCTTACCAAAATTAAAACTTTGTAAAAATGAATTATTTCAAAAATTGACATATTTATGGTCAACAAGTTGTTAGATATTACCTGCAGAATATATGGTAAGTAAAAGTTCAGCAGATAATTTGTAGTCTTATCTACAGGCTTGCCTTTTGGAGTAAGATGATGTCAAGACACAAAAATGGACTTGTTGTGCGTAGATTGAAATTAAAAACACCAATAGATTCTAAATCTGGCAATAGATTTTCTGTGGCCACTTTAGTTTTTGTGGTGTATTTCCAAAAACTTTCGAAGGAGTCGAGACTTTTGAAAATATATTGGATTAAATTTATCTAGTTTATACTCAGGAAGCCAATGTTGGCCAACAATTTAATTGTTTGGTTACGTTTTTATCGTGTCATTGATCTTCTTCGGCTACATTAGCCTTGTGTAAAAAATCGATTACGCTCTTCAATTCAATAAGTTTTAATGGAAATTTTAAAAAGTTCCTTGTAATTCTGTTTTGGCTCATCGTTCGTCAATCCTCAAACCGTTCAGTGATACTGAAAGGTTTCCATAAATAAATGTATTCTCTTCTTCGCTTTATTAAATTCGAGGTCTATTTGCTATTTCATAGCTATCATTATATGTCCAAAATCAGTTTGCCAATTTTGAATTTACAAAATATTAATTAACAATGTTTTTGTTTGGTGCAAAGAATCGTTTATCTATTTAACCTATTACCCATATGAGGACACCTATTTAATGCCAACTAACTGAACAACAGATTTCTTTCGGTGTTAATGGGTTAAATTCAATGGGTTTGAATCCTCTTCTTCGCTTCATCAAACTCGCAGCCTTTTTAATCATTAATCATTCAGCGTCATCATTATTTCCCTAATGTTTATGTATCAGGAAATCCATTATCTGTTTAAATGTTTCCATGTTAATTTAACAATCAGATTGATATTGAAAATGTGAAGCTTTACATAATGTAGAATCCGTATGTAAAAGCAACATGAGTTGAGTAGCTCACATTGGAATTGAAAAAGGATCATGTGTCGTACCATCGCATAAACAGAAGTATATGTTACGTATAGGGATCGCCTTCCTTACCGCCTCCTTAATGGGTTAAGCCAAATCTTAAACTTAGTTAGTACCAACTAATGTCTAAATGAGTTACTAAGTATTATTACATATTAAACTAATGATTTTTTATAAATTTCATTACTTCCTCCTTTTCATTTCTGTTTTTTTTTTTTGTATGTTTGTAGGTACAATTACATAATTTTTTCTGTAGGTTTTCCTTCGTTTAAATTAATTTCAATTCTCTAACAAAACTTAGTTTACAAATCTCGTTTTTGTTTTAATTAATAAATTCTCTTAGTATTCATGCCTTCTGTCTTTGCTATTTGCCGCCAATCATTCACGAGTGTTGTCGAATTCAATTCGATAATAAAAAATAGACTCCAACATTCTGCTCGACCCCCTCATCGACCAGTGACCGTCATTGGCATTGGCGTCGTATAACTACAACGGAAAAACTTAAACTCAAACTTAATTATCCTTTTGGTTTGTCGCTACTTGTTTGCAATTTTCTCTCAGTGTATGTACTTATGTATGTTTTGCGTTGTCTTATGAAAACCGAAAAAAGTATACAAAGTTTGTTGTTGTTGTTGTGGTTGCTCTCAATGAGGATTACATTTTTAGCTTAGTGCAATGCGAGGAGATTGAGTCCTTAGTATCACGCATTTGTTAAAAGGATGCTCACGAGTATCATGACAATGTGGGCGATTAGGAGAGAGGCGGGCTTCTGGAGCAGGTGTGTACCCCGACCGCACTGTTGTATTTCGATTTCTTCCGGATGATAGTTTATGCATTTTTTGGGTCGTCGTCGCTTTTGTGTTTCCTGCGATTGACGGCGGGTACTGCAGGCTCCTGGAAAAAAACGAAAAGAATATAAAAATATATATGAGATTTTTTAATTGACCCCTGCGGCCAACCATGTGAGCATATCACCTACATTTAATTGTGATATAAAAATATAATCCCCTCATGGATCGTCATGTAAATAATATGCAATTGTTGTTGTTTCCCGTTTTCCCTGGATTCTGAGAAGAATGATTGAGGTTGGATTGGTAGCCAAAAGACCAGTAAAATGGTTTTTTGACACTCTACTTATTAGGAGCTATTGAATGTTTTTTTTTTGTTTCTCGCAATTTTCCCAATTTTGAATCCCAAATCGATCTAAACCTTTCTATTATTTTCTGAAAATTTTGATTTCCTAGTTATTTCCATTTCAACAGACGGAAATGACTAGATCATCATAGAATTTTATGACGATCAAGAATATATGTATATATATTAGGCTGGGTCGCCGTCCATGCAAATGGAAAAACAATTTCCAGTCAATCCAATTTCCAGTTTGGATTGCTTAATGATAATTTTCAAGATATTTCGTCCCTAGATCAAGCCGTCTGTGAGCTAAACGCTCCTGAAAATACGCCTAAAAATAATTTTTTGTGACACATTTTTGTCATTTTTTCTGAAATAATAGACCCTTGAAAGCACTTTAAATATAAATTTTGATTTTTGTTTTGGAGTTACTTATTGGCCGAATTATTCGACCTTTATACATTTTTTTTGTGTTTTTTCATAGTAGAAACTGAACATTTTTTCGTATTTGCTGTTTGTATTTTACCAAAAATAAATAGCGGCAGCCAATACCTTTCGAATGATGCCTAAATGATGAAAGTCGGACTGAAATTGACGCAGCCGCGCTCATTTTTATAAAAAAGAGTTTGAAAATGTTGGCTATGAAAATGAATCTCCTGTATTAAATTATTTTACAAACATGGAGTGAGTGACGTCATTTTTCGACTGAAATTCATCACTTAGGCATCATTCGAAAGGTCTTGATTCCTTCTATTTATTTTTCATAATAACTTTTATAAAATGTTCCCAAGAAATGTGAGTTTTTAGCTGTAATTTTGAAAAAACGCAAAAACTCAAACTAAGAATACGAACAATGAGTTATTATAAGACAAGAATTAAGGGTGGGAGGTGGCCGCATCAATTTATTTTCGTAACCCATCCTAATATAAATTAGCAGTGCCCACTACTTCGCACGCAGTCATTTGTTATAAGTTTTATCCATCTCTGCTTTTCGATCTCTGATTTGGAAACCTCCTATTTACACATTCAAAGGAATGTGCTTGTCGATGTGCACTATTCTTATCATTTTCTACAGGGGTTCGAACAAAAAAATGACAGAGCCTTTTATATCCTCGATCTCATGTTTCTAGATGTAGCCTGCCATTTTATAACTTTTTGCACCTCTTTTCCAAAAGGTACACATTTTGAACAAGTAAGGAAAGGCTAAAGTCGGGCGGGGCCGTCTATATGATACCCTACACCACTCCCTGCGTATATAGGGGCGATAAATTATAGATCTTTAGTCAAATTTAACGAATATGGCAAAATTGATTGGCTGTAATAAGTTGAATCCGAAGTATGAAGTAAACAAATCAAAAGCTGGTAATGAGCGGTGTCAATTTCTTGGCGTAATGCTCCACCTTTGCTGTAAGTGTGCCTAACTGAAATATAACGTGATGTAGAAAATACGTCAAAAATCGGGATCCATGGTCCACTTCATCAGTAAGTGTTCCTATGTGAAATAATCTATGATCTGGAAAATTTAATCCAGATACGACGTAATATGAAGGATTTTAAAAGATATTATTGAACATTTGTGGGACAGTTGTATTTGGAATCATTGAGCCATATGGTCCAATTTTCGGGTAGATATTCCGAGAGTAAATATAATATGATCTGGAAAATTTGACAAAGATCCGACGACAAATGCAGATTTTACAGCGGTAATGGGATAAATTGGACGGACATTTGTCGGGGGCCTATAAAAACACTTGGGGGTTGTACCATAACATGGGCCATTACAGTTCCCTTTAGGAATTCCTAGTGGAAATGAGACAGGATCTGCAAAATTCTTTATACAATCAGATGTAAGATATAGGATCTCGAGCGGTAATAGTGTAAAATGGGGGGACCATTTGTACGGGGATTGTGCCAAAATATGGACACAAAGTAGGTATTGAAATAGAACATCATCTGCAAAATTTGAAAAACGTCTGATGTAAAATGTTGGTCCTAGAGGGGTATTACTAAAAATGGAGGCCCACTTGTAGGGGCGCTACATTAAAAAGTGGACCCATGCACATCACTTATTCTTAGTTGAAATATAATATGATCTGCAAAATTGTATCGAGATCCAATGTACGATGTGGGTTCTAGAGCTGTAATAGAGTAGAAATTGGGGCCCAATTTGTATGGGGGTTATACCAAAATATGGACCCATATATTTGACTTTCATAGTATGTATTCTTAGTTGAAATATAATATAAGGTAGGTGGTACATTTGTAGGGTGGTTATATCAAAGCATGGACCTATGTGGTACATTTTCCCGTTAGCTGTTTCTAGTTCAAATATAGGGTCCACCATCTAACGTTTTTTTCAACTATTCAACCGTTTGACTATTATTTGTGGGGTGCCCTCAGCAGCCATTTGAATGAAATTATTTTCCATTATTAACCGGAAGGATTGTACTTTCAAATAAAAAAGAAATTTGAGAAAATATTCATTAGTTTTTTTAGTGTTTTGTGGACCCTATATAACATGTTCCAGAAAATTTGGTCATGTTCCCATGTAAAATGTGTATTCTAGAGCAGTAATAGTGTAAATTATATGGATATTTGTATGGAGGCTATATCTAAATCTGAACCGATTTTCTCCAAATTCAATACCAATCGTCCTGGGCCTAAAAAAGTAATTTCTGCCAAATATCATGACAATCGGACCACAATTGCGACCTGTAGAGTGCGAACAAGTTTACATGGACAGCAGACGGACGGACAGTCGGACAGACAGACATTGTTAAATCGATTCAGCTGGTGATTCTAAGCCAATTATTTCTTGGTGTTACAAACATTTGGCGCGAAACTAACTTATAATACCCTAGTCCACGAAGTGGTGTAGGGTATAAAAATCACTACAGGTAACATGTGTTCTCGCCTCTACATGGTCAGAGGAATTTACACATCAAATTTCAGTATTCTAGCTGTAATACTTCAGTTGGTACAATTTTTACCCTTCACCTTTACCCTTTTTATGTCCCGCTCGCCCCTAAAATTTCGAAATTATGTTGCCATCTACGTTGTCAGAGATATAAAATATCGCGTTTTACGAATGCAGCTGCAGTATTTAAATTGATACCATTTGTATGCCTTTTTGCGGCTTTCCTCCCTTAAAAGTACAAATTTCAAAAACAAATTGTAGCTCGTCTGCATGGTAACTAAAAAGGCACATTTCATGTTTCTAGCTACATGCGTTTAGCTAATACGAAGGTTCGGTGTTTCTATTTTACCACCTAAAAGTACGAATTTCGTAAAACCCTCTCTTACGCCGTGTCTCCGTCATATTTGGGAACTACACTAAAAATTGCATGACCCTAGCTTCAGCCGCTTGGCTTGGGCTCAATAATAAGTCAGTCAGTAACGCAACTTTTTTATATATATAGATGGGTCACAGATCGATACTTCGATAAGGTGTTAAAAACGGAATGACACATTTAGTATACCCCCATCCTATGATGGAGGGTATAAAAATGATATAACTCAAACAGAAATCAATTTCGTATTTCAATTCAGATTCATCTGTCTGATTGCCACTGTAACTTACCAACAATGCCGGATTCTTCCATAGGCTCAATATCGAGCTGTTTCGAACCGCATGGACACAATGTGTCCACCACCAAAAGAATTAAATTGCTGTGAGGAATCTTCTGGACACTGAATGGACGTTCGCAACCCGATACATGACAATTTGTTAATTTACCCTGAAAATGAGAAATTTCCGTAAATCATTTTGTTCGATTCGAATCATGCCATCAAAAGACAAACCTTCAAAGGATTATTCTGGCCTCCTTGATTTAATCTCTCCGGCTGCAGCATGTATAAATCTGTACGTAAATCGCACCGACGAGCATTGGTGGGATCTGGATTTGAACGAGGACCAACATGTGGTTTATGTTGTTTGGGGGGAGGTGTAGTATATTCCTGGAAAAGAAAAATGATGAAATGCTGTCTTGTTAGTTAGTTCCACCGGCCGTCTTACCACATCGGCTGTAGTAAAGAGTTCATCCATTTCTTCGTCGACGGGTGAATTATAGTCTTCATCAAACGTCTCGTAATCATCGGGGTATGTGGGTTCCTCAAAGTTCTCCTCATTGTAGACATACTGTTCCTGAGGCCAAGCCTGCAATGGTGTGGGTAATAACGCCAGCCATGTCGCACTCAACGACACAATGTATTTCAGGAGCCATGATGTGGCCCGATTGGGTTTGATGATACCCCCGGCAGCCGTATACGGATTGTCAGAGTTGGAGCATACACCCTGATAATCATTGACAGTGACTCGCTTATAAATGCGATCCTGCACCAAGGAGTCCATAATGGTGCCATCGATTTGGCCAAAGAATTTACCGGTGTGCTCAGAATCTTCGGATATAATAACGAAGCCGCTGTTGTCTAGGACATAACAATCCAGATTGTCCGAAGCACAGGTACGTTTACAGCCAGTCATACCGGTACACTGTAACAGAAGGCAATAGCATAAAGATCTGGAATATGACACCCGTCCACAACCTGTACTTACTGCTGATGTTATGTTGATAAAGTGCTTGGCCAAAGAATCATGTTGGAACTGTAAGCCCACCACGGCGGCAGGTGCCTTATGGCCACGGTGCTCCACAAAAATGGAGTGGGAGGCGGTAACCAATGTAGCATTTGTTTTGCCATTATGGCCCGAACCGAATGGAACACTGTAAACGAAGCTATCCTGTTCGACATTATGCTGATCTATGGCCCGTTTATACCAGGACATATCCATGGCTCGTGCGTTCTCCTCGCTGAAATGCCTGTGAACGAAAGCAGTATTAAGTGGTAAGTTTGGTAGGTTGGGTACATCAAGGCCGACTGTAAAATGAAACTTACGGTTCGGGTGAATCCTCTGCCGGTTTAATGTGATCTATCCATCTTAGAAGGCCAGAACGTGTGGCTACAAATGAAGTGGTTACCACGAACTTCTGATATCCTTGCCTGTAATGGATGAACGAGTTCTCGATTAGTATCGGTTTATTTAATACTCAGAGGAATGTGCCAAGCGAACATGATGATGGCGAAAGCTATAACTACTCCATGAGGAGACTACCTTATCTAAGTCTGTATATTCTAATGATTTCAGACTGTTTGACCTATTAAAAGATGTGCAGAGTTTCAACGATTCATTCGCATGACATGACATATATGAAGGACAGGATACAGCGTGCAAGTCATTGTTTTTTGTTGTTGTCGGTATGCTTCCTAGAGTCTCTTTCGGATAAAAACTAATATAATTTTCTTGAATATCATTAAATTTTTGCATTCTTTGTAATCGTTGTAATGTTTATTTGGGCGCAAATAAACGAAATTAGGAGAATGTATCCGGTGACCAGGAGACCTCCATACAGAACTAAAGGCAATTTGATGGGACTGTTGTTTTCTTCCCTTCAGCCACAAGAAACTTGGCATTGGATCATCTGAAACCAAGTAGGCGATGATCGGTAAGGGTACCCCATTCCATTGTTATAACTTAGATAAGGTTATGTTTAAATAATTAGTTATAAGATCATTTTCTATTTGTAGACGTTAATAGCCTTTTGGTACTTGTACGTATGCATGTCCTAGAAAAAAAGGACTATGCAATTTCTGTAAACATGGATATGCATATTGCTTCTCATTTTTGTAACTGGGGAAGGTTTGCCCCTGGTTGAATATACCAGTAGGGAAATACTATCTGAATTTCATTCTAAATGACGAGTTCCGAATTTCAAATGGAATTTCTAAAAATCAACCGAAGAGTTTCACGTCAGACAGGCAGTTGGTGCTCTAATGTATCCTATGTTGGGGACTAGACCGGATATAGCATATAGCGTTGGTTTCCTCTCCAGATCTCTTTAAAATCCTACTATCGAAGATGTTCATGGATTGAAGCGAGGTATATTGCAGGGACATTAAATGTTGGAATAGTGTACAAGAAACAAGGACCAAAGATGATGGAATGTTATAGTGATGCTGACTTTAGTGGATGTATCAGTCTTTCTTACGCGGGAGGAGCTATATCTTCGATAAGTCAGAGACAGCAAATAGTGCCACCTTCAACAACCGAAGCGGAAATTATAGCGGCTAGTGAATCTGCAAAGGAAGTGATTTCGTTGAAACGATTTTTCAAAGATATTAATAACTTTTGTGAAATTCCCGCTATACAAATCGAGAAGAGATTGAAGATTGACACTGAATCCAGAATTCCATAAGGGCACCAAGCATATTGAACTTAAACATTTCTTTATTCGAGAAAAGGTTACAGAAGGCCATCTATTGGTATCTCAAGTTTCTGCCGAAAACCAAGCTGCTGATATGATGACCAAACCGTTACCGAAAACACATTTGCAGTTTTTACGTAGTCGTTTTAACATTAATTAATTAAAACAAGGGAAAGTGTTGAAATATTGTTTCAATGAATTAAGTACTTGTTAAATGTAAGTTTTTTGATCATAGCAGCTCTTATGCTTCAACCTTTAATCTATCAAATGTTTTACTTTTACTCCAATAAAATTATTCAATAACAATATGAATTTCTAAATTAAAATTGATCTTTTCTAAACTACATTCTGAAATGGTGTAGACTCTATAACGATCGGATAACTGTAAGCCGTGCTGAAGTGAATTAATATGCATACCATACTTGTCTGATAATCAGGCTATGTATGCTATGGTGGAGATCGTATGAATGCTATTTTATCCTTTTTTAGTGTCCTTTTTACTTAACCAATCGATATTGAAGAAAAGATTCTCAGAACCATTACGCCAGTTCAGGGATCCCATATTTTGAACCCAGTATCAACTTCTATAACTTATATACTGTCTCCTCGTGTTAGGTAATTTATATGATAATAAAATCTTTGAAAATTTTGCATGACTTTTATTTCTTTCATAGACATATCCCTACGTGATACACCACGTTTGAGCTATGAGCAATATGTGCCGTAATATTTGCTAAAATCGGTTGTAATATTCTAGTGTGCATTTGACTTCAAAGCGGTGGGATCAGTTTGTTTGTGGGCTATATTAGTCATTCCAAACAGTTCGAGAATATGTATTGTTCTCATAAAAATATTTTATACGTATTTTTGGAAAAAATTAAAAAAGTCAAAGAGTTATGACCAATTTAATAGTACTGAATTTGCGATTTTTTTCACTCAATCTGTAACTCCTGAAAAACTTGATCGTTTTTAATGTGATATACTTTGTTTGAATCTAATTTTATTATTACTTTACGATAATGAATTGGAATATCATCGCCCGTTGGATATGATCGAGTTTTTTACAATTTTATTTATTTTATTTTGATTTTCGAAATGATTACATTATTTGATATTTTTGAAATTTTAAAGAAGTGTTCTAAGATGTCTTCTATTTTTACAATTTTTTTCGATATATTTTTTGCAAAATCAAACAAAATTTTAGTGAAATATCATCAGAATGATTATTTAATTTACTGAACACAGGAAAAAATCGTAATTTGGCCACTGTAAAATTGGTCATAACTTATGAAAAAAATTTATATTTTTTTCTAAAAACACGGATAAATATTTTTGAGAAGAATACATACACAATCTCTTGGAACAATCCATGCTAATGAAGTTAATAGTCGAACCCCTTGGCATGGAACGACTCATATCTAAATCCGCACTAATTTTCTCCATATTCAATAGCATCTGCCCTTGATAGAAAAATTTACTTATGCTAATATCGTGCACAACAATTGGGACCTGTATCTTTAGATGGACAATAGAGAGTCATCTTTTGATAATAAAAATTATATCTCAGTGTTGCAACTATATAGTAAGCAACTAAGTGATTGGGATAGAGATTGGGATATATAGAGTCTAGATCGCTCCAAAGGATTATAGAGTATTAGAGGAAATGAATATAAATATCCATATGAATTTATAGAGCAAATGTATCAATGGTAGAAGCCAAAAAGGTAAAAGTCATATGTCAAAGTTCATTTGGCTGAGGTCAAAACATTAATGCTGTCTTAGTTCATAGTTTGTAAAATTAACCAAACATTGTTTATATAGAAACAAAGTTTTTCAAAACATCAATTTCGTACATGAAAATATATCGAGGGCTTATATTCAAAAGTGGATATGGACTATTTCCTCGAAAATGAGTTTTTGATGCCAAACTATTCTCAGATTTAGATGGAAATTTAAATTTGGAAAAAAATTTTCTAAAGTCATTTCGCGACTGCATAAGTGGCTATGAACATAAAAATAATAGAAACAAGTAAGGAAAGGTTAAAGTCGGACGGAGCCGACTATATGATACACTACACTTGCTATCCTATTATAATTCAATTCTGTAAAAATGTGAAATCGGGAAGAATTTTTGTATCCTGTAAATGTATGTGTTTGACAAAAAGTTTAAATCGGAAAAGACATCTGTATAATAAGTAAAGTTTAGCCAAAATCGTATATCCAAATCTGAACCGATCTAACCCGTTTTCGCCACACGTATTTCTAATTAGATTATAAGATGTTGTGCCAAATTTAAAGAAAATCGGGTACAATATGTGGTTTCTAAAGCGGAAAAAGTCGAATCGAGAGCGACATTAGTATGGGGGCTATATCTAAATCTGAACCGATCGGACTGTGCCAAATTTGAAGCAAATCGAGTTTAATATGTGGTTTCTAGAGCGAAAAAAGTCAAATCGGGAGCGACATTTGTATATCCAAATCTGAGTCGATTTGCTTCAAATTAAATAGCGTTCGTCCTTGATCCACAAAACATACTTGTGCCAATTTTTGTTAAGATCGGACTATAATTGCGACCTGTAATTTGATTACAACAATAGATGGACAGACAGACGGACATTGCTAAATCGACTCAGAAAGTGATTCTAAGCCGATCTGTATAATAAATGGTGGGTCTAACTCGTTTCCTTTTGGGTGTTACAAACAAATGCACAAACACATAATAATCTCGTGGAGTGTATAAAAAGTAGTTCAACTATGGAGCAGCATATCACCGAAGGTTATTATTCGCTACAACAACTTTGTTTAAAACATTTTTCTAGATTTAGGGCATATCGTACTATCAAATTCCATCATTTCGCGTTAATAGCATTTTGATTCCAAAGTTATCAGGATGTAAAGTCAAAAATTGTGAAAAGTATCTTCAGATAAACCCGCGTAACTTTTTATTATATTGAGAATACCAAAATATATCTTTGGCATGTGATTGCTGACTTCATGGGGAATATTTGTGTCAGAAACGTTTCAGAATCCTGAATATAAGCAAATTTTGGATTTTTCAACAATTGCAGCGAGAAAATCAAAAAATAAAATGTTGTGCATGAAAATCATTTTAGCCATATTTCCCGCGAAAATGAAAATTTTCCAAAAAATATCCAATTTTTATTTTTTGTTTACCGTGTCCTACCGCAATATAAACTTTTTGTAAAAAATTTGGAAAAGGGATAATAATGTGACAGATAAAGCTGGAATCTTTAAATTCGCTTTTTACATAACAGAAAATGCATTTTCTATACAATATTGCCAAAATTTCCATGAAAAACGTCATCGAGTTTACCATAAATCTTATTTATATATTTGAGCATAAATGGCTATGTGCTTATTTCAACATTCATAGTGCTAAATTTTAAACACGCAGAAGTGGCTATAAAACCGCGAACAGTAGGAAATCCTTTTAAATTAAAATTAAGGAGAAAATCAGTTTTTTCGCTCTTCTGAAAAGTTGTGTTTGTTCATAGCCACTTATGAATAATATAAGCTCTCGATATATAAAATTTGATACGCAAGTGGTCTTTTTAGGTACGAAAATAAATTATTAGAACTTCTATATCCTTTGGAAATTAAGAGTCCTGTAAAAAGGAGAAAAGATCGTCAAATACAAAACTGAGCACACAGTTCTCCTATATACGACGTCTAGTTTCATTTGAAATTTGAAAAGCGTTGTCTGAAGGCACTACTAGACGCTCCCGTGAGAGCGGCCACGTAATTCAACCAAACATTTGAAACCATAAGATTCTTCACCGTGTATAAGGTAAATATGCTGATGAAAAAATTTAAAACCACAAGTAACCAATCGGTTCTAATGAGCGGCTTCTATATTGAGAAAAACCAAATAGAAATTGCAACATTTTGGCACATGCATCAATTCATGAATTAATATGTCCCCATTATTATATGGATAATACCGTCCGACAGTCCATATTACCCTTGAAATGGCTGTCAATGCTAAACTAATACAGATAAAAGCATGGAATTTAAAGTATTTTTAAAGACTATTCTTCTCTTTAATTTCACACTTATAACGGTATCGTACGGTGTGAATATGTATTTAAAACATTTTTTTAATTTTATACATTGAAAGTTTGAAGTTCATTTAAGGGACAACAGGATGAGGTAATGTAAAACCGAAAATGACAATTAATTCCATCTTTCCTATAGTTTCAGACACATATAATCCGGTTCAAGTGTAACAACTTTTTTAACTTAAATTAACTTAACCAACTTAATTTTTTAACTTAGCTAACTAACTAACATTACCTTTTTTCATACGGTGTAATGTTTAATTAATGCGATCAAAATCAATTGAGATATCACATCTGAATACACATTCATACTAAGTCCAAGAAAATGACTTCTGCCAAATTTGACTAAGTTCCAACAAAATCGCAACCTGAACCGTAACAATCGAGAAAGTTTCGATCGAAATGTGCTATAAAAATGGTATAAACTTCAACAGAAATTATTTGAATTCTATCGATATTAGTTCCAATATACGTTATCTCAATATCCTATTTGTTTTTGTTGGACATTTATACTTATTTCGCAATAAATTAAAAATTATATTTCGATTGTAACTTCTCGATTTGGAGTCCCGTGATTAGCCCACGAGAATTGACCTAGAAATCGAATATAGCTTTCTTAGTTATGCTAAAATTTGCAGTCAGGAGCCCAAAATCTTTCTTTCCAAATATTTTACATTTTTATCTGACTTTTACGATCAGTGCGAGTTTTAGTACATTGGGAATTAATACTTTGTAGCTGTGAGTGTTATGGATGTGGCCGACCAAAATGGAGAAATGAATCCACAGCATCGAATTCAACAATACCATCGAAAAATAAATACGAAGATGTATGCAGATCTGTGGCAATGAGAGCTGAGAACGATTGAGCGCAGTAGAATTAGAAGTTTACGAATGAATTGAGTGAGTATTACGTGTGAACGTATATTAGAGTTAGTCACTTTTTTCCTTCCCACCGCACTGTGGGGGATATTGTGATTTGAAATGAAATTTAGACAACAAACAACAAATCCTTCTGCTATTGGAAAAATAGAATCAATTCGAATCAATTTCAATTCTATCATTATGATTTGGCAATAGATCTTTGTCCTGCACTGCCCTAGAATGTGAATTTGTGTAGAAATAGTATACGTGGCTGCACAATGCCTATATCCTTAAGCCAACGTTCAGCATATATGTATTTGTAGCACTGTCTTACAAAGGATATTTCAATGGCCTTTTGATATTCGATAAAAAGTGACTATCCCTAATGGAATGGTAGTGTTGAGACTAACAAATATCCCACTACAATACTTTATCCATTGCCGCGCATCTAAAACATAGCAATACGCAAATTTCCACAACAATTCTCGAGTTGTCGGTGTTAACAAGCTGCTAATCCATCCAAGTCTGGTTGTCTGGCTATACTTTGGTACGTTGACGTGAAAATGGGAGAATCTACATAAATTTACCTTTTCAATATAGCCATCAGAGTGGCGATTGGACTATAAAGTTATTAATTTACAGTGAGTTGTTATATAAGCATTTGCAAGAGTGTTAAGAATATCATTAAGAAATATCAATGTGTATTGTGAATATTCAGAAAAGAAAAACAGAAGAGAGAAATTATACAAACAAATAAATTCAATTCGCATTCAAAGAAACAAAATCAAAAACGGAAAGAAAGATGTGTGAGGAGGAAAATACAAGTGGGGAAATAGGTGCTTTAGTAATCTGTGATAATTCCAAGAGAAGTCCTGTAAAATTAGATTAAAGCCATTCGAACCGAACTTACTTTTTGTCCTCCTTGCCATTCGGGGCTCCTGTGGAATTACGATCCAAACCATCGGTAACCATGGCATCCCTGACCAAACTTTGTAACAAGGTTCGATCGCAATAGTAGGGTTCAGCTTTGCGAGAACCTTGCACATTCATATGTTGGGCAAAATGGCCCACAGGTGTTGCACCGTGTAAGTTGTGATGGGGTTGGGGAGACTTCGGCCGCACCTTAAAAGGAAGTACAGTAAAGGTCATACAAAATCAGAATTTGCTGTCAAATTATCCTTTTGAGTTTCATTCTTACCGACATCCACTTCCAACCGGGTCTACCAGCTCTCGCTAAAAAGTGCAACACCTGCTCTTCGGGTGAACCAAAACTGGGCTCTTGATCCCTCGAGTTTGTGTATTCGCCCGAACTTTCACGTTCTTTCTCCAAATCGCTAACGCTGTTGTATTCACAATATACCCATTCAGGATGGACACGCCAATTGTCGCCCTTAAAGTATTCGGTAACTGTAAAGAGAGGAAGAGAAAGATTGTGATATAAATTAGTGGAAGGTTCAGTTTATGGTATAGTTCAAGCGGAAACGTACCATTCTTTCGGGAATGTCGTATTTCTTGCTGGGAAACCAATTCATGGCTGCCATACTTTTCGGGCAATACAACAGCGAGCGTAAATGGTGTATCCTCAATGGGACCATAGAAATATCTGAAAATATTTAAAGCGAGATATTAATAAATAAACAGTAATAAATGGAATTTCGATCTGACTATATTTAGTTACAATATCAATCCATTAACGTATTCTTAATTTTTAAATCCCCTTCGAATAGCCTAAACCGATTGAAAGTCGAGTGAAGAAAGCTACTGAGACCTAATACACTTCCTGCTGCAGGATCTTGGAGAATCAGAGCAAACATGCTACCAGTATCAAAATCTTCCGCGCGTGCTGCGAATTTCATCCGACTACAACACTTCTAAGATGACGTAAAGCCATTCGACATCAAATTCCCTACAAGTAAGTAGTGAGGCAGGGGGAACCATTTGAATATGAGACTGAAGTATAGAGGATTGTAGAGTTGGTTTCGGTGGCCTAGCATGTTCATTCCGACTTCCTGGCAGTTACAGTGTTATCTGGGCTCAACGGGTCGCATAGGAATATATGTCGACAGCCAATCTGCCTTTTTTCTCCAAGATCTAACCGCATAACATGTACTCTAGTAAGTTCTCTACCCGATGTCCCTCTAAGATGTATCCCTGAACATAGGAACTTGTGGGAACAAACGAGTTGGCTAGGATAGAATTTACTTTAAGTACCCTCGCTAAGGAGTTAGTTGCAACGCCAATATTATCTCCCTACGGGAAATTGGTGGCAATTGCTATAAACGTACCTATCCTGGGATAGGTCGATATGGATATATCACAGAACTGGTCCCTAAGTGTGAATTCTCTTGAGGTGCGTTCAAAGTCATGTCCTTTGAGACCGATTCTAGGACATGTCTTTTGAGGTATGCTCATGTCCTCTGAGACCGGTTCGAGGTCAAATCCTTTGAGACCGATCCTAGGTTATGTCCAAGACATATCACAGGGGTCAATGCACCCACTCCAATGACAAACAATGTTAAGAGGTCCCCTTCATACTACATTTGGGTTAGAAGCCACCAGGGACCAGTTCTGGGACTTGTCCTGGGACAGTTCATTTTCCCGTAAATCGAATATTTTTTTTTTCAAATGAAAACTTTTGAATTTCAAATGGTGTCTTTTGAATTTCAAACGATGTCTTTTGAATTACAAAGGACGACTTTTGCATTTCAAATGTTGTCTTTTAAATACAAATAACGAGTTTTGAATTTCAATTGACATTTTTGAATTTCAAATGGAATTTTTGAATTTCAATTGATATGTTTTGAATTTCAAGTGATGTCTTTTGAATTACAATTGAAAAAGGTGTAGTACTTCGTATGCCACTGTCCAGCTCTAATAAATCCACGGTATAGGGCCCTCGGGAAATAATTACTTCGCGATAATGGCGACTCATGGGAAAGTGATATTAGAGACCTAAACAAATATCTAAATCTTTCAGGCTACATATGCTAGACCATTCCGACTTGTGTGGTCCATTGTGGTCCAATCGGTGCCAAAGGACATTAATTGTCGTTCTCATGAAAGTGAGACAACACCTAAACTAATCCAAAAACGATTCCTAAAGTAGCTGTAATTATTTGCGAACAATTGGGCTGACTGGATGGTCAAGTTATCCGCAGCAGTCACTTGAATACACTTATAACTCAACTATAATGGGAAGGGTTACGCTTTCCGACAAATATATAAAATGATTCATTGATGGATATGTATTTAATCAAACGAATTCGCGCGACTTTGAAAACTCTTTTTTCTGGCTGAGTAGTTGCAGTCATGCAGAGCCTCGTCCCTCGTTAAACTTACCTTTGTGTTCGGGCATTGACACGTTTCATATCGTCGTAATGATTCAGAATAGTGAATTCGGTTTCACCCTCTTTGGGCATAATCATGTCACTACGCATCTGCAATATATACAAGAGAGAGATCAGGAGAAAGAGAGAGAGAAAGATCGATTAAATTTGTTGACTTTCATTTCATTTCATAATGTCGCCAGCAACGGACACTTACATCATACAACAGGTTTTTATTCATTTCAACGATCTCGTGATCGTTGCCAATTTCGGTTTCCGGCAATTCCAACTCCGTGATATCGACTGACGTATACCGTGGCCTCAATTGATCAATATACTGATTGCCATCACTCATGGGACGTAAATCAGGATGATACAGTACACGGCCATTGTTATCAACGATAAACGAATACCCATTCGGTCCCAGTTTATGTTGTGGTATCATTTTGCGTATCTCCTCAATGGGGACATCTGTGCCAACGACACCCAGCAGGTTAGCCACACGTACCGAATGGTTGCGTCTATCGAAGACCGGAGTTGAAACTGTCGTCACCAAGCGACGCTGATACTCCGAGTCGCGAGCTAAACCACCCGATTTGCCGGCAACAAAGACAGGACTCCAGTGGACCGGGTGATCAGCTTGGTACATGATCATGGGCCGTGCCATGACCAGCGCATAGTCGATGACCTTGCGCCGCGCATCTTCCATGTCGTTGATTTGCACGAAGAATCCCTTGTTCGAGCAGGCCATTTCGTGCAGATTGCTGCGACTTCCCGAATCGGAGCCAACCAAATACGTGAAAATACGCACGGGCATATGTGGCCAGTTGTATTGTTTGATAATATCCTTTTGGGACTCCGAGGAACTTTCGGTTATCAACATAATGGCTTGATTGCATTGACTGCCTTCTCCAGATTGATTGTACTGAAAGACAGAGATGACATGAAATGGTTTCATAATGGAATCAATGCAATTCCCCTTCAATCAAAAATCGATTAGAGTCCATCAGTCCATCTAAATGGAACCGCTGTAAGGTGGTCCGCTCATTCGGACAACATGTTGGATGTACGAAGGAGCACCTAGAATCATTCAGATTGGATTGACAACGAACCGAAATCGACTTTTGATTGGATGAAAATTGCACAACACCCCTGCATATCAATCGATCATGTAGGAAAAAGAGGAGCAATCCTGAGTGGCGCAGGTCCCGTGACTGTCTCACTTCTTGTTGTTCCTTATGTCTGGACTGATGGGCATCCAAAGTTGTGGTCGAATCCTCCATACATACCTTATGCAGCAAAGTGAAAGCATACTCCAGACCCGCTGTGATGTTGGAAGTACTTGAGAGTTTAATTGATTTCACGGCCGATTTGATTTCCAACAAATTATCGGGTGTAGCCCGAACCATGCGATCCTTAAAACAGGGTACCGGCGTTTTCGGTACATCCGTTAATGTCACCAGACTGATGTAATCATTCTCGCCCAATGTATCCAAGATGTTAAACGCCGTTTCCATGGCCAGGTCGAACGATTTCTCCGACATTCTTGACGAGGAGTCCATCAAAATCATCTACAATATTCAGAAGTTGGAGTTAGAGTTAGAGGATCATATGCTCGTCATCAAAACTTACAATATCCTTGGGTGATGAGGCCGCCTGGACAAACCAATTGTGGGTGCGGAAATCGTTGATCTGCTTGCTGCCCTTGGAACCCTCCGGTGGCCAGGCTGTGCCGGGGAAACGCCGCAGAAAGCCTGAAGTTGAGCCGAAGTATTGCCACGACAAAGCCGGATCTCGCTCCAAGTTGTTCTGGAACAGTGGATCCAAATGAGCACTCCACTGTAGGGCTGCCTTCACGTCTCCATCATCCATAGAGACGCTGTTCGGCACCAGAATCGAACTTAGACTGAGATTGACGGGTAGTCGTTCAAAACGCCGCATAAAACGAATATCCATATGGCGAGCGCCGTCCGCCAATTTACCATCCGCATTGTATTCGTTAATGCGTCGTGCATCGTAGTGCTGATTACTCGTGGAGGCCGAATGAGAGCCCTGGGCATCGAGTTCGGAGAGGGCGGCCTGTTCTGCTGAATCCATAATGCGCTGCAATAAAAGAAGAACAATGCTGAGTTACTCTTTGAAATCAAAATGAAAAATATTACATTAGACGGTCTAAATATTAGAAATTGTCTTCAAAAAGAAACACTCTCAAGAACACGCAAGTGCGCCCATCTTCAACTCACAGGGCGTGGGACTACACTAAAATAAAATGTAATCGAAGTGCTAAATGTGTATGCTTCTCGTGCTAATTAATATTAATTAAATCTGAAAGCGACGGTAAAGTGTATTACACTTGAATAAGTCTATGATAACTAACTTCAAATAAATGTTCTTTCTTTGGGTAAATCTAATCTACAGTTTCATTTTTTCTCACTGAACCAACACACAGGATATGTCCCTATAAATGAAGTACTTTGCGTTGGCCAAAGGAAGATATGGTATTGGAAGGAGGAAAGCGGGAGAAGTGTTTGTTTACTTCTTTTTTAAATTTCTAAATATCGTAATTAGCGCGGAAGATATCTGCCGGTAGTCGATTCCAAATACGGATAGTACGAGTGAAGAACGAATTCATTCTGTAATGTGTAGTGCGGCCTGCTGTCCAATCGACAACAAATGGGTGGAAAAGTCCTGGGAAGTCGCGTATCTCTACGAACGTTCTCACGGGCGGTATAAGATCACGAATATCCGAAGAACAAACACCATGAAAGTATCGACAGAACAACGACACGGTCAAGTAGCTCCAGGGAAGATCCTAGAGCTCCCGACCATATATGGGAGTTGTATTCCATATTTGGTCTGATGTAGGTAGTGTAGATATTGAGAAGATCAGAAGGAGTGAAGTATTTCTTACACCGCTTTAAAAAGCCCAGACACTTAAATGCTTCTTTCGACACATAAAATACAACGACATTATTGGACCAGTGAATCGCTTGTGTGACAACAAGGAGCACTGGGTCTTACGTGCATTAACATCTACTCCGATCACTCGACCCATTCGGAAACGGCCAGTAAATATTGGCTGAGTGACTCATCCATCAATCGCCTTTTGTCTTCAATTTCTTGATGCTATGATCGAAGTAGTATGAATGACAGAGGTTGCTGTCATCCGCGAATGAGTAGATTGGATTCGGTTAACCTCGCTCGTCGGATTAGAACCTATCTACAACAACACGTATAGTGTGATCTGTGAAGAAGCTCGGTTAGCAGGGTTATTAGTCTCACCTTTTTTAGGGATGCATGTTCGCAATCTTCCCACGCGCTGGGAAAACCTCTTCACGGCATGCAAGGTTGAAAAGATGGTCGAAGAGCACTTACATATTACAAGTGCTGAAATGATATCCCGGCCCGAGATTAGCGAGAACCTATTTAACTCCACGTGTTCGAAAAAATATCATTTATCCCAATTCTTGTTAAAGATGATCAGATATTCACTAACCCGGTTGCCAAAGCTAATCTATTGACTGAAATGTTTGCAAGGAATTCAATTTTGCCGGAAAGCAATCAACCACTCCCCATGATCGAAAATTTATCCAGATCATCACATTAACTTCATACTTTTCGGGGTGTGAAGTTAGAAAAAGATCTATAGTATTTAAGTGTTGCCCTTGGACACACCGAATGTGAGTCGGTGCTTTCACTAATTGCGCGCGGCAAAAAGCTCGGCGTATTTTCCCCCGGAGTTGAGTGACTCCAATAAGCAAGCCAAGATGAACTATGGACATTGAAATCACCATCAACCACAATTCCACTGTCAGGTGATTGTGATTGAATCGGAAAAGGTTTCAAAGCCGTTTAGGGATGCCTCCCTTTCCCTATTAGGACTTCTATACACAAATCAGAAATGTAGTACGTGCGTTCCAGTCCTGAATTTAACCCAAAGGGAGTTAAATTCTTAATTTTGTGAGCTCAAGTATTGCTGGATCTTGAACACTATGCCGTTTCGTACGTAGACCTCAAGTTCAATAATAACACTATCCAACAGCATTATTGGAATATAACTCTAAAAGGGCATGTTGCAAAATAAACTTATAGTTCATCTGGTCTGAGTTTCTTTTTACAGAGGGTCAAAGTTATAGTTTTTTGGTCGAAGGGAGCATTATACCAAGTAGAAAAAGTGTTATAATTTAATGTCTGAAAGAATTCTTATTGACAGAACATATTGTGGAATTTTATGAGGATAATTTTTGTGGAAGATCATAAACCTCTAGCTCCCTTTTTTGGAGAAAATCAAAAAATCATTTCAAAAAGGAAATTTAAACATTCAAATGTTCTACGAAACAATGTGCCGTAAAATTTCAGTGGGATCACCAAATACACCTAAGTTGTATTCTGTTCCAATCAAAAAGTCTTAATTTGTTGGGTAGTGTAATTAATATAGGGTGTCCAAATTTGATTGTCGGCAAATAATTGCATGTCACTGTTTGGTGGGGATTTTGAGCTATAGACTTCTGTGAAACATAGTTATTTTAAAGTGAGGACAGCAAGTGAGTTCTTTCTGCCTAAAAGAAGAAAGTCAAGAATTTTTCCCCTTCCCGACAAATCGCAATCGAGAATCACTGCTCAACGCCAATTCGTGTTTTTATAATTTTGTCATTCCGTTTGTAACACCTTGAAATATTCATCGGAGACCCAATGAAGTATATATATTCTGGGTTGTGGTCCGTCCGCCTGTCTTTTGTAAGCACTTTACCTGGCGAACGAAATGAGCTAGGAGGTTAAAATTTTCCGTAAATGTGTCTTATGGTTGGGGTTGAAATTGGGCGGAATCGGGCCAGAGAGAAAAATTGTTACCTAACAAGGAATGAAAATAAAATATTTGGATTATTTAAGCAAAATTTTTAAAATTTTCTGTTTTGTTGCGGACATGCACATGAAATTTGTTAAGGGCATTCCTCTTGTAACTTTAAAGCAACAAAAAGTAAAAAAATAGCGGGCGAAATGGGATAAAAGATGGTAACTTTGATACGACCACAACTAGAAATATGAAATTCGGTGAGTACATCCCTATTATTGTGTAGACTCGTAAAATGGAAGGATTTTTCAAAAATTTTACTTTTTAGGGATACTATTGGAAAAGAGGGATAAAAATGGTACCAACCAAACTACTGAAGTTGAAATCATTAAACTCGGTGTATGTTTTCATCTTAATGTGTAGACGCTAAACATAATTGAATTTTTCAAAATGTGTACTTTTAGGTAGAAAATTAGGCGAAAGGGGATAAAAATGGTACCAACCGGACGGCTGCAGTTAGAAATGTGAAATTCAATGTGTACATTGCTCTTACTGCGTAGAAACGAAAAATAAAGATATCTTTTGACATTCGTACTTTTAGGATCAACATTGAATAAAGTTGGTACAAACCATACGACTGTAGCTAGAATCATGAAATTCCGTGTTTACACTCGTCTGGATGCGTAGGCCCTAAAAACAAGAGGATTCCAAATTCGTACTTTTAGGGTCAAAATGAAATAAAATAAAAGGAACCAAGCAACGGCTGCAGCTAGAATCATGAAATTAGGCTCGTACGTTCCACTGTAGACACGAAACATAAAGGATCTTCAGTATTAGTACTTTCCGTACCAAAATGAGACATTTGGTCAGTAGCTGAAATCAATATATTCAGCTGGAGGAAATATCGTAATGTTCATAAAAAACTTTTAGTGTAACTTTCTTCTTCTTCGTGTTGCAATGATCAATGTTTTTAGCACTAATAGCTCTTTGATTCTGAATTTCTATTTCAAAAATGTTGATTAGTATGTTTTAGCTAGTTTCAAACTCATTAAGCTCCCGTTTTAAGACCGCTTTTGTTGTTGTCAATTATATTATTTTTCTGAGTGCGATTTAATAATGCTCGTATTACATACTTCAAACACACTAGAATTTGAAGCGGGTGCCAACACTTTCAACATAAATTCAAAACACTCGCACGTTCGTGTTCGATATGAGGTATTCATCTTGAAAAAAGTAATATACTCAGCATTGAAATGAAATATTTCATTTACTTGATCCCCTAAAGTACATGAAATTGTGTCCGCTGCTTGTTTGTTCGTTGACATTTACTCGGGAAGAGTAATATCCCTAATCTGCCCGTAACCAACAATCTCCTAATAAGAAAGAAAATGGAACAAACGTGAAGGCAGCCTCCAAAGCATCCTTTATTAATGTTATGGCAGTGGCATGGCAAACACGAGTTATAGCGGCCTATACGTGGGGTGGCATTTGAGGTTGTAATTTACAAAGGGCAGTGTGAACCAATCCCCACGATCATTAAATATTTCCTAAATTTGGCCCCAGCATCATTGATGTTCGACCACTAGTAGGAGTCTCGACTTTGGAATTGACCAACAACTCATGGGTGATGCCTCGCATAACAAGTCACCTGCATTTGCAGATGAAAAATCACGAAACGAAAAATGAATGTACTTCAGCATCCCAGACTAGACTGACTACATTCCCATCCCAGACTAGAGCAGTGTCGTATTTGCAGTCGCATTGGGAGGCAAGATGTTTGCGAAATGTCTTTAAAGGCAAATTGGCTATAAGAGGAAAAACAAATAGACAAGCACGCCCACCCACCCCACCAGGGCATCAGTTAATGGTGGAAAACTGGATTTTTTGTAGAAGACCGCCTGCAACTACATAACCTTTACACATACATACTCATACTCATACTGATACTTAGAAAAGACGTGAACATGTTTTCGCATGACAAAGGATCAGGATGCCAGTGAATACATCGCATACATCGACGACAAGTGCATAATGAAACGGAGGAACGCAGCTATGCATGTAAGATAATGAAAGAGAAGATTAGCCTGAGATTTAGACATGTTCAGTGTTCCAAGTGAACGTAAGGGCAATGCAGCAGCGTCGAGCAACACATAATCCAACGCCTTTTAACACTTTCTTTCCGCATCGCATGAAAATGTCATAATCTTCATTAATGCGATGACGAAAACGACGAAGATGACGATGAAGAAGACACCTCTGAACGTACTCCAGCGCCGACTAAGCCATTAGTACGTATTTCAAATTTCCACATATACATGTCCAACAGTTGAAGCAAACATGGCCCATATTGATCAATAGATAAGGACATTTTTATTGCTTTTGTACATTCCACTATTTTTACAATTGTTGATAACACGCCCCTTTATTCTTGTAACCAAAGCTCAGGCCGAATTTTTACTCGATCACAACAAGCCCAGCAAAAAATGGAAGTACTTCCGTAGGAAGCACATTTTAATCGCATCTTAAAATCCAAATGTGAATTTTTCCCGCATTTGAGGAAGTTCTTTTAAACAACTTTCAAAAAAGTCAATAATATGTTAATATCTAGAAACATTTTACGAATTGCATTTTCACAAGTGAATGGGAAAGAATTTTTAGAATGGGGTCACAGAGGTAAGGTGTCCGCTTAGCACCCAGAAGGTCTCGGGTTCGAATCGTGGCTCGGAAAAAACTTTTTTTTTGCTTTTTTTATTACTTTTATAAATAAACAATGTTTTTGTATAATTTTAAAACTTTTGCTTAAAAATATACAAATTTATTGCATTATTAATAATTAATACTACATAATATCAGTAAAACAAGTAGTGTTAATTTATTTAATACTAATTAAATAATACTAAGTAAATAACCACAAAATGGTTTGCTTTAATTATTCAGCACTCACAACAGAGGATAGCTGAGCTGGTTAGAGTGCCGTAGTAGCAACCAGAAGGTTTGCTGTTCTACCCCCGGTAGTGGCGGATTTTTTAAAACAGAAATGGAAACTAGTGAAAAGGTGGCTCCTTTGCAACACTTTAAAATAACTTTTAAGTCTTTCAAAATAAAGGACATCCCTCCATATTAAATTCATTGGTGAAGATTCCCCATTTTCACTACTTCCGAATCACAAGATGAACATCTTTTTAACTTCATCGGGTGCTATCTTTTTGCTGGGAAATCTTCGCGAATTTTGTGGGTCAATGGATGGATGGATGCTCATGGCAATTGTGCGATTTTTTATGAGGAAAGAATTTGTAATTGTGTTACTTTCGAGAAACAGTTTTTGTGCTACCTCATATAAAAATCCGACAATTCCTAAAACGGGAAAATAAATTACAAAAATTGTATTTAATAGAAAAATAACCGACACTTGTTAATTTCGAAGGAGGATTGCAAAATAGCTTTGCAATCGGTACATAATTATACTTTTGACAGTCATTTCAAAATTTGTCATACCAGAGGTGACCAATTTTCAGGGCCACCCATTAGCCCACACTACTCAATACATCAAGATATCTCTTTCCGTTCAAAATTTGCAGCGCAAAAAAATCGATTTGCATAATTTTTTTCTCCATCAACAGCGTTCGCGTTTACTTTTACGTTTTAGTTTCGTTCACTCACTTTAATTTAGAAAGTGAGGGTGTTTGTCTATTTGTAAAATATTTATGGACAAATGTAGAAGTTAAGAACTTTGTAGACGCGAGAGCGAAAAGTCCTTTTACAGAATAAGAAAGGCTAAAGTCGAGCGGGGCCGAGTATATACTACACTACACTGCTCTCTGCGTATGCACCACACCAGAGATACAAGCCGATCGATTTTGAGCCGACTAGCCGCCGCCGCATGTTTCTGCACGAGCCGCGCCGTCGATTTCATCGACTCAGATCAACTTCAAACACGCCGCCGATAATTTTTTAGATCTGATGGATTTCTAACTCCGTAAAATCTTACTACCAAAATAGACAACAGCCAACCTGTATATATTTATGAAAACACTAGCTGAACCCCGCCCGCTTCGCCAGGCAAAAAAACAAATGGTAAAATTAAAATCAGGTTTCATAATGATCTTACCATATTGATATTATCGTGGTTAGTAATGTATACGTTCCAATTTTCAGCCTTCTAGCTAAAAAACACTTTTTCTACGCCCCCACCACCCACGAAACGAAAATTCAAAATCCGGCATCATGTTTATCTTATTCGTGGTCAGTAATATATACGTTCCAATTTGCAGCCTTCTAGCTTAAATAACACTATAGCCACCCCCACTAAACGAAAATCCAAATTTCGGCATCAAATTGATCTTTCTCGTGGTCAGTAATATATATGTACCAATCTTCAGCCTACTACCTCTCAAAAACACTATTGCCACGCCCCCACTGCCCACGAAAAAATTCAAAATCCAGCATCATATTTATCTTTCTCGTGGTCAGTAATATATATGTATCAATTTTCAGCCTTTTAGCTGCCAAAGACACTTTTGCCATGCTCCCACCGCCCACGAAACGAAAATCCAAATTTCGGCATCAAATTGATATTTATTGTGGTCAGTAATATATATGTACCAATTTTCAGCCTACTACCTCTCAAAAACCCTTTTTCTACGCCCCCACCACCCACGAAACGAAAATTCAAAATCCGACATCATGTTTATCTTTTTCGTGGTCAGTAATATATACATTCCAATTTTCAGCCTTCTAGCTCAAAGAACACTATTGCCACGCCCAATCCGCCCACAAAAAGAAAATCAAAATTTCGGCATCAAATTGATCTTTCTCGTGGTCAGTAATATATATGTACCAATTTTCAGCCTCCTACCTCTCAAAAACACTTTTGCCACGCCCACAAAACGAAAATCCAAATTTCGGCATCATATTTATCATTCTCGTGGTTAGCAATATACACGTTCCAATTTGCAGCCTTCTAGCCCAAAAAAAACTATGAAAATCCAAATTTCTGCATCATATTTATCATTCTCGTAGTCAGTAATATATATGTACCAGTTTTTAGCCTTCTAACTCTCAAAAACACTATTGCAACGCCCCCTCCGCCCACAGAGCAAATTTTTAAAAATTCTATAGCCTATTGTTCCTTCCAGACCTACATCTATCTGTACTGAAAATGTCAACAACATCGGTTCAGCCGTTTACACGTGATTGCGGAACAAACAAACAGACAGACAGACTTACACTAAGGTTTTATAATATTAACTAGCTGAACCCCGCCCGCTTCACCAGGCAAGAAAACAAATGGTAAAATTAAAATCAGGTTTAATATTGATCTTATCATATTGATATTATCGTGGTCAGTAATATATACGTTGCAATTTTCAGCCTTCTAGCTTATTCCCACGCCCACTAAACGAAAATCACAATTTCGATATCATATTTATCATTCTAGTGGTCATTAATATACATGTACCAATTTTCAGTCTTCTACCTCTCAAAAACGCTTTTGCCACTCCCACTCCGCCCACAAAAAGAAAATCAAAATTTCGGCATCAAGTTGATCTTTCTCGTGGTCAGTAATATATATGTACAATTTTTCAGTCTTCTAGCTCTCAAAAACACTATTGCCTCGCCCCACTGCCCACCAAACGAAAATTCAAAATCCAGCATACTTATCTTTATCGTGGTCAGTAATATATATGTACCAATTTACAGCCTACTACCTCTTAAAAACACTTTTGCCACGCCACCACGGCCCACGAAACGAAAATTCAAAATCCGGCATCTTTTATCTTATCTTATCTTTTTCGTGGCCAGTAATACATATGTTCCAGTTTTCAGCCTTCTAGCTCAAAAAGACACTTTTGCCACGCCCACTAAGCCCACAAAATGAAAATCCAAATTTCGGCATCATATTTATCATTCTCGTGGTCAGTAATATATATGTACCAATTTTCAGCCTTCTAGCTCTCAAAAACACTATTGCCACGCCCCCTCCGCCCACAGAGTAAATTCTATAGCCTATAGTTCCTTCCAGACCTGCATCTATCTGTACTGAAAATTTCAACAACATAGGTTCAGCCGTTTACACGTGATTGCAGAACAAACAAACAGACAGACAGACAGACAGACAGACAGACAGACTTACACTAAGGTTTTATAATATTAATAGGGATAGGGATAGGGATGTTATTGCCGTTATTTTTTATTTCTTTTTTGGTATCGAAAGTCACGCGCTTCCATGTTGTTATAACTAATGCTTCATTATGGAATACATTTAGTATAACGTTTTCATCTAAATGTTTAACCCAATTTGTATTGATAGAATTGGATTGTACTTCAAAAGATTGTGTTTCAAGAATATATCATCCATTTGTGCCTAAGGGGTTTCTTAGTAAACACACGTTATCTGGATGAGTATCAGTAATGTTGCAGTACATTTACAAAAGAAAATATAACTGTCGACTTAGACAACTATCCCACTATATGATGATGTCTATAGTTAATTGAATGATTGTATTTTTATTTTAAAGTCGCATTTATATAAGTCACTTCCAATATGCGTGGCCATGTGTTTCTATAAAAAGAAAAATAAACAACAACTACTTTAAGTAAAGTGAGTGTTTGGAAGGCTTTATCGTCACTTTTGCTTCGTTCCATGGTTGTGTGGGACACACAAATCTCGGAACTGCGATCTTCGACGACACACACATGTATATTTACGACATGAAGTTCCACTGTCCTCCGACTATAATACCATTTGCACTGTTCGGACACTTTAGGAACATGAACCTTAGTATTGTGCTTCTTTAGTGTGTCGACATTCTTTGGAAGGATTATTGATTATGATATTCAAGATGTCTGGTCAAATATGTCTCACTTGAAAATCTGTAATAGCAAGAAAATTATTATATCCGTTCATATTATAAAAATTTTGAGAATGTATTCCCACTCTCAAAAAATAATTGGATGGGTTAATAATATGAAATTATGGGGACATTGGTGAATATCGGCTAATATTAACGAATATTAAACTACTTGCCAAAAAATAAAAGAAAAGGTTTAAAAGCCAATACAAATTGTTCCTTCCCTTTTTTAAAAATTGGCAAATAAATTTCGTAATGGGGGTTATCAAATAAAGAACGAGACGGTAAATCAGCCGAAAGCCGCCGTCGATAATTATGGGTCGGCTTGTAACTCTGCACCACACTTTGATTGCTAAACCCAGGTGTTTCAAGGCAGCAATTATATGCATTTCATATAAATTATACTATAAACTCATCATTAGTCAAATTTAACGAATATGGTAATTGATCCAATTTTCCGTCAGATATTCCGAGTAAAGTAAAAATAACATGATCTGGGAAAATTGATCAAGTTCCAATGACAATTGCAGATTATACAGCGGTAATAGGATGAATCGGACGGACGGGGGCCTATAACAAACCCTTGTGATCTTTGCAAAACATGGGCCTATATAGTTCGCATTCACGGTAGGTATTCCTTGTTGAAATATATCGTGATGTGCAAAATCAAGATCCGATGTAAGATGTAGGTTCTAGAGCTGTAATAGAGTAGAAAGGGGACCATTTGGCTTATACCAAAGTATGGACACATATATTTGGCTTTTAGATGAAATATAATTTAATCTTCAAAATTTGAAAAACTTCCAATGTAATATGTAGGTCCTGGAGGGATAATAATAAAAATGGGGGCCATTTGTAGGGGCGCTACATTAAAAAGTGGGCCCGTATAGATCACTTTCAAAGTAGGTATTCTTTATTGAAAATACAACATGATCTGCAAAATTGTATTGTGATTCAATACACGATGTGGATTCTAGAGCTGTAATAGAGAATAATGGGGCGCAATTTGTATGGGGGTTGTACCAAAATATTGGCCCATATATTTGACTTTCATTGTATTCATTCATTATATATATTCATTGTATGTATTCTTACTTGAAATATAAAATAATATAATATAATCTGCAAAAATTTGATAAACTTCCGATGTAAAATATGCGTTCCAGAGGGATAATAATGAATGGGGGCCCATTTGTATGGGGGCTATACCAAAACATTGACCTATATAGCTGGCGTTTAAAATATGTGCTTCTAGTCCGATGTAAAATGTGCATTTCAGAGCAGTAATATTGTAACTCGGAGGTACATTTGTATGGGGGTTATATCAAAACATGGATCCATGTGGTCTACTTTCCCTTTGGCTATTTCTAGTTCAAATATAACACGATCCTGAACATTTTGTTATGATCCCATGTAAAATGTGTCTTCTTGATAGTGATCGTCCTTTGCCAAAAAATAACCTTTGCTAAATTTCAAAATCGAACAACAATTGCGACCTGTAGAGTGCGAACAAGCTTAGATGGAAAGCAAACGGACGGACAGACGGACATCGTTAACTCGATTCATCTGGTGATTCTAAGCCGACCCGTAAACTTAAAGGTGGGTCTAGCTCGATTATTTCTTGGTGTTACAAATATTTGGCGGAAAACTAACTTATAATACCCTAGTCCACCAGTGGTGTAGGGTATAGTTATCAGGTGCATTTTTTTCTGTGTACACAACGCCGACTTACACAGGGATCTCAGAATAAAAACAGTCTTTGAAGACATTAGAATTCACGTAGGCAACTCGAACATATTGTTAACTGAAATCTCAACCTATTTTCAAATATAATATTGAATCTAGAAGAGTTTGTATCTTGTTAGATAACACAAATATATATTAATTTATTTTTATTATTATTTTTAAATGAGAGTAGCAAATGTATTATTTCTTTACACATACAAAATATTACTAAATGGGTTACTCGTATAACCCAGTCCTATTAAATATAAACATTAAAAAGAGCTTGAGGAACTTCTGACTTAAAGATTTCGCGTTTTTCGTTGAAAATTCACTGCAAAGACTACTGACGACTGAGTCTGCAACAAACGCAAGATTTTTGAACAATCGAAGCAAGATTCTCAAACAGCAACAAATCGATTAGAAAATTCTGATTTTTTTCCGCATAATTCACTGTGCGCGGCTATTACTGCGTAAATGATTCTACGCCGAGGGAGCATAGAATTAACACCGTTTTTGCAATTTATTCCATCATCTGTTCGATGTTTACTGCAGTAATTTGTGTAAAGTAAGTATGTAAATGCATGAATATCATCAGCATAAGCATCAGCATCGTCGTAATAGCTACCATCGTCGACGTCATTTTGGAAATTACCATTATCGTTACAGTGATTAAAATTCGGTATTGTTGGTGAACAAATTGAAGGCGTGGTGCACAATTCTTGTGGCTAGAAAACCTACGATTTCCTTGGCTATGGCTATGTAAATGTGCATCACAAGGTTAGCGAGGACATGTTAGAAATGCGATGCTCTTGCAACGAAGTAACATATCACAAAGGAAGGTCAGAGGTTAATTCTGTTGTACAACTACTGCCAAAAGGATAAAAAGAATATTTTAGAATAAAATAATAATAACTGTATCGAAAGACAGCTTATGGTGCCTTTTGTTTCTGAAAATATTGTTATTTGATTTTGGATATTATTTTGAAGTTTTGTTATGTGTGAGTAATCGCTATTGTTAAATTTCAGAAAGAATTGTTTGTGTATAAATGTAAACATTTATTCAACTCATAACATTGCTAAATATAAGCACTCTATACAGTAAACCACTCATGATTATCCTCACACAGAATGTGAAGTACGTTACACAGAATGTGAAATACGCAAGAAGAACAAGTAGGGAAAGACTAAAGTGGCTAAATCGATTCGAAAATTGATTCTTAGTCCATCGGTATAATAAACGAGGTGTATACCTCTTCATTTTGAGTGTTGCAAACAATGCACAAAGACGTAATACCCTAGTGGAGGGTATAAAATCTTGACAGCAATGTATTCAGAAACACCTAATTTCACAACTAAAAGTTTTTTTTTTCAAATAGTGGACTCATTGGATATGGATGCCAGTACGGTTGCAACACATTAAATTATTTACCGGGTGTTGGGTATCTCGGCTTAAACCTGCAGATATTACACAACATTTGGAGTAAATCGTTTTTCAATCAAATTGACAGATATGTATTTATCTGGCTTCTAATTTATAATAACTCTACATATTGAAGAGAGAAATTAATACAAACATTTTATTTCTTCTTGGATTTGGTGCGCATATTTCAAACCACTACTGAATCCGGAAATTTGCAAACCAGTGCCATTAAATTTTTTTTATTTGACACTCATATCCCTCCATCAGTCACTCAACATTTCCAAGACCTTTTCACAAACCGCCAACCTGTGGAAGTCGTTCGAAAGTGGTGACTCAACGAGCACAGCCACCTCTGCAAGACATGGCCGTGTCCATGTAGTTAGTTATCCGAGCTTACTGCGCCAAGGACAAAGACACCATTTGTCCAATCCAGATTTATTTAATACCTGGCCTTAATAATGAAGATTTCATCCATCCGCCCGCCCTCACATTTACGCAGCACGAATACGTATCATTGAACTATTAATCATTGTGAATCACTTTAATCTATCAACCAAAACCACTGTACAAAATTTAAATACTCGCAAATGTACGAAGACATACATTTATATATATGTATGTGTGTATGTATACAAATGTGGTGTGTACAGTAAGAACAAATTGTATTCGTACACCTTGACCTTGCTAAAGAGAATCATTTGTGGTACAGAGGTGTTAATTTTGGGCAATGGACCCTCAGATCCCACCCGAGAGATACCGACAAATGAACAATTACGGGCTGAATAAATGGACCCATTCATCATATGTGCCAGTTAGTATGTAGCGCTATAAGTCAAAAATCAAAAACAAAATTGAGATATTTTTCTCTTCACTTTGATCAGATTTATAATTTATCGTTACAATGACATTTCTCATTTTATGCACTCTAAAATTATATTTAGTGTTACTTTCAAAGTGGTCTAATACACATTATATCCACTGGCATTGATGTGTGGTGATGTAATCAAACATTTTTTGTAGTGTCCACTTTAAATGATTCACATAATTTGAATAACATATAAAATGAAATTATTTGAAAAGTAAATAATAATTTCAATATAAAGTTTCTAGTTTCTAATATTTACATATATATTTTTTAATTATTTTTTTAAATTAAATAGTTTGTGCTTCCTTTCATTTTGCGAATTTAAATAAAATATGTTTTGTTTATTTTTTTTTCAATTTTGAGAAGAATGATAGTGGTTTAAGTCAGTGCATCCACACCCTTTTTTATTGTATAGTGATATACTAATAGGATATTCTAAGAAACAAATTTTGTGCTTCGGTGGAAAAATATTTTGCAATTGACTCAAACATATACCATTGTAAATCTCAAAACGGATAATGTGTGACTTAGACCATCATGATACTAACTGGCACATATATGATTGAATTATATATATTATATTGGGAACAGACTAGATTGCCAGAAATAATGATTGCAAAAAATTAATTACTTTTATATTTAAATAATTAATTAAATTATTAAAATTAATTATATACATTGAAATAATTACACTAGTTTACAAAAATGTTGTCATATATAATTGTGTATTTTGGCTTTCTAAACTCGAACACGATATTTAAAATTTTTTATGGATACATATTTTTATACCCTCCACGTCCCGGATGGGGGTATACTAACTTTGTCATTCCGTTTGTAACACCTTGAGACCCTGTAAAGTATATATATTTTAAATATTCTGTTGAAATCATCGCTATCATCGAAATCACGCTAGCATCTGAATGAAATGAGCTAGGACGTCCAAATTTTCCATAAATGCGTCTTATAGTCGTAGATCGGTGGGGATTAAAACTGGACGAAATCGGCCAAAAGGGAAACATTTGTCCCACACAAGAACTAAAAATACCCATAACAACCCCTAATATTTTAGAGTATTTAGGCTTATTATTCAATATGTCTACTTGTACTTACTTGATATTGGGTATCAAAAACGTGCACAATAAAGTAAAGTAAACAATAAAGTAAAACGACAACAACTAGAAACACGAAATTCGCTGTGCACATTCTTGGGGGTACATGGGAATAGAGAGATGAAAATGGTAACAACCACACGGCTGCACCTAGAATAATGAAATTCGGTGTATACATTCCTCTAGTAAAAGGTTTTTTCCAAATTCGTACTTCAAGGCGTACAATGGGTACAGAAAGAAAGTCCTACTCTTAAGGGGGTAAAAAGGAAAAAGGGGATAAAAATGGTACCAACCAAATGGCCGCAGCTAGAATCATGGATTTCGGTGTAAACATTCGTCTGACTGCATAGACACGGAAAATAAACAGATTTTTCGAAATTCGTACTTTTTGTAGTTAAAATGGAAAAAGGGGATAAAAATAGTACCAACCAAATGACCGCAGCTAGAGTCATGAAATTCGGACTATACATTCCTCTGACTGCATAGACACGCATAATAAAAAGATTTTTCCAAATTCATACTTTTTACTTGTACGGCAAAAATTTGTTGAATCATGAGGTAATGGATTTTCAAAATTTGAACTTTTGGAATTAAAATAGAATGGAAATACAACCAACTGTAACACCCACTATCAACCATTATTTATGGTATTTAAGCTTTTTGAAAATATAAATTTAAGAATATTTATTATTTGAATTGACTTTAATTATTATTTCGATATGTATAAGCGTACTTTGAAATAATAAAAATATTATATTTATTTATAAAATTATTTTCCAATAATTGTTTTGGTTTGGCTATATTAAACAAATTATATTTTCCTGTAATATTACTGCATTTCTACGAAAATAGACAGCCTATGTGGAATGCAATCCATGGTGGAGGGTATATAAAGTCCGGCCCGGCCGAACTTAACACCGTTTTTATTTTCCTTTATTAATTCCGCATGGAATAAATATTATTATTATTATATTATTATCATATTATTTTTATTTCGTCCAATGATATATTTATTCTCTCGATATCGCTGTGAATCATCGGTTACCCTGTGGATTGTTTTCTAGAGAATATCTTAAAATAATACCAGGTTGTTTATGTAGGGTGTGCCCAATCCATCTCCACTTCCTTTCCATTAATTGGATACTTATATGTGTTTCATTTGTTGTTCTGTGCAATTCTTCATTTGCGATGGTGTTTGCCCAGAAAATTTGACATATACGCAGAAATTTGTTTATTTGAGTTTTCTGTAATATGGACTTGGGTATGAACCATGTTTAGCTTCCGTATAGTAAGGTTGTCTTTACACATGAGTTGAATATTCGCAACTTTGTTGTCATGGAAATTTAATGGGAACTGTTGAATTATTATCCTGAGGGTGTTTGCCTGGTCAACGAAGCTATGATACGGTCGGAATCCGGCCTGGCCATCTCGCAATGATTGTTCAATACACCGAAGTCTACTACTTATTTTAGTCGCAGTGTACGATTTATTTGTGGACATTGTTAATTAATGCAATGCCTCTTCAATTATTGCAGTCTGTTACAATAATATTTGTATTTTTGAAAGTAAGTATTATATATTTAACGATTTAATGAAGTGTTCGCATTTCGTATTATTTATGATTTTTCATACATATTAAAAAAATATTTATGAAATCGCTTCATAAATATTACCCTAGAGAATTATTTCAGTGTACCACACCTAGACATACTCATAAATATACTTCAAGCAGTATTATTAGTATAGATAGACGAACGACTAGTCTATAATATAGATGGTCATTAGTACATTTTTACTTAAAACAACAATAACAATAGGAATCATCATAATAATAAGAATCTAGTTCTTAATTGCTGTACTTATTGTTTATTATTTTTTAAAAGATGCTCAGTTAATATATTAAAGTTCAGGGCTAACAATTCATATCCTTCTTAGTATTGTCAGCGTAATAAGTCAAATTTCCAATAAATTAGTTAGTAATTGGAGGGGCTTCGAAAGATCCGTGTCGTGTACCAATACTGATTTTGAACACTGTATCTAAAATATGTGTATATACATACATAAGTATTCCACCGTCCGTTAAAGACCCGTACCCGCATCAGTACACGCCACTTTTAGCATTTGTAGGTAAATACACTCTACATCTTTATTTAAATTCCTGCAGCAACAACATTTTAAGATTTAGCCACATTTTAGAAGTTGAGCCATGCCAGACTCCTTTAATGCCTCTGCAAACGGATGGAGTGTCGACCGGACGAACAATGATGCTGATGGTTGGGGGGTTGGCTGAGTGGATAGATGGATGGTTGTTGATATGAGTGCATGAGTTTGTTTGGCTGATTGTAAGAGTTAATTTTGCAAAGTTCTTCCCGACACCGACTATAATCGTACACACACACTCACAACTCCTCACAAGTAACAGTGGTTCTGTTCATTCACATTTGTTCATCTAACAAACATGTCCTTACATGTCTCCAGCAATCAAAAATGTCGACATATAAAAGGATACATACAGTGTGTGGCAACCTAAGTACAGCGCTGAAATGTATGTCCTACACACTGTTACATACCGGTAGTTTAGAGGAATAAATAAATAAAAACGAAACATTAAAGATACTTGCACGTCGACTAACGGCCACGATCATGCACAACTCAGGTTCCAACCTCGGGCGTACTTCCCCTCATGTATATCTTCCCAGCAAAAAGAGAACACCCAAAGAAGTGTAGAACATGTTCATTATACACTCCACGAGAGTATTATGTCTTTGTGCATTTGTTTGTAACACCCAAAAGGAAACGAGATAGACCCATTGTTAATTATACCGATCGTCTTAGAATCACTTTCTGAGTCGATTTAGCAATGTCCGTCTGTCTGTCTGTCTGTCTGTATGTCTGTCCGTCCGTCCGTCCGTCCGTCCATCTATTCTTGTAATCACGATACAGGTCGCAATTGTAGACAGAACCAAATGAAACTTTGCACAACGACGTTTTTCGGGATAAGGACGAACGCTATTTAATTTGAAGAAAATCGGTTCAGATTTAGATATAGCCCCCATACGAATTTCACTCCCGATTTGACTCTTTTCACTCTAGATACCACATATTACAACAGATTTTCTTTAAAATTGGCAAAACATCTTATATTTTAACTAGAAACACCTGTGGTAAAAATGTGTTAGATCGGTTCAGATTTATATATAGCTCCCATACAAATTTCTCTCCCGATTTGACTTTTTCCGCTCTAGAGACCACATAATGTATCAGATTGTCTTCAGATTTGGTAAAACATCTTATATTTCCACTAGAAACTCCCACGGTGAATATCGGACAGATCGGTTCAGATTTATATATAGCTCCCATACAAATTTCGCTCCCAATTTGACTTTTTCCGCTCTAGAAACCACATATTCTATCAGATTGTCTTCAGATTTGGTAAAACATCTTATATTTCCACTAGAAACACCCATGGTGAATATCGGTCAGATCGGTTCAGATTTATATATAGCTCCCATACAAATTTCTCTCCCGATTTGACTTTTTCCGCTCTAGAGACCACATAATGTATAAGATTGTCTTCAGATTTGGTAGAACATCTTATATTTCCACTAGAAACACCCATGGTGAATATCGGTCAGATCGGTTCAGATTTATATATAGCTCCCATACAAATTTCGCTCCCGATTTGACTTTTTCCGCTCTAGAAACCACATATTGTATCAGATTGTCTTCAGATTTGGCAAAACATCTTATATTTAAACTAAGAACATCTATGGTGAAAATAGGTCAAATCGGTTCAGATTTAGAAATAGCCCCCATACAAATGTCGCTCCCGATTTGACTTTTGCTGCTTTAAAAGTCTTTATTGTGCTCGATTTTCTTTAAATTTCGCACAACATCTTATAATCTAACTAAACAAAACAATGGTGAAAATGGGTAAGATCGGTTCAGATTTAAATATAGCCCAATTTCAAATGTTGCTCCCATAAATTTAACCGATTTTGGCCAAACATTTTATATTTCACCTATTTCGTTCCAGGTTTCAATATATCCTCATACAAATGTCCTTTCCGATATAAAATTTTTTGTCAAACACATACATTTACAGGACACAAAAAACCTTCCCGTTTTCACTTTTTTGTATTCGGATTGAAAGTGGAGTGTATCATAGAGTCGGCCCTGCCCGACTTTAGCCTTTCCTTACTGGTTTTGTCATTCGGAAGTAGTGACAATTGGGATCTTCACCAATGAATTTAACATGGAGATGTCATAGGAGGGGTGTCCTTTATTTTGAAAGATTTCAAATTTATTTTAAAGTGTTGCAAAGCAACCAAATTTTCACTAGTTTCCTTTTCTGTTTTAAAAAATCTGCCGCTACGGGCACTCTAACCATCTCAGCTATCCTCTGTTGTGAGTGGTGAAGAACAATAGCCAACCATTTTGTTCGTTAGAATTGACAATAGGAAACTTAATAAAATATTTATTTAATATGAACTAATATATAACGCAAATTAATATTAAATTAAATTAGCATTAAATAAATCAACACTACTTAATTTTACTGATATTATGCAGTATTAATAATTAATAAAACATGAAATAATTGAAGTACATTAATAAAGCAATAAGTTTGTATTTTTTAAGCAAAAATGTTTAAAATTATCATTAAATAAATCAACACTACTTAATTTTACTGATATTATGCAGTATTAATAATTAATAAAACATGAAATAATTGAAGTATATTAATAAAGCAATAAGTTTGTATTTTTAAGCAAAAATGTTTAAAATTATACAAAATTAAATATTGTTTATTTATAAAGTAATTAAAAGAAACAAAATTTTTTTCCCTAGCCACGATTCGAACCCGATACCTTGTTGAAGCAAAAATAAGCAGTCACAATTCATTGTATGAGCTAAGATCCGAATTTATCGCGTGCAATTTCATAATTTGTAATTTGTATTTTAACTCCAATTGAAAAAATAACAAAATAAAATTGAATATTCTTAAAAATGTCCTTACACAGGATTATTATTTACTAATACGAACAACGACAGATCCAAAGAAATTTCAAAATGTCGTTTGTTAAAACAAAGTTGTCGAGTTGCATATGTTTTGTCCACACCATTTTTTATATTTATCGATAAAAATGGCGATAACAAAGAAATTTTAACAAAATATGTGCAGTTTGGTAATTATATGAAATCTCAATGCTGTATAAACATTTATTTAAACATCATTGTTTTCTTTGTGATTCAAATTTACAAACTTACAGCTCCTATTAAAGTAAGTCACCCTTAGTGCAAATGTTTTGGCCACCACTGTACTTCCAATTTTTTTTATAACGATCGAAGTGTATTCAAATAGTGAACAATATTAAAAAAATATTATTTTTTTTAGTTTTTTTCGTTTGTATATTTTGGTCTGTAATCGATGATTGATTTGAACTGAGATATTGTCCTGGCTCAAGACCATTTTGCATCTATATTTAATAGAATGCAAATTTATTTACAAATGTCATGGTGACACTTATTACTTGGCTGCAGACTACCACGATCATGATTTCGACCATGTCAAAAGTCTTTTCAAGTGGCTTCGCAGCGACTTTTCATCTTCTATAAGGAGATGATTCTCACAAACGAACGAGAAGCACAACTCACTTGCCGAATTTGCGTTTAAAAAATCGCACCAAGTAATAAAGTACACATGCCATCTTACAAGCATCTCATTGAGTTTGACAAGTGAAATCCCCTCAAAATGAATTTTGGGCGCATATCTAAATGCAGTTTAATTCAATGTTTATGTGTACACTCTATTGCTCTATTAGGCCCATGTGCAATTTCATTAAAAATATCAGATTTATTTCCACATTTCTTTCATAACATTCCACTGTTGATTTGTAATTAGAATCATCAGGTAATGTGGACTTGATCTGAATAATACAAGTTGAGTCTAGCTACCCTATATCTAGGTGTTACAATGAAATATTTGCACTACAAGAACTGCCATTATGCCACCGGTTACATACCGTACGCACAAATAACTGAAGCACCCCAGTTGGCAAAGTCTAGACCCTCTATAGAAATCGTCGAAGATTTCAGGTGGGCGATATGTCCCTAAATAGTCTTCTTAGAGGTCGATTTACGAATGTCAGATGCTATACAAATCTGACATGTAAATCGACCTTGAGGCATGTAAATTAACGACAGTGTCGCTACATTCTCATCGACGATCCTGTTTTTTTTTTTTTTTTTTTTTTTTTTTTTTTATTATTATTAGTCTATAGATACAAATATCCTTACAGACTAAAAGACTAATATACATATATACACTTATGAATTACTTAATTTTTAGGTATTTAAATACAAAATAATTTTTCTTTTAATAGAGTTTTTATTTTCCGATAATTCAATGATGTGGTAGTATTTATTAAATTGAACACATAAGCGGCGGAACGGATCATTATTAGCGTAATTTGTGCGGAAGTAATCAATGTGAATCAACTGAAAATTTCTAGTAGGTCTATGAGGTATATTTATAAACATTCTGTTCATGATAAAATTTGAATCAATGTTGCCCTGTAAAACATTCATCAGGAAAGTAATGTTCAGCATAGTACGACGACTTCTCAAGATGGTAATTTAATAAGATTAAGTCTATACTCATATGACGGCAGTGTGCGGGGGTTCCACCCACGTCCACGTAACGACAATGATGTCACATTTGCATCCTCGATCAGATTAAATAAATAGAAATAGCTTAAATAGATATAGAAAACAATATGAGCATGGAGGAATAAATTAGATAGGTGTGCGCCGTTAAATTTTATACTCACTGACAGCTCCGTAGAACAATGGCCTCTTCAGACTACATGGGAAATCAAGCGATTTCAGTTCAAGGTCGATTTACATATGTCAAATTTGTATAAGATCTGTCATTGGTAAATCAACCAGATGTCATTTCAGCTTGATTTCGCATGCAGTCTTAAAGGGCTATTGGAACAAGATTTGACATTACTGGGCTTACAATATTATAGCGGCATACATAATGTTTAAACCAAACTGAATATTTGTAATTAAACCACGATAGTCCCCAACGGATTTCATACACGACATATACAAGAATTTGACTTACAGCTCGTCGTCAGCGGCGGTGTCCATTACGATGTCATTGACGACAATTTAAGTGACAAATGTCGTGGCATATTCCAAAAGTTAGATGAGCAATCGTTGACGACTACTTTTCCAACTGGGTCATGTCCCATGGACACACATGCAAATGCTCTCTCATTTCGTTGTAGCAACAAAGATGGCAACACAAATTACAAAGTCGTTCCCAACACTTTCCAAACTTCTCTTGTTGCCCGTTCGTCGCACGGCGACGACGGCAATGAACGAAGACCGCCCTAACGAACGATTGGCGGAAGGGGAAGGATGTTTTGTAACCGTTTATGTATTTTGGAATGTTTTCTTTTTTGTGTATGTGTGTGTTTTGTTTCTTGTCTTATGCTCCGACCATGTCCTTCTTATGCACAGTTTCGATTCTTGGTGTTCTTGTTCTCCAACCTCTTGACATTTCTGCCACTCGTCTTCTTTGTTTTTTTTATACTTTGCTTGTCATTTGGCGGACATTTATTTCACATTTGCATGCATTCTAAGCTTCTTTTGCATTACAAGAGTCTGGCAGTACTCACTGCATGTACTTGTAAATGTGAACATCCACATACATACTTACATATGTATTTATTTGCATACACATACATGTATGTGCTCATAGAACACATAGTCACACCAAGAGGCCAGCAACTTTAAGAATTACAAGTTCATACGCGTCCATTTAATGATGGTGCTCTGTCGTACGTCTGGTTCCCTGGCGGTGGGAATATGATACATGTCTGAAGAGTGACGTTGTTTGTTTTGTTGCTGCTACTGTGTTCCTCCACTTTTGCTGGTGTTGTTGCTGTGTGGCCACTCCTGTGTTGGGTGGTGTGAATATGGAATTTTCTTGTAACTCAATGTTGAGTTTGGCCATTTCGCATTTCATAATTTGCAAATGTCAATAACATTCTTACAAGTGAACGGAGGCACATCCACGGATACATGCTGATGTCTGTGTTTGTATGGACAACTTTGGTAGCTCCTTTTTAGGATGTCCCAAATTTTGTTTCCAAATTTTGTGTATTATTAAAATTTAAAATTCGCGATTAAATTTTAACTTGAGAGTATATTTTCGAAAAGTCGAAAATCAACAGAAACAAGTAAAAAGGCGTTAGTTCAGTCGGACCGATCTCCACGGATTGTATTCCACAGTATTACCCGCAGATTAGAGATTGTCGACTTCACATGGAAGGGGTTTTTATGCACATTACTAAATAATTCAAGTGAAACTGAGGTAGCAATATTCAAATATGTGGCCTTAATATTAGGTACATTGTCATTCGTTATTAGGGAGAAGCATTTTCCCCCAGCTACAGACCAAATACCTGTACCATTTTAATACGAAAAGTACTAATTTTGAAAATCCATTATAGCCGTTTGTTTGGCACCAGTTTTATTCCTTTTTATCAGTCACTGTATTTCACGATTCTAGCTACAGACGATTGCTTGGATGCTCATACCGAATTTCATCTTTCTTCATTTCTACCATTTGTATCCGTTTTTCTCCCATTTCACCCGAACGAATTCATCTGACTTATCCACGAAACGGAAATTAATATAAATGGGGCGTTTTTATAGCCCCCGGTTGGTTGGTTGTGTCGCGGTCATTCACCATCATCTAAGCGTCAAGTAGTGTTTCACGGCATCGGTTTTAACGAATGACATCACTCGGAATGGTCCATTCGGAAAAATTCTGATATTTTCTTTGGTCTCATATATCAATATCCACTATATTGTTCATGTCGTGAAGTATTTATCCCCTACACCACTTCGTGGACTAGGGTATTATAACTTAGTTTTCCGCCAAATGGTTGTAACACCAAGAAATAATCGAGCTAGACCCACCTTTAACGGATCGGCTTGGAATCATCAGCTCGATCGATTTTGTCTATCCGTCAGCTGTCAATCTAAGCTACAAGTCGCAAATGCTGTCCAATTTTCATGAAATTTGCGAGAAGTTATATTTTTTTGTCAAGGACAATCGGTATAGAATTTGGAGGAAATCGGTTCGGTTCCATACAAATATATCTATAATTTACACTATTACTGCTCAAGAATACACACTTTACATGGGATCATGACAATGATTTTCAGGATCGTGCTATATTTTAACCAAAGGGAAAGTGGAATACATGGGTCCATGCTTTCATATAGCCCCGATATAAATGTACCTCCGATTTACAATATTACTGCTCTAAACTGCACATTTTACATAGGATTTTGGTCAAATTTCCCACACAATGTTACGTTTAGACTAGATGCATCTAGTTTAAAAGCCAGATATATGCGTCATTGTTTTGGTATAGCCCCCATACAAATGGGCCCCCAGTTTACGCTATTACCGCTCTAGAACCCTCATCTTACATTGGATCTTGATACAATTTTGCAGATCATGTTATATTTCAATAAAGAATGCCTACTTTGAAAGTGATTTATAAGAGACCACATTTGATTGAGCGCCCTTACAAATGGGCCCCCGTTTTTATTATTACTCCTCTTGGATCAACATCTTACATCAGAAGTTTATCAAATTTAACGGATTATATTATATTTCAACTAAGAATATATGCTATGAAAGTCAAATATATGGGTCCATATTTTGTTATAACCCCCATACAAATTGGACACCCATTCTACTCTATTACAGCTTTAGAACCCACATCGTACATTGGATCTCGATTAAATTTTACAGATCATGTTATATTTTAATAAAGAATTCCTATTTTGAAAGTGATCTATACGGGCCCACTTTTTAATGTAGCGCCTTTACGGCGCCATCGGAAGTTTATCAATTTTTGCAGATTAGATTATAGGGCTGCTTTTCTTTAAGCGGGATAAGAAGCTGCGATAAGAAAAACGTTAATAAAAATTTAATTTTTTGCTCAAAATAAAACATTATGTTTTCAGATTGTCGCCAACTATACAATACAATATGTATCAAAACAAATTTTTTATTGGACTTAGCCTCGATAACCATTATTTTGACTTACAAATTTTTAAACAAAATTATTTTTTCAAAATTGTTTTCACACACATTGATATTGCTTTTGGTGACAACCCTACAAACACCAAGAAGATATTACGGCAATATCTTCCATTTATCATTTTGATGAAATTCATCAAAATATTTTTTTTCTTATCACCCTTGTATCATTTTGTAGAATAGTTGGCGATTTTGATTTTGTTGTCATTTTTCGTATGAATGTTTCGGAAATAAGAAAATAAAATATATGTTTCATTAGAAATCCGTGCTTCTTTTCATATTTTGTTGGTCCATTGCAAAATGGACTAGCACGCAATAAGTAAAAGAGAAGCTACAAGTTGAAGTTCTAAATGAAATCAGTAGCAAGTGATGAAAAGCTGGTAAGTTGATTATTGGTGCAGATCTTTGGGTACAAAATTTTATCAGACATTAAGATATTTTTGCATTTCACAGAGGCAATGTTTTCAAAACGAATTAGAGGAGTGGCATGCAGTTTTGATAAGACACGCTCTCAAAAAACTTTTAACTGACCGCTTGGTCAACAAATATACTTGGATGGGAACCAAGGAGAAGCCGTCGACTCAAAATTATAAAATTTCAGCATTTAAAGATATTTAAGCGGAATTTTGAATAATATATCTTGTATTATATGCATTTTATTTGTTTTCTTTTCAGACATATGCTTTGGTTCTTTTCCAAACCCAAGTGCAAAAACGTCCATTTGATTAACCAGAAACATGCGAAAGACTGAAATAATAAAGAACATAAGACGAAAACAGCAGTGATGTCCATCTATTTAATTTCTAACTCTTAGTTGTTTTATGTTTACTTATCATTTATGAGGTTATTGTATTTCTTTATTCACCACTTTAATTAATTATTAATTTTGAAATATGAAAAACATAAAAGTATGGAAAATTGCGTTTTTGTCTTCTAGGCGATGATCTGGCGTTATCTCATTTTTATCTTCCAGGTGATATTATGGCGATATCATTCAGATTTCTTGCGGTAGATAATCTGGCAATGTCGCCGATTTATCATACGGATGTATTGCTTTCGTATTGTCTTGGCGTATCGCCCTGGCCGCACAAACTTCTCCAATTGAGGTAACTTCCGCAACTTCCGCAATACGAATATGATAGTTGCCGCAATATTATTTCTCTTCTAGACGATACGATTTCGAATCGTTTTCGTATTGCTTTGCTTGTTGGGCAATTTTATAATAATTTTTTATTTTGAGTGACATTTTAACATTTTATATAGATTTTTGTTATCGCAGCTTAGTTATCCAGTCTTAGAGAAAACCAGCCATTATATTTCAACTGAGAATACATACTATGAATGTCAAATGTATGTGTCTACATATACATCTTACATTGGATATTGATTTTGCAGATCATGATATATTTCAACTAGGAATACCTACCGTGAATGAGAACTATATAGGCCCATGTTTTGGCACATGCCCCCTTCAAATGTCTGTCCGATTCATCCTATTACCGCTGTATAGCCTGCATTTGTCGTTGGATCTTGATCAATTTTCCCAGATCATTTTAAAGAGTGATTTTTTTGAGGTTAGGATTTTCATGCATTAGTATTTGACAGATCACGTGGGATTTCAGACATGGTGTCAAAGAGAAAGATGCTCAGTATGCTTTGACATTTCATCATGAATAGACTTACTAACGAGCAACGCTTGCAAATCATTGAATTTTATTACCAAAATCAGTGTTCGGTTCGAAATGTGTTTCGCGCTTTACGTCGGATTTATGGTCTACATAATCGACCAAGTGAGCAAACAATTAATGCGATTGTGACCAAGTTTCGCACTCAGTTTACTTTATTGGACATTAAACCAACCACACGAATGCGTACAGTGCGTACAGAAGAGAATATTGCGTCTGTTTCTGAGAGTGTTGCTGAAGACCGTGAAATGTCGATTCGTCGCCGTTCGCAGCAATTGGGTTTGTGTTATTCGACCACATGGAAGATTTTACGCAAAGATCTTGGTGTAAAACCGTATAAAATACAGCTCGTGCAAGAACTGAAGCCAAACGATCTGCCACAACGTCGAATTTTCAGTGAATGGGCCCTAGAAAAGTTGGCAGAAAATCCGCTTTTTTATCGACAAATTTTGTTCAGCGATGAGGCTCATTTCTGGTTGAATGGCTACGTAAATAAACAAAATTGCCGCATTTGGAGTGAAGAGCAACCAGAAGCCGTTCAAGAACTGCCCATGCATCCCGAAAAATGCACTGTTTGGTGTGGTTTGTACGCTGGTGGAATCATTGGACCGTATTTTTTCAAAGATGCTGTTGGACGCAACGTTACGGTGAATGGCGATCGCTATCGTTCGATGCTAACAAACTTTTTGTTGCCAAAAATGGAAGAACTGAACTTGGTTGACATGTGGTTTCAACAAGATGGCGCTACATGCCACACAGCTCGCGATTCTATGGCCATTTTGAGGGAAAACTTCGGAGAACAATTCATCTCAAGAAATGGACCGGTAAGTTGGCCACCAAGATCATGCGATTTGACGCCTTTAGACTATTTTTTGTGGGGCTACGTCAAGTCTAAAGTCTACAGAAATAAGCCAGCAACTATTCCAGCTTTGGAAGACAACATTTCCGAAGAAATTCGGGCTATTCCGGCCGAAATGCTCGAAAAAGTTGCCCAAAATTGGACTTTCCGAATGGACCACCTAAGACGCAGCCGCGGTCAACATTTAAATGAAATTATCTTCAAAAAGTAAATGTCATGGACCAATCTAACGTTTCAAATAAAGAACCGATGAGATTTTGCAAATTTTATGCGTTTTTTTTTTAAAAAAAGTTATCAAGCTCTTAAAAAATCACCCTTTATATTTACTTCACTCGGAATATCTGCCGGAAAATTTCATCAATTACCATATTCGTTAAAAATGAATAAATATAAATATATAATTTATATGACCTACTGGGTTTAGTAATCAAAGCGAGGTATATACGCAGGGAGTGGTGTAGGGTAATATATAATCGGCCCCTCCCGACTTTCTTGATTTCACCTACGCTGTTTTGTTGTCATTATAAGAGCTAGACCGTCACATAAGAAGTGTTCGACCTTCCCATAGATAAAACAAAGGCTCTAGATGGGAATATCATGTAATGAAGTTAAAAAAATATATTATTCATTTTATAAAAATTTCAATTATTTGAACTGGGATATTGTCCTGGCTCAAGACCATTTTGCTTCTATATTTAATAGAATGCAAATTTATTTACAAATGGCATGGTGACAAAATGGTCTTGAGCCAGGACAATATCCCAGTTCAAATCAAATATTGATTACAGACCAAAAAATGCAAACAAAAAAACTAAAACATTTCAATTATTTTTATTCTTATATATTTTATGTTTATTGTTATTAGTTTTTATGGTGCAAATCGAATCACTTTTCCCCACATAATTTTCAATAGGTTCCTGAAGAATAATTTTGGCAAAATTCATTTACCGAATGTCTGTGCACGATATGCCCGTAAACAATTACGGAATGTATTGAAAAACTATCAAAATACTAGTATCTAATAGCGTAGTTTCAAATGTGCGTGAATGAATTTGTGATGTTTTAATTTATTTCAATAGCATTAAAAGAGGGAATCCCTTGACCTAAAAATCCCCTGACGCAGTTCGAAGCTACTCAATTTTATTTTGGTGACAACAATCGAATCAACGCAAATATTGATTTTGTCATAATAGCTCCTTACGTTATGTTAAGCAGCCTTTACATTACGCGATTGTGTAAAACGATTTCTGGCTAGAGAAAACGCATGATTCCTCTTCCACTTTAAAAAAATTGCATCTAAAGTCGATTCCGCATTTACACTTATCACACAATAATAAATTAAAAAAAACATTAAATTAAAATCCATTTAACACGCGGTTTTATTTCTGATTTCCTTTACTTGTCTAACCCTGATCGCAAAAAAAGTGCAGAGTTTTTGATAAATTTTAAAAAGTGATGAATGATCGAACAGACTGTAAAATCCTCTCCTCGAAATCCAGTGGTTTTGTTTTCACTATGCGACTTTTTTTTATTATATTAGCAAACTAGCTGAACCCCGCCCGCTTCGCCAGGCAAAAAAAAACAAATGGTAAAATTAAAATCAGGTATCATATTGATCTTATCATATTGATATTATCGTGGTTAGTAATATATGTGTACCAATTTTCAGCCTTCTATCTCTAAAAACTCGTTTGCAACACCCACTCCGCCCACAAAACGAAAATCCAAATATCGGCATCAAATTGATCTTTCTTCAGTAATATATACATTCATTCATTCATTCATTTCAGTAATATATACATTCCATTTTTCAGTCTTCTAGCTCAAAGACCACTATTGCCACGCCCACTCCGCCCACAAAACGAAAATCCAAATTTCGGCATCATATTTATCATTCTCGTGGTCAGTAATATATACGTTCCAATTTTCAGCCTTCTAGCTCTCAAAAACACTTCTGCCACGCCCCCTCCGCCCACAGAGCTAATTTTTAAAAATTCTATTGCCTATAGTTCCTTCCAGACCTGCATCTATCTGTACTGAAAATTTCAACAACATCGGTTCAGCCGTTTACACGTGATTGCGGAACAAACAAACAGACAGACAGACTTACACTAAGGTTTTATAATATGAATAGGGATATAATTTTAAATGCGATAAACGCAATTTATCTTTCGAAAAGTTTACATTTCCTCTTTATAAATGTGGTGAGAAAAGAAAAAATATGGAAGTACTTCCCACCAAAAAAACTTGGAATTAGTTCAAAATGAATGACATTATCATGACTCTTAAATCATGCATCCAAACAAATTCATTCTAAATAGTTTCTCAAATGCAAATATATTTGTCATCTATAAAGTCATTCAAAAGCACTTCCAAAGAAATAGTTTAACACTTATTTCCAGCAATAAAATGGAAGTATTTCCAAATGAATGATAATTTCACTGCTCCTGAATCACACATCCAACATAATTCATTCTAAATAGCTTCTCATATGCGAATAAAAATAAATTATAAACTAGAATTTTTCCTTTCAATAGAATTAATTTCTTACCTTCATTATAGAAAATGTAAAATAATTAAAAACAGAAAAAAAATAATTCTGTTGCGCTTTATGTTAAATTATTGTTTGTGGTTTGTCTGGCCTATCTTATGGATAGGATAAAAATATTTATTTGTTCAATTTCGATCTGAAATATTTTCTTTATTGGATAATTTTTGTGCTTCAAAAAAATACTGGAACCATTTTTCGCAAATCTGGTTAAGAAGGATTCCTAAAAGAAAAATGCAGTGAAATAACATTTTAATTAATTCAGTGAAGTTATTCTTAAGAATTCCCACAATGTATACAAAAATTAGTAACTTTCACATACACTCAGAAAACATTGAACCTTATAATGAACTAATATTTAGGAATATTGAACTTCATATAGCGCAAAAGCAATATTTCCTCATATCAAGTTCAAATTTTTCCTTGGAAGTAGTGCATGCTTTGAACTTGATTCTAGTTCAATTTTCAAAAATTTACTCAACCTGAGGAAAATTCCAGTAAGTTTTTCCTCAAACCAAGTACATTTTTACTAAATTTAAGTAAAATTTTCTAAAACCAAGTAAATTTTTACTCAATCCAAGTAAATTTTTACTCAAATCAAGTAAAACTGTCAAACTGTGGAAAATTTTACGTGATACAAGGAAAAGTGAACTTAAAATAATTTAAATTTTTTTCCTGGGTATTCTTACTTTTTAAGTGGGTTTGAATATAATAAATTCGAATTCTAGCTATATCGATCAAGTTTTCTACATATACACCCTAAAACCTCAGCACCAAGCGTCCTGAAAAGTGTTATGATCTGCCTGAAACCTTCCACATTTCCATTATCTGTCGGTTGATGGGTTTTCAACACGATACACCTTATCTACCTCCATGAACTTATTGGACAACCATACACAACAATAGTGTGAGTGGTGAAAACTCTTGGAGATGATTTTTTTTGTTGATCACAGCTATAAGACCCTCTATCTGAATCGCAACACCTTTTATCCAACTCAGAATAGTTTGGATCTACCATCATTTCTGGGAGAATGGAGTTTGTCATTTTTGTTTTACGCCTAATTCCACGTTAACAATATTGTGATATATCACTAGTTTAAGTGAGTGTTTGAACATCAGAGTCCGTCTTTTAGATCCCAAGATTCCTATGAACTTCAATTTTAATGGGATAAGTCCTCCAAAAGTGTAAATTTTGTCATTTCTTACTTCAGTGATGTACACATTTTAGTGTCTCTATCTATTTAAGTTTTTGTGAGGTCAAAGGTTGGATATCGAAAATTATTCACGAACTGTTTTCGCTAAATATAAAATAAAATAAACCACACTCAAACATAAACTTCAGATGGTCTCGGAAAGTTAATTCATCATCATACGGCCCAGTTTTTTAGACACTCCATCGATTTGCATTATTTAGGTCTTCTTATTTGCCCCCAGTGTAAAGTTATGTACGAGTATGCCAAGCCATGCCCGATCTAGTCTTTAGTCTCTGTAGGAAGAATGTTACAGTTGTGAAATATTTGCCCCATTTAAAAGTTCCTCAATCCTTTGCAATCCTTTTTGCAAACTCACAACAAGGAAAATAGACCTCAACCACAACGACAGCAAATGCAACAACAACACCAACAACAATTGGACAATATATGTATGTATATGTAGTATGAAAACAAATGAAATGTTAAAAATCAATAACAAAGAACCCAAAATGCAGACATCAGCAGCTCCACAAAACATTGGCAAAATGAGTATTCCAACAGGCCCCGACAGACAGACGGGCAGGCGGGCTGGTGGACGGACAGTCAGACGGAACACGAGTAACTGCAAACGTAAACCCAGTCCAAATGCCTTCTGTCAATACGACGAGCACGAGCATGAGCATCTAAAAAATATAAAACAAACCAACTGCACTGTGGCTCCAAACAAACGAAAAAGGTGTCAATTACGATGGCTGCACTAAGACTCTTATTCAATGCTTTTGGATGTTAATTATTGCATCACAATAAATTTACACAGATTTCAGACAGATTTTAATAAACCAAAAATGCAGACTTGTTTGTTTGGTACCATTTTTATCCCTTTTGGTACTAATTTCTAAAAACTATTTCATTTTAAGAGTCTATGCAATCAGAGGAATGTAAACATTGAATTTCATGACTTGTCTTCAGTCCTATGGTCGTACAATTTTATTCCTTTTTCCCTTAAAAGTACGAATTTCGAAATATATTTTTATTTTACAAGTCTACGCAATTAGAGGGATTTATAAACCGATTTTCATGTTTTCGTTTAATTGGTATAATTTGTATCCCTTTTAGCCCCATTTTACCCGCCAATAGTGTGAATATAACAAACTTTAACTTTTCGGTTCGCGTTAATGATATAAGGGGAATGAGTGAATGAACAAAATTTGAATATAAGGTGGAAATTTTCAAAAAATAAATACTCTAAATATTAGGGGGATTTTTCAGCCCTTGTTAGGAGAAACTTTTTCCCTCTTTACCCTTTCCGACCAATACCAACCTATCTGCATCCATTAGACCCATATGTATGTGGCAATTTTTATTAGCCTAGCTCAATGGCTAGACGGACATATCTAGATCAACTTATAATTTTATCACTTTAAGGTGTCTCCGTTTGTTATTTCAAGATGTTGGAAGCGAAATGAAACAAGTAAAAACGGAGTTAAGTTCGGCCGGACCGAACATTATATACCCTCCACCATGGATTGCATTCCACAGAGGCTGTCGATTTCCGTAGAAGTGCAGTAATATTACAGGAAAATATAATTTTTTAATATAGCCAAACCAAAACAAATACATACATCGAGGGATTATATTCATTAGAGTGGCTTCAAAATAAAAGTAGTGGATGTACCCGACTAAAATGAAAGATTAGTTTGTATTATGTGTTCTCCTTTACGTTTTTTATCATTGTCCTTTCGTGAGCTGGACGCGTTCAAAATAACCTCTATAAAACAGGTTTTTCTTCAATAAAATTCACTATGAGAATTGTATTTAGAAAAAACCTGCTAGAAATTAAATTCTGGTCGGAGCCTTATCAAACCATATCAAAAACTTGCATTTTAATCAAGAATAGAGGGTTGAATTTTAACATTTTTGTGCAATTTTGGTTGCATTTTTTATAAAAACCGCAATAACTTCCATATTTTTAGTTCGATTTCTGGTTTTGTTGGATCGTTGAAGAGGTATTGATGACCAATTCCAATTTTTAGAACTTCCTAACCCATTAAGGGCCAACAATTTTTTTCTTACTGTTGGTTCTCGGTGGGTTAAATGTGATGTAAAAACTGAAATATGGGGTTATTTGCATCGTAAACACATTCTAGTCTTACAGCAAGATAATTTTTGAAAATTAACATCTGAATTTTTGGTCTTTCAATGCATAAATTGGGAGGAAAACTTCACATAAGATGTTACAATAAAACCGTGCGACATGATTTCCCTCCCATGAACTCATACTCAGTTTTTTATTTCGTGGTCGTTTATCTTTTTAAAAATTTCCAAAGGATGTAAATGTATCAATAATTTAGTTTCGTACTTCTGCTTGTCATACAATGGCGATATGTGTATCAAATGAAAGATAGGAAAATCTGCTAAATACGCTTTTAATTTCATGCGTCTATCTATGTTAATTTAACATTAACAACCATTTCTATTTTCCCCCTTTATATAGTTTATGTAGATTATTCATGTTTTATTTTTAAGGGAGATAATTTGAAATGGTTGAATTTCTTTCCAAAAATTAGCTTTATATAAGACTAGAATGTGTTTACGATGCAAATAACCCCATATTTTAGTTTTTACTTCACATTTAACCCACTGAGTATTAACAGTAAGAAAAACATTTGCGCCCCTTAATGGTACATAATAATACCTCTCCAACGAGCCCCTAAAAACATAAATCGAACTAAAAATGTGGAAGTTATTACGGTTTTTATAAAAAATGCATCAAAAATTGTACTAAAATAGTATAAATCTTTCCTTTATACTGAGTCATATTGCAAGTTTTTAATATGGTTTGATAAGGCTCGGTCGGATTTTAATTTCCAGCGGAATTTTTACCATTCTCATGGTGAATTTTGTTCAAGAAAAACCATTTTAGTCGGGAACATCAACGACATTTTTTTCTTCCTCACAAAAGAAGCCACTCTAATATTCATAAGTGGCTAGGAACAAAAACAAAACTATTCAGGAGAGCGAAAAAACTGATTTTCTCCTCAATTTTAAGAGTAAATATTAATCATTCTGGCACAGTTGAATCTAAAAAGGATTACAAATAGCAACGATTTAACAGTTTTCAAAATTTCCTATTATTCGCGGTTTTATGGTTCAGAGCCATTTATGCTCAATTATATAGGGTCCGCCATCTAACGTTTTTTTTCAACTATTTAACCGTTGGACTACTATTGGTGGGGTGCCCGAGGCAGCCATTTGAATGAAATTATTTTCCATTATTAACCGGAAGGATTGTACTTTCAAATAAAAAAGAAATTTGAGCAAATATTCAGTAGTTTTTTTATAGCATTTTCAAAAAAAAAAAAAAAAAGTTATTTGGCGGACCCTATATAAATAAGATTTATTGTAAACTCGATAACGATGAAATCTTACCAATGTTGTATAGAAAACGCATTTTCTGTTATGTATAAAGCGAATTTAAAGATTCCAACTTCATCGGTCAGATTGGTACCATTTTGATCCCTTTTTCCAATTTATTTCTTAAAAGTGTATATTGCGTTAGGGCACGGTAGACAAAAAATACAAATTGGATATTTTTTGGAAATTTTTCATTTTCGCGGAAAATATAACTAAAATGATTTTCATGCATTACATTTTGTTTTTTTTTTTTATTTTCTCGCGAACTAACCAACGGATCCGTCTGAATTTTTGTTTATTTATTACGAACCAATGTCGTTTGTAGCATGTGTAGTCAGTCGCAAAAATCGCCGCAATTCTCGAAAAATCCAAAAATTCGCTGTTGCAATTGCTTATATTTTAACTTTCTTCGTCCAGGATTCTTAAACTTTTCTGACACAAATATTCCCCATAAATTCAGCAATCACATGCCAAAGATATATTTTGGTATTCTCAATATAATAAAAAGTTGCGCTGGTTTTTCTAAAGATATTTTTCACAATTTTTGACTTTACAGACACTATTTATCCTACTTTAGCCTGATAACTTTGGAATCAAAATGCTATTAACGCGAAATGATTTGATAGTACGATATGCCCTGAATCTAGAGAAATGTTTTAAACAATATTGTAGCGAATTATAACCTTCAGTTATATGCTGCCCCATTGTTGAAATATTTTATTTATATTATTTTTATGTTTATATCCACTTATGCAGTCACAAACTATTTGAAAAAATGGCTTTAGAAAAAAAATTCTTTTCCAAATTTCTGTCATATAAATTACATTCAAATCTGAGAATAGATTGGCAACAAAAACTCATTTTCGAGAAAATGGTTCATAGCCACTTTGAATATAAGCCCTCAATATATTGAAGACATAATTTTATAAATAAATATAATACTTTTATTATTTCAAAGCACACTTATAAGACAAGGCTACCAATACGTTTACACTATATATATCGAAATAATACTTCAAGTCAATTCAATATATTCTTATATTTATTTTTTCAAAAAAGCTTAAATACCAAAAATATTGGAGACGGTTGGTTGTATTTCCTTTCTATTTTAATTCCAAAAGTACAAATTTTGAAAATCCATTACCTCACGTACATAGTGCAAAATAATCTAACTTCATGATTCAAAAATTTTTGACGTAAAGTAAAAAGTACGAATTTGGAAAAATCATTTTATTTTGCGTATTTACGCAGTTAGAGGAATATATACTCCGCATTTCATGACTCTAGCTGTGGTCATTTGGTTGGTACTTTTTTTATCCCCTTTTTCCATTTTAACCCCAAAAAGTGCGAATTTCGAAAAATACGTTTATTTTACCTGTCTACGTAATTAGAATTAGAACACTGAATTTCATCATTCTAGCTGTAGCCGTTTAGTTGGTACTATTTTTATTCCTCTGTACCCATTTTACGCCTTAAAAGTACGAATTTAGAAAATACTTTTATATTATTATCTACTTAATTAAAGGAATGTACATACCGAATCTCTTGTTTCTAGCTGTTGTCGTTGTCAGGTACCATTTTTATCCCTTTTTGGCCCATTTCGCCCCCTACGAATAAAAACCACTTTATGGTGGTGGTTTTTGTTATTGGGGGAATGCTCATACCCAATATCAAGAAAGCACAAGCAGACATATTGAAAAAAGCTTAAATAATCTAAAATATTAGGGGTTATTATGGGTATTTTTAGTCCTTGTGAGGGATTTTTTTTCCTTTGGACCGATTTCGCCCAGATTCAATTCCAACCGATCTACGACTATAAGACTCATTTATGGAAAATTTCGACGTCCTTTCGGTTAGATGCTAGCAGACAGACGGACGGACGTACATGGCTAGATCTTCTTAGAATTTTATGTCGATCAAGAATACATATACTTTATAGGGTCTCAGGTCGATATTTCAAGGTGTTACAAACGGAATGACAAAGTTAGTATACTCCAATCCTGGTGGTATAAAAATGATTATACACTATATCTTATGGTGGAGGGAATACAAATTAGAGTTTTATGTTTTTCATTTACCACTCTACAGTTACTTGTAGGGTCCTTGGATCACATGAGAATGTAATTCAGCCCACTTAGAGGTTTATTTCTAAAATAATTGTGGAGCCCTTAGTGACTGATAAGGTTGTCAAATTTCAACTATTTCTAAATTTGCTCCAGTTTATTGGTTTAGGATCAGAACACGTAATTGGGAACAAATTTTATGGTTCGTATCCACTGTGCAAAGAACGAAGGAACGCAAGGAGGGGTTTATTTTGTTGTTGGTCTCATTATTTGGTCTCAGTGACACATTTTATTTGACCGCTGCCGTCGATCCATTTGCCGGGGCAATTGACGTTTTAGGTCTGAATATTACCCGCACAATTACCAATGAAAGAACGAATGGATGAATGGACGGATGGAGAGCAAGCAGCAGCCAGGCATGGTGTGCATGCGAATTATGCAACATGGTCAGAGAATGGTCATATGTGTGTGTGCTGGAGTGTGAGTGCGAGGGAGGCTGGCGGCTGTTGGCAGCTGGCTGGAGGATGCATTTTAACATCATTCCACGACATGACTTGCAGTGCATCTTACACATGAGTGCCGAGCACTTTGTCAGTCAATCGACCAATTTGTTTGCTTCGTATTTACTCTGCATATATTTCATTTCGCCTGTTTGCTTGTGGTCTTCGGTGACATTCCAACCTCATCTCCAACCCCCCCGGAAAGCTGAAGCTGAAAGAGAAGGCAATGATGATGTGCTGCCAGCCAATGTTGCCATGGTATCGCCAATTTACACTCATGTCGAACATGAAAATAATGAAAAACAATTCGTGCGTGAACTGTTGATGGCTACAACAGAAGACCAAATCAAACGCAGACCAGCAGGATGCAAAAGGTACTCAGGCCATTATGAAGCATCAGACGTCGCTCGGAGTCGTCACTTTGAAACGATGACTTTTTAAAGGCCGCAGAGGTGGACAAAAGTAACGCCACACGAATACGATGTTAGTGAGTGAGCAAATGCAGTGTGTTATGGGTCTCAAGTTGAAACTTTATTGCGGGAATAATGGGAAATATCAACAAATGTCGTTGTGGTTAGTTTACTGAACAGAGTGTAAAAGTCAATATTTCTTTTAAATTGTGTGCATTTGGTGAAACCATTCGTAAAGTCAAACAAATTCAATCAATTTTCAATTTTGCCAATTAAATTCGAAAGGCTGTTTGCATTGATCTTGATTTAGAAATTTAAGGAATTCCAAAGGGAGCTTTATTAAATAATCAAAGAGGTTCTTTCGTGATCCATCAATCTACTTAATATCAATTTATACTGACATCATCTTTTTCTATTCAATTTTTTAAAGCTTTACCTAGTATTAGCTAGGAAGGGGTTCATCTGGCGAAGCACTGATAACGAACTACTTCGATTTTGGTGATTGATTTTAGGATTAATTTATAATTGGAAGGAATGTATATCTCTGGTAGTTCTATGGGGGTGCAATAAAATAAACATTGTTCAAACTCTGCATGACTCGTGTGCAATAGAGTCGTTTTTTCATTTTCTTTTACTTGAATGAATAAGTACCCGCTTAGAGTACACCTTGACGTATGAAAGATATTAAAATTAAAATAAATATTAATTATACGTTACATAAAATCTCGGTACAGACACAGTTTTTCTTTAAGACTGGATAACTAAGCTGCGATAACAGAATCCGAAACTAGTAAATCAAAAAAAAATTTTTTTTCAAATCCATGCTTTATGCAAGCAGAATTCTATTGGGCCTAGAAATTCTTTTTTAGTTATCTTTTGTAGAAGGAAAAATTACTGCAAAATTTCAGTTTTTTATCTGCCATAGAACGGCATATATTCGAAAATGGGTTTTAACTTCGTATGGGAGGTGCCACTCCCACATTTCCATTACCGCCCATTTTTGTCACAACTACGCACATTAATGCTAGATGCACTTACACAAAATTACAGTAGGTGTAATTTTGGTTTTAACTTCATATGGGAGGTGCCACGCCCACTTTTGCATTACCGCCCATTTTAGGCGCAACTACGCACATTGATGCTAGATGCACTTACACAAAATTACAGCACTCTAGGTGTCATAGAACTGACTATATTCAATAATAGGTTTTAACTTCGTATGGGAGGTGCCACGCCCACTTTTCCAATACCGCCCCTTTTTGGCACAACTATGCACATTGATGGTATATGCACTTACACAAAATTTCAGCACTCTAGGTGTCATAGAACTGACAATATTCAATAATAGGTTTTAACTTCGTATGGGAGATGCCACGCCCACTTTTCCAATACCGCCCATTTTTGGCACAACTATGCGAATTGATGCTAGATGCACTTACACAAAATTTCAGCATTCTAGGTGTCATAGAACTGACAATATTCATTAATAGGTATTAACTTCGTATGGGAGGTGCCACGCCCCTTTGTCCAATTGGTCAAATTTTTCCATTTCCTTGTATTGTCATCGAAAATGATTAAGTGTGCAAAATTTGAGCAAAATTGGTTGAGAAAAAATCTTTCAAAAATTGATTTCAAATTTTGTGGCACACAAACATATATAGAAAGTAACCTTATATAAAGCATGGAAAAAAGTTAAAATTTTATTGAAAGTATTTTTTTAATTGTTGGCAACAGCAATATTTGTTAATATTATATTAAAAATTGTGGACTTTGCCTGGATAATTATCCAGTGTAAGTTAAATTTATGGTTATCAACATACAAAAAATTGCTTTGATTGAAATATTTATATTGTAGTTGGCGACAATGAGAAAAAATAATTTTTATTTTGAGTAAAAACGGTAGTAAAATAAATTTTTATTACCGTTTTTGTTATCGCTGCTTAGTATCCAGGCTTAAATAAAAACGGCCCTCGTGTATCATCATCGTTGGACTTTGTATACCCTCCACTAGGCTATTATGTCTTTGTGCATTTGTTTGTAACGCCCAAGCGGAAACGAGATAGATTCACTTTCTGAATTTAGCCATGTTCGTCGGTCTGTCTGTCTGTCAGTCCATCTAATCTTGTAACAATATGTAATATTTTTTGAGCTTTCTAAACTCGAAAACGATATTATTTTTTATGGATATATTTTTTGAAAAATTTTTATTACTTGGTAGTTTTGTAATCGACCTTCCTTTTTTATATATATAATACGTTGGAATACGTTGTGAATTACACTTTCATATAGAAACTGTGGTTTAGAAACACTCTCCAATAAAATTAAAAAGAAAAATATCGGAAAAAGAATATTTTGTTTTATTTTTTAATTGCTAAAATTCTAATAAAGAAAACAATGTATAGACATCGTAGAAATATGGAAGTTATGACACTCTTTGATCTTTTCAAACTACATTTTATCTGATTTTTTTTTTTTTGAAATTTCACATTATATTTTAACTAGAAACGACTATGTGGTAATTCCCAGACATATAGATATCGACCCAGTGCAGATGTTCACCAACTTCGATTGTGATGAAACGTTTTAAATTTTCCAAAGAAGAGACGAAAACTTTTCAGACAATACAAATTGTTTTTCCAAATATTGCGTTATTTCAGCAAAGCCAAAAGAATCATTCATCTCTATATACATTTCACTTGTCCATGTTACCGACTAAAATGAAAAATTGGTTTGTTTTATGTGTTATCGCAAAATATTTCGCTTGTATCATTCTCCTTCCATGAGGAGGACGCATTTTAAATAACATCTGCAATCAGATTTTCCTTTTTTTTATGGTGACATTTTTGGTCTTAACTTCGATAGCCAAAAATTCAGCTTATACTTGATAGTTATCCAGACTAAGTCAAAGTGAATGGGGGCATGTCCTATGTGTGTATTGATCTGTGGGTGAATGGGTTGTTTATGTGGGATTTTTTTCTGCCTTCTCCTCTCGTTGTTTGTGTTAATTGAACATTTGACGTTAAGTTACTGTAACATTTCAGATGTGAACACAAAGAGCTCAACAAAGTTTCACAAGAAATTGTGGCTAACCCCAAATTGTTCTGTAAACTCCACATATCTCTATATATGTAACTATTTGTAGTTTCCAATTCCAATGCACACATTTTTATTTCCCATTGACATCAACAGTTGGTATAGTTCGTTCGCCTTTGTCGGCGCTGTACTAATTGTAATAGAAAATTGTTATAGAAATTCACGATCATAGAACTCCATCACTGTCTTTCCATCACTCAGTCAGTGCTGACTGTGATGATTGCTCGTTCTTAAGGGTCCCCATGGAAATCATGGAAAAATGTATTTTGAATTTGACAGGCAGAAGTGGTAAGACGTCCGTGACATTCAGCTGAGACGATTGACTAGAAAAGTGCACCATCCAGCACCGAGTACACCAATCAAGTTCACACACCTACTTCTCATACTGACGGTAGCATCAGTGGCACGTCCATTCACAACTTCACTTCACGCGAAATAAATGTTGGAAATTATATTAATAATATAAAAAAATCTTGTAGAGGACAGAGGATGCTGAATTCCATAGATATTTTCTCAGTACCCTATATATAGATGTATAACTACACCTAAATTGGAAAGTTTACAAATAACAGCATACTTTGGAAATATTCGACACATGGGTGTTAGGCATGTACCAAAGTTAATATTAGTGTTGACAAAATCACTACACAATTTCTCCAAAGACTGTGTATAATTTTTTTTGATGTAATTTGGCGTTTTCAAATCAAAAAAGACATGAAAAAAATGTTTATGAAATTTATATTATCATCTTGTTACTATAACTTTGGTTATGCTAAGTCGTACTTTACACTGATAAGGGCTACAGAATTTCTGAAAATCACCTTCCTAAACCACTGAACAGTCGCCAAAAATTGAGATAAAACCCCATTTTTTTATTAAATTATCTATAGATTCTTCAGTCATTATTGCGAAACTAGCATTGAATTCAAAAAAGTTTTCGATTGAAATGGTTGTTAATGCTAAACTAATACAAATAGAAGAATGCATTTTCTTTAGTCTTTAGCAGATATTCTTCTCTTTAATTTTAAACATATACCGGTATCAAAAATTATATCCTTTGGAACTTTGTAGACCTTTAAAGGGACAACGGGGCGAGAAGCCAAAAATACCAAATAACTCCATTTCGCATATAGTTTCAGACGTATATCATTCAGTTCAAGTGCGATATAGACTTTTGGACTGTGTTATAATCGCCTTTTCATGAAGACATTGCGAAAGTTGTCGACTTGGTGGATTTCGGTGATGATAGAAGAATATTTGGAAGACGGTTTGGATGTTGTGTTGGAGACAGAATGTCCTGTCAATGATGAAATTCATGGGTCGATTAATACTGTGGGTGGTTCGCAAATTTGTTATATCATTCTACTTCTATTGCATCACATTCTCTAACACGCAGGATGGGGGTATACTAACTTTGTCATTCCACCTTGAACTATCTACCTGAGACCCTATAAAGTATGTATATTCTTGATCGTTATAAAATTCTAAGACGATCTAGCCATGTCCGTCTTTTGAAAGCACGCTAGCATCTAAACGAAAGGAGCTAGGTAAATATGTCTTATACTCGTAGATCGCTTGGGAATGCAACTGCAAGGGAAAATTTTTTCCCTCACAAGGACTGAAATACCCCAAATAACCCCTAATATTTAGAATATATAATTATGTTTCTTTTTTCAATATGTCTGCTTAAATTTACTTGATATTGTGTATGAGCATTCCGCTTATAGCAGAAACGTGCACTCATGGTAGTAGATCTTATTCGTAGGGGGTGAAATGGGGTAAAAAGGGATAAAAAATAGGTACAATTTTTACCAAATGATAACAACTAGAAACACGAAATTCGGTGTGTGCATTCCTCTAATTGAGTGGATACCGAATATAAATGTATTTTTTGAAATTTGAAATTTTAAGGGGTGAAATGGGAATAGAGGGATAAAAATTGTACCAACCAAACAGCTGCACCTAGAATAATGAACTTCTGTGTATACATTCCTCTGATTGCGTAGACACGTAGAATAAATGGATTTTTTGAAATTCGTTCTTTCAAGTGTTGCAGATTTTGGAAAGTGGTACTTTTAATGTTGTAAAATGTGAAAAGGGGATAACCAAATGACCGCAGTTAAAATCATGGTATTCGGTGCATACATTCATCTACAGCCAAAATGGGTATAATCATGAACTTAGTATATCTAGCAAAATGTGTACTGTAGCTGAAAATGCAAGCACCATCCATCAATTTTTAGGCTATTTAAGGTTTTCTGAAGATGGCTGCCTTATATTTACTTTTTTGAATTGACTTGAAGCATTATTTCTATATCTTCTATATATAAAAATGAATCTGTGCAATTCTACGAACATCGACAGCTTCTGTAGAATGCAATCCATGGTGGAGGGTATATACAGTTCGGCAAGGCCGAACTTATCGCCTTTTCTACTTGTTTAATCTAAAAACGACATCATAAGGGAACCATTGTATTTTCTGAACACGATCTAGTAGATCGCAACATTTTTGTTACGCCTATTAATTGTTTCGAATACTTTTTGGTCGACGACATTGTTGAGCAAATTAATATATTAGCCGCTCAACAAAATATATATATATTGATTTCCGTTTCAACAACCAATTCGGAAGTACCACAATTCTAGCGGAATTCATTCGTTGGAGACTATTCCTTCAAATTGTATTCCGAAGTTTAAGCTGCCAACAGAAAATGATCTCAAGATTCTACTGAATTTTGTGGATCTGCATATGAAGTCGAAATTTCCTTCTTCAGTTTGGGGAGACAGGACACAAAGACCTTCCGGAAGGAAATAATAGTCAGCCATCATTGTTGACTTCATGAATGAACTTATTGGGCGATAACAAACACCAGTAGAGAGAACACTTCTATTTGATGCTAGGTTCTTGATTTCGTTTCCAATTTTTGCACGATCACGAAGCCTCCATCCAAGTCGTCAAGTATGTGCCGCCCTTTCTCTTCTACTGCTGCCTTGCAGGTAACATCGTCCGTCCATCGACCATTTTCTCCTCAGTATTTTTTTATACCCTCCTCTAAGATATTATGTCTTTGTACATTTGTTCGTAACAACCAAAAGGAAACGATATAGATCCATCGTCTATTATACATATCGGCTTAGAATCACTTTTTGTAGATTTAGTCAAAGTGCTCCTCTCAATTATTGTCCGATTCTAACAAAAAAATGAACTGGAAATATCTGTGGTGTAGAGATATCATATTTTAACCGATTTTCTTTAAATTTGGCACAGTACCTTATAATTCGATTAGAAACATCTATGGTGAAAGTGAGTCAGAGGTCAAATACTTGGATCTATAAGCTTATATCTCTTTAACATTTCTAGATCCAACTGCAAAATCATTAGCAATATTTCGACAAGAAAAAGTTTTCAAAACTTCAACCCATTTTCCGAGGGACCGTTTGTGACGCTATTCAGTCACACCTATTGTTGGATGATGTGACCATCTCCAGGAGTTGTGTAGGATTTAAATACAAACAGAGACTTAGTTGCTTTCACACCACATTGCTGTCTCTCTCGTCAGCACCTTCCAGTGGCAGTTGCTGTGAACTGGTACCCCCTCAACTATCCACAGATACAAGCATAAATAGAAGTGGGAGTAGCAGTGGACTAAAACCAATTTAAGGACTACCTAAGCACTCACACATACATTGTAGTGTTGTAGAGTTGTGCGTATATTGTGTGTGTGTATGTATGGGTTGAGTAAATGGTTGTCTTGTCAGTAAAATTGATCGGGTTTGATGGGTATTTACACTGCTTACTCGGTGCACTCACTCCTGATGCTCACATTTGTATGTTTGCATCCATGTCTATCCTCTGCCAGCGAAGCAGTTGACTTGGTACTCCTTCGTACTCCAGACTCTAACGAATGCATCAGGACATGGTGATTGAAGTACAACTTGGAGTTACACATAAAGTTATCGAGAAAGATTGAAATTTTTATTCACTGGCTGTTGCTGTTGCTTTTAGAATTCGCTTTTTTCCCCTTTCGATACGAGAAAAGTCCATTAAAAGATGTCATTTGCAGTTATGTTTGTTATTAACAATGAATGTAATTATTATCAAAATGAAAATGATTTTACAGCAACATTTACACTTAGCGTTGATCGACGGATGAAGCAGGGATAAAGTGCATTAAAGCGTATGTCTTCAGTCATTGAGCTACAAACATATTTTATAGTTTTCCGTCACTTCTTTAAGAGAGAAATGCCAAAATAAGTTTAATACTGAAGGTAGTTCGTGGTGATGGAGACCGGCATACATTAATATTAATACCTTCCAACACTGGATAAGACAATCGTTGCTCGATACGCGACAGTTATGAGCAAACAGCCCGATAAAGGTTCTTTTGGACGGGTTATATTTGGAACAATGTGGCTGAGTATAATATCGACTTTTAACATAAATAAGAAATTGGGGTGTAATTGGTTTACAGGCTTGTAGTTTAATTTTTTATTTTCTTGTCCTCAGTCGTGGATCATGTATTAAAACGTTTGACCTTACAATTCGCTAAAAAGGGGGATATAACGTCCTGCACAAAGACAACTGCAACGGAGAAATTACAGATTCTGATTCGTCTTATATCGATCAAGCATACTGCAGCCAGAGCGGCTCATTATTTTCCCCTTTAGATCAATAAGGATATAGGTCATATGTGGATTGAACGAACAAGACTTCAGGCGATGGGCAATCAGTTCGATATTCCCCATATTTTGGTGCCTGGGTATAGAGACATCCCAGTGAACTGTAAAGCTGGCGATCTTGCTAAATTTTGCTGCCTTCTGGCGCTTGAAAATTTGCAATTGCCTACGTTGATTTCGTTGTCAGTATTGCTGGGACATTGCGTAATAGATAAATATGTCCAGAGGTTGGGTAAGCAACGAGTAGAATGACTTTTGTAGGAACAGTGGTGACGAGGAGGAGAGTGAGACTTTGTCTTTCTCCAGCTATGACTAGAAGACGTTAAATGATACTGGATTCAGCTTAGATTGAAAAAAGAAAATATTTTGGATTTTATTAAAATATTCACGAATTCAAATGAAATATTGTTCAAAGATAGTGTAATAAATAAATTTGTAAGACGTCTATTGAAAATATTTTTCATATTCACTCAATAATTGACTATAAAAGTTGTAAGTCGTTTATTAATAACAAACAAATAAATAAAATTCTGGCCGAAGCGAGTATCGAACAGGGGATGTTAGATTTGTAGTCGCACATTATTACCATCGCAAAACGCTCGATATACGGAGAATTTGAATATGAGGAGAAGACGCGCATGTCGTTGCGATTTTGTCAATTCCATGAAGTGCCAGAAAATTTGCAATTAGAAAATGTTGTGGTTTTGATTTAAGTTTTAGTCAATTGTTTTAACTGAGTGCTATTTTAGGAGTTTATAATTTTGACTAAACAATTCAAATAAATGCTTGTTCAAATATGTTTGTTTTACTTTAACAACTTTTTTCGTTGAAATTATTAGGTGCACTGTTTTCGTGTGTATATTTTAACACTTTAATGATTTTTCACACTTTTAAATGTGCAATAACTAGCGATTCAAAAATACCCTGTGTTGCTGTATGATTAAGGTGACCATCCATTCGCTTTTTGATGCCCAGTCCTGCTAAAATTTTTCATCACGCACAATCCCGCTTTGTACTAATAGTCCCGCTTTTTTGTTTTACATTATTTTTGGTATGTTACAGTTTATTGTCACAAAAACCGACAAAAGTCTAAAATATTTAATTAATTGACTCATTCTAAACTTTGGTTTTTGAGGGAACATACACAATTAAATACTAAAAATTCAAGTTCGAGGCCAAATTTTTATTATTTAAATGACAAATTAGAAATGTAGGCCGAATATTCAAAATGCACGTTTGAACTTATTTATTTCAATGTTAATAAATGTATAAAATAGATGTTTTTCTACAATTAATGAAATATAGTTCAATGGAATCGTATGTATATACCCTCCATCATGGCCTGAATTCCAAAGTATTGCCTATTCTAGGCTGTCGACTTTGCTTAGAAATCTGTACCAAATTATGAAATTTATGATATTTTTCTGCAGAATGCTTTACTATTACAAACAACCACGCCGTATGTTTTCTTTTCTAAATAAATTGTGATGTTTCATTAATGAAATATTACAATAATTTAAATTAATTTCATTGGAAAAGCCTACCAAAATGTAATAACACTCGACTATAAATATCAAAATAATACTCCAAGTAAATTGAACAATTATATTTTAGACAGCAATCTCCAAAAATGGGGTTAAATAACCAAATTCCATGTGTTTTGAAAGTAGCTTACTACTCTCTTAGTTGTGTTGCCAGATTTTTCCTGTTAATCCATTTAAGAAAAACCAATGTGTAGCAACGTTGCCAACTTCTCAAGTCTCTTAATTGTAAGCTAGTAAGCCCAATCGAACAGGCATATTTTATAGGGTCTCAGAAAACGGAACGACAAAATGAATATAATAGAATGGTGCACACTGGTCGCAAATCCATATTTTTGGCAGAAATTCAAAAAATTTAAATTGGAAATTGTTAAATGGTCATATATTTTCTTTATGGCAACACTCCAAACAATGAAGAAAATGTACAGGAGGGAATCATGTGGCAACACTACAAGCCTAAATGGTACTTAAAATTTACGGCTCAAAAAAAGTGGGAATAATTCGGATCTAAAACAGTTTTATAATTTAATTAAAATCAAGTCGTAAAAAGAAAATAATAAAGTGACTATATTATTGAAATTGAAGGCATATAAAGTATAAGTAGTTGAAAAATTATATTTAACATTTTGTGGTCTTGTCGTGTAAATGTCGTGAACCAATAGTTATATGTAGGACTCAGCCTGACTCAAAGTGTATATATGAAAGTGTTCATCGGCTTATGTGGCTTACGGTGGAATTAATATCTTGTCAGCATTTTTCGGCAAATTCCTACAATAGTAATTTTATCCCATCGAGACCCATACAAATCTTTTTTTAAAGGTCTTGAAAGTACTTTTAAAATGGTATATAACACCATTCACTTTTCAGTACACATGTAGGTTTTTCATATTATTTCCTGAAATAATTATTTAAATTGCAGTGTCAAATAGAATATTTGTATGCTATATTTTGCTTTTGTAATAATGTTCAGAAAAACACATTTCCTCAAAGTGAATTAAGCTTCATTCTTTTGAGCGATACCCACATCGACTCAAAAGTACGAAACTACATTTGTAAAACATCTATATCCTTTTGAAATTCATAGTCCTGCAAAAATGACAAAGAACCACGAAATAAAACAAGTAAGAAAAGGCTAAAGTCGGGCGGGGCCGACTATATAATACCCTACACCACTCCCTGCGTATATACCTCGCTTTAATTACTCAACCCAGGTATTTCATGGGAGCAATTTTATGTAGTTCATATAAATTATACAGTTACTATAAATTCATCTTTAGTCAAAGTTAATGAGTATGGTAAATAATAAAATAATTGATCCAGCAGATATTCCGAGTAAAGTAAATATAACATGATATGGATAAATTGATCTAGATCCAATGATAAATGCAGATTATACAGCGGTAATAGGATGAATCGGACGGACATTTGAAGGGGGACTATAACAACAATTAAGGCTTGTGCCAAAACATGCGCCTATATATTTCTCATTCAGGGTAGGTATTCCTAGTTGAAACCTATAATGATCTGCAAAATTTGATGAAGATCCGATGTAAGATGTGCAGAATGGGACCCCACTTGGGTTATACCAAAGTATGGATATATGGGCATCTCCCAAACAAGTATGGAAAGGCTAAAGACGGACGGAGCCGACAATATGAATATAGTGGGGTGTACTTTCTATCTTATCCACTACAATTCAATTCGGTAAAAAAGTGAAATCGGGAAGGATTTTTGAATCCTGTAAATGTAAGTGTTTGACAAAAAATGTTAAATTGGAAAGGGCATTTGTTTGTGGGTATATTGAAACCTGGAACGATGTGACCCGCTTTTACCATGTATGTTTATTGGTGAAATATAATATGTAAAGGGAGCAACATTTGTTTTGCGGCTATATCTAAATCTGAAACGATCTTACCCACTTTCACTATAGGTGTTTTTAGTTAGATTATAAGATGTTGTGACAATTTTAAAGAAAATCGGGTACAACATGTGGTTTCTAAAGCGGAAAAAGTGAAATCGGGAGCGACATTTGTATGGGGACTATATATAAATCTGAACCGATCTTACCTGATTTCTGCACATGCGTTTCTAGTTGGATTATAAGATGCTGTGCCAAATATTAAGAAAATCGAATACAATATGTCGATTCTAGAGCGGAAAATGTCAAATCGTGAGCGACATTTGTATGGGGGCTATATCTATATCTGAACCGATCTTATCCACTTTCTGCACAGGTGTTTCTAGTTCAATTATAAAATGTTGTACCAATTTTAAAGAAAATCGGGTACAATATGTGGATTTTAGAGTGGAAAAAGTCAAATCGGGAGCGACATTTGTATGGGGCTATATCTAAATCTGAACCGATTTCCTTGGCCAGAAAAAATAACTTCTGCCAAGTTTCATGACAATCGGACAACAATTGCGACCTGTAGAGTGCGAACAAGCTTAGATGGACAGCAGACGGACAGACGGACGGACAGACAGACATCGGTAAATCGATTCAGCTTGTGATTCTAAGCCGATCCGTATACTTAAAGGTGGGTCTAGCTCAATTATTTCTTGGTGTTACAAACATTTGGCGCGAAACTAACTTATAATACCCTAGTCCACGAAGTGGTGTAGGGAATAAAAAGTGATATTAATACCATTTTCACCGTGAATTCTTTTTAAGAGAACCCTGATTTAAAGTGGTTAATTAGAACGCGCCCAGCTCACTAACGGACAATGATAAAAGCGAAATCTTTTGGCAGAACACATAAAACAAACCAATCTTTCATTTTATTCGGGAACATCTTCCTCACAAAAGAAGCCACTCTAATGTGTTGGGGGACTATAACCACACTTGAGCTCTATCAAAACATGGACACATATATTCCTGTTTTTTAGGGTTTTATTTTATTTTTTTTTCAAAATTGACACTAAAATCGCAATTAAATTTGTATCTTTTATAAAGGGTGATTTTTTAAGAGCTTGATAACTTTTTTTTAAAAAAAAAACGCATAAAATTTGCAAAATCTCATCGGTTCTTTATTTGAAACGTTAGATTGGTCCATGACATTTACTTTTTGAAGATAATTTCATTTAAATGTTGACCGCGGCTGCGTCTTAGGTGGTCCATCCGCTTAGTCCAATTTTGGCATTTCCACGTTTTTGAGTAACAGAGACCCAATTGGTGCGAACGGCGACGAATCGAAAATTGGTGGTCATCATTAACACTGGCCGATACAGCTGCGATATTTTCTTCAGTTCGCACTCTACGTAAGCGTGTTGGTGGTTTAATGTCCAACAATGTAAATTTGGTGCGAAATTTAGTCACAATAGCCCGAATAGCCGCTTCAGTGGGTCGATTAAACTGACCATAAAATGGAAGCGCGCAATGAACTTTCTTAACAGAGCACGCATTTTGATAATAAAATTCAATAATTTGCAAGCGTTGTTCGTTTGTAAGACGATTCATGATGAAATGTCAAAGCATACTGAGCATCTTTCTCTTTGACACCATGTCTGAAATCCCACGTGATCTGTCAAATACTAATGCATGAAAATCCTAACCTCAAAAAAATCACTCTTTACGTATATTGAACATTTTGAAACCATTGGATGCGGAATCACTCGTGCTTTTTTATTGGTCAACAACTGAATATGTGTGGCATACATTTCGATACGAATATTTGTGTGTTTTGCGAACCTCAAATTCGAAAATTGTGCTTATTTACATAGTGTTCCCACTTGCACATGTGTTTTCTACTTCGCTAAGCTTATCACTCTCCATCGGACGGACGCTTGTGATAAAAACAGGTTTGAGGAAGTAATGTATTTGATTAGCTATCTACTCAACTACATGGTAAACATAGTGAGGAATTAAGTGACTGCTGAACGGGGGGAAGCATATCCAGGATCGTTGCTGTTATAATCGGACGCTGGATGTTCGGTACACAGATGCCGCTGTCTGAATACACTCACAAATTAGTTAATTATAACTCAGTGATAATTAACTAATTTGTAGAAAAATAGATCTTCGTAATGTGCTAAAACATCTGTTTTTAAAAATTTCTAAATAGAATTTTTTCCATACAAAGGCATTTCTTCGTTATTTTCATTCTTAGAACATTGTACACAATTTTAAACATTTTGTACTTGATTCGAAGAAATGTTTCTAAGTAAAATTCTACTACATAAACTATGTACTGCGACTTGGTTAACCTTCCTACTTTTTGGGACACTGTAAACTAAACTGTAATAAATTGATCGAACAAAATTGAAGAGCGGAAGACTACTTTTCTGCGTTTATGGAGTTCAATGGATTAATCTCCCTAACAGCATGTCCTCCCTCCATCGCAATAGTTGAAATAATTTTTCAGTTGCGTCAATACACGCGTGTAAGAAGGCAAATGTCACAACCCATGACTGACACAACCAGTTAAGAATGTTTTTTTGTGTATTTACATTTACCACAAACATGAAATATTTGGCCCTTTGCGATTTATGCATCCATCAGAATAATTTGAAAATTGTTTGCCACACCTTTACGACAGAATCTATTCGCATTTATGCGGCATACAAAATTCCAATAAAATATTTTTCTAATATTGGTGCCATAGTTTATGGCCATATTTGCAAATGGCTATGGTTTCTACTTGACTTGTTTCTATTTTTTGGCTGGCAGAGGTCGTAAAACCTTCGCATTATCCTCCCGCGTACACACACACTCACAATTCACCACTTTTACATAAATTCATTCGTTCATTCATATTTTATGATTTGGAATTTATTTTTTATACTCTCTCATATTTTGCATTCCCGCATTTTTTGAGGCCAGTGTGAAAAAAACCAACACCCGGATAGAGGCCGGGGAATACCGGAAGCACAATTGAATGAGATATGGATTTCTCACGCCTTAAATTACTTCGACTATGTTTCATTTTATGGCCAAAAGGTTACTTTTCGTGCATCTTCGCCAATGGGAACACATGCTCATACGGAAAACGCTTTAACAGATGCCAAAAAATACGCCTACGTGTGTGTGTGTGAGAGAGAGTGTGTGTTTGTGCCTAGGCACATTTTGTGGGACATAAAACTCCACCATAAAGTCCATAGTTACGCTTTTAGAAAACAGAAACAATCTATCAAAGCCATTTGGTAACTGGTTACACCCATACCCATCTTAACGGCCCAAATAGACACAACTCTGGAGTGAGATGTATAATCCAACAATTCCGGTAGCGGGGAAAATAAAGTGTTATTTTTGGATTACGGAAGAAAAAACAATTATTAGTCTCTATGTCAGTGGATAAAGTTTATAATTTTGTTATCGGGGCTTTGGGATTCGAGAATGAATCCTCTAAATGGATGACTAAAAATTATTTCAATCATCCATTTCTGGATTCTTTTGCGCTTATTTGTATGTTTATCTTGAAAATCATTTGTGTGTAGTTGACTTCGTATTATAACCATCCGATCAAAATATGTTTTTGCATAATAATCCACTGTCTACTTATTACACTGTCCGACAGTCTTATTACGCTTGAATCAGCTGATATAAGTCTGATACTACAGATGAAAGGGCGGTTTTAGTTTTTTATTTCCTCATCCTGTTGCCCCTTAAAAGGACTACAAAGTTCCAAAGGATACAATATTTAAAAAAAATGTAAATACTTATTCGCATCCTATGGTACCGGTCAAAATGTCAAACTAAATAAGAGAATATGTGCTAAAAATACTTTAAATAACTAGCTTCTATCTGTATTAGTTTAGCAATAACAACAATTCCAAATTTTGCCCTCTTAAAAAGTAAAATAAGAATAAACTAAATAATCTAAATAATGCTGAACTAATACAGATAGAAACGCGATATTTGAAGTATTTTAAGGAGATATTCCCTCTTTAATTTGATACTAGTACAGTTATCAAAGAGTGCGAATAAGTACTTAAAATAATTTTTGAAAAATTGTATCCTTTGGATCTTTGTAGTCCCTTTAAGGAGCGGCAAGGTGAGGAAATGAAAAACTAAAAACGCCAATTAACGCCTATAGTTTCAGACTTATATCATCCGGTTTAAGTGTAACGACTTTGTGTTATATTCGGCAAATTCCATCGGTTACAGTTTTAAAGTTGCCCAAAGCTGATACTCTTGGGCGTTTTTGTGAAGAGATAGCATCGTTAATGAAGTTATGACTTTGAAACGCATCTTCAGATTTTGATGATATTAGTGTCGCGTGAAAGTTTTCAACTCTTCTTTGAAAATCTAAGAGAATTGTTGTGTATCCTTATAGTTTAAGGACTCACAGAAATTAAAAATAGCATCAATCCTTGAATATCCTGAAAAACATATCTTTAATTCTCTTATTTTTTACGTATTTTAGCTTAGAGTGGATGACAATCGAGTCAGAAATTATATTATTATTATTTATTCAAAATGATCACATTATTACAGAAAGACATAATTGTAGTGTAAAAATCTTAATAAAGATACTTAAGGAGTATCAAAGACAAAGTCTGCTGGTATATCTGCAATATAAACACATACAGGGGCGACTATTTTGGAGATTAGGGGATCCGTAAATCAAAATGATTAAAATGCATTAGAAGCATCTAAAATATTATTAAAACCAATTTCAGGGTGGGCCATTTTAAATTTGAACTTTGAAAGGTAAAACATTAATTTTTAATTTTATTTTCAGGTTTATGTTTGACATCTGTTTGGCAAAAAGGGACGCTATACGCTCGAATAAAATTGGGAAATATTAAAATCTTACTTTCAAAGTAGTGAGTCTTTAACGCAAGGGCTTACAAAGTTCATATGATCCAACAACTGAAGCCTCATGACGATGCGTTTTCGCTGCGTCCAATGGCTGAAGATTATTTGGCAGGAGATGAAGAATTTTAGCGAAAAATCGTGTTTTCAGATGAAGCTCTTTTTCATCTCGGTTAATAAACAAAATTGCCGCATATGGGGTTCATAGAACCCACACGTGACTATTGAGAAGCCATTGCATCAACAACGAGTCATTGTTTGGTGTGGGCGAGTCACTGGGCTGAATCGAGAAAACATTTTTTAAGAATTTTACAAATCATTTAGTGCAATCTAGTAGAAAACTGTTTGGACAAGAAAACTTCAAAAGAGTTTTGAAAATAAGTTATTTTTTGTGGAAACTATGATAGCTCAAAGTTCAACATTTATTTATGTATTTTAAAAGCAATAATTCTAAACAAACATAGACAATATTCACATGACAAAAAGAAACATATAAGGCATCATTGAAAGTAATATTTTAATATAATTTCCAACTTTCGCAGCTTGTAATATATATATATATTGTTTTATATCTCCAATTCGTATTTTTTTTTCACTAAACCAACACTCAGGGGATGTCCCCTATAAATGCAGCGCATTGCGTTGGCGGAAGGAAGATACGATATTGGGAGGAGGAAAGAGGGAGTAGTGTTTGTTCATTCTTGTTTTAAACTTCTGAACATCATAATTGGCCGGGAAGATATCTGCCGGAAGTCGATTCCACATACGGATAGTGCGGGCGAAGAACGAATTCATTCTGTAATGTGTGGTCCGGTCGGTTGTCCAATCTACAACAAATGGGTGAGAATTCCTGGAAAGTCGCGTATCTCTACCGAACGTTCTCACGGGCGGTATAAGATCACGAATATCAGCAGAACAAACACCGTGAAAGTATCGATAGAACAAAGACACACAACCCACATTACGACGATGTTCAAGGGAAACAATAGAATTGGATATCCTACCATCACCTATCAACACCATCGCCCTCCTCTGTACACGGTCAAGTAGCTCCAGTGATGAAGCTGGAGCACCCGACCATATATGGGAGTTATATTCCATCTTTGGTCTGATGTAAGTAGTGTAGATATTGAGAAGATCAGAGGGAGTGAAGTATTTCTTACACCGGTTTAAGAAGCCTAGACACTTGAATGCTTCTTTTGACACTTCAAATACATGTTTTGTCCAACGAACATCAGATTGTATTTTCATGCCTAGAACATCAAGAGTATCTGATTGCTCAATATCTACACCGTTCATTAAAATCGACGACACCGTTGGATCAGCGAATCGCTTGTGAGACAACAAGTAGCACTGGGTCTTACGTGCATTAAAATCTACTCTATTAACTTGACCCCATTCGGAAATGGCCAGTAAATCCTGGCTGAGTGACTCATCCATCAATCGCCTTTGGTCTTCAATTTCTTGACGAGTTGGTCTATGATCGAATGAGTATGAATGACAGAGGTTGCTGTCATCCGCAAATTAGTATATTGGATTCGAAGTACGGTCCAAGAGGTCGTCGATGAAAATAAGAAAAAGGGAGGGGGAAAGAACAGAGCCCTGTGGTACACCTGCAGTTAAGCTATGCTCGTCGGATGAGAACCCATCTATAACAACACGTATGGTGCGATCTCTGAGGAAGCTCGATATAAATCGAGAGAAGTCACTACCAACACCAAAAGCAATAAGCTTTGATATGAGTGCGCCGTGCCAAACTCTATCAAAGGCCTTGGAGATATCTAGAGCAACGACCTTACTCTCTGCAAGCTGGTGGATGGATCGATTCCACTTTTCGGATACAGTGCCGTCAGGTCTCCCGTAGATCGATTCCTACGGAAGCCATACTGTCGATCATTAAGTAAGTCATTGGTTTCTAAATACCTCACAAGACGGTGGTTAACCATACTCTACATAACCTTCGAGAGCGCTGAGCAAATCGCGATCGGTCGATAGTTAGCAGGGTTATTAGCCTCACCTTTTTTAGGGATGGGCTGGATGTTCGCAATCTTCCAACGCGCTGGGAAAACCCCTGCACGGTATGCAAGGTTGAAAAGATTACTAAGGGGACGGGCAAGCGTAGAAGAGCACTTACATAGGACAAGTGCTGAAATGCCATCCGGGCCCGGAGATTTGTTTACGTCGAGGTTTTCAAGAACCCTTTTAACTCCACGTGAGGCATGGAACTTAATACATTTTCGATCACGGAGAATGGTTGATTGTTTTCCGGCAAGGATGAATTCCTTGCAAACATTTCAGCCAATAGGTTAGCTTTGGCAACCGGGTTAGTGAATATCTGGTCATCTTTAACAAGAGTTGGGATTGATGAGGAGTTATCCTTTACTCTTCTTACAAATGACCAAAAGCTCTTAAGACGTTGTTCGTACAGAAACTTTTCACGTCTAAGTACCTTGGCACTCATGGTTCTTGTCTGCTTGAGTAGCAGATCAGTGGTGGCATTTTTATTTAAACGGCATTTTTATTAAATCGACATTACTGGAATCTGACCCTAAATTAATAGAAAATATGAAATATTGGGTAACCAATAAATATGATATTAATTCACGAATCAAATATAATAAAACTCAATAATTCAAGAAGAATCTTGAAGATGAAGCAAGCCATAAAAAGAATATTTCGAGCAAATTTAAATATTCTAAATATTGGAAGAAAATTGTCATTTCGAAAGCCAAATTGATGAAATGAAATTAAAACTGGATTAAAATAACTCTTACCGCAAATATTTAAGACAGTATTCTTTATTTTATACTGTAAACTTTCTTTTTATCAATTTCTCAAAATAAATGTTCCTAAATATTAAGCAGATGGGAAGCTAACTTTGTTTTATCTATTTTTTCTGTTATATTTGTTTCATAAAGTTCGCGTTGGATTTTTTAAGTAAAACACTTTAAATCTGCTGCATAAAATTTTCAGAGCACATGGAAACACATCTAGAATGTTCTTAGAGTGTTTTGGGATGATGTAATGTACTGAAGTAACATCATTGTTCGTAAAACGCAAACGTTGTCAACACAGTTATATAGGGTTAAAGAAGACCTTTCAAACAAGGTATAAAACTTTAAGATCGGTTAAACCGATTGCGAAATACAAGGATTTGAATATACACTCGTCGGCAGGATTTTTAATTTTTTGTGGAAATTGCAATGTCTATAACTCTGCAAACTAAATTTTAAGATTTTTTACCTAAGACACGTGTAAAATCTTTTTTAAAGATGAATATTTTCTGAATTTGTTGGGAAAATCGGAGCTATGAGGATTTTTTGGCAGTTTTGACGTGGAATGACTCATATATTGTGTGTTAACCATTTCCAATTTCTTCACCAAATGTTATGTACCAAATTGCAGATTTCTACAATAATTCCTTCTAGTTTTGGCCACTCGGTGTATGAAACTGCGACACTGTACGGCATAATTGGGTAATTTTTCCTCGAAAATGACCAAGAAGCCGCCGTTACCGTCAACGGTGAGCGTTACCGTGCCAAAGTCAACGATTTTGGTCTTGTATTTTTGCTAAATTTGATATTTTTAGTAAATTTTGTATGTTTATTGAAAATAGTGGAAACTTTTGAAGTGAGTTCCCTATAATGAAGACATGCTATATACTTTTTAACTTAGTTCTTTAATGGCACTCAAACAAAGCTTTTTTGAATTGATTATTTTGGAAAAAAAGAAATTTCTTCATCAAGCTGTTCGGAGTCTCAATTTACCGACCATTCGACCACCATAGCATTTACTCGTAATTAGTTAATTAATCTTCTTAGTTATAAACATTATGAACCAACGTGGTGTATGGATTTTACTTAAATTTAATAAACTTCGGCGTTAAACGAGGTCTGAATGTTGCTTCATCTCATTCCCTCTTCCCCGGTGGTATCTCTCGGTCTGCCCTTCCCTTATCGAATTGTACTCCCACAACCTTTGTGTCATTGGGTCACATCATTTAATCCTGCTCTACTCTCGCACACATACATCTACACATCGTAGATATCCGTATAGGAGTAAGTACGAAATCGACAGCATCCACTAAACCACCCCTAAACTCATGGCCATTATCCATTCCGTTGTCGCTGTCGCAGCCGCTGCTGGTGCTGGTGCTGGTGCTGCTTACGATGTGGCGACGTTGCTGTGCTTTATGCGTTGAAAAGGTTCGCGTGAATTTCGCCATGGGCACCTTTTCCTTTCCGTATTAAAATTTTGTTACATTTTATATTTTATTGATTTCAATTTCATTTTAATTTCATTTCGCTCACGGCCATTCAAAGCAAACTTTCGCATATTACTTTGCATTCATTCTTTCTATCTCCATCCATCCGCCCGTCACACCGCTCGTCCGTCCGTCTGTCCGTCCGGCCGTTCGCTTGTTCAGTGTTTTGTTTCCTGTTACAGATTTTCATAATTTTGCCTGGAAATTGCGCGACAAGTCTATGTATCCATAAACTCGTACAACAATGAATACTGAACACTCAACATTGAACATTGAATACTAATACAACAGCCCACCCCATCCCATCCCACCCGCGACTTACCATCACTGCATTGCGCTTAAAGTCCATGAAATTTTTCACCTCTGCTGCCAATTCACGCAATAGGATAATGCCATCCTTTCGCTTAACTTCGACGTCGTTATCTTTGAAACGCTGCAAGAGATAAGAAATAGAAGGAAAAATATTATTTAATGAGAGCCCGACATAGTTTCATGCTGGAGTTATTTTTCAAATAAAATTCTTCATTTAAAGATTCCGCACGACATGATAATCTTTTAATTGTTTTGTTTCGTTTCGTTTGGTCCATTGGTGACCGATGAAACCATAAACATGGAATTTGCATTAAACCTTGAACTAAGATAAGGAAATGAAAAATTCTAGATTTAAATTAAATTTTAAGATTTTTTATTGGAGCCTTGTTTTCAATGCTGTAGTTGCCAAAGATTAATTACCCTTACCTTCAGTCCTACTTTTGGGATCGGTTCAAAAACCTCAACCTACTATGTACCTGAACCAAACTTGTCATATCATTAATTTTATCAAAAGTCGTCTTCACCCAGTGAAATTTGTCTACGCCATCTTTCTGCAAGTCAGGGTATTTGTCTCCTCTAGAATAAGACCAGTAGACAAAAGTAAAGTAAAATCTTTCTGTAGAATAAAAAAAATAAAATTCGTGTTTTTTTTTCGGAGCACCTGGTGACTCTCAGTAAAGCTGTTCTAATAACACTGATGACAGGCCCCTCCTATAGAGTATGACCAGTAGACAAAGTTTAGTTTTTTTGTGGACAAAAAATTAAAATTTGTCGCCAAATTCGTTACATATTTTAGCGGCCATTTTTGTATAATTCTTTATTATTTTTGCAACACCAAGAATACCTTTCATTTTTGTTAAATCAATTAAAACAAAGTAAAACTATTATTTACCAAGAAACTAAGATATCTTTGAAATTGAATATGATATGCTCAAGTAATTATCGCATGTCCTGCAGTTTTACACTCAACTGAGTCGTCGTCGTCGTTGCCACTAATACTCTACTTTACATTATAATTAAGGAAATGAAAAATTCTAGATTTAAATTAAATTTCAAATAAATTCATTTTGAAAATCATCGATGACCCGACTTCCAGCAAGATTTAATTTTTAGTGGAAACATTGCTTTTTAAATAAAAAATAAATTTGTTATTTATTCATAATGTACGCATTGCGGGATTATGTACGGAATAGTAGGTCTGTTCGGTTGGGCTTACTTGCTTAAATTTAGTGTGAATTTCAAATTCATTAAACAGAAACGAAATTTTTGTGAGTTATTTTTCCGTATAACGTTACTTTGTTTGCCTTAAACATGCCATAACTTGTTGTTCATATCAGTTTTTTCTTCGTTGATCGAAATGGATTTATGTTCATTGCAAAGTAACTAAAAACGTTGGTATTGCATCTGTGGTTGAAGAAAGTCACATTGGTCCAGATTTTAGCACCATAAAAAAGATACTTTTAAGTTTTCTTTTACATATTTTAACCAATATTTCACTTAGAACATCCTACCCGAAACTTGATATATTATCGCTCCACTGTTGTGAAGGTGGAATATGTCGGACCATGTTTTGACATAATTTGGATTATAATTTGTTGTGCCAAATTTGAGGAGAATATGGTTGTGGTATATGGTTTCTACAGCGGAAATAGTCAAATTGCGAGCGAAATTTGCTTGGGGGTATATCTAAATCTGAACCGATCTAACTCGCTTTCATCACATATGTTTCTAGTTGAAATACAGGGTTTTCCAACAAGAGGTGTTATTTTGAATCACCCGGTATTTCAGTAGCTGTCTCTTTTGAAGATTTTATTCTTTGACATTTGACAAGTACAAACTACGCACAAAAATGGAACGATACACGCTTCAACAACGCATTGCAATTATTAAAATACACTAAAAAAAATAAATCAAATAAATCATCTTGACTGATGAGGCCCATTTCCACCTCGGTGGCTACGTTAGCAAGCAAAATTGTCGCATCTGGGGATCGGAAAACCCAAGAGTTATTGTTGAGAAGCCTCTCCATTCTCATCGTGTGACTGTTTGGTGCGGTTTATGGTCCGGCGGGGTCATTGGACCTTACTTTTTCGAAAATGAGGTTGGATCAACAGTTACTGTGAATGGATTGCGCTATCGAGAAATGATTAATCTGGACAATTAATTAATTAATGATTGATCTGGACAACGTTTACTTTCAACAAGACGGCGCTACGTGCCACACAATCAACGAAACCATTGCTCTTTTACGGGAAAAGTTTCCGGACCGTGTTATCTCTCGAAGAGGTGATCACAATTGGCCACCGAGATCTTGTGATTTAACACCTTGCGACTTCTTCCTTTGGGGCCACGTGAAAGATTAGGACTACGCCAAAAGCCCAGCGTCGATTCAAGACCTCAAAAATAGAATTCGTGAGGCTATCGAGGACATAGGGCAGCCACTTTGCGATTTGGTTATGGAAAATTTCACGAAAAGGATATGGTCCTGTAAGCGTGGTCGTGGTGGCTATTTGACTGATGTTTATTGATGATTATTAACAGCATACCTTCCTCTTTATTATGAAATAAAACTCAAAAATGGCATTTTTCTTTGAATACCAAAATAGCACCTCTTGTTGGAAAACCTTGTATAAGGCGTTGCGCCAAATTTGAAGAATGTCGGTTAAAATATATGGTTTCTATTGTGGAAAAAGTCAAATCGGGAGCGACCTTTGTATGGGGGCTATATCTAAATCTGAACCGATCTTACCCGCTTTCAATGTAGCTGTTTCTTCTCGGATTATAAGATGTTGTGCCAAATTTAAAGAAAATCGGAAAAAGTCAAATCGGAAGCGACATTTGTATGGGGGCTACCTAAATCTGCACCGATTTGCTTCAAATTAAATGGGGTTCGTCCTTGGACCGCAAAACTCACTTGTGTCAATTTTTGTTAGGATCGAACAATAATTACGACCTATACTTTGATTACTAGAATAGAAGGGCGGACAGCAAGACAGACGGACATGACTCAAAAAATGATTCTAAGCCTATCTGTGTACTAAACGATGGGTCTATATCGTATCCTTTTGGTTGTTATAAACAAAGAGTAATTGAAATCGAACTGTTCGCAATCCAAGTTCACTGTTATAGATTTAACAGGGCATGGGAGAGATTTCATCGCTCGGTACTCACAAGTAAAGTTCGCTTGTTGTCAGCAAAGATTTTTGTTGCTGGAAGTAGAGGGGCACCCGGTGATTACATCCCCTGTAATGTAATATTTGCCAGTTTCCTATTGGATCCTTTATTATTTTACCCTGGCCATCAATTGGGTGTCACGTGCGACTGGGTCGACGCAGACGGATCATAATTTAATCTTTATTTGTTTTCTCACTTTTTTGTGTCAATTAAACTGCTGCAGAGATGGACAAGGTTACATTCATGGATGCGAACATATGTTTGGACATTAAACCGGGTCATGATTCACACACACAAAAAGTTGACATCTGAAATTGATCATTGATTCTATTTACAGTGATTTACTAAATAATATGGCTTTAGCTGATAACATTCGTGAACCTTTAATTTAGATTTTAAATTACCATATCTCACCATAGAATATTTGATGGCATTCCTTTTGTAATATCATGGAATACTTATCGGATTCCATATAAATTCGAAGTCGCAACAAAGTTGAAAGACATTTTAGACCTGTTCGTCTGTCTGATTGATTCGCTTTAAGAGCCTCTTAAAACATCGTTCCTTGCTTTAAATTTTTAAAATAATATAAATTACTACTTTTCGGTGAAAAAAATGCCTCGGTGATATGGACTAGTGACATGAAGTAACATTAATTCCAACTAGAAATATCGATGATGAATGCAGGTGACGTCGGTCTAAGTTTTTATAGGTCACATTTGCCACATATTATTATATTTCACTTAGAAACATCTAGCGACTCAAATCGGTCAAAATTTTGACATATGTAGATCCAATTCAAATTTGACACAGTGTGTGTTATATATTCAATGTCTCGTCTTTGGTAATAAAACCGTATAAAATATTGAGAGCGGAGTCGATATAACCTTATTTAAATTACCCATTTGATTTGACTTCTTAGCAATCAAGTAGCCTTATTTTTAAAACTAATATTGTATGAATGAACACACCGTGTTATATCTATCCTGGAACTGATTGACACATATAAATATCCCATCCGAGTAGCGTTAAATTGGTCTGTAAAATCGCAAAACGATTACGAATGTGTCCAGCATTAAACTTTTCTTGATATATTAAAATGTCTACGACTGGCGATACAAAGCTTGTAACGGAGTAGAGAGTGGTCGACCCCGCTCGACTTTAGCCTTCCTTATTTTGGGAGCATCAAGTAGTGCCTTAAGGCACCTTTCTTTACATGTTGCTAATATACCTCGCATAAGGATAACACATTTTTGATGCATTTCACGATCGATTTAAGCGTGAGACGAACGATTTTGGCAAAGACCCTCTCTGGCGTACGTACATACTAGGATTACTCGTATGTATGTATGTATGTATATACATATACATACATATACATATATACGCAAAAGTATTCAAAAACGCAGACATTATTTTAAAATGAAGAGAAGTATTTCATTGTATGCATTCGAGTTTGTGTGTGTATGTAATATGTGTGCATGTAGTTGATGGCGGGACAACAAATAAAAGCAAATCGTAAATCAACGTAAGCCATGGCTGGCGGCCCCCACTCTCTTCACCTTTTTCGACGGTGTGTTCTTCGGTCCTTTTTGGCGGGCAGCAATATGCACATTGTCCTCGTGCGGAGAGTGGAGAATGGAGAGCATAACAAATACAAATATTTCGGATGACATTTTTTGGGTGGCAGAGCGGTCGGTTGTTGTTGCTGTTGCTGCTATTATGACTGCTCCATTGCAACAAAAACGAGGCAAATGAAAATGACAACAACATCAGCACCAAAGTAATGCAATGTATACATACATTCATAATACCTACAGTGAGTGTCAAAAGTATTTTGCCTTTACTGAATATTTTTTTTTTAGAAATATATTGATTAACATAGGGTGGGTCATTTAAAATTTTAAACTACCGATTACTTTGACTTTGAAACGTAAAAAACATTAATTTTTATTTTCATAATTTTATTATGAACAAAATTGGGAAATATTAAAAACTTACTTTCAAAGTAGTGAGTCTTTAACGCAAACTGTAAGAAATTTACTTCGAAATTTTTCGAGAAGAGATCGGTCTTCAGTTCAGCCTTCATGAAGCTCATTTTCATCTCGGTGGCTATGTCAATATGCAAAATTGCCACATATGGCACGTGACTATTTAGAAGCCAATGCATCCATAACGAGTCACTGTTTGGGCTGTACTGAAAAATTGGGTTGATCGGATGAGGTACTGTTGAGACAGTCTTATGAATTATAATGTGTTCCTGAAGTTGCTAGTAACTTTTTTCAGGCGACAAAAGTATTTTGTTTCTATATTACACACACATTTTTATTGGACTTGAACAATACCATAGACAAATAGTATGTCGAAAAAACTGTGTATCCAGTATTCCACTTCAAATTAAATATCATATCAAATGAAATCTCTAGAAATGGACGAAAAAAAGTAATGTCCTTTAAAATTTGTATCCTAATGAAATGTGAGAGTTTTAGGTAGGTAATAATGGAAATGGAAGGTACATTTGGACATTTTTCCGTTTGATGTTAGTGGCATAGATTCCACCAAATTTTGGAACTACAGTTATTTTATTCCATTCCTCCCGTAGAACTTTTATCAATGCAGTCTTAGAAGAATTTGATGTTGCAGCAGTTTTTCCTACATATATGCTCACAAATTTTTCTCTTGGCTTTATTTCCAGGCTTTGAGAAGACTTTGGAAAGTAGATACTTTTGAGAATCACTGTATATTCATACTCATATATTGTCATTCTCTTGTCTATGCAAATATTTGCGTCTGGCCCTGTCATTTAACCAGGGCCATATTTGGGAAATGCATGTTTGTGCAGGAGTGTAATAACATAGTCGAAATCCAACATTGCCACACACTCACGCAGGCACGCACACACCGAACTACCTCGCAAAACCCAGTAGGAAAAATCATTGTATATGAAAATGTCCTTGAACGGGGCTACGTAAAATCGTCCAAAAAGACATGCGATAAATGACTCAAAATGGGCAACATTTCATACGAAAAATCGCCCAAAAACGGTTTTATATAATTATCATTTGTTATTATTATTTTATGTTGGTTATTTGAGTGATTTTTCGTTATTAAAAACCACCGAAAACCAAATGGGCGATATTTCGTAAATTAAAAAAAAAAACAAGTAAAAACAGCTTTAAGTTCGGCCGGACAGAACCTCCGCCATGGATTGTATTCCACAGAGGCTGTCGATTTTCGTAAGAGTGCAGCAAAATTACAGGAAAATTTCAATTATTTTTAATATATTGAAAAAATAATTTTAAAAATAAAAATAAAATTTTTATTATTCCAAACCAAACTTATAAGGCAAGCCTGTTAATTCGTTCAAATCGAAAAAATACTTCAAGTCAATTCAAAAAGTAAATATAAGACAGAAATCTTCAAAAAAGCTTAAATACCATAAATATTGGTAGATAGTGGGTGCTACAGTTGGTTGTATTTCCATCCTATTTGAATTCCAAAAGAACAAATTTTGAAAATTCATTAACTCACGACACAGTGCAAGATAACCTAACTTCATGATTCAACCAAGTATTGCCGTAAAAGTAAAAATGTCTTAAAGTGAAAAAATCTTTTATATTTTGCGTGTCTGTATGCATCGAATTCCATGATTCTAGTTGCGGCCATTTGGTTTCTACCATTTTTATTCCCTTTTTTCCATTCCATGATTCTAGTTGCGGCCATTTGGTTTGTACCATTTTTATTCCCTTTTTTCCATTTTACCCCCTTAATAGTACGACTTTCTAAAATCTCTTTATTTTATGTGTCCTTTTTATACTTCCACCTAAGGATATATATTGAAATATTCATCGGAGACTGCATAAAGTATATATTCGGCGTCGTGGTAAAATTTTAAGACGATCTAGCCATGTCCGTCTGTCTGTTGAAAGCACGAACGAAATGAGCTAGGAGGTCCAAATTTTCCCTAAATAATCTTATGGTTGCAGATCGTTTGTGATTGAAAGTATGCGAAATCGGTCAAGAGGGAAATTGTTTTCCCTAACAAGAACTAAAAATACCACCTAATATTTACACTATTCAAACTTTTTTTTTAATTTTTGCTTTATATGCACTTTAAATTTGTTGCGTACATTCCTCTTGCAGTCTAAAGTAAATAAAAGTTTTAGCGGACGAAATGGGACAAAAAGGGATAAAAAAGTACCAATGATACGACAACAGCTAGAAACATAAAATTTGGAATGTACATCCCTCTAATTGTGTAGATACTTAAAATAGAGGGATTTTTTGAAATTCGTACTTTCGGGACGAAAGGGATAAAAATGGTACCAATGATACGACAACAGCTGGAATAATGAAAATCGGTGTGTATAGGATTTTTCGAAATTCGTACTTTTAAGGGATACAACGAGGGATACAAATTGTACCAACCAAACCGCACACGTTGAAATCATGAAATTCGGTATATACATTCATCTGACTGTATAAACGCAAAACATGACGGAATTTTTCGAAATTTTTAATTTTAGGCGTGAAATGGGGCGAATGGGGATACAAATAGTATGGTTGGATTAAATTTGGCACCAATCAAGCGGCTGTAGCTAGAATCATGAAATTCGTCGGACTGCGATGACGCGGAATGTAAGGGGACATTTTTCAAATCCGTACTTTTAGAGTAAAAACTAAGCAAAGCAAACGGCTGTAGCTGAAATCGTGAAAATAAAATCTTGTACATATTTGATTTTCAATATTAGTATTTTTTCTATCAAAATGGTACGGACATTTTGTACTGTAGCTGGAATCAAGAAATTGCAAATTGGAAAATCGACTCAGAGGGAAATTGTTTCTACCTAATAACGACACCACCTGATAATTAGGGTATACGTTTGAAGATTGCTGCCTCATGTTCTCTTTTTGATTACTCTTGAAGTTTTATATTGATATTAAATAATGAACAAATATTGTTATGTGCATAAAAATATCACAATTTTCCTAAAGTCGGTAGCCTCTAGTCTGCCGGTAATACTGTGGAATGCACTCCGTGGTGGAGGGAATATAAGATTCGGCCCGGCCGAACTTAACGTCTTTTTACTTGTTATTTTTCGTGCCTACTCAATCAGAGGAATGTATACACCGAATATCATTATTCTAGGTGCAGCCGTTGAGTTGGTACCCTGTTTATCCTTCTATTCCCATTTTAACCTTAAATGTACAATTTTAGAAAAAATACTTTTATATTATGTATCTACTCAATTAGAGGAATGTACACACCGAATTTCGTGTTTCTTGCTGTTGTCGTTTGATTGGTACCATTTTTATCCCTTTTCGCCCCAGTTCACCCCTACGAATAAGAATCACTTTATGGTGCACGTTTTTGTTATAGGGGGAATGTGCATACCCAGTATAAGCAGGCATATTGAAAACATGCTTAAATAATCTAAAATATTAGGGAAAATTTCCCCCTTGGGCCGATTTTGCCCAGTTTCAATCCCAACTAGGGTTTGGGGTTTCCCGGACTTTTTTCATTTCCCGGGAAAACGGGAATGAAAAATTTCATTCCCGGGAATCCCGGGAATTCCCGGGAAAAAGTAATTTATTTGTAGGTATGTTCAATATGGTTTAAAATATCAACTTTTAATAACTGGTGTTTTTTTCAATATTGTCAAAATATTTTAATAATTATTTTTCATTTTACAAATATTTTACTCTACACCTTTTCAAGATTATATTCGGTACATACAAATTTATATTGAGAAATGGAAATTCATATTAGGGACATATAAATTCATAATGGGTAATGTAAATTTATAATAGGAACATGTTAATTCATAATGAGATATATAAAACATAATTCATTGAGAACAATTAATTCATAATAGGAACATACCAATTCCTGATTATGAATTTATATTTTATGAATATATATTCCTGAATAAGAATTTATATTTTCTCATTATCAATTTGGATTTTCTCATTTTGTATTTATATATCTCATTATAAATTTGTATGTTCTTTTTATGAATTTATATTTTTCAATATGAATTTACATTTCACATTACGAATTTACAGTGCTGATTATGAATTATCATGCTCCTATAATGAATTTACATTTCCTGTTATGAATTTACATCTCATCGTGAACTTACATATTCCGATTATAAATTACATTTTCTCATTATAAACTTGAAAAGTTGTAGACTAATCGTCAGAATTGTACATTTATATCGCAGGTAGAAGTGACTGACACCTACACTAGATTCAAAATTGAAAACGATTAAGGAAACAAATAACTCATATGACGGAGAATGTTATGACGCATTTAATTTAGAATATTCATTCGTCTGGAGACAAAAATATTTTATAGAAACAGGGGGGAATATTCTAAACTGTAAAAACAATAGAAACATACAAAAATTAATATTAATTTAATAAATTCATAAAAAATAAAAATATTGAAATAGTCCAGTCATTAATTCTTACAAATTTAAGTACATCGTAGCATATATTTAAATGCCTATTAGATTTCTCTTGAAAGTTTCAAGGCGCACAATTTTTATTGTATTCCTATTTTTAGACCATTTCCTTCTGGCTACATATGTAAAGTAAATTGTTCTTGAAGAGGATATTCACCTCGATTCTTCTAGGAGAACAAGAAAATTTACATTATGTAAGCCATAGTATTGTCGGCATGATATTTTTATTTCACAATAAAGATCCTGCAAATAGCCTACAGAAAGTTTTTATTACCCTAGCTGGGTTTCGCATAAAATGGCTATTTAGCGAATATAAAAAGTTTTGTTTTAGTAATATAATATAAACAAATACTCAACAAATACTTATTATTGTCAGTAATGTAAATACATATATCTGTGGTCACAACCCTTAACAGCCTAACTCGAGTTAGGACACAATTGAGTTATTAGCACCATCGTATTCAGCGTATCTAAATTTATTTGCTCTAAATTTTTCATGTTTGTATCTCTTCTAGGAAGGCAATCAATCCTAAAAAACCTAATAGCTTAAGTTATTTTTCTAAATTACTGTTTTGGCATAACTGCCTAAGTCAATTTAGGATTACAACAAATATAAACATTATTTTTTCATCATTGCCTAAATCAACTTAAGTCGTTAACCCAAAAAAACAAAGAAACAATTTTATTTTCCTAACTTGAGTTAAGCTCTTATTCCGAATTACAATTTCGTTTTTTGATAAACATAAATTGAGTTAAGGTCTTTCTCCAAACAAAAAAGAAAGTTTTAAAATATCATGTCAACTTGAGCTTTTTGACTTTCTTTCGTTCAACAATTCATAAGAGCCTAAGTGTCTTTTTCGATAATATCTTTTGACTGCGAGAATAAACAACTATTTTTTGTTAACAACTAAGTAAAGAAATTCGTTTCCTTGGAATCTGTAGCAAAGTTTTCCAAAAAACACCTTCTCCTGATTTTCAGTGAAGATTCAAAACTTTAAACTCCTGTACTGAAAATATTGAAAAACAGACTTAGGCTGTTATGGGTTGTGACCACAGATATGAATTTGAAATACATCTAAAAATTCCAATTTATATAGTAACATTAAATTATTGATCAACATAATAAATAAATTATTTTTTTAATATTTCCCGTATTCCCGGGAAATTGAAATGTTTTTCCCGGGAATTCCCGGAAAAAATTGGACGGGAATTCGATTGGACGATTCGGGAATTCCAATAAATCAGAAGTTACGATATTTTATAATATTAAAAATATGCTGAGACTTTTGTTTGTTAAACTGTCCTCAAGGACCGGGTAGTAAACAGCGTCGTTGACCACAAGTCGCAGGACAAAGTCGTGTATCACAATTCACGATAACTTCAGCGACAAAATCGTGTCTATGTCGTGTTTTAATCTACGGTGAAGACAAGTTAGGCGTCAATTACGGTTTGCATGATAATATTCATTTTGTTGTAAACATCATATGTGCACTTTTCTGATTTTGAGGAAATATCGCATAAAATCACCTCTATGTCCACTACGACTTACTACGGTCGTCTACGCATCTTCTAGGATGACTTAAAGACGTTTCCTACTGGGAACAAACACCAATGCTATATGTGTAAGAGCGTGTATAGCTGCATGTGTACGTGTGAGTGTGGGAATACTGCGCCCTTCCTCCTCTTCATTAAAACGCATAAATTATTTTATTATTTAACTCGAAAATACAATATGAAATGAAATGTTTTAGAGTTTGCATATTCCCCCTTTGCAAACATTTACATAATCGCTCTCTCCCTCGCTCTCACTCTCTCGCATTATAAGTCGCACTATGTGTCTTAGCATTTATGCATGTATGTGTGTGCCGTGGTCTATAGACACAACACCAGGATTCGGAAATAGGTTTAAGTGAGTGTTCTGTGGCGCTATTAAACGATTTAGAGAACATAACAGAACAGTTTGTGGTTTGAGGTATCAGATTTAAAATATCTTTCATTCTTCTCTTGGCATTCTACGTTCATCGTATACACCCCACAGTGGCTGCTTCCCCGCTACCTCTACGTTGCACTAGTGCGAGTCTTTTAGTTGCAGGGCAAATATTTCGTAAAATTAAAATATGTTTAATTTTCCTTTGGTTAAACCGGTTTGGAACGACGGCATGATAAAAGAGCTAAATCTTCCCAGAAGATTGGAAGGCTATGACAACAAATTCACCTTGGATTTCAAGGCATGCCACTGTGAACCAATCCCAAAAGCAAAGAGTACGATTTAAGGTAAATCTTCAGTGGTATAGTTGTAAGTTCTAAACAATCTTCTTGACTTGAACTCGTGGTTTGTCTTCTGCCTTAAGATCATTCTTGTTTTATGCAGCCAATGAATGCAAACTTGTTTGAAAACACTTCAAATCAGAAATCCCACCATTGTATAATTTGTATACCCTCTACTAGGGTAGGTGGCGAGATAGACTCATCGTTTCTTAAACCGATCGACTGGGAATAACATTCTGTATCGATTTATCTGTGGACAGACAGCCACATATTCTTGACATCACAGGTCGTAATTATTGTTCGATCCTTACAAAAAATGCTATAAGAGTCTTGTGCAACAAACCGGTAGAGATGGCCACCGTGTTCTAGCTGAAAGATAGAACATAAATAAATTTACATTGATGCAAAAAATTGTTTCTTGGGTGCAATGAAATGTTTCTTTATTTTTAGTGATTTGTTGAGTCATTAATACAACGAAATAGTTTTCATTGATGGAATTGAAATCTGTTTTTGTATAAATCGAGACGAAATTGGATAATATTATGAGAATGGATAATATTATGAGAGGCTGAATTATAATGGATCATGACTCATGCACCTCTTCAAGTGATTGACAAGCAGTTCGATATTCACCTTATTTGGGTGCCAGGGCATATAGACATCACAGGGAATTGTAAACCTGACGAGCTTTTCAGATTTGGAATGACGCTACAAGATCCACTGGAACTTGCTTGTACTCCTGTACATCCTAAGAAAAACTTACTTAAATTTTAAGAATTTGAACAAATATTTGATAGAAATTCTAGAAAAGGCTTTATAAATTCGCTGATGTAGGTCTATCTTCATTTAAAATGGGGTACCTTTTCCATTATTATTCACAAGTCGCTATATTACACCGTGCTACAATTTTGAAATTTGAAATGGTTCTTAAAGATAAAGATAAAGATTATTCAGATAGAAGCATGTAATCTAAAGTATTTTTAACAGATATTATTCTTTTTCATTTCATACCCATATCTCCGTTGTATGACTCGCTAAAGTACGCAAATAAATTATATACAGTGAGAGCCCGATGATCGCTACCACCTATTATCGCAACTGCTCGTTGATTGCAACCAACGTCTTTTAAGCGCAACTTATGGTCTCGATTATCGCAACTTCGTTACAAAAGTTGTAATGTTCGTTTTTCTGGATAAATGAAGATACTTTGAATTTAACCAAGGACGAAGCTGAATTAGAAGGACCGCGCATTAGTAAGAACTCATATAATCGCCCCAGCAGACTCGGATGTGTGGAATTGTACAGCGATATTTACTAGAATTGATGCCATCGAAATGAATATCAATTCAATTGAATTCATCGAGATATGGAACTTAATATCAATAATTATACACTCACTCTACAGAGTAGGAGGTGTAACGAACACGAAATGTGTTTGCAAATATTTTTCATTGAAAAAAATCAGTTTTTTAAACATTGTATTTTCGAGAAAAAAACAATATTCGTATGGAGGACTAGAAGGAGTAGGACTGTGGGAGCCATCAGTAAGCCAGCAAATCAGTCGGTTGGGGGGTTCGGGTCCTGTCGTACTTAGCCTCTGAGAAACGTTGAATAATATTATTAAGACTCCCTATTTATTTGTACATTTAAAAATGGTCCACAGTTATTAAGTAGAAAAAATGCCCCACCAAACTTGAGTAACAATACTAAAGAAATTTTAAAGAAAATGTGACTGGCAGTGAATTTAGAGAACAGGTTTCCCTAGCTGTTAGTGGGTACCTTCGCCTCATAACCCTCCATACCTTTGGTTCTAGTGGCGACATTCTATTCTAGAACCCCAGATCTTACCTTATTACCTTCCTATTTCATGGCCTTCGTCATCGTTGTGTAGGGAAACAGATTGTTTTATAAGAACCTCTGAATTTATTCATTAGAAGAGAAAATAAGAAATGTGAGAAAAAGTCCACCACAGAGGGTATATATCATTTCGGACAGAAAAAAGTGTAACGCATTGAAGGAGTGACTTAAGACCCCAAGTATGTTTAGGCCAAATACGTTTAACAACTTTTTAAGGTGTTTGAGCCATGTCCGTCCGTGCGTCTGGCTGGCTGGTGTACACGATAACTCTCGAAAGGAGTTAAGGTATCGATTCAATCTTTGCACATGGTAATATTTTCCCCAAACTTAGTTTAAGTTCGAAGATGGGCGAAATTGCCTCGTCCCTTCTGGTACCTCCTACACAAATAGTCCATATTCAAATGTTAAATTAAAACCCGTATAAGTTCCACACGGATATTCGGGATCAGCTATATTGTGGTATTTGATAACGTTTTTATAATCACTTTAAGTGCGCAAAATATGGCTGGTTTTGTCACGCCCATTCAGTACCTCCCACACAAATCACTCAAAACTACTTAAAATTAAAGATGTTATAACTTTTATACAGACGATCGGAATACTGTGAAATTTGATATTTAGCAATGCTTTTATAGTGGTTACATTCATGTGCAATATGGGCGATATTGCCACACCCCTTCTGGTAGCTTCCACACACAGTGGCATAAACTTCGGTTACACTAACACCGACATAACATCCATACGGGTAGTCAAATTCATTTGCAATTTGATATTTAAAAATGTTTTTATAATTGACTGTATCCTAGATAAAAATATATACTTTACAACTCATATACCAGTGCATAGAATCCACTATGACTTCATATTTGATCATGTTTTTACAAATTTTTTATAAATGTGGCACGAACCTTCTAGTACCTTCCACACTAATTATCCTACCCTACCCTGAAATGAGTACTCATATATACTTAATTTTCCTTATGTATGTTGAAAAGACAAGTGTTTATATAGAGAGCAGATCTAGAAATGTTCGCCCCACATCTATAAACGTGTCGTCGCCATAATACTTTGGTTGGTCATCTTCAAAATAATTTTGAAAGCGTTACTAGGTGGATCGGGTTATGGATACCATAGACAAGCAATATCGATGATGAATGACAAATGTAAAATGTGTTACTTTCAAATAAATTTGTCCCACTGTGAGACAATCTCAATCCATGATAACACCTACAGGCACAAGTTAATACAAGCATACCCTCTCACCCGTGCTAAGGTGTTCGTTCGCGTGACTGTCGCCTGTGATCTTCCTCAATCTACTGAAGGTTGTGTTCACTTCATTTCTTACATGTTCCCGCATCAAATAGGGATTCCAATAGAATCCATCTGCAAAATGTATTTGCCACTGTTGCTGGAGGAGGAGAAGGATGGTCAGGAGCAAGAGGAACAAAAAGACTAAACTATGCTGGTGGTTTAGTCAGGGGTAACATCAGTATTAGCATCAGCCACATTTCCAAGGATAGATATATATGCCCGCACTCACACCAACTCGCAAACACACAAACCTGAAAGCAGCTCGAACGTGCCAGGAATGTTATTAATTCATCGCTCCTATAGATTCGCCCAAATTTGTATAAATTTTCTTTGTCGGTAAATGGTGTGAGCATGCATTCTTCTCCAACAACAACAACAACATACAGACAAAAAGACAAGCCATGTTGGGCCAAAGCGTGGATCCTTTGGAAGCTTTGCGGTGTTCATTTTATTTATTTTTTCTTCTTTTGCATACAAAAATGTAGGCATATTTTTTGATATTTTATTACACTCCACACAGAATTATCCCTAGATGTGGCCATGTCCATGTCCATGGATGTATAAATCTAAAGCCACACACTCGTAGACACAGACACATAGGGCATTGAATAGCTATCCACTTCTATTTGATATGTGGTTGTGTATGTGTGAATGAATGTTTCGTATGTGTGCGTGTGTTGATGCCATGTATATTTTATGTATTTCCGGTAGGGTTTCTTAACACACACACGGTACGATGTGACTTCTTAGTTCAACGGCTCGTAAGTCAACTGTTTTATTAGTTCGGTCGCTGGAGTAGATACGAGCCAGCGAACGAACGAGCGAGTTTCGATTGCCGATGCAGGGATGAGAGGAACGTGATTCAGAGCTAAGCGATGTTTTTACAAAACTTTTACACCACTTGCGTTCAAACGAAAACTTTCCAACAAACATTGAGAATAATAAATGATTAAAAAAACGTTTTTAACCTTAAAATGATTAAATTTAAAATTTAAACGGAGTAGGGGCAATAACACTTCGTCTTAAATGTTCATGCATCAGGCGAAGCTGAATGGAAGTAAAAACAGCACTACACTCTACACCAACGCTCTGTCTATGTTTTATGTCGTTGCAGCGACGTTGTAGGGCCTTGATCAACAAATTACGCCGACACACGTAAACTTTTAGTCCACTCTGCCAGAATCTGTTGAACGAACCTTGTTATTTGGAAAAAGGGTTTGATTTTTGTTCGGTGTAATTTTAAAACGAGTAAAAAGAAGTTAAGTTCGACTGGTCCGAATCTTATATACCCTCCACCAAGGAGTGCATTCCATCTCTTTATTTTTCGCGCCTAAGCAGTCACAGCGACATATATGCCGAATTGCATTACTCTAGCCACAACCCTTGGACTACTGGTACCATTTTGATCGCTCTTTTTCCATTTTATCCCTAAAATTACGAATTTTGAAATATCAACTTATTCTGTAGACATACTACACAATTGGAGGCATGTAGAAACTGAATTTCATATTTCTAATGGAAATGAACAATTGAGTAAAAGGAGGAATCCTAACAAAAAATATTGAAATATTCATATATGGAGTGTTTTCAGTTCTTTTTAGGGAAAAATGTTTCCCTCTGGAACGATTTCGCCTATTGACAACCCCTAGACATATATGTGGAAAATGTGAAACCCTAGCTCATTGGCTAGGTCGTGTTAGAAATTTACTATATAATAATTCTAATAACGAATATAATCCACGACATTATAATCCTGTCAAATATTCTCGTAATATTCCCGACTTTGTCCAAGGTTTATACAAAAACAGATATCAGTCCAGTCGAAGATAGGCGAAATTGCCACGACCCTTCTGGTACCTCCCACACAAATCACTCTATCCTACGTAAAATTAAAGTTCTTATATCTTTAATAAGTATGATCAATTGAAATTTGATATTTTATATATGTAGCATTCACGTCCCACACAGTGAGGGTATATATAAGTCGGTTTTGTCAACTGACGTTTTATTACTTGTTTCAGTGTATGGTTAGTAGTACATTCATCATTGATGATAAGCATTGTCCTTAATTTACAAACCCTTCGTTAAACGTAATAATAAAGCGGGCGAAACATCTTTGGAGTATTGGAGGATAATCTGGAGTAGCGTACAAATTTTGGATAACTCAAAATTCTCCCAAACCGAGGACGTCGTCCGACTTGTAAAGTAGTTTCTTCTCCAGTGAGTCGGGCCCGATGGAAATAGCCATAGGTGCGGTCGCACAACAGAGTCAGACTGTGTTACGCCTACATTTTCGTACAATTCTGCCAAAGCGTTGTTGCTGTTAATGTGTGGAAGGCACTCAGTAATCTGTACGACACCTATTCCCCTTAGAGTAGGAAGGCCCGTTAAGCAAACCTTGATAGGTTCAAAGATGGTAGCAGAATCAGCAAATATCGATGTAAATAAATTTCCCGGCCCGGATGACATTTCAGCACTTGTCCTTCGACGCATGCCCTCCACTCCGCAAACCATGCAGGGGTCTTCCCAGCATGATCCGTATACGGAAGCCATAGGAATCGATTTACGGGGGACCTGATGACACTGCTGTCCGAAAAGTGGAATGTGTACAAACACCAGTTTGGTAAGATCGCTGCTCTAGATATCTCCAAGGTCTTTGATAGAGTCTGGCACGGCGCACTCATATCAAAGCTTATCGCTTTTGGTGTTGGTAGTGACTTCTCTCGATTTATATCGATCTTCCTCAGAGATCGCACTATTCTTGGTGTTGTAGATGTGTTCTCATGCGACGAGCATAGGTCAACCGCAGATGTACCACAGGGCTCTGTCCTTTCCCCCTCCCTTTTTCTTATTTTCATCGACGACCTATTGGATCGGACTTCGAATCCAATCTACTCGTTCGCGGATGACAGCACCCTACGTCATTCATGTTCATTCGATCATAGCCCAATTCTTCAAGAAATTGAGATCAAAAAGCGATTGATGGATGAGTCACTCAGCCAGTATTAACTGGCCATTCCCAACAGTGTCCACGATTTTTATGAACAGTGTGGATGTTGAGCAATCGGACACTCTTGATGTTCTGGGCATGAAGGTACATTGCGATGTTCGTTCGACAAATCATGTATTCATGTGTCGAGAGAAGCATTCAAATGTCTTGGCTTTTTAAAGAGGTATAAGAAATACTGTACTCCCTCCGATCATCTCAATATCTACATTACGTACATCAGACCTTAGATGGAATACAACTCCCATATATGGTCGGGTGCTCCAAGATCTTCCTTGTAGCTCCTCCGTGTTCAAAGGAGGGCGAATGAAGTTGATAGGTATGATATCCAATGTGTAATGTGGGATGTGTGTCGCTTAGTGTTGGTTCAGTAAAAAATTCAAATGACTCCTCCCGATATGACTGACTTCTCACCGCTCTAAAAGTCAGGCATTATGTGTCGATTTTGGTTTTGTATTCAAACAATTTAGTGGCATGAGGCAAGAAACTCTTCTACTGTCAAAGACGACCTTCTTAAATTCTATATTTACTTGTTTTTTTGGCATTAACCCCTGTCGGTTCGTTGTTAATGATAATACAGCTCATCATACAATGGTGCTCTAAAGATGTTTTCAATGGGATCAACTTACTGCCAAAGCGAATAGATATCTTTGCAATGAGTTTCAAGCAAAAAAGCATTTCGAGGAAAGGACAACACAATAAATAGGATGTACTCGTACTTCCGATACGAAGCACCAGCAAATTCATTACTTTTTCTGCACACACACACACACAGACACACATTCAATTGTCCTAACGCAAATTACGTACTTCGTAGTAGTCGTAGTCGCTTCGCAACAAACATTTCTGCAACAAAGCAGAAAAAACAACAAATGGAGGAAAAAAGGAAAGCAAATACAATAAACGCGCGTACGAAAGAACAACAGGAAACAGGAACATGTTCTGTAAATGGTGCCACATTTATTATTTCATTTGTTTTACATGTTATTATTGTGTGCGTCGTCTGCTCCTGTTCTTCTCTACACTCTCCTCTCTCCACTCCACGATTTCTCTTTCTTGTTGTTGGCATCCTTTGCATTTGTTCTTTGCCATTATTGTATGGCGGATTCGTGCAGAGCTCTTTCCTTGAACTGAAGTTAAGCAAATATAGGATGCTCTGTGCGGCTGTGTGAGAGGATGTGTGTAATTGTAAGAGAGAGAAAGAGAACAGAATATTGAAGGGCAACTGTCAAATGAAAAATTGTGTCAGTCGAAGCGTGAACAATGTACTCCTGTATACGACTATATATATGGATATATGCCTGTGTAGTACGAGAAAAAGAAGAATGCTACTGCTGCTACTAATGTATGTGCAAGTGTTTGACTTGTATACACTCATACAGTCAAAGAGCTATATTGTACATACACATACACATCCATTCAGACTCAAATACTCGTTATGCATACGACATTGGAAAGCTCCGTTTTTGTTATAGAAAGCTCACACACACACACGTGCGCACATCTTTACACGAACGAAGGAGTACACGTACATTGTACATACCGACATTCATTCGCACGTCTTTTGTTCAAGGAGTTTGCGAACATGTTGTTGTTGTATGGCACCACGATTCACAGTGGGAGACTTTTAATGATCCGTCGTTTCGACATAACTAAAGTGTTGTCAATCTAATGTTTCAAAGGAGAACTTCTAAAACCTGACACTCTCAGCACATCTTCAACTATAGCCCAAGATCACCACCGTCGTAAGACGCTAGTAGGAATAGTATTCTCCAATTGGAGATTTTGCAAATGTAACAATCAGGACACCCTCTGGATAAACCTAATACAGTGGTACTCTCTATCTGCATTGTTTTTTTATATTCTTGATTATGGAAACTATGCTCCATAACTCCATATCTATTCAGATTTCCTTATTTTATCTATATATATATAAAAGAGTAGCGTTACTGACTAACTGACTTATCATTGACCAGACCAAACGGTCTGAAAATTGAAATTTTCAGGGTAGTTCCCAAATTTGACGTAGACGCCGACTAAGAAAGGATTTTACGAAGTTCGTACTTTTAGGGGTTAAAATGGGAGAAAAAGTAATAAACATCGAACCTTCGTTCTGACTAGAGATGTGCGCGTGAGTGATTATTGGCTCACGTTCACGCACGCTCACGAAGGAAAAAAAATTAATCACGCACGTTCACGCACGACGATTTTTTCGTTACTCACGTTCACGCACGCTCACGTGAGTAAAATTAATTTTGCTCACGATCACGCGTGAATCACGTGATTCACGTAAATCACGCGAACAATTTCGGAAAGAAAATAATATATATATTCTAAATCGAAATGAGTAACGCTGCGCAAATCCGAAATTATATTATTTAAATCACTCTACGTTTGCGATGTTTGTCTTAAATTCATATTTTTAAAGTAGTATACAAAATTACAGTGTGAAGTATCGTATAGTTCAACGCAAAATAAGATAAAAATCGAACACTGACATAAAATCGAAGTAGAAATCAAAGCATATACCCCGATATCACTTATTTGTTTTTTATTGAACTAACACTAAGGGGGTTTCCCATATAAATGCAGTGCCTATTGTTGGTGCAGGGAATGCTTGCTTAAATAATAGAAAAATAGAAATTATACCTGCATTGAAGCACTTTGTTTTAGAAAAAATGTATATATGACTTTTTTTGAATGAAAACTTTACATTTTTAAACGAAATAAAATGAAAATAAAAAAATTAATGAATATGTGCGACTCACGAAATAATCACGTGATTCACGCAGAAATTAGACTCACGCACATTCACGCACGAACATTTTTTCGTTTCTCACGTTCACGCACGCTCACGTGAGTAAAATAAATTTTGCTCACGATCACGCGTGATTCACGCGTGAATCACGCAATTCACGTGAGTCGCGCCCATCTCTAGTTCTGACTAAACGGCAGTAGGTAGAAACATGTAAGTGTGTGCCTTGCCACTGACCATGCAGACGAACTACAAAAAGCGATTTTTCGAAATTTTTACTTTTTAATGGAGGAAATAGTCAAAAAGGGTTAAAATTGTACCAATTTAGGTACTGCACATATATTCGCGAAAATCGCTGACAGCGTAGACTTGCAACATAGATGGATCTTTCGAAATTTGTACTTTTAAGGGACGAGCGGGACAAAAAGGGATAAAAATTGTACCAACTAAAGTATTGCAGCTAGAATCGTGACCACGTAGGAATGCAGTAATTTTTATTTTTTTTTTAATTTTTACTTTTAAGGGGTGCGCGGGACAAAAAGGGATAAATTACGTAAACGCGGAACTTAAATGGATATTTCAAAATTTTTACTTATAAGGAGAATGTGGGACGAAAAGGCATAAACGTGGTACCAAATACACGTTTTTGGGGGAAGCAAAAACACATGTTTTTTCAAAATGTGTACTTTTTGGGAAAGAGGTTCTAAAAGTTATGAAGTGACCGACTGCATCTAGAAACATGAGATCGACGATATAAAATTCTCTGCGGTTATATTTTTTGGTTGGAAACATTCCTTTGACTGTGTATGAGTGCTATCTAATAGGAGGTTTCCATATCTATTTTAGATTTATCTATATCCACTAAAAGAAAATTAAATAAACACTATCCACGGAGACGGATAAAACTAATAACAAATAAGTGGTTTTTCGCGTGCGAAGCTGCGGGTACTGCTAATTTACTTATATATTAATTTACAAGAAAATAGAAACTGTTTTGTAGACACTTCCGAGGCAATATTACCCTCGCGAGCAACTTAGACAAAACTTCTCGAAGTACAACATTTAGATTTGACGGTTTCGGTCGTTAATAAAGATGGTGTAATACTACAAATTAGAAATGTGCTCGCGATCCGAGAGTCTCGAATTGGGTAGTATTTATCAGGACCTTCAGATTCTGATTCTCTAAATACTTTTTTCCCACGGCATGGCTCTGCAGGAACAACTAAAGATGTTTTAGGAAGTATAGGGTGTTTTTTATTGAGGTATAGAACTTCGAATTGAAATAAAACACAAGAAAATCGTTTTAATGTCCATCAATTTGGCTTTACTGGAAGGATAATTTTATGCCATTAATGTTTAAATATGATTTCGGGAATGTGGCCGCCGCGGCTGGCTCGAATATAGCCAATTATACAGGTCCAATTTTCAACCACTTTCTCCAATTGCTGTGCAGCTCCAATTGCTGTGCACGGTGGCGAATCGATTCATTCGGGTCCTCTTCAACACTTTGCTCTACAGCGGCAATTGTTTCTTCGGTGCGCACTGTTCGACGTCTCTGCGGATGCGTATTATCACATAGAGTAAACGTAGTGCGAAAACGATCCATGGTTAACCGAATTAATTGCTCTGATGGACGATTATGTCGACCATAGAATGGACGGAGCTTGCGGTGAACTTCGCGAACTGAACCATTACTTTCGAAATAAATTTGCACGATTTGCAAGCGTTGTTCTTTTGTCAACCTGTTCATGATGAAATGGCAAACCAAACTAAATATTAATCACTTGACAGCTGACAAAATGGCCGCCAGTTAAAAAAGTGATGCCAACTTAAAGTTCTATACCCCAATAAAAAACACCCTTTAGAAGAGGTCGATAACCCTCAGTCTCGATCAGAAAATATCATCACGCAGTTATGTGACCCGAGAGAAAAACGAAAAGATTCATAGAAATATTTAATGCGAAGAACACGACGATTGTGTGTATGTATGTATTTCGATTCATTCATATTTTCAGATCAAGATGTCTCGATGTCTTAAGCCATTATGTAAGAACCCTTTTTATACCCTCACTCTACAGAGTATGAGGGACAGAAAAAAAGTGTAACGCATTGAAGGAGTGACTTAAGGCCCAAGTACGTTTGGACTAAATCCGTTTCACATATTTTTAAGTTGTTTGAGCCATGACCGTCCTTCCGCCTGGTTGGCTGGTGTACACGATAACTCTCGAAAGGAATTAAAGAATCAATTCAAACTTTGCACATGGTAATATTTTTCCCAAACATAGTTTAAGTTCGAAGATGGACGAAAATGACAAGCACCTTCTGGTACCACCCACACAAATGACTCATATTCCTCTGTTAAATTAAAGCACTGTAACATCCAGACGGATATTCGGAATCCGCTATATTTTGATATTTGATAATGTTTTTCTAATTACTTTAAGTCTACTAAATAAGGCGGGTTTTGCCACGCCCCTTCCAGTACCGCCCACACAATCCACCCAAAACAATGTAAATTTAAAGCTGTTATAACTACTATACAATGATCAGAATACTCTGAAATTTGATATTTGGCAATGCTTTTACAGAAGTTACATTCGCATTGGATATGGGCGATATTTCAACACTCCCTCTAGTACCTCCCACACAAAGTGCTATAACCAAAACCGACATAACATCCATACGGGTAGACCAAATCATTTGAAATTTGATATTTGAATATTTACGATTTATTTACGAGAAGGGGCGTGGCCGTCTTGCACTTTCCACAAAATTGTCTCTATACTAAGTAATATCAAATCCTTCATAACTTCTATACTGGTGGTGGATGGAATCCACTATGACTTGATCATGTTTTTACAATTGTTTTATAAATACGGAAGTTGGGACTATGTGATACGAACCTTCACACTAATTATCCTGTCCAACGTAAAATTTAGAACTTCCGTATAAATGTATAAATATATATAAGTCGGTTTAGCCGACTGAAGCTTACTTACTTGTCCTACTTTATCCCAAAGACAGAAACTGATTTTTGTACATAGTTTTTTAAGTTGGTCCAGTGGACCAACTCCAATAAAAGCAATGAATTTTGATCTCAAGTCTTCTACTTAAAACAAGTAAGGAAAGGCTAAAGTCGGTCGGGGCCGACTATATGATACCCTACACTTTCTACTCTACTAATTGAATAATTCGGTGAAAATAGTGAACACCATTTGTATGGAAGCTAATTATAAATCTGAACCGATCTCATCCACTTTTACCATAGCTGTTTCTAGTGTAAATATAAGTTGTTCTGCCGAATTTGAAGAAAATCGGTTAAGGTGTCTGGTTTCTACAGCGGTTAACCATAAATCTGTAGTGAAATTTTTATGGGAGCTATATCTAAATCTGAGCCGATTTGACTTATTTTTATCACAGATGTTTCTTGTTCAAATATGAGAAGTTGTGTCAAATTTAAATAAATTATGTGGTTTCTAAAGCAAAAAAAGTCAAATCGGGAGCAACAGTTGTATGGGAGCTATATATAAATCTGAGCCGATTTGACCCATTTTCACTACAGATGTTTTTAACTTAGATATAAGGTGCTATGTCGATCGGTGTTACAAACAAATGCACAAAGACATTATACCCACCTCCAATAAAGTTAACTCAAATGGAATGTAGAGAAACAAATCTATTAAAAAAAAACTTTAAATTGTTGACCATTTTCGTAGATGGGGGACTGTAATACATCCACAAAATAGAATTCGCTGATTCAATTCGACAAAAAAATACCAAAATCCCCCCACTGTGTGACATGTAATACACACAAACAGACATGCATGTACATGCCGACATACAAACTGAAATGTTCGAAGAATATGGTTTGGCATGAAGAATGAGTTGTTAACACACTTCCTCTTAATAGAAAAGAACGAAACAAAAAAACATGATTTTTCATCATAAAGTTCTGCTGGGAAATTCAACATCGCCTATGGACGGATGAGGAGGACAGGAGGTGGAGATGCCACTCCATCACGTCACCACATACCGCCCATGCATGGAGGCAGTTGCAAGCCAGTCAAAGTCAAAGTTTTTCTATTTCTACACAGACGTTGTTTTTCTCCGCCAATGATAAATTATGTTTTGGCGAAATTTCCCATTACTTTGTTTCTTCATTAGAAACGACGAATATACACATTAGAATTTCCTTAACCCATTGTCGGTCACTAGGGTGGGCGGGGGTAGGGTTTTAACCGACACGAAGTTGGTCGCAGCTAGCAAGGAAAGGCTGGCGATGACTTTAAGTTTCCCCCACTTGCAACTTGTCTAGCTTTAAGTGGAAAATATTTTAAACAATATACAAGGACAATCGGAATTGACCGGTAATAAATGAATGGGTTAACTAATCTAAAGCAAACAAAATTGAAAATATTTATTGTCAGATACCAATACTTTTAAATTGTTGCACTTTTAGAGATCGGATAGAGAGATGAATCAATAACGAAAAGAGAAAAAGAAATCATCTCTCAAATCCACATTATAGTCAAGTCAAGATATATTCAGAAGAAAGTATGAGTAAAATGGCGTTAAGTTCGGCCGGGCCGAATCTTATAAACTCTCCACCACGGAGTACATTCAACAGTATTATCAGCAGATTAGACGCTGTCGACATTACATAGAAGTGCAAAAATATGTCTTAAATATTATTAGGTAGAAACAATTTCCCTTAAGTCCGATTTTCCCAATTTGCAATTTGTTGATTTCAGCTACAGCCTAAATGTCTGTACCATTTTGACAGGAAAAGTTCTACAGCCGTTTTATTGTTCCCAAATTTAATCCCATTTAGGTCCTGATGTACCCATATCGAAAGATCTCTTTATTTTTCGCGTCTACGCAGTCATGGAAGTGTACACACCGAATTTCCTTATTATAGCTGCAGCCGTTTGGGTGGTACCATTTTTATCCCCATTCACCTCATTTTCCGTCTAAAAGTACAAATTTCGAAAATACCTTTTTGTTTCGCGTATTCACATGATTTCAACTTCAGCGGTTAGGTTGGTACCATTTTCATCCCTATTTTCTAATTGTATCCCTTAAAATTACGAAATTGAAAAATCGCTTTACGTATCTACGCAATTAGAAGGATTCCAAGTTTTATGTTTCTAGCTGTTGTCGTATCATTGGTATCATTTTTATCCCTTTTTGTCCCATTTCGCCCGCTAAAACTTTTATTTACTTTTTGGTGCTTTCACGCTACAAGAGGAATGTACACAACAAATTTCAAGTGCATATGAGCAGAAATTTTCATAAAAATTTGCTAAATAGTCTAAATATTAGGTTAATTTCAGTCATTGTTATATTTTTCCCCCTCTGCCGATTTCGCCCACTTTCAATCCCAACCGACCTATAAATAAGACACATTTAGAGAAAATTTGAACCTCATTTAAGGTGTTACACTCGAAATGACAAAGTGACAAAGTACCCCCATTTTTAGGTAGAGGGTATAAAAATACTGAAAACTATATAGGACAGGATTTTCATGTACATTCTTTGGGATGAGGGAAATATCGAAGTATATATATTCTTGATCGTCATAAAATTCTAAGACGATGACCGTCTGTCCGTCCGTCGGTTGAAAACATGCTAGCATCTAATCGTTGATAATGATTTTGGATTGAAATCGGTGCAGAGTTGAAAAAAATCCCTAATAAGGACATGAAATACACCAATAACTCCTAATATTTTGAGTATTTATGAACATGGAATTGAAATGGAGTAAAATCGGTCCAAAGGGAAAAATTCCTTCCTTAACAACGAATGAAAATGCCGCCAGTAATCTAAAATATTTAGTTTGTGTAAGCATACTTTTTTGAAAATTGCTGCCTTTTTGAATACAGTTGAAGTAATAATTCTTATATATAGTCACGTCATAAAAACATTTTTGTAGTCTCGTCCTATAAATAGGCGTGCTGCTTTTAATTAATTATAATTCAAAATTTTAATAATGAAACATTGGAATTTATGTAACAAATATCGCAATTAGCAAAAAATATATTGTCCCTAATATTTGAAATTGACATCCATGGTGGAGGGTATATAAGCTTCAGTCCCTTCGAACTTAAAGTTCGAAACAACAATTATAAACGAATATATTTTGGATTGTATGACACCGTCACAAATTGAGCCGTACATTTATATAGCATCGATCAGGAAAATTAAGACTATTTTTATTAAGTTAACTAGCTGACCCGACAAAATTTTTCCCCTCCATATTTCAATTAATTTGTTTTTGAATGTTTAAACAAACCTAGAATGTGAAAAATGTTGTTCTCAGCGATTATTGTATCGATTAACGTTTGCTGTCATAGATATTCAATTTAATGATACGGTCATGGATATCTAATTCAGATTACGCCTATGGAAGTGTCTGCATGTTCGCTTAAGTGGATTTTGAACAATGTTTAGGAACACTTTTCGCATGAGTTTGCTGTGGAATCGCCAGTAATAAAAATCGAAAATCACCTTCCTACAGTGCGTCATAGTACACTCATCCGGAGCGATCAAAACTAGGGTTTGCATCCCGGGATTTCCCGCGGGAAATTTCCTGGGAATTCGCACATTTTTCATTTCCCGTATCCCGGGAAATTCGTACGGGAATCCCGCGGGAATTCAGAAGAAAATTTTACATATTTCTTCGCATATTTTTTCCGTCATTTCCACAATAAAATTAAAAATGTTGTATAAAAATTTAAATTACATCGCTTTTAATCAGGTATGTCAAATATTGCAGTTGGATGACAACATATTTTTAAGCTGCGTTCGGACATAGACTCAAAATTCACTTTTTCGGCTTTTTTCCTGTCAAGCTCCATATGAAAAATTGATAATCCGGGAAAAGTAGATTTTAGGCGTGTATCCGAACGCCAAAAATAAAGAATATAAAGTTTTCGAAGCGACAGGACAAAGAAAAAAACATTTCATTTAAAGTTCTACTGACTATTAATATGAACGACCATTCTCCGTCGCGTCCACATTTTCCAATAAAATAAGAAATATCTGATCTTTAATTAATTTTGAAACTTGAAAAGATGTTTAAATTGATCTAATATTACATAAATTCTGTAACAGGTTCGTTGTGAAATATATATTTATTTTACTTTAATAAAATGTGAATGTTTCATTGGAAAAAATAAGCTTAACTCATGGTAAACAGTATGTTAACGATTCCCCGTGCTGTCCCTGGACCCCGGGAATTTGAAAAAATAATTCCCGTTTCCCGGGAAATAAAAAGTACGGGAAAATGCAAACCCTAATCAAAACCTTGATCATCTCAGATCTTCGAGAGGTTGCACTGCACGGTGGAGTTTCGTTAATTTCCATTTTCATCGCAACCTGAGTGCATTTCAACGGTCTTCGAAGAACGCAGCTTAAATTTCTGATGAAGCAAGCATCACTTTAATTTTCGAGCGAATTTTTTGCCAAAATTGGTACGTTCGGAAAAGACTTTCCGGTTCCGCCGAGAGCGCCCAAGAAGAAAATCGCTATAGTTCAATCGTTCATAAGCCGCGTGTTCCGTAAGCATCTTATTCTCGCAATGCATCGTATTCACATTATTTTTGCATTGCATTCCAACTCTTGATGATGATGATGTATCGAATAGTGTGGCGCTGTCATTCCTAGTTGGACTAATATTAATCGCATGTCTTATTTCAATGCCTCATTGAGAATTTACAGAAATCCTCTTTATATTGCGTTCACGAATCGGTGAAAATACATGAAATATGTGTAACTGGATTTCCCTGTTTATTTGATGACAGATTACGAATTGGAATTATGAACCAAACAAAAATGGGTCAACAATATATGCCGTTCATATCGTCAGTTCTGACAAAAGTGCATAAAATATAAATATATTTGCACTTTGTCCGAATTTTTTGACTTTTCTTTATAATTATCTGAATTTTTGTGTTAAGAAAATTTTCACAGAATCATAACTAAAATAATATAAAACAAGTAAATAAAGGCTAAAGTCGGGCAGGACCGACTATATGATACACTCCACTTTCTAGCCGAAAACAATTCAACTCGGTAAAAAAGTGAAAACGGGAAGAATTTCTTTATGTTTCCTAATCATACGCTAATATTACCTGGTCCAATTTGTCAAATCGGAAATATTTATATCCAAACATGGAATATAGTGACTAACTTTCACAATAAGTTCATCCAGTTCAAATATAACGTGTTAAGCTCATTTTGTGAAAATTCGTGATTTCTGGTGCGGAAAAAGTCTATCCGAAATTTGTATGGGAAATTTTTGGGACGAAATTTGTATGGAAGCTATATGTAAATCTGAACCGATGACCCATTTTCACAATGGGTGTTTCCAGTTTAAATATGAGATATTTTGAAAGATTTGAAGAAGATCTGTAAAACTATGTGGTTTATAGAGTGGAAAAAGTCAAATCGAAAATGAAATTTGTGTGGGAGCTATATATAAATCTGAACCGATCTGACCCATTTGCGTCATGGCTGTTTATAGAACAAATATAGAATTTGATGAGGATCTGTTAAAATATGTGGCTTCTAGAGCAGAAAAAATCAAATCGGGAGCGAAATTTTAATGGGAGCTATATATAAATCTGAACCGATCTGAACTATTTTCACCATTGGTGTTCCTAGTGGAAATATAAGATGTTTTGCCAAATCTGAAGACAATATGTGGTTTCTAGAGCGGAAAAAGTCAAATCGGGAGTGAAATTTGTATGGGGGCTATATCTAAATCTGAACCGATCTAACACATTTTTACCACAGGTGTTTCTAGTTGAAATATAAGATGTTTTGCCAATTTTAAAGAAAATCTGTTGTAATATGTGGTATCTAGAGTGAAAAGAGTCAAATCGGGAGTGAATTCGCATATCTAAATCTGAACCGATTTTCTTCAAATTAAATAGCGTTCGTCCTTGTACCGAAAATCTTCGTTGTGCAAAGTTTCATTTGGTTCTGTCTACAATTGCGACCTGTATCGTGATTACAATAATAGATGGACAGACGGACGGACGTTGCTAAATCGACTCAAAAAGTGATTCTAAGTCGATCGGTATAATTAACAATGGGTCTATCTCGTTTCCTTTTGGGTGTTACAAACAAATGCACAAAGACATAATACTCTCGTGGAGTGGTCGCATATCCTTTGCTTGAATTGAGACATAAAGCATTGATTTCATTCAAAAATTCTATAGAAAAATGCATTTTCAGTTTTTTAAACATTTTCCTATTTTGCGGTCAACTATCCCAATGTTTTTTCATTATAAATCCTAGTTCGGACTACTACGAACAGTTTGTAGCAATAATCAGCCAAATTTGTTCAGCGTTCTTCCCCACTAATTATGATATTCTGAAATTTAAAACGGAAGTCAACAAACACTTCCCCATCTTTCCTCCATCCAATAACTTATGTTCCTTCCGCAAACGCAATAAGGTGCATTTATAGGTGACATCCTCTCAGTGTTGCTTGCTTTGTTCTGCTCCAATGGACATGCCAATAAGCGAGATTATCATATTTGAAGTGAAACGAATCCACGAAAGATTCACAAGGCACCTTTACATCCTACTGAGATCACGCGAATAATTTCCACAATTGCTTTGTTATAGCGTTAAACCATTCATGATAACTTGTCAAAGCTTACTGAACATAAATTTCAACACAGTTAGATATTATCAGCTGTCAAACTATAGTTATCTCAGTTTTCATGCATCTTAAAAAACACCCAATACAACATGTATAAGCTGCAAAAGCTGTATATTTTAAGGATAGTGAAGCATTTCTTTACTTAAACATTTTTTTTAAATCAGAAAATAGATTTTAATCTATAACACTGTCCCACAGTCCATATTACACTTGTACATACATATGGAACTATAGGTGAAATTTTGTCACTTTCTCATCCTGTTGCCCCTTAAAAGGACTTCAAAGATCCAAAAGAAACAATTTTTCAAAAATTATTTTTCATACTTATTCGCACCCTATGGCACCGATATAAATGCCAAATCAAAGAAGCGAATATGTGCTAAAAATACTTTATATTTAAAGCTTATATCTGCTTTAGTTTAGTATTAACAGCCATTTAAAATTTTGTCTTAAAAACAAGTTATGAATAAACTAATAAAACTGAGGGTAAATTTGAAATATGTAGGTGTTAATGCTGAACTAATACAGACAGAATTAATTGATATTAATTGATATTATCATCTTTAATTTGGTACCAATACCGGGTGCGAACAAGTATATAAAATATTTTTTTAAAATTGCATCCTTTGGAATTGGATGAGGAAATGAAAAACTAAAAACACCAAGTAACTCCATTTTGCGTATAGTTTCATAAGTAAATCATCCGGTTCAAGTGTAAAGACTTTTTTAAATTGTCGTACGGTGTAAGTAACAAAGACTCCGTCGATGCAGGTTGGTGTTGCCCAAGGTGTTTGAGCTATGTCAGTCCATCTGTCTAGGCGGAGCACACGATAACTTTGGAAAGGATTTAAATAAAGCATTCAGATTTGTTTGCCACATCTCACACCTCTCGCACCAATATCAACAATAACTTAAACAAGGATATTCGATATCGGGCATATTTGGGTGTTTGGTAGTGGTTTCTACACCTCTACTAGTATCTTCCACACAAACCATCCTAAACTAGGTAAAATTAAACTCGTCATAACTTCCATACGGACGATATTTGATGTAATCATATGAAATATGGGGAGATTGTCACAACCTCCCACACAAATGGGTTGCATCTTTGTTTAAAATAAAATCAACATAACTTCAATATGAATGGTCGAACATCATCATATTAAACCTACAAAATATGCCTTTGTCAGGACTGTTCCAGTACCCCTTACATAAATATTGCAATCATTTTTGATATTTAAAATTGTTTTATACATATTCAAAACGGGACGGCATTCGGGCACTGAGGAATTTATTTAATCAACAGAAACTTCCCTTCTAGGGCCTGCAATATAAATTATCCGAATTAACTAATGCAAATTTAATATATCATTAATTCTACGCAAATATGTTTAAATTTGTACAGTCTTCAACGACAACTAATTTTAAAATAGCTCACATATCACCGATGAGACCAAAGATAATGAGCGTGAGGGTCGGTTTAGTCGATTATCTATTTACGACTCAGTTATACTTAGTTTCCTCGATGTATAATTTTAAAGAGTTGTATTAGGTCGACTCCCTGGAAATGACCTGATTTGAAGAACCCTATAAATTTGCATTGTTGTGATTTTAGATACAATCGGGCACAAAGTGGCATACGAATGTGTGTAAATACAGTAGATATGATTGTACGAATGTGTGAGATTGTTTGTTAAAGGCAATTGGGTTGAACTCAATTCGATGAAAAAACATTTATGCACACACTCACACACACATACATTCAGACATAATTGACTCAGAACTTTTTACATCATCCATTCGCGCGCTTTCAAAAAAATAAAAGAAACTGTCATTTGTGAAAAGCATAAAAATATTTTTTTTGCTGTTTTTGTTCTCGGCATTGGGGCTTTTTTGCCGCTTTTATTCTCAGTGATTTTTAATTATACGTAATTAATTGTGACAAGTGACATTTTATGTCAGATCGGCTGAAATACTTTCTAGATGCGTAGCTCCATCACTTCTCCATCAGGGACTGGTACATGTGCGTGTATATGTATGTGTGTGTGTGTTAATGTCTAATTGTACGCTCATTACAACTTTATGTATGTTTGTATGCATGTATGTGTGTGTGTGCGTGAGAGAGAATGTGTGACAGTTGTCTGTGTATGCTCCTGCTGGGATTTTTACAATTTATGTCAGATTTTTGTAGAATTTCATACTCTGCGATTTATATGCCATCCATTCCATTCCAATGCATTGCAAAGTCAAGTCAACTCAAGTCAAGTCGCAGAAATGAACGATGACGATGATGATGACAATGTTGATGGCGATGGTTATGACGCTGATGACGATGATTACGAAGACGGAAACACAAATGCTCAATAACTTTGAAATAGCGCGCATACTTTTGAGCTTAAAGACCAAAGAACATGCGGAACAAATAAAAGGAGTAGGAAACTTTTATATCTGGTGCTCACAGGACCTGGGCCTGAACTGAACCCGGTGCATAACTTGCAAATTTTGTATATTTTTAGGAACAGGGGCCATTCATTCAGTCCAATTTTTGGTTGCGTAAAAAAAAATATATATATTTACATACAGGGTGGGCCATTTACAATTTTAAATTTGAACTACCGATTACTTTGGCTTTGAAAGGTTGAATAACATTCATTTTTATTTCCAGGTTTTACAATGTAAGGTGAACATGCTATATTGAAATTCTCTACTTAAAGCTAGTACGAAATGGGTCAAGTCGGATAGGATCGATTTTATGACATCCTCCACCACTATCTTTCTCAGTGCAAGGATTTGAGTACAAAGCCCTGACCTTTAAAATTTGATTGAATACAAATGAAACCTCAGACATTTCCAAATATTACTTTACTTTGTGTCGATTAAATAATTTTGGATCAGTTACTTCTGAGCGGCCTGGGATCAATTCGGGAAGTCACTTATGTGTCTTTTATTTTAACTTCATTGTCCTTTTCAAAGATAAAAGAAAGAAAAAAATATTTTATTTCAAGATGGACGATAAACAAATAAATAAATATATCGTAGATAGCATCGGTAGACGAGGTAGTATTGTGCTTGGCTATCAACGTGGGGGTCGTGGTTTCGATTCCACCAGAGACTCCATGGTCTTTGTCAACCGGCTCAATCCCTGGACCCGTAATTAGAATATAAATTTACTTTGTATTGCAATTCATAATAAATAACCAAATAAATAAATATACCGTAAATTTACAAGTTTTTCGCATTTGAACTTAATATTGAAATTAATATTTACTTCTTAAATAATTTCATTTTATTCAAAATATCTGAATCTTTTAATGTTGGCATTATAAATAAAAAATGTGTATTTAAATCACCATACATCAATGTCAGTAGATATAGTGTGACTTAGACCACTTTCAAATTAGTACTGCTGTGCATTAGACGAGCAATGTCATTACAACGGAACATTTTTATTAATTGTCGAAAAGAAGCCTTCATAAATTACGGAACTGGTCGAAATATAGAGAAAATTTTGCATATCTCATATTTTTTAAACTTGGACTCCTACTATCATATGAACTGACGTATACATAAAAACAAGGCCGATAAATGCTAATTCCACGAAAGTTCATACGAATTAGTCATCGTTAAATCTACTTAGCTTGTGATTCTTACCGTATCGCTATACTTATGGCCCAGCTTGTTGGTGTCTAATACTATTTCTTGGTGTCTAATGCATTTGTTTTAGAACTAATTTACAATATAACAAAGCGGAGTAGAATAGTAAGACAAAATATATTTTTACATTCCACATTAAAAAACTGAAAGAGGTTATTCAGTCGGCTTAAACCAAAACCCGGTTTTTAAAAAATCATAATATTCGCAAAAAAATCGAAAACCGACTAATGCAAAAACCCTACATGTGAATATTCTAGTTGTAAGATGAGTCTTCTTTAAGAGCACTATGAATTCATTCGTATAAATCTAAACCAATTCGCTTCAAATTAAATAGCGTCCGTGTTATTTGTACTCAGTTTTGTTGGAATCGGACAATAATTGCGACCTGTACTCCAACTACAAGAATATATAGACACACAAACGGCAAAATCTCTTCTGGGTGATAAAAACAATTGCACAGATGGATGATATTCTGGAGAAAGCTATAAGCATAAGCATCACGGTTGCAAGCCCAAGCCTTAAAGACCTAAAATATAATTCTGAAGTTGGACCAAAAATATGGACCAACAAACTTTAAAACAGTGGAGGTGTTCCGTCCACTTTATAAAATATTTTATATAAAGATTTCGGTGAGCGACCTTTTTAAGATCCGGCTGATGCAGGATCCGACGATACTATAATTTTTGGTGTACTCAAAATCAATTGTTTTTCCCAATATTCTGTTCAATTATGAGGCCCATTCTTGGCTGTGGAGTGAGTGGCTCTGCTTGGTGAGCTTTATGGTCGGTGGAATATTTGGTCCTTCTTTAGTTTATAGATCATTTAGGGAATACTCGTCAATCAAGAAGAATCACTTATTAGAAGAGTTAATGCAGTGACTGAAACAAATAATTACAATTATTCATTGAACATGTTTCTCATCCAAATAATATGAATAATTAAAAATGTTTCTGTGTTGATAATTTATCATCTATATCACTATCACCCGGAAACGATTTCCAGGAATTCCCGACTTCCTGGTAATTGTTTATAGAATTTCCCCATTATGATAGCCGTTTTAGTCCATTTTTAGGGGATTTTGTGTTATTGATGCCAAAATTTCCGTGGGCTTTTCATTAATGTAAATTTTTCTTGAAAACTATTTAACATTACAACATGAGTTAAATGCTTAATGTTTGCAGCTCTATCGACATTTAACGACATTAGGTGTATTGTAGAGGATTCTTATCTATCTATATATGAGTCATTTCATGTTAAGGGGTACGGTTTTTGACCTCGATAGCTGCGATTGTTCCGAAGTTTGTGTATGTATTCTTCTAATAAAAATATTATATACGTATTTATATAAAAATTGTTTTTTTAACAGTGAAAAAAATACTACTTTTTCAAAAAGGTGTGTTCGTTCAATAGCCTGAAATTTTCGCAATTTTAATTATTTTATTTTGATTTTCGAGTACACCAATCCATTTTGTTGAAATTTTAATGTAGTGTGCTTTGGTCTATTTTTAAGCGACTGTGTGAGTTTACAAACTCAACCAGAATTACAGTGAAAAATCCTCAAAATTACAATTTTTCATTATTTCAAAAGCATAAGGTATAAAAAACAATGAAAAGTCCAGGAAAAAATAGGTTGTGGAAAAATTAGAAAAATCAGAAAAAAATTAAAAAATATATATATTTTTCCATAACCTATTTTTTCTTGTGTTTATGAACTAATGAATAAATGATAATTTTGATGATAAAAAAATCCTTAAAAATAGAAGCCATCATTTCACCACTTTCAAACTCACACAGTCGCATAAAAAACTCACACAGTCGCCATTCCATTTTCTTAAACCCGGATTTAAGTTGTAATTTTATCGAAAAACCGGCATTTGTATATGCGAAAAAATTGAATATTGATATCGAGACCCATTAACTTCGATCAAAAAATGTTTCTTTATTGTTCTTGAAAATAAATAAATTAAATTTTAATTTGCAGTATTTTGAATCTAAGTGGAAAGTCCAAATCATCACCTACTTCCATCTTTCAGATATTAAATACTTTCACATGGCGATACCACGAATTTTGCAATCATTTCTGGGGTTCTCGATTCTTTTGGTCGGAAAATTCTTATGTTGTCGGTCGCTGTGTCAATGGCTGTGACAAACTCTAACCGATGAGAATAAGTTTTCCCCGCGAATCTCGGCGCATTTGTTTATTTTATTGTAATTTTCGAATTTCTTATAATTGCCAGCCCAAGGCCTAGGCCTATGTTGCCTTTCCGGCCATGAGGCAGGCATTCGTACATGAATCGAACATAAACTTTTGAACTTTTCTTTTATTGTCAAAAGCATTTAGTCAGTCGTACACACACACACTGACACACAGTTGTACTCACAGCCACACATACATATAAACAAAAGCACTACGATGTGATTAGAATGACATACACATCGTTGAAGGATATGGAAAGGGTGGCAGGTCCACCCTCTTGATGATGATGAGGAGGAGGCATAAACGAACATATGACATCGTATAATCATCGTCGTCATCATCATCATCATCATTGTCAAATGCAACATATGGCGCACACGCTTCTTTTGTAGCCTGCCTTTGATGTTTCTTCTTCTTCGTTTCGTTGTTCGCTGTTTGTTGTGTGTGTTGTTATTGTAGTTTTAGTTTCCAATAACTAGCAATTCATCCATTTATTTGTAGTTGTATCTCTTTTCAATTCTTTTCAAACAGCCATCCATCCCATCCCGTTCCATTTATCCGTCCATACAAGCATCCATCCTTATGTCCATCCATCCATTCGTCCATTCGTTCATCCATCCATACAGTCATTGAAACATTTCCACGACCATTTAGTCAAACATTTATCTATCTATTTATCCATTATTAAGCTGCGTAGTCATTCAATCTGTTGTCCTTGTACTGGCTTTTCATTCTTTCGTCACAAATGCGTTTTGCAACAGACGTTGATGCACAGTGGTATTCATAGTTCAGAGCACAATTTCGGCACATTGACAGATAGAAAGACGACAAGAGTTTCGTAGATAGCGATTGAAATGGGCGGATTTTTTCTTGATTTAAAATACTAAATTAATCCACGAACATACAAAACTTAGAAAAAACCTGCTATTAACCAAAAAGATTGCTTGCTGCTGATCAGCAGGCACTATTCTGCTATAACAGCAACTGTTCTGTTATTACAACATTTTTTTGCAGTTTTCACACTGCTCTAGAATTTGCAGCTTGATAAAATTTGGTACGTAAAATCCTCTTATAGTGTGAACGTGTACTAACAACTGACTTGTACAAAATTCGAACTTTAAGGGGGTGAAATTGGGGCAGATGGGGAAAAATGGTGCCAATCAAACGGCTGAAATTCGTTGTGGAATCAAGGGGAATTAGGGAAAAAGGATAAAAAAATAGTACCAAGAAAACGGCTGAAGCTGAAATCATCAATCATCGGTGTGTATACATTGACTGTGTAGATGCGAACATAAAGAGATTTTTTCGAAAATTTTTCTTTTTGAAAGAAAGTGTGGCAAAAGGGAATAAAATTTCATCGTCTAAAGTTTGACAGCTAGTAGTGGTTGGTAAAAATCACCAAAAGAATTATTGCACCACCTGAGTTGATTTGGTTGCTGCAGAACTTTAGCAGTCGCATAGATAGATGTTCATATTCAACGGCAACTTGAGTGCTGAATGAGCTGGGTGCTAGTCTTTAAATAAAATATATGAAAGTCCTAATGAAGCCAGTGCAAATCTAATTAAATTATGCAAGAGAATCGTTGCCAAAATCTATGCGACCAAGAAGAAAATCGATCATAACTTCCATGAGTGTCGAACATAAAGGGTGGTTAAATTTTAAGGGCCGATGTTGATTTTGAACAAAACACAAATTATTTAGGAAATTATTGTCATTTCTTTTTATTATGATAATATTGCTATGGTTCAATTATGTATGGAACAAAATATCGGCAAAATGGCCGCCGCGACCTCGGCGGCACACCTCCATCCGATGGTCCAAATTGTCGATGACGCTGAGGCATAATTGAGGTTCTGTGCCGAATTATCTCATCATTTTGCTCTTGAATTGTTGCTGGCTTATCGACGTACACCTTTTCTTTCAAATAACCCCAAAGAAGTCCAACGGTGTCAAATCACACGATCTTGGCGGCCACGTGAGGTAACACGGCCATTGAATTTGTCGCGCAAGAGAGCCATTGTTTAGTTAGCTGTCCTGTTGAAACCACATATCGTACACATCCAATTCGGGCCATAAAAAGTTCGTTATCATCTCACGATACCGAAGATCATTCACAGTAACTGCCTAACCACACCAAACAGTCCCTATATGTGGGTGCATTGGTTTTTCGACAATCACTCTTGGATTATCATTCGCCCAAATACGGCAATTCTGCTTATTGACGAATCCACTGAGGTGGAAATGTGCCTCATCACTGAAGATGATTTTGTTCGAAAATTGATCATCCACTGTTGCCATTTCTGGCTATTGACGGCGTTTGGAATGGTCAAGAGGCTTAAGTTCTTGAGACAATTGCGCCTTGTAAGCGTGTAAATGCATGTCTTTATGCATAAAGTTCATCAACGACGAGCGTGAGAGGTGCAATTGTTGGGCACGACGACGAGTTGAGGCGGACGGTTCTTCAACCACACTATCCCGAACAGCAGCAATATTTTCTGCAGTACAAGCTGTACGAGCATGCACTGGTGATTTCACATCTCCTACAGACCCACTTTGCACGATTTTTCCGATTATACGCACATTTGGACGGTTAAATTGACCGATAAAGTCACGAAGGGCACGATTTTCATAATAAGCCTGAATAACTTTAATGTATTGCTCGATTGTGTATCTTTCCATGGTTCAAATTGAGTTCCACAGAGGCTGTTGATTTTTGTAGAAGTGCAGTAATATTACAGGAAAAAATGAATTTTTAAGATAGCCAAACCAAAACAAATACAAATTCAAATTATTCAAACCACGCTTACAATTCAAGGCTACCAATACATTTAAGCTATATATGTATATCGAAATAATTGGATGTATTTCCATTCTACTTTAATTCTAAAATTAAAAACTTTGAAAAGCCATTGTCTCACGTACATAGTGCAAAATAACCTAACTTCATGATTCAACCAATATTTTCCGTAAAAATAAAAAAGTACGAATATGGAAAAATCATTTAATTTGCGTGTCTATGCAGTCAGGGGAATGTATACACCGAATTCCATGATTCTAGCTGCGGCCGTTTGGTTGGTACCTTTTTTATCCCCTTTTTCCTATTTTACCCCCTTAAGTGTACGACTTTCTAAAATCTCTTTATTTTACGTGCCTACTCAATCATAGCATTGTATACACCATTCTAGCATGTCGTTTAGTTGGTACTATTTTTATTCCTCTGTACCCATTGTATCACTTGAAAGTACGAATTTGGAAAAACCTTTTACTTTTCGTGTCTACGCAGTCAGAGGAATGTATATTCCGAATTTCATAACTCTAGCTGCGGTTGGTACTATTTTTATGCCCTCTTCCATTTAAAAAAAAGTACGAATTTCGAAAAATCCGTTTATTTCACGTGTCTACGCAATCAGAGGAATGTATACACCGAATTTCGTTATTCTAGGTGCAGACGTTTGGTTTGTACCATTTTTATCCCTCTATTCCCATTTTACCCCTTAAAAGTACGAATTTGGAAAAACATACTTTTATATTATGTATCTACTCAATTAGAGGAATGTACACACCGAATTTCGTGTTTCTAGATGTTGTCGTTTGATATGTACCATTTTTATCCCTTTTTGGCCCATTTTCACCCCTTACGTTTTTATTATAGGGGGAATGCACATACCCAATATCAAGTAAGTACAAGCAGACATATTGAAAAAATATGCTTAAATACTCTAAAAGCGTGCTTTCAACAGACGGACATGGCTAGATCGTCTTCGAATTTTCTGACGATCAAGAAAAGGTTATAAAAATGCCAAATGGTTAATGGTACGACAAAATACTGTAAATACCATTTTATAGAAAATTGTAGTATATAAATCACATACAATAGGTCTTCAAGCGACAAAGGGGTGACATTCCCCACACACCATATATGTATGGTGGATTCGTAGGTTACTACAAAGGGCAAAGAGGCGTGACACCGCCCTTACAATGCACATTTTTCAAATAACAAATCTTCGTAACTTTGCGATGATTCGCTTGAAAATGTTACCACTACGCGGAACGTTCTCACGCTCGATTAGAAAAATCATTGCTTGTATATCTTTCAATATTCCGAACTGATATTTATCGTAACTAAAGATAACACAGACCCAATCAGTGGACAACGAAATGAAAAATCTAAATTACGAACAAAAACCGAAACTATATCTGACCAGATAGAGAGATTATACTGTACTACCATTTTGGTAGTATAAGTCTGATCATACCCGCATATGCGCTAAATCGAAGGTTGAAATAGTATTTTGTTTATTATTTCAATGGGTTTTTATCGCGCCAGAAGAAAAACGATATTTAAGCTAAAAATTGAAATTGTGTTTCTTTTTTAATTCTATAACAATTTTGAACATTTTTGAAATCTACATGTTTTCTTCGATAGTTATTAAAATGTTTTTTTATCCCTCATATTTAGTAAGTGGTTGAAATTAAGGTTTCATTTTAGATGGGGACTATTGCAACTTTTTCCGACCCACTGTAATGTACATGAAGTATATATACACGAATATTTAATTTCAAGTTGTGCGATTGCATTCTGCAAATCTCAACATTGTAACTAATGTTGTTGCAAGGATTTGGTTCCATGCAGACCCTTATCCAGCAGGAGGAGGAGATGAAGGATTTGCCATGTGTTCGATAGGTTGGCAGAGGAATGGCAGAAGCAGACACAGAGAGAGAGAGAGGGTGGGTGGTAGGGAGATGGAGCGCAAAGTACACAATTTTACATGAAATTCAACAAAGTTTATATAATGTCACAGAATGGTAGATTCAAGAATTTCCAGGAAATTGTTGTGATTTGTAGTTGTATGGGTGCGTTTTGTGCGTGTGCGAGTGTGTGTGCGTCTTTATATCCCTCAATGATTTACTTATGATTAAAATATTTGCAGCAACAACAACACCAACCAAAAAAGCCAAAGGAACAAAAAGTAAGACTAACCGACGTCCAACTATCCTTGCTGGCCTTTGTCATTCGACAAGGATTTGTTAGTAGGTATGAACGCACACTAACGCCCTACTTGATATATGTACATATGTATGTATGCGTGTGTGTACACAGTGTACTTGCGTATGAATGTGTTTATTGTACTCCATCTTGATAGGATTCGTTGCATTGGTGTCCTTTGAGAGGAATTTAATTACATCGAACAGACTTAAGATAAACAAAAGACAGTCACTAACAATATTCGCACACAGCCACAGATACAGACACGCACACACACACATGCATAACCCCGTACTTAAGTAAGTATGTACTTAGAATCTTCGACATCATCACCATAGTTCAACGGTACTTTTGGGGTTTTTATAGTCACTACGGGTACACATGGACATGGTGGAGTGTACTCGCATTGGAGCCTACAGCGGCTCGCCATTGAATTGAATTTGGACAGCAATTTAAAAAATTTTGCTTAAATAATACAAATTTATTGCATTGCTAAAACTACATAACATCAGTAAAATGAAATAGTGTTAATTTATTAAATACTAATTTAATTTAATATTCATTCACTCTATATATTAGTTCATATTTAATAACTATTTTTACACCTCCACCTCCAGGATGGGGGTATACTAACTTTGTCACCTTAAAATATCGACCAGAGACCCTATAAAGTATACATATTTTTGATCGTCATAAAATTCTAAGACGATCTAGTCATGTCCATCTGTCGTCCGTTGAAACGAAAGGAGGTAGGACGTCCAAATTTTCCACAAATGCGACTTATAGTCGTAGATCGTTTGGGATTGAAACTGGTCAAAGTCGGCCCAAAGGGACACATTTTTCCCTCACAAGGACTAACAAGTAAAACCGGTGTTAAGTTCGGCCGGGCCAAACTTTTGATACCCTCCACAATGGATTGCATTCCACAGAGGCTGTCGATTTTCGTGGAAGTGCAGTAATATTACAGGAAAATATAATGTTTTTAATATATCCAAACCAAAACAAATAGAAATACTGAAAACATATTTCTATTATTTCAAACCAAGCTTATAAGACAAGGCTACCAATACTATATATATCGAAATAATACTTCAAGTCATTTCAAAAACTAAATATTCTTATCTTTATATGAATCTTGCTGCGGCTTTTGGTTCGTACCATTTTTATCCCCTTTTCCTATTTTACCCCTTAAAAGTACGAATTTCTACAATCTCTTTATTTTACGTCTACGCAATTAGGGGAATGTACACAGCGAATTGTAGCCGTTTAGTTGTTACTATCTTTGTTCCACTGTTCTGTATCCTTTGAAAGTACGAATTTGAAAATAACCTTTTATTTTTCGTGTCTACGTAATCAGAGGAATGTATACTCCGAATTTCATGATTCTATCTGCGTTCATTTGGTGGGTACTATTTTTATCCCTTTTTTTCCATTTTATACACAAAATGTACGAATTTCGAAAAAAAAACCGTTTATTTTACGTGTCTAAGCAATCAGAGGAATGTATATACCGAATTTCATTATTCTAGATGCAGCCGTTTGGTTGGTACCATTTCTATCCCTCTATTTCCATTTTACACCTTAAAAGTACGAATTTGGAAAAATACTTTTATATTAGATACATAATTAATTAGATGAATGTACACTCCGAATTTCGTGCTTCTAGCTGCTGTCGTTTGATAGGTACCATTTTTATCCCTTTTTGCCCCATTTCACCCCCAACGAATAAGTATCACTTTATGGTGCACGTTTTTGTTATAGGTGGAATGTGCATGCCCAATATCAAGTACGAACAAGCAGACATATAAAAAAACATGCTTAAATACTCTAAAATATTAGGGGTTATTATGGGTATTTTCAGTCCTTGTGAAGGAAAAAATGTTACCTCTGGACCGATTTTGCCCAGTTACAATCCCAACCGATCTACGACTATAAGACGCATTTATGGAAAATTTGGACGTAATAGTTCCTTTCGTATGCTAGCGTACTTTCAACAGACAGACATACGGACGGACATGGGTAGATCGTCTTAGAATATATATACTATTTATATATACTTTATATATTTCGATATTTCAAGGTGTTACAAACGAAATGACAAGGTTAGTATACCAGCATTCTGGAGGTGGAGGGTATTAAATTAAATGATTTAAATACAAAAGCTTCATAGTTTTTGAAGACATCTACATATTTTACCAAAAAAGTATAGAAGCGAAATACATAAAAGCAATATTCAAAATTTACATCAGAGAAAAATTTAGAACTTGATCAAAGATGAACAACGTATGCATCCTGTTTCGATCGAATATCAAATAAAAATGTAGCACAACAAAAACTAATCGTAGAATAATCGGAAAGATTTATTTCATATGCACAGAATATAATATTATATTCAGACTCAGAATTCACAATATATTTTACCAATTTGTAATATAAACAACTATATTTTATATGTTTTTACATTATATATTAATATATTCATAGCTAAGAGACTGTAAATATTTCCTTCCAATACGTCGAAAAATAAGATGAAATCACAGAAAATATTGATCCTTAAATATCGATGATATCCTGAGGGGTATTAAGTAAAATATCAAGTTAAATGGAAAACATCTTAGACTTGTTGTCACAATCTCCTTAGAGTTCTGAGAAATCCTTCGAATTCCGGAAATCACTCAGAACCACTAGAACAAAAACAAGCTTTGTAGGATCCATTCATCAAACATGAAATGAAGTGTCTCCTCCTGCAACAACCAACCGACTCTAGTCGTACATAGGAAAGCTTCTTGGCGATGCTACGGCATTTTGATGTGATATCTGGAATGATTTCGTGTTGGCGAAATCGCCCTTCGCTCGAAGACTATAAATAAGGATGTTGATGATGTTCTCCGCCGTTCTCGGGAAATTTGCATGCACCAAAAGCAAAGTTCTGGAATGCTTGTGGGTATACACAATGTACAGCTGCACTCCTGCATAGGATACATGCCAGCACATACAAACACACAGCAACGCATACTATACGTACATACATACATACATATATAAATAATATGCTGGAGGTTGTTAGTTGATGTGGCGGTGGTGGTGTTGGTGGCGCAGCGTGTTTTGTTTGGGTGGAGTGGAGTGGGGGAAGGGATGTCGGGATGGGACAACAAAACTCATTTTCTGTGTTTGCAAGTGCGTGTCAACGTTATTACGCGTGTCCTTGCTCCACTTTAACGAGGGAGATGCAGCCATTTGATACGTGCAGAATACTGATGGTGTTTTTGCTGCCACTGCCACAGTCGCTGCCGCTGCTAGTCCCGAAGGTTTTTGCTTCCTAACCTTATTTTCCCATAGTTTTCCCAACAACCACCCCCCCCCCACACACACAAACACATGCTCATACATACGCTTGCTTGCTATAAGGAACGATTGAAATTCCTAAAGCAACCACAAGCTTAACTAACAACGAAAAAAGTTTTTCGGTTCCTTATTTCCATCATCCTCTTCCCTCGTGGCTTTTCTGCTACACATTCGCATTTGCGAGTTTATGCTGCCGAGCACAATGCATGGGAAGATGATCCTGCTGTTGCATTCATGGACCCGTGTGTATGCACAGGACGGTACAGTAGACGAAATAAATATAGGTTCCCTATTTAGCTCATTAATGCCATAAAGTAGTATTTATTCAAATATAATCGGAAAAAGAATAGCTAGGCAAAGTAAGGGGACGGAAATTCAATAAAACAGGCTTAAATAATGACTGCTGTATTGAATTGTGGAAAATTTAACTGAAATTAAAGTCGGCAATGATATCCTATACAACTCTCAGCGTCAATATATCATTTCACGATTCGAATGCTACACATATTGGGTACAAAGACAACAGCTTACCACTCTATACGAAAAATGAAAATTAAAACAAGTAAAAAGGCGTTAAGTTCGGCCTGGCCGAATATTATATACCCTCCACCACGAAGTACATTCCACAGTATTACCGGCAGCTTAGATGCTGTAAGCTTTACACAGAAGTGCTCTAAGATTGGTACCAAATTTAATTCCATTTAGATTCTGATGGTACGACTATCGATCTCTTTATTTTTTTCGCGTCTACAAATTCAGAGCAATGTACACAGCGAATATCACTGTTTTTATCTGTAGCCGATTGGTTCGTACCATTTGTATCCCCAATCTCACCATTTTCCCTCTTAAATTATAAATTTCGAAAAAATTCCTTTATGTTTCGCGTCTATACACTCAAATAAATGTACACACCGAATTGCATGATTTCAATGTCAGCGGTTTCGTTGGTACCAATTCCATTCCGAATATCGAAAGATATCTTTATTTATGGCATCTTCTCATTCAGAGAAATACACATTATAACTGTAGCCGTTTGGTTGGTACTATTTTTATCCCTTTTCGCGTTATTTTTCCCTTAAAATACAAATCTAGAAAAATTCCTTTATGTTTCGCATCTACACAGTCAAACGAATGTATACACATTCATTATTTCAACTTCATCGCTATGGTTGGTACCATTTTTATCCTTTCTATTGCATATCTTAAAAGTACGAATTTCAAAAAATCCCTCTATTTTACGTATCTACGTAATTGGAGGGATGTACATTCCAAATTTTATGTTTTTAGCTGATGTCGTATCATTGATACCATTTTTATCCCATTTCGTCCGCTAAACTTTTATTTACTTTTGATGCTTTTAGACTTCAAGAGGAAAGTACGCAACAAATTTCGAGGCACATAAGGCAAAAATTAAAAAAATATTAAGACTATTATATTAGAAAGCATTTTCAGTCCTTGTTTGCCTCTGGGCCACTTTCAATCCCAACCGATCTGCAACCAAAAGACATATTTAGGGAAAATTTGAAACTCCTAGCTCATTTCGTTCGCCAGCTAGAGTGTTTTCAACAGATAGTCGGACGGACAAACAGAGAGACGGGCATGGCTATATCGTCTTTGAATTTTACCACGACCCTGAATATATATACTTTATGTGGTCTACGATGAATATTTCAAGGTGTTACAAACGGAATGACAAAGTGAATATGGATCCAATCGGATTTCATTTCAAATAATCAAAAGTCAGTCAGTCTTCACGAACTGTAACACAAGAATTCCGTCCAGAGATTCCTGGGCTAATGGTTCCCAAGGGAAAGATGACGTCTGGAAACTCTGCTACACAGATGGATCTAAGATGGACGGAAAAACAGGTTTAGGGATCTACATTGAATACTTATCCTTCGAAAAATCATGCCGCCTACCAGACCATAACACGGCAGAAGTTAGGGCGATAACGGAGTGTGTGAAATGGTTAAATGAACAGGGCAGAGATGGAAATAAAAGAATCTGCACGGATAGCCAAGCTGCGATTAAAACGATCACAAAACCCATGGTGATATCGCGAACAATATTGGAATGTAAGGAGGAGATAGAAAAATTCTCCACCAAAGGGCATCTAGAAATCATATGGGTGCCAGGTCACTGTATGATCGAAGGTAATGAAAAGGCCGACGAACTGCCTAGAGGAGGATCTAGCCTCGAATCTGTCAACTTGTCTTTCCAGGCAACGAAAATTGAGATAGGGAAGTGGGCAACCGCGGCCCATATATTAATTTGGGACTCTTCAACGGTAGGCGGTACGACTAACGACTTATGGGGTGGTCCCAATGACAACGAAACCAGACGACTTATGAGGCTGAGCAAAATCGAACTCAGCAGTACGATGGGGCTTCTCACTGGTCACTTACCCCCGAGATCGCTTCTACGCCGCATTGGGCGCTCGGACTCGGATGAATGCCGGGCATGCGGGGAGGACACCGAAACGGTGGAACATTTTCTTTGTCACTGCCTGCTTTCTCGAGGCTGAGAGCCCATCACCTCTCAGGGTCGATATTACCTAACCTGGAGCACCTCAGGGATGGTCGAAACTAAGCAATTTTATGATCAACACGGAATTCCTGAAATAGGGAAAATGATTGACCTTTCTCCAAACTTGCCCCTTCGGTTTCTTTTTGAGAGCGCACAACAGGCCGACCTTCTGGCCTACGTGTACACCCTTGGGTATGAGTCAACCTCAACCTACATGGTTTAGAGCGACTTCTCTTTTTCAACCTAACCTAAGTGAATATACCCCCATACTTAGTTGGAGGGTATAAAAATAATAGAATAAACTGTAACATCAAGTGAATTTATTAATATATACAAGTGAGCTTCTTTATAAATAAAGCAGTTAATTTTTTATCTATGTAATACATTTTTGAATTATATTAATTAAAAAATCACACAACAAGTGCATAGACATATATTATTTCCAACTGCACAGTTTCCTTGGTTGCTCCTTCTGAATTATTAATACTCTTTACAATGAAATATATTATGAACATGAATTACATTTAAAGCAACAAATGCAACAAAACAAATAATATATATATAATTTTAGCGATTTTTTAAAGAACAAAAAAGGGGATCATAATATTCATGGCATCTACTGTATACCAATGTACATACATACATATACATACATAAATATATGTACTATGTGTGGTAGTGTGTTTACGAGCGCTTTTTGGTAGCTATAGCTATAGCTGCCAGTAGCAAGGAAAACATCTACATTGGCATAGTTGCATACGAAGGACACAAATGTTTATGCGCTTCCAGCTGCTTTCAGTCATCCTAGTTGTTCGGTTGCGTATATGAAACTACACATACACACATATGCATATATATGTAGATGGTAAGTGTGTTTGTATATATTCCTTTATTTACACACACATACACATGCACACGCATCCTTACACATGAAAAGTTGCATCAAATACAAGTATTTAGTTTTGCAATATGAATATATTTGAGTTTGTCCGTCCGCCTATGCGCCTGGGTGCGTATTCGTTCGTGTCCATGTATGTGTGAACTCCTCACTTGTTTACTTGTTTTTATAGATATTAAAATGCACACACACACACACACACACACACATGCACCCATGTACTATGTGTATCCTTTTGCGTTGATGTGTGGCTGTTCCCCATTCATCTTTTTTTTTCACATGAAATAGTTTATGTGCTGCAAATGCATCGGCTTATTTCGTGGCCATAAACACACAAACATTCTATAATTTTATGCGTCAGTCATTCAAAATGCAAATAAATCGGGAAGAAAAGGATAGCGTCGATCGTGGCCTACCAATCAGTGCAACCAAAATACTTGAATTTCAATGAGCTGACAGAGGGATATGACTTGATCGCTTGCAAAGGAAGTTCTTGATCTCTCGCTACTAAATAGTTGATCGTCGTTTGGATGCTACGAATAAATGCAAATTCGTTCAGTTCGAGTTTTTTTTACTCTCTCTATTGATGTGGAGCAGGCTGCACGAATGTTTCATGTAAAACACAATTTTAAATGTATGTAAAATCTAAAATCTGCCGAGTAAAGACAATTTTATTTTGAAAGACTTAAACGTTAATATTAAGTTGTGGGAATGAACTTTTCACTAGTTTCCATTTCTATTTTAAAAAATGTGGTTGACACTCTAGCCGTCTGAGCTATCCTCTTTTGTAAGTGATGAATAACTAAAGCAAATCACGTTTAGGTAGAACTGACAATAGGAAATTTAACAAAGTGTTTGGTTAGTATTAACTAATATATAATGCAAATAAATATTAACAATAATAAATTAATTAATACTATTTCATGTTATGAATAAATAACAAATTAAATATTTGAAGTACAATAGTAATACAATAAATATATTTATATTCAACAAAATTGTTTAAGTTAATAAAATTTTATAAAACATGTAAGCAAAGGCTAAAGTCGGGCGGGCCGACTATATGAACCCTTCACTTTCTACACCATTGCAATTCAGCTGGGTAAGAATTTTTGAAAGTGAAAGATGTTTCCAATTAATATATAAGTTGATGTGCCAAATTTGATCAAAATCGGTTAAATTATGTGGTTTCTAGAACGAAAAAATTTAATTGAAATCGAAACTTGTATGGGAGCTATAACAAATCTTAATCTTAGTTTCACCATAGATCGGTTAATTTATTTAGTCTTTAGAGCAGAAAAGGGCAAATCGGGAGTGATATTTGTATGGGAGCTATTTATAAATCTGAACCGATTTGACTCTTTTTCACCACAGATGTTTCTAGTGTGAAGAAAATCTGCCAAAATATATGGTTTCGAGAGCGGAAAACATCAAATCGGGAGCGAAAAATATAAATCTCAACCGATCTGATCCACTTTCACCATAGATGTTTCAAGTTGCAATCAAATCGGTTGAATTATGTGGTTTCTAGAGCATAAACAGTCAAATCGGGAGCGAAATTTGTATGGGAGCTATATTTCAATCTGACCCGATTTAACCCACTTTCACCACAAATGTTTCTAGTTGAAATAAGAGTTATTTTGCCACATTTGAAGAAAATCTGTCAAAATATATGGGTTTGAGAGCGCAGAACGTCAAATCGGGAGCGAAATCTTTAAAGTCGTTATATCTATATCTAAACCGATTCGCTACAAATTAAATAGCGACCGTTCTTGGCCAGCAAAACTTTCTTGTGCCAAGTTTTCTTAGGATTGGACAGGGATGTTAGATTTTTTGTGCCTCTATCGCACAATCAGGTGTCAGAAATCGCCAAAACCAAATATCTTCATTTTTTGTTAAAAATCGAAACATTAAATTTTATATTTAGATTTTGTTTAAAAAATGTATTTATTCTAATATATTAAAACTATACACCTAAAGAAAAAAGTCTGTTAATAACAGCAGCGATTGTCAGCTGTCTACCGCAGGCATTTTTCTGCTATTACAGCAGTTTTTCTGCAATCTTGTATCAGCATTCACACTGCTAAAGTGTTTGCAATCTCCTAAAAATGGCTGCTGATAATTAAATTATAAAAATAGATAAAAATAAGCGTTTATAATTAAAAGTTTTTCAGATTGACGGCGAAAACGAAAAAATAGCTCGAATTTCGTTTTATATTAGCTTCGGACAATATGCGTATCATTAAAAAGTCAATCACTATATCGTTCAGTGGTAATCAATTCCCTTATAATAACCTTTGTTCTAAAAAGTGCTGCTAATATGTACATTCAACTGCCCATGCTGTTCTGTACATATGCTTAAAGTTTCAGAAAACGTTTTTTTCGTTATTGCTAAAAACAGCAAACAGCTGTTTGCTATTTCAGTAGATACAAATCTGCTATCTCTATTTCAGCAGAAAATCTGCTCTTACAGCAGGATTTTTGCTTTCTTTTACTAACAAATTCCTTTGAGTGTAATATTCTCTAGTATAAACTAGTAAATGTACCTTATATATTTTAAATATTGGTAAATTATTATAGTAATTTAAAATCAAGTATTACATTTCAAGATGCTAAAACTAAGTACATAAATTAATACTGTTATATACTTCAATCTCATCTGCTTCAATTTGGTTTTCTGAAACTTCATACATTATATTGGAATTGAATGTTTTCAACATGAGTTTTCCATGAGTTGGTGTGAAAGATTTACAACATATTCTAAATGTGTTCATGTGATTTATTATTCTTAAAAGAGCGTCCTAAAGCTCAAATTGGTTCTTATTCCGTTAACTAGTTTTGGCATAATTCATAATTGAGCATACCCTTTCGACACAGGCGTTACTGTGGTATGCCATTACCTGCTGCATCATGGTAATCAAAAACTTTTGGCAAAAAGTCAAATTCGTTGGAATTTCATCACTAAAATAATCAGTCCAATGTATAAACTGCAATTTTCCCCCACTGAGTTGCATACACATCAAATGGTACGCTTGGGTCCATAAACATTTTTAAGACTTCTCGGACAACCGTAAATTTTGTTTGGGATAATGCCACATTTTAAAATTGAAAATTGTGCATAAGCTTTAAAAACATTCATATTTTCTGTCAATCTTTTAATCGTCTCTTTTAAAATCTTTTTAAAATATGCAAAGCAATTTTCTTTCAGTATAAGTATTTCTTCTGCATCCATTTGTACGATGCCTAATTCGATCCAAAATCTATAGCGTCTAGAGACAGAAAAGAATTTGATGTATCTATGATAGAGCTTAGTTCAACTAAAGAATAATCAATATTTAAAATTTAAATGATTCATTTCGTTTACAATGGGCTTTACAAATATTAAAAAAGTCATCGCGAAATTCATTATAAATATTTTGGAACGTTTGGTCATTTTCGACGGTAGATATTTGTGAGAAATGGTACTTTAGCTCAACCCACTGCTACAAAACTCGTTTTACGGCATCCATACGACAGCCAACGAGTTGCAGAAATTGTGACTAGTTTTCTAAAATTGTTAGTGCAACGCGTTGGTACAATTTGTTATATGTTTGTCGAAAATCGAAATCAAATTCGAATCCGAGACCTTCTGGGTGCAAATCGGACACCTTACACCTATTATTGACATATTACACTCATACTTCTTTATACGGTCTAGATATATTCCAAAAATGTTGGCCTAAAGCGAGACGTACAAATTCGTAGTATAACTACAAATACGGCATTTAATTGTAGTTTTAATTAAAATTAATAAAGCAACGATAAAAACAAATAAGGCATTAAATTGAAAACAACATCAATATAATTATACATAATTATATGTGAATACGAAGTTTGATTCCAATCAAAAGTGTCCGTGGACAAGATTTAAAAAATATTGTTCAATATCTGTTGTTTGGCATTTATTTTATTTTCGAAAGATACTCAACTTGTAATTCCTCTCATACTTCAGATGGGTTAGTAGGATGCCCTGTACCGTTATCCATTAGGATTTAAGGCTTTGCGGCCTGAATGTTTCTTTTAAATAGGCTCTTATGGTTAGGCATTCAAGCTTTTTTGCTAGACTTCCATATAACAGATAACTGGATATTTTCCAATCCTTTCAAAATTATTTTAATTGTTAGCCTCCAGCAGTATCACCACCAACAAACACTTTCTAACCAATTTAACATTATTCATCTCTTTCGTTCCGACATTCGCTTCCAATAGTATCCTGTCTCGTCAACTTTGGAACAACCCTTTTTTTCTTACAGAAAAGTGTACCAATAGACGTAGACGCGGAAATTAAAAGCTTTTTTTCCCAAATTCGTACATTTTGTGTTGAATTGGGGAAAATGGATAAAAATCGTACCAAATAAATGACTATTACTGGAATTATAAAATGCACGCCAGTTCTAATAATGAATAATAATTTGACTTCCGTGTAATGCTAAGTTCGCTAATAAGAAAACTTACATACATTTTCATAACTATAAATAAACTTTCGTCGTATCCACAAGTGCAGTATCTACTTTTGCAGTCTGCTTTTGTCAGGAGTTACTGTCCAAACTCTTACTACACCCTACGCTCACACACACTCTTCCACATGTTACACAATCTCATTTGTGTATGTATGCGAGCGTATTGAAAAGTTTTCCCTAACACATACATACACACACACTCACATAAACATTCTGCTTTTGTTCCTACGAGTACAACTACATTCAATATTTGAAAAGTTTAATCTCATGCGAGAAATCAGTAAAACGAATAAAAAGGATGCAATGAATTCCATCTTCTGCTTCTTCTTCTTCTGCTTCTATTATTTATTATTATTTTTTGTGACCATCAAATGAAGGGAAGAACTTTGAAAATCTCGCTGTGTGAGTAGTAGGACAGGGAGGGAGGGGGAGTTAAAACAATAAATTATTTCCCCACAGAACGAGGCGAGACGACAAGTCCTGCGATGTAAATGGGATTTCGTCTTGTGGATGCAAAATTCGTATTTTAAAGTTGTAGCCTTTGATTAGAGGTTCAATGGTTCCATTTCAGGACGACAGCATAAAAGACAAGGCCATGCTCACGCGTGTATACACACGAGTACATATGCATAACTCTCGCAACATTCCATTAAGACACAGAACGAGACCTTCTCTCAATCACAATGATGCTCTATGAAGGGGACCTTCAAATGGCAAAGAATTTAAAAACAATGACATTTTTGGCTGCTAAAGAGGTTTCATAACTTTTTGTGTACCGAACTCATCAGTTCAAACAGCTTCCTCTGAAATCGATTACCTTCGCCTACAAAGTAAACAAGTTAGTTTCAGTCGACTAAACTGACATATATAGTCAGTTTAACCGTTTATTTTTATACCCTCCACCACCTTCTGAGACCCTACAAAATATATATATTCTTGATCGTCATAAAATTCTAAGACGATCCAGCCATGTGCGTTCGTCCGTCTGTTGAAAGCACGCTAGCATCTAATCGAAAGTAGCTAGGACGTCTAAATTTTCCATAAATGCGTCTTATAGTCGTAGACGAGAGGAACGAAAAAAAGTTCGTGCGTGAATGTGCGTGAGTCACGTGATTTTTACGTGAGTCTCACATATTTACTATTATTTTTTATACCCTCACTCTACAGAGTTGGGGGGTATATATCATTTGGACAGAAAAAAAGTCTAAAGCATTGAAAGAGTTGCTTAAGACCCTAAGTATGTTTGGACCAAATCCGTTTCACGACTTTTTAAGGTGTTCGAGCCATGTCCATCCGTCCGTCTGGCTGGTGTACACGATAACTCTCGCAAGGAGTTAAGGAATCGATTCACATGGTAATATTTTCCCCAAACTTAGTTTAAGTTCGAAGATGGGCGAAATTGACAAGCCCCTTCTGGTACCTCCCACACAAATACTCCATATTCCAATGTTCAATTAAAACCCGTATAAGTTCCACAAGGATATTCGGCATCAGCTATATTTTGGTATTTGAAAATGTTTTTATAATCACTTTAAGTGTACTTAATATGACGGATTTTGCCACGCCCCTTCCAGTACCTCCTCAGTATACATATCACGCAAAACTACGTAAAATTAAAGCTCTTACAACTTATATACTTATGATCGGAATACTGTGAAATTTGATATTTAGCAACGCTTTTATAGTGGTTATATTTGCATGGAGTATGGGCAATATTGCCACACCCTTTCTGGTTCCTTCCACATAAACTGGCATAAACTTTTAAAAATAATTTGCAATTTGATATTTGATAATCTTTTTACAATCACTTTAAACCCAAAAAATATTTACGCTTTAGCCACGCCCCTTCTTGTACCTCCCATACAATTGTCCCTATCCTAGGTAATATTAAATCTTTCATAACTTCTATACTGATGCATGGGATTAACTATGAATTGATATTTGATCATGTTTTTTACAATTTTTTATAATGTGGAAGCTATATCTAAACATGGAAAAAAGTGACTAACTTTCACAATAAATTCTTCCGTGTTATGCTCATTTTGAAGAAATTCGGTGAAAATTCGTGGTTTCTGGAGCGGAAAAAGTCTATACGGGAGCGAAATTTGTATGGGAGCTATATGTAAATCTGAACCGATCTGACACATTTTCACCATGGGTGTATCTAGTTGAAATATAAGATATTTTGAAAGATTTGAAGAAGATCTGTTAAAATATGTGGTTTATAGAGTGAAAAAATTCAAATCGGGAGTGAAACTTGTGTGGGAGCTATATTTAAATCTGAACCGATCTAACACATTTTTACCACAGGTGTTCCTAGTTTAAATATAAGCTGTTTTGCCAAAGCTGAAGATAATCTGATACAATATGTGGTTTCTAGAGCGGAAAAAGTCAAATTGGGAGCAAAATTTGTAGGAGCTATATATAAATCTGAAACGATCTAATACATTTTTAACACTGGTGTTTCTAGTTGAAATATACGATGTTTTGCAAATTTGAAGAAAATCTGTTGTAATATGTGGTATCTAGAAATCGGGAGTGATATTCGTATGGGGCTATATCTAAATCTAAACCGATTTTCTTCAAATTAAATAGCGTTCGTCCTTGTCCCGGAAAACTTCTTTGTGCAAAGTTTCATTTAGTTATGTCTACAATTGCGACCTGTATCGTGATTACAAGAATAGATGGACAGACAGACAGAAAGACGGACGTTGATAAATCGATTCAAAAAGTAATTCTAAGTCGATCGGTATAATTAACAATGGGTCTATCTCCCTTCCTTTTGGGTGTTACAAACAAATGCACAAAGACATAATACTTTCGTGGAGTGTATACAAATGGATCGATACACGCTTCATCCTCATCGTGTGACTGTTTGGTGCGGTTTATGGTTCGGTGAGGTCATTGGACCTTACTTTTTTGAAAATGAGGTTGAATCAACAGTTATGGTGAATGGATTGCACTATAGAGAGATGATTAATGATTTTTTATGGTCGGAGTTGGATGGTATTGATCTGGACGACGTTTACTGTCAACAAACGGCGCTACGTGCCACACAAGCAACGAAACCATTGCTCTTTTACGGGAAAAGTTTTCGGATCGTGTTATCTCTCGAAGAGGTGATCACAATTGGCCACCGAGATCTTGTGATTTAACACCTTGCGACTTCTTCCTTTGATTCAAGATCTCAAAGATAGAATTCGTGATGGTGATGCTTACTTACTTGTTTTTCATTTACTTCGTGATTACCACAACATATCGAGCCCTTAGCGCGGAATGATCGCAAGCGCCAAAACACACATTTTACAGGAGGAGGTTTTTATTGATTATTCTGAAATATTTGCATAAAATGAAAAATGTTTTAATGCAAAATGTTTTAATTCCGCCGTACCTAACGAATTATTATTAAAAATTGATCATTTCTTTACATCATACGATACTTTTGGCGCTTGCGATACAAATATTGTACTTGCGGCTACAAATACTGAAAAAACTATGGCGCTTACGATATAAGTTTTTTCGAATAAACCCCGAAATTTTAGTAAAAACACAATTTTTATTATAAAAAATTTATTAAAACAACATAATAAAATAGATAACACTACTTTTATAAAGGAAAAATGAACAGTAAAGTAATTCAAATCGTTAATAAAAAACTATTTTAGGCACATTTGAATTCCTATGATTAATAGTTAAATTTCATATAAAAGTTCTTAGGTAATATCGATATTGAATTTTTCTTTGAACGAATAATTATAATAATATTCATTTAAATTAAATTAATATTCATTTCATCCATCCTACTATCTGCAAAATATCCATATTTAATTTGTGCGCAAAATCCCAGTTTTTCAATATGTCCCGTCTCAAACAATTTAAATTTTATTTTAATGTTTGGCGGTAGAAATGCTGTGGAAAACGAATTCCAGTCCTTAAAATCTAAATGATTTAGTAAAATACTTATATAACACTTCGGTATCGTGCGGGAATTTGTAATTATGATCGGGCACTCAGAAGGGCCGACCATAAAATGGTACCAACCAAACCGCTGCATCTAGAAATTCGGTGTATCCATTTCTCTGATTGCGTAGACACGTAAAATAAAGTGTTTTTTCCAAATTCATACTTTCAATGAATATAATGGGTACTTAGGGATAAAAGTAGTACCAACAAAACGGCTACAGCTAGAATGATGAAATTCTGTTTGTACATCCCCCTAATTGCGTGGACACGTAAAATAAAGAGATTTTAGAAAGTCGTACTCTTAAGGGGTAAAATACGTAAAGGGCCCGGCCGAACTTAACGCCGTTTTTACTTGTTTACTCTTTAACTCTATAGAATTGTGGCCAATGTGCACATTTTCATCACTATTTTAAGCTAAATATTATGTTTCTTTGTCAAATTTGCCACTATTTGAAATAAATAAATGTTAACGTTTACCCACAATGGGGTAGGGAAATGATACCAAAACCATGTATATAATATTTGGCTTAATATACGAATATTCCAAGAAGTATATTAAATTATTGTATATAAGGCACAAATCATGAGTTCTCCAAAAAGACAATAATTTAGAGCTACTTTCAGTTCTTGTGGGTAAACTTTTTCTTCTGGATAATAAATATATAAAACGAATATCTGGGAACTTCGAACCTCTTAGCTTAGTTCGTTCTATGACCGAGGGTATAAAAATACACTTAATATTGCATCATGGGAATTAAATGGGAATAGAATAATGAAATTCGGTGTCTATATTCCTCTTATTGCGTAGACACGTAAAATAAAGGGATTTCCGAAATTCTTACTTTTTGGGGTTAAAATGAAGAAAGGGTTTAAAAATTAAAATTCGGGGTATACATTCCTCAGACTGCGTGGACACGAAAAACAAATAGGTTTTTCCAGATTCGTAATTTCAAGGGATAAATATAAATAAATAAATTCGGTGTGAACATCCCTCTAATTTTGTAGGCACGAAAATAAAGAGATTTTCGAAAGTCGTACTTTTAAGGGGGTAAAATGGGAAAAATGGTATCAACCAAATGGCCGCAGCTAGAATCATGGAATGCGGTGTATACATTCCTCCTACTGCATAGACTCGCAACATAAAAATATTTTTCCAAATTCGTATTTTTTGGGCAGAATCATGAAGTTAGGTTATCTTGCACTGTGTACGTGAGAGATAGTGGATTTTCAAAATTGGTACTTTGGAATTAAAATAGGATGGAAATGCAACCAATCAAAAGGCTGTAACAGTAAATGCACCCACTATCCCCCAATATTTAGGGTATTTAAGCTGTCATATATTTGAAGTATAATTTCGTTATATATAGTATTAACATATTGTTAGCGTGGCTTCAAATAATTAATTTTTTATAAATTTTTTTTGCAGTATTTTTATTTGTTTTGGTTTGGCTATATTAAAAAAATTATCATTTTCCCGTAATGTTACTGCTCTTCTGTGAAAATCTACAGCCTTTTTTGGAATGCAATCCGAACCTAAAGCAGTTTTACTTGTCTTTTACTTTCTAAAAAAAAAAAGAAATAAAAAAATATTTATTTATTTATTTATTCGGTAAAAACAAACAATTATTCTGAAAAAATTGTTCTCAATATCTGTCAAATAACAAAATATATGCACAATGTGTACAATTTCAAAGTGATAGGGCTGCTACTAACTTAATATTTTGCAATACCAAACACGTTCTCCAATTTTCATCAAAATCGAGATCTTTGAAAATTTATCGGTTATTAATATTCTTCATTTGTGTCGAAGTATCCAATATTTTGAAATAAATCAAAAAATATTTTTTAATTTCCATATATTTTTTGCACTAAAAATTCACATGCAAAAAAATCTCAGAACAAATGAGTAACCCCATTTTGTAAACATGCAAAACTACCACTTCAAAATTTTTCAAAAAACAAAAATCTAACAAAATGTTGTGCAAAACCAATCAATGCATTAACACCTCTTTGAAAACTCCTCATCTGACATAAGTTAAAAGATAATGTTCGTAACTTTTGATTGAATTGTTGCAGTAATATTAATATATTAAAGTTAAGAAAGAATTCAATATGCAAATAATAGAGGACTAATTTTGACCCTTCGTAAAAACACTTTTTTCTTGATTTAAAAATAAAAAATTGCCTTTAACAAATAAAGGGTGTATGATTTATACACTGTGCGAAAAAATAAACTGAAGCAGATGTGCCCTATTTTTTGGTAGAAGTTGTCGAGTAAAACAGTTTCTCAACGGATTTAAAAAAGAAGAAGTCTGCAGCTTTCGAAATATACTTTTTTTAAGAAAACTGTCCAGCAAACAATTTTTTTCTATGGTAACACAATTTGTGAATTTATTTTAAAAGCACATTTAGTACAGTGTAAAACGGCACTTTGTTTTTAAAATTCCCTTAATGAGTGACTGAGTTTTTGAAGCTTTCGCTGGAACACAATTTTTTTTTTGTAAAAATCCAAGTTTTGGTCATTCCATATTTAAATCTCACACAATTTTTAGACTTTGAAGTCCAAGCATCGAAGTCAAGATTTTTTGGTTGTCTGGCAAAGCCAGACCAGAATAATATTATCAATTTTGTGTGTTTTCAGTGTCGCACAGTGTTACATACTGTGTACACGAAAGTCTTGTCGGAGATGTAGTTTCCGTAGCGTTCAAATGAATGGCTTCTGCGCGGTGCCGTCTGAAATGGTCTAATTTGCTTTGACAAATACTTTTGTAAGCAAATGTACAGCTCACATGTGTTCGCAGTGCAAAAAGATACGATTCATCATTTGCCCTGCCACTTTGACACACATCACACATCATCGTTTACATACATATGTATATGCATAGTGTGTACTAGTGTGTCCATAAAAATAGAATATTAGTTTTGTCCTTGTTAATTATTGCATTGTTCTTGGGATGGAAACATTCTGTCTCTTAAACATTTGAAGAGGATAATAGACAATAACAGTTACGATGGTATACTGATGTTGCTAACTTCAACAGTTTCTATAGTTTCGGAAATAATTTATTTTTCCCAGTAATCATGAAAAGGCAACGTTATCAAAGGGCACACCCTAGTGTGCATGCCTATTGGAAGAAAAGTATGCCAGGAGTCAATGCTTTTTGCTGACAAAACACATTCGGATGACAATAAAAACCCAGCGAATGAAAATCATTTCATTGTGAATGGAAAACATTACGAGCATTTTGCTTCAAACTTGCATCATAATGTTGTCTGTAACAGTGAATAGAGCACGAACACGAACACGAACCAGAAGCACAAGCAGAACTGGAGAAAGAAGCTGAAAAAAAAAACTGAAAACTTTTCCATTTTCAAAGTGTTTACAACATTTTTGAGAGTGACATTGCATTGCCTCACTTCAGTGGCTCGAAGATGAAGCAGCACTCTTACCTGTATTTTCAGACGGAAACTTTGTGTGTGCGACGTTAGGCACCAGGACAACGAGCACGATTTTTTCTTTGTTGCCAGCACCTCGCACCACCCACCAGCTACCACCAGCATCCTCCACGGGAGTATCTTGAACATCAACATCAAGACAAGGATGCCTCTGCCTGGCATGCTGGCGGACACACAGTCGGCCAAGGGGGGAGTGGGTGGTGGAGACGTGGCAGCACGACTAGAATCAGAAGCAGTAAAAGGAGATACAATGTGCTAATTACATTTTAATGAAGATGTGCAACTGCAGCTCTGTGTGTCGGTCTGTCTGTCTGTTGGTCGGTCGGTGGCTGTGTCGGTGTCGGTGCCGGTGTCGGTGATGATGGTGGCAGATGACTGTATCAGGAACAGCAACGACGAGATTCTCGAAATGAAAAAGTGTCTTCCTGTTTTCGACGTGAATGCGTTCACTTGCTTTCATTTCACTTTTGCATTTGTTCGTCGCCGTCGCATTCTCTTTCGTTCGCAAGGATGTGTGTGTGTGAGTCCTTTTCATACTTTGTCATCTTCATTTGTAGGTGTGCCACACAAGCACACGTTGTGTTTGGGTCTGGCTGGGTGTCTGCCTGCATTGGGAGTGAGTGCGTGGTTGAGTGAGTATGAGTGTGGCTGCGTGCGTGTGTTAATTTCTGAATGCAGTTTGTTCTCGCGACAACATTGTTCTGGTGTGTAGTGGAATTTCATGTTTAAGCATGTCGTAATATTAAAAATAATGGCTTTTATATGCTTTTCACTGCAAAAATTTTCTATTAATTTCCACATGCATATCGCACCCAGTGGCACACGTGAATCGTTTATGTGCAAAGTGGCATAAGTCCACCTATCTTCAAATCGTGTTTATTAGAGACATTGTCTTTTTGGAATGTTAAGCGCCAGTTGCATCAACATTATGATAAGATTTTATTGTTTGATTTGAAAATTGACTTGTCTACTTGTTGCAAAGACAAATATAATTTCAAGTGGCAAATTTCAGTTAAATCGACAAAATAGTCTAAGAGAATCAATCAATCAATCAAGACGAAGTCTGTATCGAGCCCTAAGGCTCATCTAAATTATGTTTTCTGTTTCAATTTTCAGCGAAATAAAAAAATCCAAAAAATTGAGATATGCCAATTTTTCAATTTACTCTATTTGACATTGGTAAAAAATGTCCCATCGCAATGACACTTCTCATTTTATGCATACCAAAGTTGTCTTAGTGTTGGTTTGAAAGTGGTCCAAGTCACACTATATCCACTGACATTTATGTGTGTTGATGTCCACTATAAATATTACTTTTCGAATTAAAATAAAATATTTTTTGTTTATTTTTGAGAAAAATGAAAGTGGTCTAAGTCAGTGCATCCTCTGAAAGTAGTTCCCTTAGAGGTGCCAACATTGTCCATTTTTCTATAAAAGTTCGATATAGTAGTAGGACATTCTAAGAGAAAATGTTGTGCTTCGATGGAAAATATTTTTCAATTGACTCAAATATAAACCATTGCGTATCTCAAAACGGATAAAGTGTGATTTAGACCACTATCAATTGTACTTTTGATTTGGCCGAAGTGACAAATTTTGGAGTGCCACCCAGTGATCCCAATATCAACTAACGTAAAAACATCTCTGCTCTTAGCGTCAGAAATATCGTCAATATATCATTTTCCAGTCTAAGGTTACTTAACAATACTTTGAAATTTAAAAATTGTAATTTTAATAATTTTATTAATTAAAACAAAAGTTCAGTGTGGAATTATATAAAAAATTGACAATGTTACAAAGGTTAGGTTAGCTCAATATGTACCAAACACTTGGTTTTTCGTGGAAGCACCTCCACACATTCCAAGCATTTGGAAAAGAACACAAAATTGGCCATTGAAGTATTATTTATACAGAATTGGTTCATGTATATAGCTTTATTCAAAACGAGCCATAAGGCACTACTTACTTCAAGCTCCAGTGAGAACGGGCACGTAAACCAAGATAATTCATATTTATATTCCGTGAAATAAAGTATAAAGATGAACACAGAAAAACACTAAAAACACATCTAAAATTGTCCGAAGATTACAAAGTGTTAAATTTATATTTAAATCCTAAAAGTAAAGTTGAACATGAAATTTCGAACGCAGCATTCGAAAGTATGAGAAATATCTATAGAAAAATGTTTTTCAAAAACTTTATATAACATAGTTTAGTCAGAAAAGTCAACGAATACTCTAAATATTATGAGTATTTTCGGTCCTCGATTTTCCCAAACGATCTGCAACCATTAGACGCAAATAAATAATATTTGAACCGCCTAGCTCATTTAGTTAGCAAGCTAGCGTGCTTTCAACAGACAGACGGGCATGAGTATATCGTCTTAGAATTTTACAGGGAACAGAATATATATATTCTGTTGAATATTTCAGGGTATTACAAACGGAATGACAAATAGGTGTATATTCAATACCGAAAAAAATTCAGACAAAATAAACATTTATTTTGCTGGACATTTGGTGCGACTTCAATCCGAGAAAAACGAGGATCGGATTGAAGAATAGTTGTTCGGGGAATCTAAAATCGATCCTTGTCCTCGATTACTATTCACTAGTGCACGTTTAGCAATTTCAAAATACACCTTCTAATACCACTCCAACGTATGAGCGATATTGGCGCTCAAGTGAATATTATTCATACTCTAGGCGAACCTAACTTTCAAATTTTCAGGATCGTGTTTAAATACAGGGTAATAAACATGTTGCCGCTGAATGTTGCGAAATGTTCTCACCTGCCTTTTGGAAGGCGCGTAAAAATGAGTAACTCTAAATACCATATTAACAATGAGTTATTGGCAAAAGTTGATAGTAAGTTGGACTTAGGTGTTGTCTTTGATAGTAAATTGAGTTTTAGGTTACATATCGATTATGTTATTCCAAGGGCTTATTCAGTTCTGGCATTCATAAGGTAAGGACTTTATAAGTCCTTACACTCGCAAATTGCTTTATGTTACTTTTGTTAGATCAAAATTGGAATATGCTTCTATGGTTTGGAGTCCAATTCATGTTAATCACATAAACCGTATTGAACGACTACAAAATAAATTTATTAAGTTTGCTTTGTTTTCTATTAACTTTACTGATCCTGGGCCTTCTTACGAATCCAGGTTGGATTACATTTGAATACATTAGTCAATCGAAATGTCTGTGTTATTTATTTTCAAATTAATTTCTGGAAACATAGACTGTCCTTTATTGCTTAGTCGTATTGGCTTCAATATCCCTGCTAGGGATTTGCGTACTTGGGAATACTTTAACATACATATGCATAGATGTAACTATGCTCTTAATGAACCTATTATACGTGCTCTAAAAGAATGCAATAATATAAATAACAAATTCGATATAGATTTTTCATTTTCGCTGTCAAATTTTAATGAAATACTAGTTCTATTTTACTCTTAGATTTAAGCTAGTCTGTAAGGATCATAATGTCCATAGACTGAAATAAATAAATAAATGAGTTTGTATAATTTCAAACCATAAATATTTTATATAATAATGTGGCTCCGTCCAACACTCCACGATCGTTTACCATTAAAGGTAACGTTATCGCCGTTCTCATATATAAAGAAGTATGGACCGTTGATTCCATCGGCCCAAAAAGTACACCAACAGTAATTTCTGATGGATGTAACGGTGCCTAGAGAATCTCTTGTGGATTCCCTTCACTCTAAAAGCGGAAAATCTAGACTCATAACTGTACAGAATAGTGCCATAAAAAGTGGGTTGACTGCCAGCGTTTTCTGACCGTACCTAAGGCGTCGACAGTCTATTCACGATGAAATGCCAAACCAAACTGAGCCCTAGTGGTAGTTGCTGTGCCAAATCTGAGCAATTTGTGAACGTTTGTGAGTTATCGAACAGTGCTTATGAACAATAAACCTTATCGGTTTGTATGGAAGAAAAAAGTTGCGGTTGAACATACCCAAAATATTTCTTTTACCAACTCGAAGCAAGAACGATTTTATTTAACCTCATTAAAAATCATTAAAATGCGGATGTGTTTCAATTGTCAACCAAATACAATCTATGAAGGATTCCATGCTTTTGGGGTTGGTTAACGTGGCTCCTCAATGGCAAAGAGTACTGGGATTTTTTCAAATATCGCTGGAAAACGGTAAATATTTAAAAACATATTTTATGGATTGTTCTAAATTCTAATCTTCTTTTATGTTATGACTGAAGAGTGCGGAACTAAGCTTATCTACTGTCCTAGGCAAGGCGTGAAGTAAAAGTGTTTGCTATCATTAGAAAGGAACTTTCTATGCAATTTGAAAGTTCCAAAGTTAATCTTTCTAGCTGTCCTTGCGAGGGAAACCTTTTTCCCTCCGGCCCGATTTCACCCAACCGCTGTCTGTTTGTATGCCAGAAGGCTTTCAATGACAGAGAGAGGGATGGACGGAGAGACGGACTTGGCTATATCGTCATAGATTACCTCGACCAAAAATCTAAATACATTATAGGATCTACGATTAATATTTCAAGGTGTGGCAAACGGAATGACAAAATGAATATACACTCCATCCTAAGGTGGAGGGTATAAAATAAAGTGCGCATACCTCTATATTTGAATTTGGGTTATGAAATCTGGTAAAAATTAGCACCACGACGTTAAGAATGCGAACATTTTTCACATAGATTAGATGAAGATAACATCGGAGCAAAACATTTAGTAAGATTTTTAAGAGGACACAGGCAAAAAATTGTATTCGACTTTAGAAAGTTTTTTGTTTTTTGGTTCAAAGTGGGAATTTGTTAATTATACATACCATATTGGTACCCTTTGTACTTTATTTTTTACTTTATTGATTTTTTACTTATTTTGATTTGTATTCCGAAAATTTATTAATGAAAAAATAAATGTTTTGGGAGAACGCTAAGAATCGTAAATGTATTTCAGTATAATGTATAATGTATTCAGAGCATCGTAGCTTATCAAATATTAGCAGTTAAGAACATATCCCAAAAAAATGCAGCTCCCGAGGACCCCAGAAATTGCTTTTTAATATCAAGGATACAGAATCGCATTTAAGATTACCCCGAGAACCGCATTGTGCTGTTTCTATCGCAAGGACTGACATTAATAAAGGCAGCTGCCAATTAATAATACCATCCGAAATGATCACCGAATTAATCCGAATCCTCAAATCAATTCGAACGGACTCCGATCAAATAATACTAAATGCTGTCATTACTGCGTTAATGTGTACTCTTATTATTGGTCCTGCCATTGACAATTACCATCGGCTTTTGTTGAGAATCCATGCTAATATCATGGAGTGAGCTTTCAATTCGTCTACTGGAATTTAATGGTCTATTTGAAGCGTGGACTTTTTACAAAGTCAAAAAATGATGGAAAAGTATTTATAGACCATGGATTAACAGCATTTTTGACTTTACAAAAAGCCAGTGGTCATTGGGGCTATACAAACGTCTATGCATTCCAAAAATTCATTTCAATGGAATTCACATTGTCCTTAGAAAAAGTACAACACACGATACCTAATTACATTAGAAGAGAACAAATCAAACCACCTTTGCTAATCTGAGGTAAATATTTCTTTATATTTAGATCATGATTTTCAATGAATTTCGACCTCTACATCCTTAAGAATAATATAAAAAATTAAGTAAAATGTTTTTATTTATTAAAATTTATTTTTTTTAACAACTTTATTTCTGGCACACCTTTCGGATGTTACACATCAGCACTAAGCCATGCATAAACTTGGTACCACTTGGTGGAAGAAGACAGCGCCACAACAAAGGCAATGCAATGATTTCACACATTTTCCGAACCATCTGCATTACAAACCTTTGTCCCATCCCGTACGTTTTTTTTTTACATTCTGACAGCATTTAAATTGGCTCCCAATTAAAAATTCATAACATTCGGTCTGCAATCAAATCGGGAACTGGGAGGAGGGGGGTGAAAGGATTCTTATGTCTGATGAAATAAATCCCAACCCTTTTGGAAGGGAGTTTCAAGTCAAAGGAACACAAAACGCAAAACGTTTACATTAAGTCCACCAAAAAGGTAATGTTACTGCTCGCCCGTGCTGCTGCAAGTGATAGCATGAAGGAACTGGAACTGTTTATTTCCACAACAAAAGCAAAAAAAAAAAACAAAGCAAAAGATTCCCCAAAAATAAGGCGGATGGTTTATTATTTAAAATAAACACCTGACTCTGGAATTACTTAGCATATAAATATATACAAACATACATTCGTACGGAGTATGTACATAGAGATATGTTGTCCATACATACATGTGGTTGTGTGTGTGTATACCAGCTTTCCTGTAAATGGCGCCTGTGGGAGTGTGGGCGCTGATGTCAGTGTGCCTAAGTCCAATTGAAATGAAAAACAAATATCAAAACGTACTCCCACTTACTGAACACGTACGAATGGGCGAACTGCGTTAAAATGTACAACAATGAACACAGACACACACGCATACATACATATATGTGTATGGGTCACTGCCCACCACATTTAACCGGGTCATTTCCTTGTTATGTGTGTGTGTTGCAGTTCTAGGCCGTACTTGAAACCACTGAGTTCAGTCTCACCTTAAAGAGCAAAAAAATTGAACGCCTTCAATGACTAATTCCATGAATTTTTTGACCGCAAAAGCCTTGTCAATAGCCGGCCTGAATCGCCGGCAAACTTTACAGATGCTATTAGTTTTGAAGAACTAAATTTTGATTCGATGTTCAATTTGTAAACAAAGGATTTTTGTTTGAATTGTGACATACTATTCCAAAAAATAAACACCAAATGTTGTTTTTTATGACTAAATCAATTTAAGTAAAAGTTTCGTAAAAAATGGCACGATTTTTTTAATTTTTCACTTACTTCTACATAAACGGTTATATTTTTTACACTTACTCGTGGATTTTTTCAGCTATTAAAATAAATGTTGTTTTATGTTATCTGACCTGTAAAGGGTCATTTGGTCTATTAAAAAAAATCATGAGTTTTTAAAAAATCGTTTGCGTCTCAAAGGTCATAACTTCTACATTTATCCATAGATCTATTACATCTTCTTTTAAAAGATAAAACAAAATAATTTTTTTTCTTCAATCTTTTTCAAAAAAATGTGTTTCCGTTCCTAACCGACTGGTTTTAAATGAATTACCTTTAATTGAACATATAAATAGTGACATTTTCCACATGAGAGTGCAAATATTAAAGGTACCTTCGGCGAGAATTGGATTTTTTTTTAATCTCATAAAAAAGTATTTTTTGAGGAAGCAAATAATATAGCGTAAAATCTACAGGAATTGAGATATCATAACAATATTTTGATATTAAGTAGCAAATATCTACTTTTAAATAATTGATAAAAAATTTTAGAAGAATTTTCAAAAAATAACCAAATTCCCAAAAACTAGGAAAAATACAGTCCAAAATGTTTTTTTTACTAAAATGATTGCCATGCCTTTATTTACTAGAGAGATGTAATATTTTCTAAATATAATAAATAATATACTAAACAATATTATTTGAAAGAATTTGGTTTTAATGAAAACATCAATAACTCAGTCAATTACTTTTTTTACTCCTTACTAAGCATCTCTTTTAAATATGCTAATTAATTAAATTAAATAAATAATGTACATTTCCTTCGTTAGGTCAACGTTTCTTCAATTGAGTTTCAACATATAAATGCGGAAAGGTACACAAAACTAGTGTACCCGTGAGTCAAGATTTGGGGCATGTCTAATAAATTTCACAAACACATTCCTTTTATCGGCTAAACCTACACGAACAAATAAGTAAGCTACATTCGGCTAAACCGACTTATATATATCCTCGCTCTCATAAAACATATATACGGAAGTTATAAGGAATTAAATTTTACGCAGGACAGAATAATTAGTGTGGAAGGTACTAAGAGGTTCGTGTAAAAGCATGATAAAATAGTAAGTCATAGTGGATTCCATTCGCTAGTATAAAATTTATGAAGGATTTATATTACCTAGGATAGAGACAATTGTGTGGGAGGTACAAGAAGGGGCTTGGCTAAAGCGTAAATATTTATTTCCGTTTAAAGTGATTATAAAAACATACAAAACATATCAACTTGAAAATGATTATGATTACCCGTATGCATTCAGAGCGAGTTAAATGAGTTAAAATGAACTAAAATTTAGGAAAATTTACTTAACTTCGTATAGCGCTAAAGCAATATTTCCTCATATCAAATTCAAACTTTTTCGTGAAAGTAGTACATGCTTTGAACTTGAGTCTAGTTCAATTTTCCTCAAACCAAGTAAATATTTAATCAAACTTAGGAAAATTCCAGTAAGTTTTTCCTCCACCAAGTTCATTTTTACTAAATCTAAGTAAATCTAAGTAAATTTTCCTAAATCTAAGTAAATGTTTCCTCAAACCAAATAAATTTTTACTAAATCTAAGTAAAATGTTGCTGAAATTTTCCTAAAACTAAGTAAATTTTTAAATTCAAATCATGTTAATATTTACTTAATCGGATGACAATTTTTTTTTTTGATTTTTTCCTCAAAATAAGTAATTTTTTACTTAAACTGAGGAAAATTTTACTTGATACAAGAAAAAAAGTGAACTTAAAATAAGTTCAATTTAACTAAAATAATTCAGACAAATCATTTTGCTTCAGAGTATGCAAATCTAATACAAAAAATAAAAACATGAAATACTTCTCAAAAGTTTCATGAAACCTCTGCCATAAAGAGATGAGCTATTACTTCCTGATTGCTGCGAAGGCAATATAAGCGCCTTCCTAGTGGTTGTTCAGAATAACTAATATTCAAGAATTTTCCAAACACTTTCAAGTGATACAAATTCCTTAATACTTAAATGTATGAAGAACTCGATATAAAATTCAGTAAACACATTAACTTAATTTTAAGAAAAAGCACATCTTTAGTTAAAATTATCTAAATAGATTTTTTTCCATACAAACAATTTCTTAATATTTTTCATGTTTAAAACCGTGGAAAATTTCTTCCACATAAATGTGAATTTACTCAATTGTATGAAATTTTTATTAGATCCAATGAAATGTTTTTAAGTAAAATTACTTCTCTATTTCTAGTAAATAAACTGTTTACTATGGCTTTGAAATAAGGAAACTTTATTCATAAATAGTTAATTTTTTTTCGAGAGTTATTGTGTACATCAGCCAGCCAGACGGGCGGATGGACGGACATAGCTCAAACAATTTAAAAAGTCGTGAAACGGATTTGGTCCAAACATACAATACATTACACTTTTTTTCTGTCCCAAATGATATATGTACCAGTTAGAATGATAGAGTCACACTTTTTCCGTACCGAGATATGCAATGGTTTATGTTTGAGTCAATTGAAAAATATTTTTCCACCGCAGCTACTACTTTATCGAACTTTTATAAAAAATCATCGTTGGTACCACCAAAATACATCGTTGGTACCACTAAGGGAACCACTACATTCATATTAACTGACTTAGACCACTTCCATTCTTCTAAAAATTGAAAAAATTAAACAAAAATATTTAATTTTATTAGCAAAAGTAATATTTCCTTACTAAAAATTAATGACAAATAAAATATTTTATTTAAAAAAATTAAAAAAATATAATAAAAAGATATAAATATTTACTGATTTATTTACTTTTCAAATAATGTCATTTTATATGTTATTAAAATTATCTGAATCATTTAATGTGGAATTTATAAGTAAAAAATGTTTGCATACATCACCACACATTAATGTCAGTGGATATAGTGTGACTTAGACCTCTTTCAAACTAAAACTAAAGACAATTTTTGTGTGCATAAAATGGGCAATGTCATTTTAACGGTGCATTTCTTATAAATGTCAAAAATAAAGGAGAGAAAAATTGACATAACTTTTTTGGATTTTTGACTTAGATCACTATCTTTCAAATTGGCACATATACCCTCCTACTATGTAGAAAGAGAAGAGTATATTTTGGAAAATACCTCCGGTTAAAATTTAGTGACAATTTAATTAAATGTTGCAAGTTTTACTTGTTTTTAAAATTAAAATAACAAATGTGCATTTCTAAATACTACGTTTAAATATAGCTGGTATTCGGGGGAAATTGAAAAATACCTCCATTTAAAAGTATTCCCTCAAGTCTAAAGATATTGAATTGTTTGTGGCGTCAATGTTGACACGATTTTTATTAACGTCTTTCTTATTTTCACAACAACAAATCCAAATTATGTTGCAAACACTCCAGTTCAACTCAATTTATCCAAGTCGGCGAAAGGCCGTTGACATCTCATCTCTCGTGTAATGTCCCATACGTTTGAATATTTGCAGAGACTCCTGTCAACTTCATTCATTAGATTTCTTTGTGTGTATGTATGTATAGTATTCATGTATGTATGTATGGCTATGCGAGTGCGAGTATATGTGTTAATATGGAATTATGAAAGAACTGCACAAAAACAGTACGGAAGTGTGCAACTACGACAACCAACTACACATTTTAACATTTATATTACGGCACATATGTATGTGCGTGAGCCTGTGTGTGAAAAAATGTGAAAAAGCCCTGTAGAACAATGACAGCACAGCGCACACCGCAACACACACACATACACATGCATACATACCAACAGACACATTTCAAAACTTTAGAAGCTCTACACACAAAATACACGTTGACAAATCAAACCATAAAGAAACATCCTTAACGGGTTATTAAAGTTGTACAAGAATATCTTGTCTTTTACTCTTTCTACTCGCACATCCATACATGGGCACATGTACATGTGTGTGTGTGTGAGATGCACTAACTTTAATGATGTCCTAACATGACGGAAACGCTCTCTTTCTCATTTTCTCTTTGTCTCTCCTTCACTATATTCTTCACTAATGAGAGGCAGATTGAGAGTGAACCAGAGTGTACAACACACTGTGGATGGGTGGTTGTGGAGTTGCTGATAAGAATGGCCCGCACAGCTTCGGTGTTGATGGTTGTGCTTTTTCTGGTGGTGTCAACTTCTCTGTTGTGTACCACTTTTTCTTTTGGCGTGGCGTGTGATATATTTTTCCTTTAAATTTTCTACAGGAATTTCCACACACACACACCAAAGGTATGCCGCCTCACCAAAAACACGCGTTCATATGTCACGGGACTTGGATGAGCACAGGGTGGTGAGGGGTGACCACGAAAAGGAGAACAAAAAAAAAACAAAAAATAATGCTTATCAATTTTAACACACCATTTTCATTCTGTACAATTAAATGCAAGTACATATACCATGTATATACATGCATACATACATACATATATGTATACGAGTATGTCTGTATATAAGGATATAATATTCATTTATTAATATTTACTGGATATTCCAACCCCATTTGAATAATTTAAAGTGCTTTTGGAATGACAGGATAATGAGGTTGTACTGTAGACTTCCATTGAACATAATCCGCATATCAACAGTCAACCATTGGAGAGGATCTACCTGATGCCAAGGGTCACAATGCCAAATTCCCCCAAATTGTTTTCATACGCCAGCCACGGTTGTTTTGATTTAGTTCGGGGATTGCTAGTCACAGCGGGCAACCTGAAACGTTTTCACTCGTCTAGCCCGGCAAGTTCATCAGAGCCTTGACAACATTGACATAATATACACAGCAGGCGCACTTGATTGATTGTCCTTCACGTGCATCAGGTCTGACTTGAAAGAAACTAAAATGAAGTCGAATCATCACAGGGGCCTCGATATCAGATATGATAGACAATATCTCCAATTTTTGAAATCGTCGGATACAATAGAATCACTATAAGTAATATATTGAAGTCACTCGAATTAGTTATAAAATAGACTCTGAAACATTCGAAACTTCGAAACATATGTTTGTCAAAGTTGTTTGTGTGTACTTCGTACGGAGCAGCAATACGTGCTGAAATAAAATATTAAAATCTATTTGTGTTGTATTTTTTATAAATTGACTACTCTAGACTCCGTCTAGGGGAGACCAACAGTGTCATTATCCTGATGGAAACCTGTTCAATTGTCAATAAGTGTTTGTTCCATCGATAAAAATCAATAAATGGTATTAACTGAAAAGTTTTTCACTTTTCGGGTTTCATCACCCAAATATCTAAGTGTAAATATCTGAAGAACAGTGTACTTTAATTAGGTTTACCCGTAGCATGTCCAACTTGTAAAAATTTTAACTAGCACGGTGTTGTTATTGACATTTTTCTTTTTAAAAATCGCATTTTTAAACCCATCAGGTTAGCATGGAGTATATACTAGATTTTTCATTTTGTTGTCAACAACTTGAAATATTCATCGGAGAGTATTCTACAGGTTGGCGCAGAATGAGCGATATGATTTGAATTCTTTATAACTTGATTAATTATTATTCTTTTTTTTAGTATTTTGTGAAAGAATTAATTATGAATCATTACACGACCGAATAACGTACAAAAATAATTGAATTTTATTTTTCAAACCAAGGAACATATTCGGCGAACGCATTATTTCGCGCACAAACGGTTTTAACTGGCCTCCACGTTCACCAGATTCAACAGCTCCTGACAGTTTTCTTTGGGGATATTTGAAAGAAAGAGTGTACTTTAACAAACCATAAACCATACTCCACCTCAAAATTACATGATATCATTTTACAAAGCTAAAGCTAAAGCAACAATATACTCAAGGTGTGGCAAATGGAATGCCAAAACGAATATACTTTCCATTCTAAGTGGGAGGGTATCAGAAGCATTGAAAATTCGAGGGTATTACATCGACTTTATCGATTTTCTCATTTTCAATGATATTCTTTGATGTTCTTGACATTTTGGGTCTATTGCTTTCTTATTTATAGCCTAGCCGTTCGCTATGTTGAATATAAATCTATTACGTTTGGAAAATAAGGAACGAGTGGAAATCCGCTTTACCGGGCCTCGGTTGAATTCGCTGTAAAGTTACGTGCATTTTTGTGGCATATTAACAAATCCGTGTTTTGACATTCCACTTCCGTTCGTGTGTCCCATACTGTGGCATTCGTAAAGTTGTTCCAGAGTCGTTTAGTTCGTTCTAACGGGTACATGCGTACCTAACTAACTGGCAGCCATTATTTGGTTACATCCGGTATAAATTTTGTTTTATTTGTTAGCCAAATTGTTACGACAAATGAATGTGCCTTTGTGTGTGTGTGTATGTGTGCTTTTACGCCTTTCATACACACACGCACACATACATATTTGTAAACGCATATGTGTCTGTGTGTCTTTGTGTTTTTGTGTATTGCAATTGTAATTGTGTTTATGTTGACATCTCTGAAAACGTTTATCTGTCTTCGTGCAACATAAAATTTGTATATTTGTATTTTCTACACAACAGCAGCAACAACAACAACACTACCACTGTTTAAAAAAGAACAAGAAAGCGAACAACATTTCCCATAAAAACCACCGCACAACTCAGTCGTTTATACTCATACATTATCTTTCGCCCTACCACAAACACACGCACACACACACAGCTCACTCATCCCATCTTTATCCCGCTCAAACAACATCACCTACAGCAATACAGTTCGACGCCCCCGCTTGCCTGGCAGTTAATTCATTTTCTCTCCTGTTTCCCTTCTTTGATACCGTTGTTGTTGTTGTTGCTGTTACTGTTGTTTTTGGAGGGAATGAATGACAAGTACCATTTCAGTTTTAATTAGGTTTATGTTCGGCTTAAATATCTACACGAGAGTACTCACACTCGCACACACACACATGTAAATTAATGCTGTGCCGCTAACATACTCACTCTCATACAGGCTGGCAGCCAGACAGATAGACAGTCAGTCAGACAAACATGTACTTGTTTCATTTGTTTATTTATTTATATGAACACACAAGTACACACATGCCTTCACATGTATGTGTAGGTATGTTCTGCTTGAATACGGGTGCTGGGCTTTTCTTATTGCTGTTGTTTTATCGAGAGAGAGAAAGCATGGTGCAGAGAGAGCGAGAGAGAAACAACTAATTGTCATTTTGAAGACAAAAAAGAACTCTTTTTTTGGTGGTGCTCGTCGCATCGCGAACAATAAAATATTTAGATTTTATTGGATTAGTTTCAATTCCATTTCCTCGCTTTGTCTCTTTGGCTGCAAGTAGTGGTGCGGCTTTGATAACAAATGTTTTGAATTTGTTGGCATAAACGCATATGTACATACATACATACGTACATGTGTATGTGTTTTAGGGTTATTCGCGAGATGATGTGGTAAAACTTCGTACAGCTGCATACATGGTTACATTTGTTAGAAATTTGATGAATTTTATTTGAGCGGGGATTGGTAAATTCAGTCAATATTCATCAAATCTCTACTGATTGCAAATAAAGCATGTACGACGCACAGTGGGGTAATGTACGAATCTTGCAGATATTAAAAGATCAATTTTTTGCATAATATTGCAGGATTGTGTACATAGTGAAAAAAGGACTCTTGAGGATGATTTTGCATTTCCATCGGATATAAATGAAATAATTTTTTAAAACAAATCAGATTGATTGCGTTGATTTTAGGACGATTTTATTTACCGACCAGGGGGCTGGCTATTCACGGCATTCGAAAGCGAGAAATCCTTCATCTAAGCGTATGAATAATATTTCTCGCAATAAATATGACTCATACGCAACTAGTAACGAATGGGCCGAACGAATTAATAAATACGTTCCATAGGCAAAAACCAGAAAAATTACTTCGAATTTAATTTGTATACCCTTTGCCACCAGGATGGTATATAACACCTTGAAACGATCCGTCTATTGACAGCACACTAGCCTCTGAACGAAAGGAGTTAGGACGCCCAAAATTTTCCATAAATGCGTCTTATAGTCGTAGAACGGTTGGGATTGAAACTGGGCGAAATCGGCTCAAAGGGAAACATTTTTCCCTCACAAGGACTAAAAATACCCATAATAACCCCTAATATTTTACAGTATTTAAGCATATTTTTTCAGTATGACTGCTTTTACTTACTACATATTGGGTAAGCGTATTCCCCCTATAACAAAAACGTGCGATTTTTATTCGTAGGGGGTGAAATGGGGCAAAAAGGGATAAAAATGGTACATATCAAACAATAACCAATAATTGAGTAGATACATAATATAAATGTATTTTGTCCAAATTCGTACTTTTAAGGGGTAAAATGGGAATAGAGGGATAAAAATGGTACCAAGCAAACGGCTGAATCTAGAATAATAAAATTCGGTGTATACATTCCTCTGATTGCGTGGACACGTAAAATAAACGGATTTTTCGAAATTCGTACTTTTTGGAGTTAAAATGGAAAATGGGGATAAAAATAGTACCAACCAAATGACTGCAGCTAGAGTCATGAAATTCGCGGTATACATTCCTCTGAGTGCGCAGACACGAAAAATAAAGGGGTTTTTCCAAATTCGTACTTTCAAGAGATATAATGGGTACAGAGGGATAAAAATAGTACCAACTAAACGGCTACAGCTCCAATTGCGTAGACACGTAAAATAAAGAGATTTTAGAAAGTCGTACTTTTAAGTTTTTACTTATTTTTTGATGTAGCACTAGTACAACGCAAAATTTTTTATAGAAATATTTGTTTGGGCTCCAGAGAGTAACATAAATTGATTTTGTATTTTGTTTCGTAAGTAGTTGAAGGAAAATATAACTCAAAAATGCATTTTAAAACAAAATTGAATATTCTTATACTTTCGGATGAGCTGGGAACCGGTACGAATTTTTTAAAAATATTAATTTTTATGTATATAAATTTTAAAATTAATTTTGGAAAACTTCGCAATTTCTCATGGTCATAAAATTTGGTGATTTTTTCATAATAATTTAGTTTGAACTTTAATCTTTTAGAAAAAAATCATAATTTTCTCCGATTCTTTTTACAACTCTTACAACCTTTTTCCAAGAAATATAAGTTTTGGAAAACCTACAAAAAATCAATCTAAACATCGAATAATACGTCTAATGAGTTATTCTAAGATAAGAACAAAAAATTATATTTAAAGTGCATCTAAGGGTCTACTAATTCAGAAAAAATGCTTGATCTAGGAAGGAACTATTTTTCAGAACATCATTAAACAATCCAATCTTCATTTCTGGGGGGTGACCGCAGCAATATATTTTCGTAACCCATCCTAATATATATGCAGGTTTTTCGTTTAGAAACTTTATATTAAAATTTTTATTTACTTTTCAAATAATTTCATTTAGTAGGTTATTTAAATTATCTGAATCACTTAAATTGGACATTAATAAAAAATACAAATAAAAAATGTTTGTTGACATCACCACACATCAATGTCTGTGTATATAGCGTGACTTAGACGACTTTTTTGTTGGTGTGTAAAAAACGAGAAATATCATTGTAACGGTACATTTTTCATAAATGTCAAAAAGAAACGTCTTTAAATTAGAGACTATTTTTGGAACGTACTATCTGGTACATATGATATTTTCATAAAAATTACAATTTATTTTGACGACTTCCTAATAAAATATAACTTTTAATACTGTAACTGAAGTTACAGAATAAAAAAATAAAAATACATATATTGATTTTCAATCACTGTTTCCTGTGGAATGTATTGTCCTCTTTCTATCGCAATAGGTGTGTTTATACTTAAAGATTTGTCGTACAAAAAATATAAAAATAACTATTTACTTAACTGACATAGTCTGAACTTTTCTATAAATCGGTGTCCTATTGATTGCTTTTCACGAAAATTCTATTGAGTTTTTTTAAATATTTGTCGTATATACCAATGTTTGTATAACCATTTGAATAAAATAATTAAACCATGGAAGTTCAATAAATAGTGAATTACTTACACTTTTGATATCGTTCATTTTCGTAAATTGTCTTCCGAATTCCCAGAGATCCACACCAAACTTTAAGGCCCAATTTCGGACTCTGTAAGAAAAACAAATAAAAATATATTTCACAATACAAATGCATGGATAATGTGTTAAACAACTACATAACTTTAATGTATAATACTATGTAATACTGAAAAAGCGCCTGCCAGCACCACATCCAATATCGATTGCATCCAATTGTGACCAACTTTTAATATTTTAATTAAGGAAGAAAAACCAAAAAAGAAAAAAAACAAACTACAAACTCACAAACATTTTATTAGTGTTCTTCTTCATAGCAAATTGTTCAATTTGACTCCACAAACAACGCGCAGGGGAATAACCTTTCCATTTGGGAGCGAAAGCGCGAGATTTATAGCCTCGCGGCACAATTAAAGCCGAACACGTCAAACGGCAACTAATCTAAATTTACTACTTTGACAATTCATCAGTGCAAAAATACAAGCAAAACAAACAAACAAACCAACCAAAATACACACATTTGCAAAGGTACATAGATACATACACACATACATTTGTACGATGTATATTAGAGTGAACCAACATTTTATGGGGAAATTTCCAAAGTGGATTTTTTAGAAATCGTTTAGATTATGAAACAAAGTTTTGACGTCAACTACTACTGTCATGGAAAGACAAAGGACTTGTTCAGTGTGAATGTGAAGGATTTTATATCTACTTGATTGGCAAATTATAATGGTTGATGTAGGCGATGGGATAGGAACCTTATCGAAATCCTGACTTATCTTGGATAACCCTCATCTCAATTGGATGCGTACATCCGGGCTTAACTAAAATGCAATTTGAATAGAATTTTAAAAGTTTGAGTGTGTGTGTCGATCGCTTGCAACATATCTGCGGTATCCTCGATTGCAATAAAAATACGAGGTTCAACGGTATGTAGAAGGTCTAGAATTAGAATTCTGACAATAACCCTTAAATCACAAAGGCCGTCTAAAGAAGGTCTTCAATAAATGCATTTCTAGTCAATCGTACATTGATGGCAGTGGTTAAAGGCTTAACGTCTGAACTAGTGGTGACTTCATGAACAAGCACAAGAACGATCAGCGACTAATTTAAAATTTCAGAATAATAATAAAATATACCGAAGTTAATTGTTACTTCACACACTTCACTTGTTCCATCCGAAAACTGAATTTGTTCCAAGTTTAAATTTTATTTTAAATTTAATCTATATACATTAGGCTGGGTCGCTGTCCATACAAACTGAAAAACGCTTTCCAGTCACCCCGTTTTTCTCGTGTAATTTTTTTGTATTGCATTTTTGTCAATTTCTATTTTTCTTGAAATAATAGACCCTTCAAAGCACTTTAAATGAAAATTTTGATTCTTGTCTAAGAGTAACTTATTGGTCGAATTATTGGACGTTTATGGTAATTTTTTGTGGATTTTCACAGTGACTACTGAAAACTTTTTCATATTTGGTGGTTCTATTTTATAAAAAATAAATAGTTGCAGCTAATACCGAAGCTAATATCGAATGATGCCTAAATGATGATGATCGAATGAAAATTGACGCCGCAGCGCTTATTTTTGTAAAAAGAGAAATTTTCGCTCCGGAAAACCATCTTCAGTTAATTATTAAATTATTTCACAAAAATTGAGAAAATTGTCATCATTCTAAAGGTATTGATTCCTTCTTTATATTTTTCATAACATCTTACAAAATGTTTCTAAGAAATGTGAGTTTTCACCGTGTCACCTTGAAAAATCATAAAAACAATATAAACGTCCAATAATACGACCAATGAGTTATTCTAAGACAAGATTAAAAATGTTTATTTAAATTGCTTCTATTAATTCAGAAAAAAATGGACAAAAATGCAACATAAAAAATTACATGATTTTTAGAGGCGTTTTCTGAGCTCACAGATGTCTTGATCCAGGCACGAAATATTTTGCAATGGTACCAATTTAAGTAATGCAGCTATAGTCGAGAAATTTGGTGTGTAAATTCAGATGACAACGTAAAAGCGTAATCTAAATGGATTTTGTAATTTGTACTTATAAGGGGTCAAAAAGGCATACAAATGGTAGCAACTAAAATAGTGTAGCTAGAATCGTGAAATTCGACGTGTACATTCCTCCGACCATGCACAGTGGTCAAAATCCATCGACCAAAATGCAATAACTTTTGTTCTAGTAGAAATTTTTGAGTTCTGTTAGAAACCAAAATGATAATGCTAAATCAAGTGTTATTAGGGTGTTTTGGGCATCGTATCGGCAAATAAACCGATTGTTATAAAATTTAGCATGAGCATAAAGGAAATTTACTTTTTTTGCTCCCTTCCAAGGGTGCAATTTCGTGCAGGCAAAAGTTACCCTACAAAAACGGGGAACCCTTTAACCTTTCCAAATCTATATATAAAAGAGTAGCGTTACTGACTGACTGACTTATCATTGACCAGCCCCCAGACCAAACGGCTGAAGCCAGGGTCATGAAATTTTCAGGGTAGTTCCCAAATATGACGTAGACGTCGACTAAGAAATTCGTACTTTTAGGGGATAAAATGACCCAAAAAGGGATAAACATCGAACATTCATCCTGACTAAACGGCAGTAGCTATAAACATGAAATACGGTGAGTTCCTCGCACTGACCATGCAGAAGAGCTACAAATAGGGATTTTTCGAAATTTGTACTTTTAAGGGGTGAGCGGGACAAAAAGGGATAAAATGGTACCAACTAAAGTTACAGCTAGAAACATGAAATTTGGTATGTAAATTCTTCTGACCGTATAGAAACAAAGTAAAATTGGATTTTTCGAAATTTGTACTTTTAAGGGGCGAGCGGGATAAAAATGTTACCAACTAACGTATTACAGCTAGAATCGTGAAATTTCGCATGTAAATTCCTCTGACCATATATAAACGAAGTAAAATTGGATTTTTCGAAATCTGTACTTTTTAAGGGGCGAGCTGGACAAAAAGGGATAAAAATTGTACCAACTAAATTATTACAGCTATAATCGTGAAATTTGGTATGTAAATTCCTCTCACCATGTAGAAGCGCAGTATAATTCCAATTTAAGCATTGCAGCTATAGTCGGGAAATTTGGAGTGTTAATTGTGTGTAAAGCGCAATATAAATGGATTTTTTCGAAATTTTCTTATAGGGGCTGAGCAACAAGGGATAAAAGTTGTACCGACTAAAGTATTGGAGCTATAGTCGTGAAATGTGGTGTGTAAGTTCCTCTGACAACGTAGAAGCGCAAAGCTAATTCGAATTTAAATTAAAATCGATTTTTTCCAATTTTGTACTTATAAACAATGAGCGGGATAAAAATAGTACCAACTAAAATATTTCAGCTATAGTCGTGCAATTTTGTGTTTAAATTTTTCTGACAACGTAGACTTGCAACATAAATGGATTTCTCCAAATTTGTACTTTTAAGTAGCGAGGGGGACAAAAAGGGATAAAACTGGTACCAATTTTAATATTACAGCTAGAATCGTGAAATTTAGTGTGTAAATTCCTCTGACCATATAGCAGCGCAGTAGTTTGATATTTCGAAATTTGTACTTCTAAGGTGTGCGCGGGATGAAAAGGGATAAAAATTATGTACAATCCTTTAAAGGGGAATGAATGTGTTACCAAATAAAGTACATATTTTTAGGGGAAGCAAAAACACATGTTACCTATAGTGATTTTTCAAAATGTGTACTTTTTGGGAAAGAGGTGCAAAAAGTTATAAACTGGCTGGCTGAATCTAGAAACATGAGATGGTTGTAATTTTTTGTTCAAGACTTAGTAGAAAATTATACATACGAAGTAGTTCAGCTAGACAAGCACATTCCTTTGACTGTGTGTGAGTGCTAGCTAATAGTAGGTTTCCAAATTACTATTTTAGATTTATCTATATCCACCAAAAGAAAATTAAATAAATGCTATCCAAAAACAGAGACGGATAAAATTAACGAATAACTTGTTTTTTCCCGTGCGAAGCAGCGGGTACTGCTAGTTTGAATATGTTTCGTTAAAGGCTGTTTAAGGAAAAAAGTTATGTTGGTTCAAAGTCAAAAAAAAAATATAGTTTTGGCGTCATAATAAAGCAAACAAACCACAATTTCTAATAAAAAAAATTGAGTGCAAAATCTCTTAAAATGTGTGAGAAACAGTTCGACAAAGTCGAGAAAAGAAATTACGTTTTTTCAGTTTTCAAAATCTGAAAAACGTGAAAATTTGTAATACAAAAAAAAAATTTTCTTCGCATTCTGAAAAATACGTAAAAATATGTTAAAAAAACATAAAAACAAAAAAAATAAATGTTTTAATTTTCTTTAGAATTGAAAAATACGAAAATTAGTCAACTTTGTGCCGATCTCTGAAATATAGTCGAATGCCCGATTTTTAATGTTAATATGTATTTCGAAATAATCCATGGGTCCTTGTCTAATTTTGGTTTTTTACATAACTCAAAAATGTCTACTTGAACAAAAGTTATTGAATTTTGGCCGATGGATTTTGATTCTAAACCAAGAGTTAGGGTATAATTATTATCCAACTACATAATTGTATAATTAGAAAATGTGATATTTTGACAAAGATTTTATTTAAATATTTCAATTAAGTGTTCATTTTGGAATCGTCAACGGAATTCGAGAATCAACTCTAGCAACTCCTTTGCCTCCACCCACTCTATTGTACAGACGAACTTGCACTGCAAATTGTCAGTGCAACTGCAGTTGGGGCGGCAGTCTGTCTGTCTACGACGAATGCGGTGCGAGCAGCAGGTACTCGTTCGTACTCACAGTCGATGGGTACTCACTCGCATTAGTAAATTGTTTGTATCAAATTCACCGTATGTCTTTCTGTGTCTGTGTATGCGTGCGAGTGTGTGTGTGTGTTGTGTTTTTATATTTATATGAGGCGGTAAATCTCATAAAGTTTGTCAAGAGACAAATCCACTCACTCAAAAAGTCTTCCATTCATACTCTCACACCCAAACACACAATCACCCACACCCTCGCACACAAGTGCCATGTGCTAAAGAGGTGATGCCGACTGAGAAGGGGATACAGGAGTGCGGTTCAGGAGCCTACGTTGGCTTTTCATTTCATTTCGAAATCGTAGTGTTTGTGTTGTTGTTGTTGACGTGCACGTCGTTGCGCGCCACACAAAGTGAAACGCTGCTACAAAATGGGCCACTTTCTCTGGAGGTGTATAGGAGGAGTACATTTAATTTGTAGCATTAGCTTTAGAAATGCTGCCTCTAATTTGGGTGAATATGTGGAGCAGTCTCTTTATTTGTCACAGTGTGTGGGTGCTGAGGGCGAAGGTGGGAAGGTGGGAAGAGGATGGAAAAGGCTGCCTGAGGTGTGTGCAGAAAATGGAAGAGGATGGTTGCTGTTGAGTTTAATTTTGTGCTTTGATTGTTGTCTTTACTGCCGCTCATGTGGAAAATTTGTAATACTGACACGGGTCATTTTAATTTTATGTCGTTTGAGAATAGACCAACCAATGGACCAACGGACCGACAGACAGGCATTTCACCTTTGCTTGATTTTTGCCAACAGCACGAAAGGACAACACAAACAGCAAATGTGAAAAGTCCTCCTGCCTACCTCCTGCCTCGGCCACCTCATCATTGGAAATGACAAAGTAAATAAATTTCGATGAAATGGCAAAACTTAAGCAGAATGTGATGACTTCGGCATGGGGTGCAAGAGGTGGCGCCAGTGTGGACTTCCTCTTTGCACACATTCAGGTTTGTGTGTGTCCTGCCACACACGCATTAAGATCAATCAGATGGTGATCTCTGGGACAGGTGTAATAACCTTTATTAACACATTCTGTTTCACAGTCCCATTGGGAGTAGATTGAGTGGGCTTTGTGATGGTTGGCCACTGGTCATGCTTCAAGTATGTATGATACATATACATACCAACAAACAAACATTCGCATTATACCGTTGAGCGACGTGTTGGTCAAATGTTGACATCTGCACTATGGGCTCTATTAAAAACTACAAAAAAGTAACAGCCACTACCGAATTAAATTCAAATAGAAAGAAGGACAAATCAATCGAGAGAAAAGCGAAAACTCAGCAAAATGTATGATGCAAATGGGAGAAGGAGACCCGAAAGATAATAAGTCGTCCAAAGTTCCGAAAGACTAAAACATCTAAAATAAAATATTATGTTATTTATACATGTAAATATCTGTACATTAGTCATTCGACCTGGTAGCAAGGGTGGTATAAATATGGAGACCATACATCACGAGGGATTATTCCGCTTTTAGATGTCCAGTCTCAGTCGTATTTTTAACAACAAGTCCCGCTATTTCCGCTTTTCGTTGTAGATGGATTTTTGTGGATGCATTTTGTTGCATTATTCACGATACCGCTTTTTCCTACAGAATCGATAACAGTGATATTCGACCATATAGAGATGGAGAAAATCTTTAAATCCGGCCGACTGATGGCAATGTACGAAACTTTTACCTTGCTTAGCCGGCTTTAAACAGAAGATAAAACTTTCAGCCAGGCAGAATGCCGGTTTTGTAGTACTTTTCTAATCTGAATTATTCAGTAATCCAATGCACTATATACTCTACAATCCCAATTGATGACAATTAGTAGTCCGACTTGTCAATTTTTAAATCAATTTTTTGTTGCTGGCACGCACAATCCTTAAAAATTAGAAGAAGAAAATCGGAAACAAATATTTGGTTTTATTATACCCTCCACCTCCAGGATGGGGGTATACTAACTTTGTCATTCCGTTTGTAACACATTGAAATATCGACCTGAGACCCTATAAAGTATATATTCTTGATCGTCCAAATTTTGCATAAATACGTCTTATAGTCGTAGATCGGTTGGGATTGAAAATGGGCGAAATCGGCCCAAAGGGAAAAAATTTTCCCTCACAAGGACAGAAAAAACCTATAATAACCCCAAATATTTTACAGTATTTAAGCATAGTTTTTCAATATGTCTGTTTGTACTTACTTGATATTGACTATGCGCATTCCCCCTATGACAAAAACGTACACCATAAAACGATTTTTATTCGCAGGGGGTGAAAGGGGGCAAAAAGGGAATAAAATGGTACATATCAAACGACAACAGCTAGAAACACGATATTGAGTAAGTACAAAATATGAAATTATTTTTCCAAATTCGTACTTTTAAGGGATAAAATGGGAATAGAGGGATAAAAATTCGTACTTTTAAGGGATAAAGTGGGAATAGAGGGATAAAAATGGTACCAACCAAACGGCTGCTCCTAGAATAATGACTTTCGATGAAAAAATTCCTCTGATTGCGTAGACACGTAAAACAGAAGGATCTTTCGAGATTCGTACTTTGTGGGGTTCAAATGGAAAAAAGGGGATAAAAAGAGTACCAACCAAATGTTCGCAGCTTGAATCATGAAATTCGGTGTATATATTCCTCTGATTGCGTAGACACGTAAAATAAACGGATTTTTCGAAATTCGTACTTTTTGGGGTTAAAATAGAAAAGGCGATAAAAGTTTATTAGCCAAACGACCGCAGCTAGAATCATGAAATTCGGAGTATACATTCCCCTGACTGCGTAGACACGAAAAATAAAAGTTTTTTTTTGAATTCGTACTTTCAAGGGATACAATGGGTATAGAGGGGGAAAAATAGTACCAACTGAACGGCTATAGCTATAATGATGAAATTCGGTACTTCCATCTAATTGCGTGGACACGTAATATAAAGAGATTTTAGAAAGTCGTACTCTTAAGGGGGTAAAATGACCGCAGCTATGGAATTCGGTGTATACATTCCTCTGACTGCATAGACACGCAAAACAAACAAAAAATTCCAAAACCGTACTATTTACTTTTACGGCAAAAATTTGAAGTTAGGTTATTTTGCAATTGAGATACTGGACTTTCAAAATTTGTACTTTTGGAATTAAATAAAATAGAATGGAAATACAACCAACTGTAGCTCTCACTATCTACCAACATTTATGGTATTTAAGCTTTTTAGAAAATATAAATATGTATGTGAATATTTATTTTTTGAATCGACTTGAAGTATTATTTCGATATATATAGTGTATACGCAGTGGTAGCCTTGCCTTATATGCGTGGTTTTAAGTAATAAAAATATTATATTTATTTATGAAATTATTTTTTCAATATTTGTATTTGTTTTGGTTTGGTTTGGTTATATTATAAAAATTGATAATTTCGTGTAATAGTACTGCACTTCTACGAAGATCGACAGCTTCTGTGGAATGCAATTCGTGGTGGAGGGTATAGAAAGTTAGGCCGAACTTATGTATGGATAGATTTAGAAGTTATGGCCCTCTTTGTAGACTATTTTAAATAAAACTAAAACCCCCTTTACAAATTAGAATATAGCTTATTTTTATTTTAAATAGCTTGCATCTTAACGAAGAAAACAAGGCCTTTTTGAAGAAAATCTATGGAGAATGTAGAAGTAGAAGTTATGGCCTTTCTTGTAGATGCATATGTCCTCTTCACATATGACTAAATCAATTTAAGGAAAAATCTCGTATAAAATGACAAGCAATTTTTTTACGACTATTCCTAAATCACTGTTTTTATGTGAAAGTGATCATAATTAATTACCTTTAAAGGAACGGAATCGAGCCCTGTATGCCAAGAAGGCGTAAGTGCCAAAAACAAAATTATTCAAGTGAAGGTTTTTACTGTTTATCTTTAGTTTATGAGTCTGTATTATTGTGAATTTAGTTAAGTTTGTTTGTTGTTTTGTCCAAGATATGCAATAATAATATACTATTCACATGCGACGCAAGTAGTTCTATCGCGAATTAATAATTTGATAGAAAAGGACGTTTTTAAGTTAGCTAGAACTTGCGAAAGGACTACTTGTTAAACGAACTTCTTACATAGCTCACGTTTTAAAATTTATCAGTATACTCTGGCAAATCATAATGAGAACTTGATAACCGGGAAATATTTAAAAAGTTGACGCCCAATGCTCAAAAGAAATTACTAAATATTACAAATGCATGTTTTCGTCTAAGATATGTTCAGAAATTATAGTAATACATAAACCTGGAAAACCTGAAAGTCAATTAAAATCATGCAGACCTATATCACTTCTCTCTATACTCTCAAAGATATTTGAAGAAATTCTGCTTAAGAGACTTCAGCCAATAATAGAAAGAAGTCGACTCATTCCTAGTCACCAATTTGGATTCAGAAGTCAGCATTCCACAATTCAACAAGTTCACAGGATCGCCGATGTCGCCGGAAAACCATTTGAAAACAACGAAGTATATTCAGCTGTTTTTCTTGATATTGGTCAGGCGTTCGATAAAGTTTGCCACCAAGGCTTGCTATACAAGCTATATAACGATCTCCCTAAACAATACTATGAAATTCTATATTCATACCTAAACTACCGCAATTTTCGTGTAAAGCTTGATAATGACTATTCTAGCCTAAAACCAATAAACGCAGGTGTTCCCCAAGGCCCTATATTATATCTGCTATATACGAGAGATATTCCGATTTGTACCAATGCAACAATTGCCACCTTTGCAGATGACACGGCCATCCTTACTACTGCAAAAACAGAAACAGAAGCTACTAGCCATCTTCAACAAACATTAAACGCAATAATTAACTGGATCAACAAATGGAGAATGAAAATAAATGAAAACAAATGTGGATGGAACATTACATTTACTAATAAGCGTACATCACATTCACCACTGCTGATAAATGAAACACAGATACCATATTCTAACAATGCGAAATACATGGAATTAATCCTTGATCCTAAACTCAAATGGAAAGAATATGTCAAGAAAAATAAATAAAGAAATTAAGCTAAAATTCAGTCAGATTTACTGGTTACTAGTGGACGACAGTTGGGTATCTATTAAAAACAAATTGCTTCTTTATAACCAAATATGGACTTATGAGAAGTGGAAAAATTACAAAAGACGCAAGATATGATTTTACGCACCATTTTGAATGGTCCGTGGTACATTAGAAATAGTGATTTGCACAGAGATCTAAGAGTGAACACAATCGTGGGCGAAATATATATCAACGCTAGGAAACATGCCAATAAATTACAGGAACATGTGAATCAAGATTTGAGAGATATCGTCCGCAATTATGATGCCACAAGAAGACTGCTGAGAACTATTCCAATCGACTTAGCAAACTAATTAAATACACATATTTTATATAAGAGTGTAATTAATGTATTATATCGCAACAAATTTTATTGCTAATGTTAAATTATTAGTGTTAAACATAAATTTATTACTAACAGAGTTACAAGCCGATCCATTATTATCGGCGGCGCCGGCGCTACTCAAAATGTGTCGGCGGCGGCGGCTTTCGGCTGATTTGTCGGCTCGTTCTGTGATTCGATAACCCCTATTTATTTGACAATTTTGGGAAAATGGAAGGAACAATTTGTATTGTTCTAATAATTACAGTTTTTTAATACAGTTTCTTTTATTTTTGACAAGTAGTTCAATATACGTTAATATTAGCCCATGTTCCCATAATTTAATATTATTTTCCCATACAATTATTTTTGGGATTGGGAATCCATTCCCAAAATTTATAATATGGATGAATTTAATAAATATATTTGCAATTGCAGCTTTTCATGTGAGGCATATTTGACCAGACATCTTGAATATCATAATCCTTCCAAAGAATGGTAAAGCTCTACCTACTTTGACACCCTAAGAAGCGCAATAGAGTTGTTTATTGTGTTTTATAGGAACATATGGCCATGCATACTGGAATTGACTTATATAAATGCGACTTCAAATCAAACTAGTCTATAGACGTCATCATATAGTGGAATACCAAATTCAAAGAAAGATCCATATATTTCTCAGTGTAAGGTTGTCTGAGTCGACAGTTATATTTTCTTTTGTAATTTTAAGTGGGTTGTCTATTTTGGTAGTAGGATTTGACTGAGTTAGAACTCCGTCAAGTCTCGGCGGAGTGATTGAAGTCGATATAAGTCCATGAAATCGGCGGCGTGGTTGAAGTCGATGTGAGCTGATGAAATTGACGGCGGCGCTGCTCGTACAGAAACATGTGGAGCGGCGGCTTGTCGGCTTAAAATCGGTCGGCTTGTATTTATGATTACTAATGTAAAAATATAGTCCGTGGGTTTTTATGGCGGTATGATAATTAATAATCAACTTGATGTCGTTAATATAATTTTAATTTTAAAGAAGGTATAGTAATGCGCCACGTCATAGTACTACTACGAATTTGACCAGAACAGGGTTACAGAAAAGACAGATAGAAGTGTAAGTTCTCCTTTCATTCATAAATTTAATTACTTTTCTGTTTTCCGCCAGCTTCAAACAAAGAAAGCCAATCATACAAACTTTCATTGTAGTATATCCATACTTTCATAAATAAAATAATGTTACGTTTTTCCTATGGAGCGTATATAAATCATTTTGAAGATCACAACTAGCACAGCGACGAATTTGTCTTGTTTGACCAAAAAATATCTCATTAAGGGGTTTTTACACATTAATATTATTTGTACAAGTAGATTTTCAGAAGATATAAAAATATACAGTCATAGGAATGTACATTAGGGCGTACCTCAAAAAAAAGTTCGCCGTACACCTTCGAATATGAAGTATTATTGAAAGGTAGTTTCAAAAAAAATTTTTTTATTTTTTTATGCCGAACGTAGGGGTCGCGCTTTTACATTTTTCTATATAACTTCTGCATTTATAAACGGATTTTAAAGTGTTTTTGTCTCGACGAGGCCGATTTTTTTGTCTTTGAAGTCATTGAGCTCAAGCACCCCCTTCTGGTACTTACCCATCATATCTCAGTTGCTACTACCCTAATGTACCACTCTAATATCAGAAAATTAAAGCTCGCATAAAATCATGAATCATGCTCGAGCTCAATGACTTCAAAGACAAAAAAATCGGCCACGTCGAGACAAAAACATCGATGTATCACACTTTAAAATCCGTTTATAAATGCAGAAGTTATATAGAAAAATGTAAAAGCGCGACCCCTACGTTCGGCATAAAAAAATAAAAAATTTTTTTTTGAAACTACCTTTCAATAATACTTCATATTCGAAGGTGTACGGCGAACTTTTTTTTGAGGTACGCCCTAATGTACATTCCTATGACTGTATATTTTTATATCTTCTGAAAATCTACTTGTACAAATAATATTAATGTGTAAAAACCCCTTAATGAGATATTTTTATATGTAAAAGCGCGACCCCTACGTTCGGCATAAAAAAATAAAAAAAATTTTTTTGAAACTACCTTTCAATAATACTTCATATTCGAAGGTGTACGGCGAACTTTTTTTTTTTACTTGTAACCTGGTACGCTCTAATGTACATACCGAAATTCGGTTTTCTAGCTACAGCCAGTCGGTACCAATTTTATCCCTTTTTCCACATATTTCCCCCTTAAAAGTACTAATTTTGAAAACTACTTTATTTTACGCGTACACACTGTTAGAGAGATGGACACACCGAATTTCATAATTCTAGCTGCTGTCGTTTTGTTGGTACCATTTGTATACCTCTATTCCCATTTTACCTCTTAAAAGTACGAATTTGAAAAAAATTCTTTTATATTAAGTATCTACTCAATTAGGGGAATGTACACACCGAATTTCCTGTTTCTAGCTTTGTCGGTTGATAGGTACCATTTTTATCCCTTTTTGCCCCCATTCCACCTATTCCATTCCTACAAATAAGAATCGCTTTATGGTACAAATACGTTTATAAGACACATTTATGGAAAATTTGGACCTCCTGGCTCCTTTCTTTTAGATGGTAGCGTGCTTTCAATAGACGGACGGACAGACATGGCTACATCGTCTTAATGACGATCAAGTATATAAAGAGTGATTTTTTTGAGGTTAGGATTTTCATGCATTAGTATTTGACAGATCACGTGGGATTTCAGACATGGTGTCAAAGAGAAAGATGCTCAGTATGCTTTGACATTTCATCATGAATCGTCTTACAAACGAACAACGCTTGCAAATTATTGAATTTTATTATCAAAATGCGTGCTCTGTTAAGAAAGTTCATTGCGCGCTTCCATTTTATGGTCAGTTTAATCGACCCACTGAAGCGGCTATTCGGGCTATTGTGACTAAATTTCGCACCAAATTTACATTGTTGGACATTAAACCACCAACACGCTTACGTAGAGTGCGAACTGAAGAAAATATCGCAGCTGTATCGGCCAGTGTTAATGATGACCACCAATTTTCGATTCGTCGCCGTTCGCACCAATTGGGTCTCTGTTACTCAAAAACGTGGAAATGCCAAAATTGGACTAAGCGGATGGACCACCTAAGACGCAGCCGCGGTCAACATTTAAATGAAATTATCTTCAAAAAGTAAATGTCATGGACCAATCTAACGTTTCAAATAAAGAACCGATGAGATTTTGCAAATTTTATGCGTTTTTTTAAAAAAAAAGCTCTTAAAAAATCACCCTTTATATACTTTACTAGCTGAACCCCGCCCGCTTCGCCAGGCAAAAAACAAATGGTAAAATTAAAATCAGGTTTCATATTGATCTTATCATATTGATATTATCGTGGTCAGTAATATATACATTCCAATTTTAGTCTTCTAGCCAAAAAACACTTTTACCACGCCCCCACCACCCACGAAACGAAAATTCAAAAGCCGGCATCATATTTATCTTTCTCGAGGCCATTAATATATACGTTCCAATTTTCAGCCTTATAGCTTAAAAAACACTGTTGCCACGCCCACTAAACGAATATCCAAATTTCGGCATCATATTTATCATTCTCGTGGTCACTAATATATATGTACCAAATTTCAGTCTTCTAGCTCTCAAAAACATTATTGCCACGCCCCCTCCGCCCACAGAGTAAATTTTTAAAAGTGCTATATGCTATATAGTTCCTTCCAGACCTGTACCTATCTGTACTGAAAATGTCAACAACATCGGTTCAGCCGTTTACACGTGATTGCGCAACAAACAAACAGACAGACTTACACTAAGGTTTTATAATATTAATAGGGATAGGGTCTCAGGTCGATATTATAAGGTGTTTAAAAAAGGGTATAAAAATCATAAAAAGGGCCTTCTTTGGAAGTTTTGTTTTTGGAACTATATAATTCACTAGCGGTTTTACCCGGCGTACTACTAATTGATAGTTTTAAAATATAGTTTGGAGATTTGTCCTATCATGACCTAGTACAGCCAGAAACCATTCTCTGTCCACTGGTTAGCTACAGTAAAATTTTCAGGCGAATCGGTCCACCGGTTTGGCGTCTTATTCGGAACATACAGACACTCATTGAATTATACATAGATTGGCAACAATCTTTTGTTCGAATTCTATAAGCAATCTAACTGTATAAAAAATCGAGCTAATAACACTGTCCAACAGCATTTTTGGAACAGAATAGCGACCCTATAATTCTGAAAGGGTATGTTGAGTAGATCATTTTTGTAGAACAAACTTATGGTCCAGCACGTCTGAGTTTTTTTTTACAGTGGGTCAAAGTTTTCATTTTTTGGTCGAAGTGAGCATTATACTATATGAAAAAAAATGCTTTAAGTTAATGTCTGAGAGAATTCTTATGGTCAGAGTTGTATTGTGGAATTGTATGAGGATTATTTTTGTGGAAGATCTTAACCCTCTAACTGGTCTCTTTATGGGTCAATTTGACCCTTTTTTCGAGAAAATCAAAAAATATCCTTTAAAAAAGGACATTTAAGGATTAAAATATTCTACGAAAATGTTTGCCGAAAAATTTCAGTGGGGGTCACCAAAGACACCATTGTTGTAAATAAAGCTCTTTACGATTAATTGGCAAAATTACACGCCAACTTATACAAAACAGGTAAAAACGGCGTCAAGTTCGACCGACCCGAACACTGAGTTCTCACGTCTAGTCAGCTGTGACTTACAAATCGGGTGTGATATTTATTAAAATTAATAATAAAAAATAAAAGAAAAAAATCAAGCATAATTGAGCTACTAAGCAGTACATATCTGGTGTGATTTTTACTAAAATTAATATAAAAAAGCTTAAATACACAAGGAAATGCTTTCAACCGCATTCAAACAATTTTCCCCAGATTGTCTGCAGCAAAATTAAAAGAAGGTAAAATACGGTTTTAAGAAATAATTTATTTCATTTAATGTAATTTACCTTTTCTAGGAATGCTCGTTGGACCCGATATAAGAAAATTATTACAAGATGAAATTATTACAGATGACCATACATCTGTCGGATATTCTAAAGACAGCATTTGACTTTATGCAGCTGGTTATATCAGAATTCCTTGGAAACTCAAAAGCACAAAACTATGCAGAAAATATTGAAAGCATGCTAATCGGTTTTAACAATATTGGCGTTAAGATGTCACTAAAGCTGCATTTTCTGTACTCTCATCTCAATTTTTTTAAAGAAAACCTTGGAGCGGTTTCAGATGAACACGGTGAAAGGTTTCATCAGGATATAAAGGTATTGGAAGAAAGATTCAAAGGGAAATCCCAAAGTGTAATGCTTGCTGAATACGTATGGGGCTTGTACAGAAACCTTGACCCATCGGAACATTCACGTCAATCTAAATACAGGAAAGCATATTAAGTTTAATCTTTAATCCATTGTCATACTACTGCTATTTCCCAATTCCCTTTTACTCGAAAATTTGAAGCAAAAAAATAAATATGTACATACTATAATAAACCACTATTAAAACAAAATTATAATTTTTTTATAGAAGTTGGCGTGTAATTTTGCCAATTAATCGTAAAGAGCTTTATTTACAACAATGGTGTCTTTGGTGACCCCCACTGAAATTTTTCGGCAAACATTTTCGTAGAATATTTTAATCCTTAAATGTCCTTTTTTAAAGGATATTTTTTAATTTTCTCGAAAAAAGGGTCAAATTGACCCATAAAGAGACCAGTTAGAGGGTTAAGATCTTCCACAAAAATAATCCTCATACAATTCCACAATACAACTCTGACCATAAGAATTCTCTCAGACATTAACTTAAAGCATTTTTTTCAAATAGTATAATGCTCCCTTCGACCAAAAAATGAAAACTTTGACCCACTGTAAAAAAAACTCAGACGTGCTGGACCATAAGTTTGTTCTACAAAAATGATCTACTCAACATACCCTTTCAGAATTATGGGGTCGCTATTCTGTTCCATTCAAAAAGTCTTAATTTGTTGGACAGTGTAATTATAGCAAATCAATTTCGTCGCTTGGTCAATTTGAATTTGAAGAAAATCGCTTCAGATAGCCCCCATACGAATTTCACTACCGATTTGACCCTTTTCACTCTAGATACCACATATTACAACAGATTTTTTTTAAATTGGCAAAACATCTTATATTTCAACTAGAAACACCTGTGGTAAAAATGTGTTAGATCGGATCAGATTTATATATAGCTCCCATACAAATTTCGTTCCCAATTTGACTTTTTCCGCTCTTGAGACCACATATTTCACTTGATTTGCTTCAAATTACCTTGCATTACCTTATAATTCTACTAGAAACATCTGTGTTGAAAATGGATTAAATCGGTTCAGATCAGAGCTGTTAAGTAATGATTAGTAATCGTAATCATTAGTAATTAGATTACTTTTTTTTAAGTACAAGTAACTGACGATTACATTCAGTTTTATACGATTAGTAATTGATTACGATTACAAGTAATCAAAAAATAATCAGGATTTCTTGCGATTACTGAAAAATAATCAAAAGTAATCAAAAATGAGTTCGACTACTTTAAAAGATTACTTTTGATTACTTTTGACTATTTTAGATTACTTTTGATTCTCGCGAAATCGGTATGAGAGTCATAGTACTCTGTTTGTCAAAACTTTTGACTTTTCAATATATGTCAGTTTTGATTTTTTCTGTTCTCGTTCTTTTGCCAGCTAAAACCGAAAGGTAACGGTAATCGCAAGTAATCCTGATTATTTTTTGATTATTTGTAATCGTAATCAATTAGTAATCAGAAATTGTTGTTGTTATATAATCATTACGATTCTTTTTAAAAAGTAATGTAATTGATTACTAATCGTAATCGAAATTTAACAGCTCTGGTTCAGATTTAGATATAGCCCCCATACAAATTTCGCTCCCGATTTGACTTTTTCCGCTCTAGAAACCACAATTGCAACAGATTGTCTTCAGATTTGGCAAAACATCTTATATTTAAACTAGGAACACATCTGGTGAAAATATGTCAGATCGGTTCAGATTTATATATAGCTCGCACTAGAATTTCGCTCCCGATTTGACTTTTTCTGCTCTAGAAGCCACATATTTTAACAGATCCTCATCAAATTAGGCGAAATATCTTATATTTGTTTTATAAATCGCAAATGGGTCAGATCGGTTCAGATTTATATATAGCTCGCACACAAATTTCACTCCCGATTTCTCTTTTTCCACTCTATAAACCACATACTTTAACAGATCTTCTTCAAATCTTTCAAAATATCTCATATTTCAACCGGAAACACCCATTGTGAAAATGGGTTTTACATATAGCTCCCATACAAATTTCGCCCCAAAAATTTCCCATACAAATTTCGGATAGACTTTTTCCGCACCAGAAAGCTGGAATTTTCACAAAATGAGCTTAACACGTTATATTTGAACTGGATGAACTTATTGTGAAAGTTAGTCACTATATTCCATGTTTGGGTATAGCACCGATATAAATATTTTAGATTTGACAAAGTGGACAAGGTAATATTAGCCTATGATTAGGAAACATACAAAAATTCTTCCCGTTTTCACTTTTTTACCGAGTTGAATTGTATTCGGATAGAATTTGGAGTGTATCATATAGTCGGCCCCGCCCGACTTTAGCCTTTTCTTACTTATTTATGTTGAATTTTTGCCCAAGATCCTTGAAAATACTTTGAATATAAATGTTTTCCCTTGTCTTAGAATAACTTATTGGACGTTTGTAGTAGTTTGTCGTAGTGATAACTGTGATTGGTTAAATTATTAAATTGTACCTTGGAACTCAGTTTGAAACACTGATGCTAAATGCCTACCGCAAATGCATCTTATTAGGCTGCAGCAGGAAATGTGTCGTGAACAGGACATTCTGGTCCTGTTTTATTTGGTATAAAATCGTAGAAAGACTACGAATAACCAGGTATCGATCGCATTGCACTTTTCATCGCATGTCCTTTCGTTGCTTTCCTGTTGGTCGTTGATGAAATGAGATCTGAGAATGAGGGTGTTTGGGCGGCATTAAATATTAGCATTGCTGGTGCCCAAGATGCCGGTGGTGGATGATGATGACGACGACGATGCCGATGATAATGTGTTTGCCATTTTTAGTTTTAGTTCTTCCTTTTGGCGGGGGCGCAGTGTGATACATATAAAAGAATACATTTGTATGTATTTTACGGATTGACCTCAATAACTTTGTATTTCTATACAAAGAACACTTGCCCCCGTCCAATTTCGGTAGGATGTTTTGTTCGGTTTCGTTTGCCGCACCGTCCTTTCTCGGCGCGGCAATGCTGTGCCATGCATCCTTGCTGCTGCTGTTCAGTAATTCAACCAACAAACAAACATTGTTTGTCATTTAAGCCAAATATGCCCATAGAATTGGTAAACAGAGAATTTGTTGGAGCCGAGGCAACGTCTCGCATGCATCGCCTAATAACTGAGTCTGTGGGCATACACTTCGCCGAGTGTTTGTCAAGGAAAAATTGCAGGATTTTTTTAATTTCTTTTCGTTTCGCAGGAGACGATAAAAAGGAGCGAAGACGTGACAAACTTGTGGACATACTTATAAACAGTTGCAGTTTCTTGACCGCTACCCAACAGCAGCAGCAACACCAACACTTCGCAAGGGCCGTTCTACAGCAGAGTTGTTAAGCTTTGGTTGTTTGCCATCGTACCAAGAGGAAAGGAAACATCCTTGCAAGGTCTAGCTACAAAGTAAGAAAAAAGTGGGAGCACAAGTTCTTAACATACCAATATGGTGGCAGTTCGGTTACGGCTCCTTCTCCGCCTACTCTTCGCTGCGGCAGCATCTTCCCAGCGAAGAGGAGGTTGAAAGCGTTAAACGTATGCCAAGATTTGGGTCAGTTTCATCAACGACAACATCAGCCATAAACTGAAAAGTAGAATTACAGTGGGAAAAAAGCACCACAACACACACACACGCACACACTCATCTGAAGTCTCATCTTGCCGCACAGAGTTTGGCAAAGTTTAATTGGATTTTCTTCTGCACGAGCCACAGCGAACGATTTTCGCCTTTTTGGTTGTCATACGACCGGGTGAGCGGTGGCGTATGACAAAATGAAAGATTTCACAAATTAACAAAATTAACTTTTTCGAGGGCAAGAAATTCGCCAAAGAATGGATACATGGATGCCGGAGAAGAACGATGGAGATTGTAAAGGGTGATTTTTTAAGAGCTTGATAACTTTTTTAAAAAAAAAACGCATAAAATTTGCAAAATCTCATCGGTTCTTTATTTGAAACGTTAGATTGGTCCATGACATTTACTTTTTGAAGATAATTTCATTTAAATGTTGACCGCGGCTGCGTCTTAGGTGGTCCATCCGCTTAGTCCAATTTTGGCATTTCCACGTTTTTGAGTAGCAGAGACCCAATTGGTGCGAACGGCGACGAATCGAAAATTGGTGGTCATCATTAACACTGGCCGATACAGCTGCGATATTTTCTTCAGTTCGCACTCTACGTAAGCGTGTTGGTGGTTTAATGTCCAACAATGTAAATTTGGTGCGAAATTTAGTCACAATAGCCCGAATAGCCGCTTCAGTGGGTCGATTAAACTGACCATAAAATGGAAGCGCGCAATGAACTTTCTTAACAGAGCACGCATTTTGATAATAAAATTCAATAATTTGCAAGCGTTGTTCGTTTGTAAGACGATTCATGATGAAATGTCAAAGCATACTGAGCATCTTTCTCTTTGACACCATGTCTGAAATCCCACGTGATCTGTCAAATACTAATGCATGAAAATCCTAACCTCAAAAAAATCACTCTTTATTTAACTGTAGCAAGAAACCAGATAACATCATTAGGCCGGGTCGCGGTCAACACATTTCAACAAATATTTTCCAGTTACCCCATGAAGTTTGGATTGTTTTACGATGACTTCCAAAATATTCCGTTCAAAGATAAAACCATCTGTGAGATTGACGCTTCTAAAAACACCCCTAAAAATCATGTTTTCTCGTGTTTTTATACACTCCACGAGAGTATTATGTCTTTGTGCATTTGTTTGTAACACCCAAAAGGAAGGAAGATAGGCCCATTGTTAATTATACCGATCGACTTAGAATCACTTTCTGAGTCGGTTTAGCAATGTCCGTCTGTCCATCTATTGTTGTAATCACGATACAGGTCGCAATTGTAGCCAGAACTAAATAAAACTTTGCACAACGAAGTTTTTCGGGACAAGGACGAACGCTATTTAATTTGAAGAAAATCGGTTCAGATTTAGATATAGCCCCATACGAATTTCACTCCCGATTTGACTCTTTTCACTCTAGATACCACATATTTTAACAGATTTTCTTCAAAATTGGCAAAACATCTTATATTTGAGCTAGAAACACCTGTGGTAAAAATGTGTTAGACCGGTTCAGATTTATATAGCTCCCATACAAATTTCATTCCCCCATAAACCGCGTATTTTCAGAGAATTTCTTAAAATTGAGCATAAGACGTTATACTTCAACTGGAAGAACTTATTGTGAAAGTTAGTCACTTCATTCCATGTTTGGATATAGCCCGAAACAAATATTATTCTCGATTTGACAAATTGGACCAGGTCATATTAACCTGTGATTAGGAAACATAAAAATATTTTTCCCGTTTTCACTTCTGTACTGAATTGAATTGTATTCCGATAGAAAGTGGAGTGTATCATATAGTCGGCCCCGCCCTTACTTATTTATGTTGCATTTTGGTCCAAAATATTTTCTGAATTAATAGGCTCTTGAATGTATTTCAAATACAAATATCTACTCTAGCCTTAGAAAAGTGGAAACTGAAAAGTTACTCGTATTTTGAAAAAATAATAGCATAAATAATAAACATCCGAAGGAAATAGACTCCACAGAGCTCATATTTGTACAAATAGTTGGGAAATTGTGGTTCTTTAAAAAATCTATTTTTAAACAAGTATGTAAGCTTCAGTCGGCTAAACCGACTTATGTATATATACCTTACTCTCAGAGAACATATATACGGAAGTTATGAGGAATTAAATTTAACGTAGGGCAGGATAATTTGTGTGGAAGGTACTAGGAAATTCGACAAGTGAGTTGTGCTTCTCGTTCGTTTGTGAGAGACCGGGTTTGATGTTGAAAAGTTGCTGCGAAGCCACTTGAAGAGACTTTAGATATGTTCGAAATCATGATCGTGGTAGTCTGCAGCCAAGTAATAAATGTCACCATGCCATTTGTAAATAAAGTTGCATTCTATTAAATATAGATGCAAAACAATATCCCAGTTCAAATCTAATATTATATTTATATATAAATATTATATTTTATAAATTATGTTTTTAAAATTTGTTTTGCTTTGGATATATTAAAAATATATTTTCCTGTAATATTACTGCACTTCTACGAAAATGGACAGCCTCTGTGGAATGCACTTCGTGGTGTATGGTATAAAAAGTTCCGCCCGGAAAAACTTAACGCCGTTTATACTTGTTTTGTTTATGTTTTTTACCCACGTTTTCTTGTAGCTCAGTTAATCTAAAGTTAGGGCTAACCGAGAGTTATAGATGCCAGTTTGTGTGAACATTGAAATCTATTACTTAACAAAAAAATGTTTTATTTCGAATATGTGACACATTTCTACAGTCATTCGCTTCCCTTCTGAGATATGCAATGGTTTATGTTAGAGTCAATTGAAAAATAATTTTCCACAATTTGTTTTCTTAGAATATCCTACTACTAAAGGGTGATTTTTTAAGAGCTTGATAACTTTTTTTTTTAAAAAAACGCATAAAATTTGCAAAATCTCATCGGTTCTTTATTTGAAACGTTAGATTGGTCCATGACATTTACTTTTTGAAGATAATTTCATTTAAATGTTGACCGCGGCTGCGTCTTAGGTGGTCCATCCGCTTAGTCCAATTTTGGCATTTCCACGTTTTTGAGTAACAGAGACCCAATTGGTGCGAACGGCGACGAATCGAAAATTGGTGGTCATCATTAACACTGGCCGATACAGCTGCGATATTTTCTTCAGTTCGCACTCTACGTAAGCGTGTTGGTGGTTTAATGTCCAACAATGTAAATTTGGTGCGAAATTTAGTCATAATAGCCCGAATAGCCGCTTCAGTGGGTCGATTAAACTGACCATAAAATGGAAGCGCGCAATGAACTTTCTTAACAGAGCACGCATTTTGATAATAAAATTCAATAATTTGCAAGCGTTGTTCGTTTGTAAGACGATTCATGATGAAATGTCAAAGCATACTGAGCATCTTTCTCTTTGACACCATGTCTGAAATCCCACGTGATCTGTCAAATACTAATGCATGAAAATCCTAACCTCAAAAAAATCACTCTTTATATGAAACTTATATAAAAAATGACAACGACAACAAATTTTAATTTTGTTCGAAAAAGTAATATTTCCTTACCAAAAATTAAAGAAAAGCAAAATATTTTATTAAAAAAAATAAAAAATATATAAATATTTTCAGGTTGTTCGTCTAGAAATTATTGTTCTTGTTCGTATTGAAATTATTATTTACTTTTCAAATAATTTCATTTTATATGTTATTCAAATCATGTGAATCACCTAAAGTGGACTTTATAAATAAAACATCAATGTCAGTGGATATAGAGTGACTTAGACCACTTTCAAAGACAATTTCGGTGTACGTAAAATGAGAAATGTCATTTTAACGGTATTTTTTTAAATGTCAAAAACAAATGTTCCTTAATTAAAAACCGACCCTTTTCTGGAAATCGGTTTGTTCGAAAATTGGCAATTTCAAAAAACCGGTTTTCGGTTTTTTAATTCTTACAAAAACCGGTTTTTGGCTAGTATACACGATAACTCGCGAAAGGAGTTAAGGAATCGATTCAAACTTCGCATATAGTAATATTTTTTCCAAACTTAGTTTAAGTTCGAAGATGGACGAAATTGGCACGCCCCTTCTGGCACCTCCCACACAAATAGCCCATATTCCAATGTTAAATTAAAACCTATATAACATCCACACGGATATTCGGAATCAGCTATATTTTAGTATTTGATAATGTTTTTATAATCACTTTTAGTGTACTAAATATCACGGGTTTTGACAGGTCCTTCCATACAAATCACGCAAAACTATGTAAAATTAAAGCTGTTATAACTTCTATACTGATGATCGGAGTACTGTGGAATTTGATATTTAGCAATGCTTTTTTAGTAGTTACATTAGCATGGAATATGGGCGATATTGCCACACCCCTTCTGGTAGCTCCCAATCAAAACCGATATAACATCCTTACGGGTAGTCAAAATCATTTACAATTTGATATTTAAAAATGTTTTTATTGTCACTTTAAACCTAAAAAATATTTACGCTTTAACCACGCCCCTCTCACACAATTGTCTCCATCCTAGGTAATATTAAATCCTTCATAACTTCTATACTTGTGCATGGAATCCACTATGACTTGATATTTGATCATGTTTTTACAATTGTTTTATAAATGTGGATCATGTGACCTACTAGCACCTTCCACACAAATTATCCTGCCCTACATAAAATTTTATTCCTATAACTTCCGTATATATGTTCTCTGAGAGTGAGGGTATATATAAGTCCGTTTAGCCGACTGAAGTTTACTTACTTGTTTCATTTGATTTTACATGCGCTCGTTTAATAAAATACTACCTCGTAAGCTTACATTATTGAATATCAACTATAAGTTGAAAATTATTGAAGAATTCCAAAAAGGAGTCCTTCTTTTCTTCAAAAATAACTTCAAAAAGGCTTCGAGGGTCAATGATCACGTATACTTCAAAAGAGTAACTTGATATATGATGCTTCATTTAAGGTAAATTGAAATAATAAAAAAACTACTTCCCAGAAGTGAGAGATCGTTTGGTCTTACAGATTTCTACATAACTGGGTATCTCTCAAAACGTCGCTAGCTTTACCTCTTTAAGTGCGACAACAGAAAAATTACCTGGATAAATGAAAAACTGGGTTAGTGGGAAACCTCTATAAGTGAGAATAAACGGCAAGTCCCTTGAGCTCAATGTGTTGCCTGAATCTATTCACTCCACCCATGTTCTTTCACTCAATCCAGTCGCCTTAATTTATTTTCACAGCCAGTAAAAAATCTTCACTATTTCCATATTTCATTGTGCAAGGATCCTAATAGTTGTAAGTACAATATATCCAACAAATTCATATGTTTTTGCATTTCAAAAACCGGTTAACCGTCATGGAAACACAGGCAAATAGAATATACACAAGTAGGGATATTAGTGTTCAGGGACCGACAACAAATTTCAGAAGGATGAAGGATGTTATATTCAATAAAACCGGTCATTAATTAAAAATTCTACTGAATTCCCTTGGCCCACTCCGAGAATTCTTTTGGAGGAAGCAATAGCTGAAAGTGTTAAAATGATTTTATGTTAGGGTATAAAATCGGATAGAAAGAATTCAAGGTCATTTTGGCTCAACCTTTTTCATATTTTCCATTGGATTCTTAATGAATCGTGTTACGATGACATTTTAAAGAAGATTTCTTTATGATACCCAATTGATACCAATCTGAAATTTCACTTTATCTTATTTAATTCTATTAATCGACTCTGCCCCAAAACAGGGTTAATTTTCACACAGACCTCGTTACTAAGTGACATGAATTCTCATAATAACTACACACGATGACATTACTGTCCTGCACGACAGTAATTCATTGCGTTTTCTTTTGTTCCTTTTCTTCTTCTTCTTCTTCTTCTTCTTGGTGTTCTCATTTCGGCTTTAATGTAAAAGTTAAAAGTTAATGTTCAATTCTTAAATACCAGCACACTACTCACTCACTCACTCACACGCACGCACACAAATCGAAGTTACTCTCCAACAATTATCTGAGACTCCCAGTATAATTGTGTGGCACAACAACTAAAAATAAAGAAAAAGAGAACAACAAAATATGCCAAAACATGTAAAAGTACAGCAAAAAAAAAAAAAAAAAAAAAAACGAAATAAAAAACACGAAACAAGAACAGAACAGGCCAGAACAAAACATCCAGAATGAAAATTGCAAAATCCTATTATGAATCCATTAGATACGCTTGCACGCACAAAGTACATAAATACAGCAATGACACAAACACTCATATAATTACAAAACTAAATGAGCAGCCAGCACACACACACACTCGTAGTACAGGGCCTCCTCTGCGAGAGTGAGTGAATGGGAGCACCGCCACAACACCGCACGTAGGAAAGCACACAGAAAGAGCGTGTCTGAGAGAGGGAGAGCGAGTGCAAGGCACGAAGAAAACCCGCAGGACAGAGAGTTAAAAACAAGACCGACCGACCAGCCAACCAACTTCAGCATTACATGCAAACCAGATAAATTTTACACTTTACTGTGAACTGGCTAAGGCCACCACACCAGTCGTAAGCTGTAATGGCAGTAGTAGTGCCACACACACTCACGTGCACACATACACTTACTGGATTAAAATTAATTGGTTTTGTTGTCACGATCTATGCCGGCATCCTTAAAAGCCCCCTCAACAAATTTATGCTGATCTCAGTTTGCGAATCTGAACTGATTCGCAAAAAGTAGCATTCGGATATTTCCAGGCTTACGGACGTGAAGGTCGTGCAACTTGAGTTGTAAAAATATAGAAATTATAATTACTTTGTATACCCTCCACCACCAGGTTGGGGGTATACTAACTTTGTCATTCCGTTTGTAACGCCATGAAATATCGACCTGAGACCCTATAAAGTATATATAATCTTGATCGTGATAAAATTCTAAGACTATATCTAGCCATGTCCGTCCGGCCGTCTGTTAAAAGCACGCTAGCATCTAAACGAAAGGAGCTAGGACGTCCAAATTTTCCATAAATGCGTCTTATAGTAGGCCCAAAGGGAAAAATTTTTCCTCACAAGGACTAAAAATACCCATAATAACCCCTAATATTTGAGAGAATTTAAGCATATTTTTTCAATATGTCTGCTTGTACTTACATGATATTGACTACGCGCATTCCCCCTATAACAAAAACGTACACCATAAAGTGATTTTTATTCGTAGGGGGTGAAATGGGACAAAAAGGGATAAAAATGGTACATATTAAACGACAAAAGCTAGAAACACGAAATTCGGTGTGAACATTCCTCTAATTGACTATATACATAATATAAAAATATTTTTTCGAAATTCGTACTTTTAAGAGGTAAAATGGGAATAAAGGGATAAAAATGGTACCAACTTAACGGCTGCACCTAGAATAATGAAATTCGGTGTATACATTCGTCTGATTGCGTAGACACGTAAAACAAACGGATTTTTCGAAAAACGTACTTTTCGGGGTTAAAATGGAAAAAGGAGATAAAAATAGTACCAATCAAATGACCGCAGCTGGAGTTATGAAATTCGGAGAATACATTCCTCTGACTGCGCCGACAAGAAAAATAAAAGGTTTTTTTCCAAATTCGTACTTCGAAGGGATACAATGGGTACAGAGGGATAAAAATAGTACCAGCTAAACGACTACAGATGAAACTAGAATGATGAAATTCGGTGTGTAGATCCCTCTAATTGCGTAGACAAGTAAAATAAAGAGATTTTATAAAGTCATACTCTTAAGGGGGTAAAATAGGAAAGGGGGGATAAAAATGTTACCAACCAGCTAGAATCATGGAATTTGGTGTACTTCTTTTCCAAATTCGTTCTTTTTACTTTTACGGCAAAAATTGAATAAATCATGAAGTTAGGTTATTTTGCACTATGCACGTGAGATAATGAGCACTCACTATCTACCAATATTATGGTATTTAGGCTTTTTGAAAATATAAATATAAGAATATTTATTTTTTGAATTGACTTCAAGTCGAGGTTTGAAGGCGTGGTTTGAAATAATAAAAATATTATATCTATTTATAAAATTATTTTTTTTAATATTTCTATTTGTTTTGGTTTGGCTATATTAAAAAAATTTATATTTTCCTGTAATACTATTGTACTTCTACGAAAATCGAAAGCCTCTTCGGAATGCAATACATGGTGGAGGTTATATAAAGTTTAACGCCTTTTTTACTTGTTCTTCCTATAAATAATAATCAATTACCGCTATATCAAAACATAATTCCAAAGATATGTCCGAAAAAATCAGAAAATCTACGAAATCGCATTCTAAATAAAGACCGATGTAAACCATTTTCATTGTAGATTTTACTACGTGAACTAAAAAGTGTTGTGCTACATTGGATATATTTGATATCTTGAAACGAAAAAGTCAACTTTCGAAGGATATATGTATGGAGACAAACATGACATGGTGTTTTGGAAAATATTATTAGAATCAATGATAGTATGTGGGCTTTAGAGCGGAGAAAGCCAAATCGACGAACTGCTGCACTTTTATTACAAAGAAGACGTACATATTACTAAATCTACTCCGAAAGTGATTCAAACGACGTGTATTTCTCCAATTTGGATGTTACAAACAAATGCAAAACTTTATAATAACCTGATGGATGATATAAACATCTATCAGAATTTCCATTTGCTTTTTTATATACATTTTTTTAATTGTGGTCGTTCAGTTGTTTGGTATTAAACAGGTGTCATAATACGGGGGCAGAGGGTTGTAATGGGTTAATCATCTTGGCAGGTGGTAAAATTAATGAGCTACGTCTTAAAAAAAACAAGTAAAAAGGCGTTAAGTTCTAGCTACAGCCAAATTTAATCCCACGTGAATTGCACGAATCACGTGATTTATGCGTGATCGTGAGCCAAAGTCATTTTACTCACGTGAGCGTGCATGAACGTGAGAAACGAAAAAAAGTTCGTGCGTGAATCACGTTCTTTTTGCGCGAGTCTCACAAATTTATTATTATTTTTATTTTCATTTTATTTCGTGTTTACAACATATTTTCAAACAGTTTTTTGGATATTTTGAATTAGGTAGTAACTTTAATACCTGCGCGCGAACGAAGTCAAATTAAATACTTTTCGTGGAATGGAAACTTTGAGAACATTAATAATTTTTTAAATGTGTATATATTATTCAAACACAGTAAATTTACTAATTTCTTACTTCCTTCAAGAAAGAGACTAAACTGGTCTGATTTTTTTCTAGAATTTAAGTAAAGTTTGAATCGAATTTAATATAACGTTATAAATTTGATTTTTTTTATAAAACAAAGCGCTTCACTGCACCTATAATTTAAGCAAACATTCCCTTCGTCAACGCAATGCACTGCATTTATATGGGATAACCCTAGGGTTTGGGGTCCGGGAATTCCCGAATCGTTTTTCCCGGGAATAAAATTTAAATTTCCCGGGAATACGGGAAATATTAAAAAATATTTTATTGATTATTTTGATCACTAATTTAGCTTTATTATACAATTGCGGAAATGTAGATTTATTCCAAATTCATATAATTACATTATTGGCAATAATAATGAGCATTTGTTTATATTACATTTCTAGAAATAAAACTTTTTAAATTTGCTATGTCGTTATTCGTTATTATTTCATTAATATTAATTAATTAAATGTAACTTTTACAGTTTAGAATATTTTCCCCCCCGTATCCGTAAAATATTTTCCTCTCTAGGCAAATGCATCATGTAAATTAAAGACTTCATAACATTGAGTCTAACGTAGGTGTCAGTCATTTGTGCCAATGATTTAAATTTCCAATATTATGACTCCTTCTATTCTGACGATTTGTCTAGAGTAAACTATTTGTAAAATGAAAAATAAATTCTAAAATATTTTGACAAAAAACATTAGTTTTTAATTTGTAATGTGTGAGGTTTTTAACCCAATTATGCCAAATGTTAATTTAATCTATAATATTTCTTTTCAATTATTTTCGTTATAACCACTACAATAATAACAAATATTTATTTCTAGATTATTATTATTATTTTGTTTTGTTCTTTTCGATCACTTGTGTCATATAGGTTACTAATCACGAATTGCATTCACATTGTAAAGTACGAAAACCTTGAAATAGTAGCGATGTTTTCTTTAAGCCGGGAAAACAAGCTGCGATAACAAAAGCTTTAATAAAAATTATTTTTTTTTTCATTGTCGCCAACTACAATATAAATATTTGTATCAAACAAACAATATTTTGTGTTGACTTGTTTGGACTTGTCCTCGATAACTATGATCTTGACTTACACTGGATAATTATCGAGGCTCCAAGTCCAAATTTTATTCCATAACATTATTTTTTCAAAATTTCTTTTCAGACACACTTTGATATTTCTGTTGCAGACAATTTAAAAAAAAAAATATTATGAGTAAAATTTTAACGTGAAAGGTGATCGTTAATGGACTAAAAAAGCACAACAGTTACTAAATGTTGATATTTGAAACCATATTGGACGTGCCTAAAATAAATTGTTTTTTTTTTTCGGGAATTCCCGGGATTCCCGGGAATGAAACTTTTCATTCCCTTTTTCCCGGGAAATGAAAAAAGTCCGGGAAACGCCAAACCCTAGATATCCCCTTAAAAAAAGCATATAAGTGATTTCGTTATATATGCTTTGTTTTCTATTTTGATTTTCTATCATAGTGCCCGATTTTTGTTAACTATGTTTGCGTTAATTTTGTATACTACTTTAAAATGTGAATTTAAGACAAACATCGCAAACGTAGAGTGATTTAAATAATATAATTATCGGACTTGCGCTACGTTTACTCCTTTGGATTTAGAAAGGAAATGAGGGGGATTTTGCATATTTTATTTTTTTTATGAAAATTCTTTGCGTGATTTACGTGAATTACGCGTGATCATGAGCAACATTTATTTTACTCACGTGAGCGTGCGTGAACGCGTGTAACGAAAAAATCTTGATATGTGATTCACTTTTTTTCCTTCGTGAGCGTGCGTGAGTCAAAAATCGTTCACGCGCCCATGTCTTGTACGAATATCGCATATACGCAGTCAAAGAAATGTACACACCAAATTTCCTTATTACACTAGTCAACAGTCAAAATGTACTCGGGATGCGATAATTTTTTCTGTGTAGATAACCTTGACATGAGCTCGAAAAACGCAATAAAATTTTTTTTTTTCGTTTGGTTTTTTTTTTATTTTTTTTTTTTAATTTAAAAATTTTTTTTTGGTTAATTTGTTTCGTCCGGCATAACTCGGGAACCACTAGCCCGATTTAATTGAATTAAATTTTAAAAAATTTAAAATTACAATTCCCTTAATCTGTTCATATATTGTTTTCCTATACAAGCAACAGTTTCCAAGTTAAAAATGAATATATAAAAGAAAAAACTTATTTTTTGCCTAAAGATTTAAATTTTTTTTTTTTTTTTTTAAATCCATAAAAAATCCAAAATGAAAAAAAATGTCAAATCTTATTACTTTTACGTAAAGTCACATAACCTATGAGCAAAATGAGTCAAAGATCATGAAAATCGATGCACGCGTTTCGCTTTTATTCGCAATTGAGTAAAGGTATGAATTTCAAAAATTTGCTCGACATATGCACAACTTTGTCTATGGTAAGGTTTTTTCTTTTTTTTTTATTCTCAGAATTAACAAAACGGAATAAACAAAGGGTTATTTAATTTTTATGATTGCGTAAGCAAAGTAATAAACGCTAATAAATGTGCGTGAACAATTAAAAGGAAAAATGGAAAGGGGACTTTTTTAATTATTTGGGTTTTCCGTTGGCTACCTGAATGATTTTTTTACAGAAATGCAACCCACATTTAAGGGTGGTCATTATTCGGAAAATTTAAGACTCACACATGGTGAAACAGGTATGTAGCCACCGTAAAAAAATATACACCCATTTATAAGTACCTGTCAGTAAAATACTAAACAATACACAGTATAAATAGGTCTTCATTGATCGATTTTACTCATTCAACAAGTGTCGACGAACGCGATAGTTAAAATGAGCAAACGTTCGCGAGGATTTGAATGCAATACCAATCCAAGTAATTTTTGTTACATGTGCGGAGAATACGTTTCTGAAAAAAACAAGCGTTGTTTTTCACCTAAATTGAGAGATTCATTTGAAGAGAGCTTCAATTTAAAGGTCTCAAACATAGATGAGCGGTGGACACCAAGTGCTCTATGTCCAAGGTGCTACGTACAGCTAGCTGACTCAAGGTAAGTGTAGATTACGAAATTCAAGAACATATATAACTTATTATTGAAATTCTTTCAGACGACAGCCGAGAATCATCATGCCAATGCTTTGGAGAGCTCCGCTTTGCCATGTAACAGATTGCTACTTCTGTCTTAGCAAAAAAACAGGCGTGGGAAAAAATATACGATGGACTTACGCTGCTGTTTCAACAGTGAATTTTCCAGTGCCATTTTCCGAAGAACCAGTGGACCCGCAACCGTCCGTTTCAAGATGGGCATCTAATAATGAGGCGATACATCCAACATCAGATCCTGAGACAGTAGAAACCACATCAGAATGCGAGTCAACATATACATTGCATGGAGGTCAACGCTTATGTTCCCAAGCAGAACTGAACGATTGGGTTAGAGAATTGAAACTCTCCAAGGAAGATGCAGAGTTGCATGCGTCGCGCATGCAACAGTTCGGTTTCTTGGCTCCTGGTGTGGTGACAACAATCTACAGGAAGCGTCATGAACCATACGCAAGGTACTACACAAAAAAAGACAACATCTGTTTTTGTAAGGACATTCCCGGATTATTTGGTGAACTCGGGTACTCTTACGATCCAGGAGAGTGGCGTCTTTTCATCGACAGCAACAAGCAGAGCCTTAAAGCAATTTTACTGCACAACGGCAACGAGAAACCTTCGATTCCAATTGCTCATGCCGTTGACACCAAGGAAACATACGAAGTCATGGACAATCTACTAAAGTGCCTTAACTATGAGAGGCACGATTGGAAAGTTTGTGCCGACCTTAAGGTTATCGGTATCCTTTGTGGATTACAAGGTGGATTCACAAAGTACTGTTGTTTTCTCTGCCTTTGGGACAGCCGCGATCGTCAACATCATTACACCAGGAGGAGTTGGACAGAAAGAGTTAACTTCATCCCCGGCAGCGACAACGTGAAATATACACCACTCATAAAAAAGGAAAATGTTTTTCTCCCACCTCTTCACATAAAGCTCGGACTCATAAAAAACTTCGTGAAAGCTATCAACAAAGATGGCGAAGCGTTCGCCTATTTAAAAACCATTTTTCCTCACCTTTCATCGGCAAAGATTAAGGAAGGCGTTTTCGACGGTCCGCAAATTAAAAAGTTGTTGCAAGACCAACAGTTTGAGCACATTTTATCACCAAATGAAGCTGCAGCTTGGAACTCATTTCGGCAAATTGTTTCCGGATTTCTTGGAAACAACAAAAGCTCAAATTACAGAGAGATCGTCGAACAACTACTCCAAAATTATAAAAAAATTAGAGCAAATATGTCGCTTAAGATACATTTTCTACACTCGCACTTGGACTTCTTTCCGAACAACCTGGGCGATGTGAGTGACGAGCATGGTGAGCGTTTTCATCAGCAAATGAAAGAAATTGAGCACCGATACCAAGGATTTTGGAACGAAGCTATGATGGGGGACTATATCTGGTTCCTGATAAGAGAAACAGACCCACAACAATATAAAAGAAAGACAAAAGCACATAATTATTTTTAATTTGAAGGTTTTTATTTTTGTGTTTAGATATTTTTTTTTTAAACTTTTTTATAATTAATTAATGTTGATATCCTTAGGATAATTTCTTGTACATATATCGAATTGTTTTTTAATTTAAAGTCATATATTTTTGTCACCCAAAAATTTTAATTTTTTTTGTAATAAAAAAGAAAAAACCTTACCATAGACAAAGTTGTGCATATGTCGAGCAAATTTTTGAAATTCATACCTTTACTCAATTGCGAATAAAAGCGAAACGCGTGCATCGATTTTCATGATCTTTGTCTCATTTTGCTCATAGGTTATGTGACTTTACGTAAAAGTAATAAGATTTGACATTTTTTTTTCATTTTGGATTTTTTATGGATTTTTAAAAAAAAAATTTAAATCTTTAGGCAAAAAATAAGTTTTTTCCTTTATATATTCATTTTTAACTTGGAAACTGTTGCTTGTATAGGAAAACAATATATAAACAGATTAAGGGAATTGTAATTTTAAATTTTTTAAAATTTAATTCAATTAAATCGGGCTAGTGGTTCCCGAGTTATGCCGGACGAAACAAATTAACCAAAAAAAAATTTTTTCAAATTAAAAAAAAAATATATAAAAAAAAAACCAAACGAAAAAAAAATTTTTATTGCGTTTTTCGAGCTCATGTCAAGGTTATCTACACAGAAAAAATTATCGCATCCGGAGTACATGAAATTTTTTTCATTTTGTTGAGTAGTGTTATTACTGCAGCCGCTTGGATGGTACCATTTTTATTCCCATACGCCCCATTACCGCCTAGAAGTAAAAATTTGAAAAATCCTTTTTGTTCGCATCTTCACAGTCAGGTGAATGTATACAACGAATTTCATGATTTCAACTTCAGCGGTTTGGTTTGGTTTGTATCCCATAAAAGTACGAATTTTGAAAATCGCTCTATTTTACGTATCTACGCAATTAGAGGGAGTACATTCCATATTTCATGTTTCTAGCTGTCGCCGTAGCATTGGTACCATTTTTAACCCTTTTTGTCCCATTTGGTCCGCTGACCGTCCGTCTTCTTGTGCTTTTACGCTACAAGAAGAATGTACGCAACAAATTTCAAGTGCATATAGAGCAGAAATTAAAAAGCTTAATTAGTCTAAATATTTGGGGTAGTTTCAGTCCTTGTTAGCAATTTTTTTTCAATCCCAAAAGATCTGCAACCATAAGACACATTTAGGGAAAATTTGAACCTCCCAGCTCTTTTCGTTCGGAAGATAGCGTTCTTTCAACAGACAGACGGACATGTCTAGATCGTCTTAGAATTTTACCACGACACAGAATATATATACATTAGGGAATATACCCCCACCCTTACAAAAAATCCGAAATTCAATTTAGGGAGATTCTTCGAAAGCGAAAATATATTTTTTTTTCATTTGTTTGGATTTTGTATTGTTTAAATCTGATGATAAATAAAGTGAACAGTGATAACTGAATTAAATAATAATTATATGATTAAATAATATTTGTTTATTGAATATAATTTATGTAATTCATATTAAGAAAATTTTTCTTTTTTCTGGTTCTTTTATGGCCTACTGGTTCTTTTAATGGCCTACAGCACTCTGTGGAACCGGGTGTTATTAGTTAGCTTCTTGCAAAATGCTTGTCTGGCTGTCGTCAGTCCGTTTGTCCTCCCGTCGTTCAGTTGTCCATCTAAATAGGTGTTCAAAGTACAGGTCAGAATTGTCCAATTATTATGAAATTTGGAGGGATGCTGACCTCGTGAAATATAGGTTCAGATTTAAATATAGCCTTCATAGAATTTTCTCAATTATGCTGCTCTAGAAGTCACTCATTGACGAAGAAGTCATAAAATTTGTGACATCACACGTAGATCCATGTTTAGATATAGCCCACATAGAAGTGTCCCTCAGAATTTGATTTTCTGCCCTCTAGAGCCATATATTTAAACTGTACGAAATATGTTCATGTTTTGATAAAGGCACCATAAAATCGAAAATTCTAAATCATTTGAAATCTCTTCGATAGCACGCCCGATGATGTTTTGCTTTTCAGCCACTGTTTCGTAGTAATGATTGATACTCAATAAAAATTGATTGAAACTTACGGAAGTGACATTAAAACGTCACAAAAGATAAAACCCAAAATTTACCACTAACCGAACTAACCGATCACATTATTTTTTCTCGATGTAAAAAATATTTAACATTAACTCTGATATCAAGTATGTCACCATGTAATGTTGGACATAAGGCTAGACCAAAAGTCTTCACTATTTATTTTTCTCATCCGTTTCGTTTTATTTTCATAAATGACACTGAAATAACTACTTCCACGTACGCTTACATAAAGTTAATAAATAAGTACTTATTCGAGGTATACACTATGAAACATGTTGATGGACTTGTGGTGCTTTGGTACACACACAACAAAACATTTGTAACAACGAACAGTGCGACATCATTATATTTAAAATAGAATAATAATAAATTAATAGAATAATAGCAAAAAATTAAACATTAATAGTTCAAGCCGTTAATTTTGTGATTCTGCAAATAAATAACTCACATTCCGCCTAACATGTGCACACTTGGAGTGAATTCGCTTCATCAATCGAAATGCATGCAAGACAAGGCTACACAAACCTCAATTAGTAGCAAAACATGAATGTGTTGTTACCAACAACTACTTTTTTAACCCTAGGATGGCCAACGACTCTTGGGACAGTCATTATAATCATATTTCAAAATAATGCAGGGCGTAATGTAAAATGAAAGGATTTTTCGACATTCCTACTTTTTAGGGAATTGGTAACGACCAAATGGCTGCAACTACAATCATGAAACAGGGGAATAGAAAATTCTACATGAATTAGTTTCCTCTTCAGCCAACGTGGGTTGTCAGTGTCTATGTAACGTATGAGTAATTTTGAATGATAATAATAATAATAATTATACGATAAGGTGTTATCCGTAAAAGATATCACATAAACAAAAATATTCGATATCAGCTATAATTATACACTCTTTGTGCATTTGTTTGTAACACCCAAAAGGAAGCGAGGTAGACCCATTGTTAATTATACCGATCGACTGAGAATCACTTTTTTAATCGATTTAGCAATGTCCGTCTGTCTGTCCGACTGTCTTTTTATTCTTGTAATCAGAGTACAGATCGCAATTGCACAATTGTACAACGAAGTTTTTCGGGATAAGGACGAACACTATTTAATTTGAAGAAAATCATTACATTAGATATAGCTCCCATACGAATTTCACTCCCGATTTGTCTTTTTCAAAAAAACACATATGTATTCTAACAGATTTTCTTCAAAATTGGCAAAACATCTTATATTTCAACTAGAAATATAAAATGGTGAAAATGGGGCAGATCAGTTCAGATTGTTGACAGAGTGGGTCAGATCGTTCAGATTTATGTATAGCTCGCATACAAATTTCGCTCACGATTTGACTCTTTCCGCTCCAGAACCACATATATTAACAGATCTTCTTCATATTTGGCAAAATATGTTATATTTCCACTAGAATCACAGATGGTGAAAATGTATCAAATCGGTTCAAATTTATATATAACTTCCATACAAATTTCGCTCTCTGCTTGACTTTTTCCACACACCAATTATTTTCTTCAAATGTCCCATAACACATAATACTTTAAGTAGAAGCACCTATGGTGAAAGTGGATCTGTTCGTTCCATGTTTGAATATAATCCCCATACAAGTATTCTTATCGATTTGACAAAGTGGACCAGGTCACATACAAAAATCCTTCCCGATTTCACTTTTTACCGAATTGAATTGTATTCTGGTAGAAAGTGGAGTGTATCATATAGTCGGCGCATCCCTTTCCTTACTTGTTTTGTATTTGATAATGCTTTTATAATCTCTCAAAGCGTGCCAAATATGACGGGTTTTGACACGCCGCTACCAGTACCTCCCACACAAATCACGCAAAACTACGTAAAATTGAAGCTGTTGTAACTTCTATATACTGATGATCAGAATACTGTGAAATTTGATATTTAGCAATGCTTTTATAGTAGTTACATTCGCATGGAATATGGGCTCATATTGCCACACCCCTTCTGATACCTCCCACACAAAGTGGCATAAACTTTGGTTACAATAAAATCAAAATCATTTGAAAATGTGTTTTATAATCACTTTAAACCAAAACATATTTAAAAATTAAATAAAATTAAATCCTTCATAACTTTTATACCGGTGCCTGGAATCCACTATCAAGTCATAGTGGTCATTTGATCATGTTTTTACAATTGTTTTCTAAACGTGGAAGCTGGGACCATGTGATACGAATATCCTAGTACCTTCCACACAAATTATTCTGTCCTACGTTAAATTTTATTCCTTATAACTTCCGTATATATGTTCTCTGAGAGTGAGGGTATATATAAGACGGTTTAGCCCTTGATTCAATATATTTTTGAAAATATTATTATTTCTTATGTTGTAAACAATTAAATTGATTATAGTTTCTGATAGAACGGAAATGTACATCTACAGTTTTATGAATATCTACAAAACACAATTTTTTGACAAAATAATTAAAAATACGAGCCATTATTCATTTCCCGTATCCCGGGAAATTCGTACGGGAATTCCGCGGGAATTCAGTAGAAAATTTTACAAGAAATCTTCGCATATTTTTTCCATCATTTCCACAATAAAATTAAATTGTTGTATAAAAATTTAGATCACATAGCTTTTAATCAGGTATGTCAAATATTTCAGTTGGATGACAAAGTATTTTTAAGCTGCGTTCGGATTTGGTGTCAAAATCCACTTTTTCGATTTTTCCTGTCAAGCTCCATATAAAAAAAAATAAAATCCGGGAAAGTAAATTTTGGGTATGTATCCGAACGCCAAAAATAAAGAATTTAAATTTTTCGAAGCGACAGGACAAAGAACAAACATTTCATTTAATGCTCTACTCACTATTAACGATCGTTCTCCGTCGCGTCCACATTTTCCAATAAAATAAGAAATGTCTGATCTTTAATTAATTTTGAAACTTGAAAAGTTGTCTGAATTGATCTCACTTTATTATATGAATTCCGTAACAGGTTCGTTGTGAAATATATATTTATTTTACTTTAATAAAATGTGAATGTTTCATTGGAAAAAATAAGCTTAACTCATGATAAACAGTATGTTGACGATTTCCCGTGCTGTCCCGGGATCCCGGGAAATTGAAAAAATAATTCCCGTTTCCCGGGAAATAAAAAGTACGGGAAAATGCAAATCCTAGTCTATACATGTAATGAAACAGTTATATTTGTGTAAGTTTCTTTCCAGCGGTATTCTTATGACTTCCATAGGAACTCTAATGATTGGTCTTGGTCCATTTGGGTGGGTATCACGAATAATGGTTATGTAATGTGTAATATTTTGAGATAGTAACAAACTAGAGCATATTACTCGCTGGAAAATACCCATATAAATACCTGAAAAATTTTCGATTTTTTGTGTAACAGATCTATGGGTATATAAAGAAGTTAGACCTTCTCTGTAGGCACAAAAGAATTATTTACAAAAAATCATGATTTTTTAAATAGCTCAACTCCTTTGCAAATTATATAACAGAATACTTTATTTTATAACATCGTTTTTCGAGCCATATATAGCCGATATGGGTATCAAATAAAAGAGAAGAATATCTGTTACAAATACTTTAAATTTCATTAAAGTATTGTATTTGTATTAGCATTAACAACCATTTAGAGTTTCCCCCTTAAAAATAAAAATAAATAAACTTTAACTTTTTAAAAGGGGAAATTTTGAAGCAGTTGTTAATAAGGGAATTCCAGAGTAAGGAAATTTCAATAAATCATGTGTCATTTTGTTTAAGTTTTTGCTGAAATTGATTAAGTCATGCGTAAGGACGACCTGTACTTATACAAGAAGGATCAAACTTCTACATATATCAATAGATTTTCTTCAAAAAGGCCTTGTTTCTTCTATTAATTATTAAAAGGGGGTTTCAGACTATTTAAACAAAAAATAAAAAATCCATATTTTTATTTTTTATTATTTGATTTGGATATTGTCCTGGCTCAAGACCATTTTGCTTCTATATTTAATAGAATGCAAATTTATTTACAAATGGCATGGTGACATTTATTACTTGGCTGCAGACTACCACGATCATGATTTCGACCATGTCAAAAGTCTTTTCAAGTGGCTTCGCAGCGACTTTTCAACATCAAACCCGGCCTCTATAAGGAGATGATTCTGACAAACGAACGAGAATCACAACTCACTTGCCGAATTTGCGTTTAAAAAATCGCACCAAGTAATAAAGCACACATGCCATCTTACAAGCATCTCATTGAGTTGCATATGTAAGTATGTGTACATGCAGGTATAGTTACCCAGCAATACTTCTGCCGTGCCAACGCTCATTTGTTTTTGTTTTTTCGTTTGCAAAAAAAAAATATTATTTTACATCCACAAAGAAGTTCATAATGGGCATCTCCCAGCGGCCCGGACGCGTCATTCGCACGCCTTAAACTAAGCCAAAAACAAGAAAGAAACTGAAAAAGTCGATCCGCCTGTTTAGTGTTCTAAAGCGCTTAAAGAGTACTACTTTTTAAAAATATATCGTCAGGATTTAGTAACAATTGGTACAAAATTATAAACAATTTAACTTGAAACGGACGGACGTTACAAAAACAGAAGTACTTTTGAAGCTCTTGTAGAAATATACAAACTTCAGCGATTTTTTTGAGAACTTTATTTTTCCATATATACATGTAAATGAGGATCAGAAGATATATTTTGTTCGTAGATTTATGAAATATGAGAATTATCTCTTAAATTTTTTTAATTAGGTACAGCAGAAATACGGACGCTACAAATATTCCCATGCGTAGTAAAAAAGTAAATAGTAATTTTCTTTATAACACTTCAACTTTGAGTAAAAAAGCTTCATAATAAAAAAAGTTGTCGAAATAAGGAAAAAATAAAGTTAAAAGGTATTAGTGTGGTCTGATTTCATTTTTAAGGTAGACCTTTTTGGGAGATACCCCTATAGACATTATTTTCTTCGTAGAATGTTAGCTGTTATTAAATTAAATAAAATATATTTTCCAATCTTTTTATACCCTCCACCTCTAGGATGGGAGTATACTAACTTTGTCATTCCGTTTCTAAAACCTGAAATATCGATCTGCGACCCTATAAAGTATATATATATATTCTTGATCGTCATAAAATTCTACGACGATCTAGCCATATCCGTCCGTCCGTCCATCTGTTGAAAGCAATGGTTTTTCAATCTGTCTTCTTGTACTTACTTGAATTGGGGTATGCACATTAGAGCGTACCAGGTTACAAGTAAAAAAAAAAGTTCGCCGTACACCTTCGAATATGAAGTATTATTGAAAGGTAGTTTCAAAAATTTTTTTTTTATTTTTTTATGCCGAACCCTACGTTCGGCATAAAGTGTGATACATCGATGTTTTTGTCTCGACGACATACTTCCTTAGGAAGAGTTTCATGATTTTATGCGAGCTTTAATTTTCTGATATTAGAGTGGTACATTAGGGTAGTAGCAACTGAGATATGATGGGTAAGTACCAGAAGGGGGTGCTTGAGCTCAATGACTTCAAAGACAAAAAAATCGGCCTCGTCGAGACAAAAACATCGATGTATCACACTTTAAAATCCGTTTATAAATGCGGAAGTTATATAGAAAAATGTAAAAGCGCGACCCCTACGTTCGGCATAAAAAAATAAAAAATTTTTTTTTGAAACTACCTTTCAATAATACTTCATATTCGAAGGTGTACAGCGAACTTTTTTTTGAGGTACGCCCTAATGCACATACCCCCTATAACAAAAACGTGCACCATAAACAGATTCTTATACGTAGGGGGCGAAATGGGGCAAAAAAATTGATAAAAATGTTACCTACCAAACGACAACAGCTAGAAACACGAAATTCGGTGTGTACATTCCTCTAAGTGAGTATATACATAATATAAAAGTATTTTTTTCAAATTCGTACTTTTAAGGGTAAAATGGGAATAGAGGGATAAAAATGGTACCAATCAAACGGCTGCACCTAGAATAGTGAAATTCGGTGTATATATTCCTTTGATTGATTGTGTAGACACGAAAATAAAGGGATTTTTCAAAATTTGTACTTTTTGCGGTTAAAATGGAAAAAGGAGATACAAATTTTACCAATCAAATGGCCGCAGCTAGAGTCATGGAATTCGGAGTATACATTCCTCTGACTTAGTAGACCCAAAAAATAAAAAGGTTTTTCCAAATTCGTACTTTCAACGGATACAATGGACTCAGAGGAACAAAAAATGGTACCAATTAAGCGGCTACAGCGTCGACACGTAAAATAAAAAGATTTTAGAAAGTCGTATTTTTAAGGGGGTAAAATGAAAAAAAAAAAACGGGAAACATTGGTTCCAACCAAATGACCGCAGCTAGAATCAAGGAATTCGGTGTATACATTCCTCTGACTGCATAGACAAGCAAAATAAGATGATTTTTCAAAATTCGTACTTTTTACTTTTACCACAAAAATTGGGTGAATCATGAAGTTAGGTTATCTTGCACTGTGTACGTGAGAGACAATGAATTTTCAAATTTGTACTTTTGGAATTAAAAAAGGATGGAAATACAACCAAGTGTAGTACCCACTATCTACCAATATCTCTGGTATTTAAGCTTTTTTGAAGATTGCTGTCTTATATTTACTTTTTGAATTCAATGCAGTATCGTATTGGTAGCCTTGCGATATAAGCGGGATTTGAAATAATAAAAATTTTATATTTATTTATAAAATTGTGTTTTCAATATTTCTATTTGTTTTGATTTGGCTATATTAAAAAAATTATATTTTCCTGTAATGTTACTGCACTTCTATGAAAATCGACAGCCTCTGTGGAATACAATCCATGGTGGAGGATATATATAGTATAGGCCCGCCCGAACTTAACGCCGTTTTAACTTGTTTCTATTTTTATGGGTTCTTCAAAACAGATTTTTACGAAAAAAAACAATATTTTTCCCATTTTTTATACCCTACACCACAGTGTATAATGTCTTTGTGCATTTCTTTGTAACACCCAAAAGGAAACGAGATAGACCCATCGTTTACTATACCGATCGACTTAGAATCACTTTTTGAGTCGATTTAGCGATGTCCGTCCGTCAGTCCATCTATTCTTGTAATCAAAGTCCAGGTCGCAATTGTTGTTAGAACTAAATGGGACTTTGCACAACGATGTTGTATGAGATAAGGCCGCAAATCGGTTCAGATTTAGATATAGCTCCCATACAAATTTTGCTTCCGATTTTACTTTTTTCGCTCTACAAATCACATATTTCAACATATTTTCCTCCAATTTGGCAAGACGCAGTATATTTCAACTAGAAACAGCTCCATTACAAATTTCGCTACTGAATTGATTATTTCCGCTCTAGAAATAGCATTTTGAACAGTTTTTCTTCTAATTCGGCACATCAGCTAATGTTTCCAATAGAAATTACTATAGCGAAAGTGGGTCACATCGGTTCAGATTATATATAGCTCCCGATTTGATTCTGTCCGCTTTAAAACCACGCGTCTAGTATTTCAACTAGAAAACCTTTGCTAAACATGGGTCAGATCGGTTCAGATTTGTATATAGCTCTCATTCAAAGTTTGTGTTCAAACTATATATCGTATATCACCCGGTTCAAATGTAATGACCTTTTTATATCATATACCATCCATGGCTAAGTGTAGGGTATCATATAGTCGACCACGCCCGACTTTAACCTTCCTTACTTGTTATACACTCCACGAGAGTATTGTCTTTGTGCATTTGTTTGTAACACCCAAAAGGAAGCAAGATAGACCCATTGTTAATTATACCGATCGACTTAGAATCACTTTTTGAATCGATTTAGCAATGTCCGTCTGTCGGTCTGTCTGTCGGTCTGTCTGTCCATCTATTCTTGTAATCACGATACAGGTCGCAATTGTAGTTAGAACCAAATGAAACTTTGCACAACGAAGTTTTTCGGAATAAGGACGAACGCTATTTAATTTGAGGAAAATCGGTTCAGATTTTGATATAGCCCCCATACGAATTTCACTCCCGATTTGACTCTTTTCACGCCAGATACCACATATTTTCACAGATTTTCTTCAAATTTGATAAAACATCTTATATTTCAACAAGAATCACCTGTGGTGAAAATGTGTTAGATCGGTTCATATTTATATATAGCTCCCATACTAATTTCACTCTCAATTTGAGTTTTTTCCGCTCTAGAAACCACAAATTTTATCAGATTGTAAAATCTATTGTGTAAGTGGGTCACATCATCCCATGTTTGGATGTACCCCTATACAAATATTCTTCTCAATTTGACAAATTGGATCAGGTCTTATTAGCCTATGATTAGGAAACATACAAAAATTCTTCCCGTTTTCATTTTTTAACCGAATTGAATTGTATTCGGATAGAAAGTGGAGTGTAACATATAGTCGGCCCCGCCCGACTTCAGCCTTTCTTTACTTGTTTTAAACTGTCCCTAAATCTTTATTATTATGTGAATGCGAAACTCGCAACATTTATAGTCATCACTTATATTTCCCAAATAAGACTACAATTATTAAAGGTGCCTTCCGAGAAAATTGGAATTTTAGTAAAAAACTGCTTCCATAAATGTTCTATCTACTATCATTTATTATTATTATTATGATGTTTAATCTGTTGTGTATGTTTAATTTTCCAATAGCATTTTAAAGTTATGTAAAGGTTTTCCCCACATTTTTCCTTTTTAGAATGTATACTTAAATTCTAAAATTATATATCCTTATATCATAGTTGCTGTGAAATCAATTGTTAAATGCCAGAAATTTAATTGAAATTTAACATCACTATATTAATGTTGTTACTTTTGTTACTAAAAAAATGCACAAAAAACGAAATTACATAAAAATACAATCAAGAAACAGTGTTTTCACACTCGATTTCAAATGTTAAAATTATGAGAGATCTGACATTTGGTGCCGAGCTTTCCTCGATTTCTGTCAATGAAAAAGGTGTGAAATAGTTAAGTCACAATTGAACAAAAGGAGACAATGAACAAACTCGATTGATTAAACGAGCTCTAATAGAAATTTTAATCTAGCAAGTCAAAAAAAACAACATTAACGCCCTGTCCAATACAAATCTATGTGGAAATGTGGGAATAAAGCCAATAATCGTAGCGCATATGCACCGGGTACTTACTCGTTGTGTGGAATGTCCTCATCCTGGTCGCCCGTGACGGTGAAAATGTTTATTTTGAAAATCAAAAGGCCCAAAATTAGGGTGAGTACACAAATATGTTTACGCTCCATTATGACGAACGGGTGATGATGGCGTCGATGACACAGAAAACAACTCTGGCGTTGTGGTTGATGTTTACGTGGACGTTGACGTTCGCGACGACGACAGAGTCAATGATGGGGCATCAAATGAAATCAATTTAAGTTGTTTTTGTTGTCTTTCCTTTTTATGTATTAACGACAGCCTCAACTATTTCCTGTCAACTTGTTGTTGTGGTGGCAATTAAGGTATTGTTACCCACGCACACACATACACGCACACACACAATTATACAAACACAAATTCAATTACAACGATTTTATACGTTTTAACCCAATAATGTGGGGTTAATGTGTTGCTATAGTGGCATTTACAGCACACCCAGAGCGTGAGAGAGAGAGAGAGAGTGAGAGCGAGAAAGGGAGATTTTAGCGCGCGCGAAAGAGGCCAATGTAACTGGGAATTACTGTTTTTGTTGTTGCCTCTTTATATTTAATTCACTTGTTTGGTTGGTGTAGGTGCTGTTCACCTACCGATTATTCGGTTCTTTCTGTTCTTTTTATATCTTTCGAAACGCTTGTGTTGTTGATTTCGCGATTATTCTTTTTCCGGCGCCTGACTTTATTAGTCCCCAACGTTACTTTTTAATGATTTTGATTAACTGTAAATATAACCGTTATATCGCACACGCACACGCTCACATACAAAAATAGTGAACGAACGATAAACACAAACAATTACCGTTGTTTTGACTTTTGTTCTTCCTGTCAATCTTGTGACACACTTTGTTTGTGTGTGTGTTAGTGTTTCGGTATTCGATATAAGGTGTGTTCGGCAGCGAGTGTGAGAGAGAGAGCGCGCGCGAGAGACGGGAGAGAGTGGTAGAATACAGTCAGTGTTGTATGAGAGGGTACGAATGTAAATAGATGTGTCTGTCTGTGTGCTTGCTGTTGGAACCGGAAATAGTTTTATAATTTATTTTCCTTTTATCATTTTGTCCGTAGTTGTGGTTTTTGTTTGTGTCCGACTGTTTTCCTCCAATTTATTGGCGACTGTTTTTTTCTGGTGATTTTCTTGTTTTTTATTTGTATTGTTTTGTTTGTTGCAGTTGGTTGTAATTAATGGCCGATGTTCACTTGTTTGTCACTTGGTAATCGCATTTGTTGCTGTTGTTGATTACACGGTTGATATACAATTTTATTTACTCTAGATTTTGCCATTATCGTATTGTTTGTCTGTCAATTGTTCTCGTTTTTTTAATTTCAATATTTTTTTTCTATCGCGTGTCCATAAATTTATTTATCTTTAAATAGTGCTATTGACAAATGGTGTGTTTAAATCGATTTCGATGTAGGTTGTTGCCTTTATGTTGATTTGTTCAAAATCTGCAAATAAGAGAGGAGAACGTTAATTGGTTTGATAAGGGAGGATATAAACTGTAATATATTTCATTAAGAGAATAATAAAAATATGTCATGGGCCATGGAGTATTTATTTGTGGAAATAATGCTAGTACTTCCCTCACTCTACAGAGTAGGAGGGTATATATCATTTGGGACAGTAAAAAAGTGTAACGGAATGCCTTAAGAACCTAAGAATGTTTGGACCAAATCCGTTTCATGACATTTTAAAGTGTTTCTACCATGTCCGTCTGTCCGTCCGTCTGGCTGGTGTACACGATAACTCTCGAAAGGAGTTACGGAATCGATTCAAACTTTGCACATGGTAATATTTTTCCCAAACTTAGTTCAAGTTCGAAGATGGGCGAAATTTCCACGCCTCTTCTTAAATATAAAGCTGTTAAATAAAAACCGATATAACTTCCACACGGGTAATCGGAATTAGCTATATTTTGGTATTTGATAATCACTTTAAGTGTACTAAATATGACGGGTTTTGCCACGCCCCTTCCAGTACCTCCCACACAAATCACGCAAAACTATGTAAATAAAAGCTGTTATAACTTCTATACTGATGATCGGAATACTGTGAAATTTGATATTTAGCAACGCCTTTATAGTAGTTACCTTTGCATGGAACATGGGCTCATATTGACACACCCCTTCTGGTACCTCCCACACAAAGTGACATAAACTCTGGTTGCAATAAAACCAACATAACATCCATACGGGTAGTCAAAATCATTTGCAAATTAATATTTAAAAATGTTTCTATAGTCACTTTAAGCCTAAAAATATTTACGCTTTAGACACGCTCCTTCTTGTACCTCCCAAGCAATTGACTCTATCGGTAAATTTAATTCCTTATAACTTCCGTATATATGTTCTCTGAGAGTAAGGGTATATAGAAGCTTACTTACTTTTTTTAATTAAATATTTTCAATTCCCTTGTATTTTGGAAACAAGTAATTAGTACAACAATTTAAAAAAAATCGTTACACTTGAACCGGAAGATATACGCATGAAACTATAGGCAAAACTAGAGTTAATTGGCGTTTTTAGTTTTTCATTTCCTCATCCGGTTGCCCCTTCACAGGACAAAGTTCCAAAGGATACAATTCATTCAAATACTTATTCGCGCCCGTTAACGTTATTAGTGTCAAATTAATCTGGACTGTTGGAGAGTGTTATCAACCAAAATATAAATATTGTTGGCAATGAAAACAGCTTAATTTTAATTAAATACGTATAAATTTCTTATGGATGGTTAAACAAAAAGTAGTGTGTTAAAGAATAGCGTAATTATTCACTCCTCATGGATTAAAATTTAATTTTTATATCGTGATGTGGCTAATTTATTGATTTATAGAAAATGTCAGCATTTCATTTTTTTTCTCTTTTCGTAGTAGTTAAAGTTCAATATTATTCTTATATTATATGAATTACTAGCAAAAGCCCGCTACTCCGCACTTATCAGTGTCTATACAAATATTTTGTATTTTTTTCTTTAAGAAAATGTCTCCTTTGTCCTCTAAAATTAATTTTTATTTTTTGGAAACGTCGCGCATTTACATAGTCAGACCGTTGTACACACAGATTCTAGCCGAAATATTTCAAAAGAACCATTTATGTTGTTCGTCTGCGGTGTAAGAGGGATGTACAAACTGAATTTAGCGCTGCAACACTTAAGTTGGTACTGGGTTTATCCCATTTTGTCCCGCTGCCCTCTTAGAACAACTTCGCTGAGTCACGAGTGTTCGTAGTCAGAATATCACGATTCCATTTCTATCCCTTTTCCTGCTTCCCCCTAAAAGTTTAAAATCAGAACACATCAGTTGATTATCAGAAATTCCATTTGAAATTCAGAACTTATCACTTGATATTCAGAAAATCCATTTGAAATTCAGAACTCGTCAATTGATATTCAGAAATTCAATTTGAAATTCAGAACTCGTAACTTGATATTCAGAAATTTCATTTCAAATTCAGAACTCATCAATTGAAATTCAGAAATTCCATTTGAAATTTAGAACTCATCACTTGATATTCAGAAATTCCATTTGAAATTCAGAACTCATCAATTGATATTCAGATATTCCATTTGAAATGCAGAACTCATCACTTGATATTCAGAAATTCCATTTCAAATTCAGAACTCGTAACTTGATATTCATCTTATTTAAGGAGTATCATAACTTCCCAATTTATGCATATATTTTTTACACAGAAACATTGTGTTTTGCGTTAGCTATTAAAAAATAATACTTTTTTTTGCTGCCATAGATATTCAATGTAATGTACGGTGACGGATATTTAATTCAGATTACGTCAACGGGGAATTTTATATTCAAGAATTATCTTGGCAGTACATAGCTGAAAATATTTGCACGTTCGCTTAAGTGGATTTTGAACAATGCTTAGGAATACCTTACGCATGAATTTGATTTTTCATACGGTGAACTGGAAAAATTGACGGGGAATATAATGTAGAAGGTCGACATTTCAACGGCGATTTTGCCATTCACACTTGCAAGTAAGTGTTTTGAATACAATTGTGCAGATTCGTCATTATGCAACTCGAACGCTTGTACCATGCAATTTAAATATCATGATGTTTTCCACAAAAAGGGCGAACTCGAGCATTCATTAAGTTTATTGGGTGGAGTAGGCCGTGGAATCACTGGTAGTGTTTGGTAAAACTCACCAAAGAAATTATTGCACCACCTGACCACTGTGGACATATTAATATGCAGCGGATTTTTAATATTGGTTATATCGATTTTTAATATTAATCACGCGAATCATTTGCACGAAGTCCTCATTTAATTATAACCATCTCTCAAACTATACTTTCGCATGTCTAGTTACAATTCGGTCTAACTTCTCCAAAGACTTTATGTGAGACATCGTATATTCATTCCGAGCAATCAATTTACGTTACTACACAACCATGATCACCGGCACAGTTCTTCAACGGGTTTCACGTTGGAATTTCTTTAATATGCGTATTCAACAGCAATTTGATTGCTGGATGAGCTGTTCGGCCTTTTTCAACAAATTAGCCGCAAATTTCTACACTATCAAAATAGTCTTGTGGTTCCATCGTGATCAGTGTTGCCGTTTACCTACCAATTTTCCTACCAAAATTGGTAGGTTATTTTTTCGTTTGGTAGGATGGTAGGCAAAGCCTTATTTTGGTAGGTTTTGTCGAATTTTTATTACAAGAAGAAAAAGTATACAAATATAGAATTGGACCCTTCCTCGTTATTAAAAAATAACCGCAACGTCAGGCCAGTACAAAAGATGTCACTTTTAGATGTAGATATCATTTGACATTAAATACGATTAAATATATTTAATTTTATCAAATTTAGCAAGTGGCGGCAACAAGGCTTGAACCAGAAAATTATTCAAATCATCTTAATAGTCACTCTTTACCATTACATTTCTATTGATATATGAATGTATTCCATAAAAGCGTTCTAATTTTTATATTGAATTTCTAACTAGTAGATATAATATTTTAAATCGATGATTTCTAACGAATGTAATCAGCCTTTTAAAACATTTTTAAGAGTTTTGATGTTTCAAAAACCATTGATATACAGTTTCCCCATAGATGATTATTTAAACCAACTGAGACAAGAGAATTGTAATTTATATTCAGATTAAATTGAATATAATACACAGTTTTGACAGACGTATCCGGAGGAACTATTCTACGCTTTGACGATATATTACCTTAAAAACCCACATGCTTAAGTGTAGTACAATATTCGAAAAAACTCACAAATTCCAAATATCTATTGAGACATACATATGTATGAATTTAGTTTGAAGTAAATACTCGACCGAAGAGGAACTTACAACTCCATTCTAAATTACAAGCTTTATTTCTAACCCACGTTTCATGGTTGAGGAAGATAACTTTCTTAAAGAGTATATTTGACGAATATATTTTCAAGTTTTGCATTTAGGTTTTCACTTGGAAAGGCAAGACCTGAAGAATTTATTTCATTTTAGCACTCAATTTCTCTGTTCGTCGGTTTTTGCTAAAACTATATATTTATGAACATATTTCAATTAAACGCATTAAATACAGTTATCGTTACCAAAGTAATTCAAATGCCATTATCGTTACCTTTAACGAAACAATTAGTTCTCAAATACCGTTATCGTCACCATTACCGAAATGGTTTTTTTCCGTCCGGTAGGTAGGGACCTGCTTCTAACTCAAATGAAGGGGATCGGTACCTTTTATATTGGTTTGTCATTGGAGGGGTGATATTTCTCGGACAACCGATCTCATGGGACATGTCTGGGACCATATCTCAACTGATACGACTTATGTCAATCAGTCCTAAAATAATTATAGTATAACGTTAACAATTTTTTTAAAGTTCATATGTACCTTTTAGTTTTTTTTTGTTCTGCAATCAATATTTGATTTGAACTGGGATATTGTCCTGGCTCAAGACCATTTTGCTTCTGTATTTAATAGAATGCAAATTTATTTACAAATGGCATGGTGACATTTATTACTTGGCTGCAGACTACTACTACCATGATTTCGACCCTGTCAAAGGTTTATTCAAATGGCTTCGCAGCGACTTTTCAACATTAAACCCGGGCTCTTTAAGGAAATGATTCTCACAAACGAATGAGAAGCACAACTCACTTGCCGAATTTGCGTTTTAAAAAAATCGCACCAAGTAATTCAAGTATGTGTATATTTTTTTTTGGTCTGTAATCAATATTTGATTTGAAATGGGATATTGTCCTTGTTCAAACCCATTTTTGTACCTTTATTTGGCGGATGGATGGATCGGTTCAGATTTAGCTATAGCCCCCATACAAATGTCGTTCCCGATTGGAATTTTTCCGCTCTAGAAACCACGTATTCTACCCGATTTACTTCAAATTCAACTAGAAACATCTGTGACGAAAGTGAGTCATATCGGTTAAGATTTAGATATAGCTCCCATACAAATTTCGCTCTCGATTTGATTTTTTTTGCTCTAGAGACCACATATTTTAACCGATTTTTTTTTCAAATTTGATACAGTTCCTTATAATTCTACTTGAAACATCTATGGTGAAAGTTGATCAGATATCGCCATTTTCTACGAATTCAATTGTAATGTGGTAGAAAGTGGAGGGTATCATACAGTCGGACCCGCCCGACTCTAGCCTTTCCTTACTTGTTTTTATTGTCGCCCTACAGTTTTAATTTTTCGATCATCACCGCGACAACTGTGCGAATGAGTACTATTTGCATACAAAAAATATAAAGTATACGCCACTCATGTCAACACTTCCACGCAATTTGAAATCGTCGATAAAATAAATTATTTGAAATTCCTGGAACCACAAATTAACAGTGGTTTCATGTACCCGAATTAGAGTATCGTACAGTCCCGGACCCAAACTCTGGATATCATAGTGCTACAAAGAATAACGAGGTAGAAACCCGTGGGTAGTGACAGTATTTTTCTTGTAGCTATTATCGAGTGAAACAAGTGCAGTGGGTTCCCGATTTAACGCACAATTGATCGATTATTATTCTTTCATTATTTATATAAGATAAAAATGAATCATTCAGTTCAGATCTCATAGTAACCAACTAATTATGATAGAAAATGTAATAATTCAAAGAAATATACATTTTTTTTTTCATTTTTTATTATATATTGGAGGATAGCTGAGATGGTTGGAGTAGCAACCAGAAAGTCCGCTGTTCTACCCCCGGTAACGTCGGATTTTTATACCCTCCACCACCAGGATGGGGGTATATTCACTTTGTCATTCCGTTTGTAACACCTTGAAATATTCAAATGGTAAAATTCTAAGACGATTTAGCCATGTCCGTCTGTCTGTTGAAAGCACGATAGCGGCCGAACGAAATTGTGTCTTATGGTTGCAGATCGATTGGTATTGAAAGTGGGCGAAATCGGCCCAGAGGGAAAAAAGAATTGAAAATACCTCTAATATTTAGATTTTGTAAGCATTTTTATTTTTGAAAATTTCTGATTTTTATACACTTGAAATTAGTTTCGTACCTTCCTTCCTTCCGTGTAATCACCAAAAAGTACAAAAAAACTTAGCGGGTGAAATGGGACAAAAGGGATAAAAATTGTACCAATGATACGACAACAGCTGGAAACATGAAATTTGGTGTGTAAATCCATATAATTACGTAGACTCGTAAAATAAGGAGATTTTTCGAAATTTGTACTTTTAAGGGATACAATTGGAAAAGAGGGATAGTAATGGTACCAACCAAACCGCTGAAGTTAAAATCATGAAATTCGATGCATGCATTTATCTGACTGCATAGACACGAAACATAAAGGATTTTTTCAAAATTTGTACTTTTAGGCGGAAAATGGGGCGAAAGTGATACAAATGGTACAAAAAATTGGTACCAAGCAAACGTATGCGTTCATTCCAATACGGGATAAATCGGCCCTGAGGAAAAATGTTTCTTCTTAATGACGACTGACAACACAGCTAATATTTAGAGTACATTTTTAAAGATTGCTCCCTCATGTTCGTTATGTGATTACTATTGTATTGTAGTATTATATATATTGTAGTACTATTACTATTATAATAATGAAGCAATGACATTTCTTTAAAACAGTGGTCATAAGTATACCTTATAGTTTGAAATAGTAAACAGATATAGTAATGCGCATCACAATTTTCAAAATATGATACTTCACTTTTTGTGAAGTCGAAAACCTCTAATTTACCAGTAAGACTGAGGAATGCACTCCGTGGTGGAGGGTATATAAGATTCGGCCCGGCCGAACTTAACGCCTTTTTACATGTTTAAAACAGAAATGGATACAAGTGAACAAGTTGTTCCTTTGCAACTACTTTAAAAAAACTTTGATTTGTTTCAAAATAAAGGAAATCCCTTCTATGACAACTCCATGTTAAATTCATTGGTGAAGACCCCAATTACAAACAGTTTTCTCAAGTTGTAATCAAACGACATATATATCGTTCAGAAGGTCTAAGTTTGTTCTTTTAAAATCCGGTTAGAAACGTATTATCAAGTAAATGCGCTAATCGACAAATTGATACGTGCCTTTTTCAGTGGTATGAGCTTGAATAGGACATCTTAAAGTCTATAACATCATAGTGCAATGCTTTAAATACAAACTCCTTGTCGTGGTTTTTCGAAGTACTTATCGAAACGAACAAACCCCCATTTGGGTTTTACTAATTTAGCAGCTGTTCGGATTTTATGGCCTAATGTATATGTTAAACTAGATATTTCCAATTGGAATTCTGGTTTTCTTGTCTTCGGCATAACTGTAGTTAGGAAAAAATGTAAATGTCGAACACTTTTCATTTTTGTACCCTCCACCTCCAGGATGGGGTATATTCACTTTGTCATTCCCTCTGTAACACCTTAAAATATTCATCGGAGACCCCATAAAGTGTATATATTCTGGGTCGTGGTAAAATTCTAAGACGATATAGCTATGTCCGTCTGTCTGTTGAAAGCACGCTAGCTCCCGAACGAAATGAGCTTGGAGGTTCAAATTTTCCCTAAATGTGTCTTATGGTTGCAGATCGGTTGGGATTTAAAGTGGGCGAAATCGGCCAAGAGAGAAAAATTTTCCCTCACAAGGACTGAAAATACCCCTAATATTTACAATATTTCAGCCTGCTTTTTGTATATGTCTGCTTGTATTTACTTGATATTTGGAATGAACATTCCCCTTATAGCATAAAAGAGCACCATAAAGTGATTCTTATTCGTAGGGGAAGAAATGGAACAAAAAAGGGATAAAAATGGTACATATTAAACGATAACAGCTAGAAACTCGAAATTTGGTGTGTACATTCATCTATTTTTTTCACTGAACCAACACTCAGGGGATGTCCCCTATATATGCAGTGCATTGCGTTGGTGGAAGGAAGATCAGGTATTGGAAGGAGGAAAGAGGGAGTAGTGTCTGTTGACATCTGTTTTGAATCTCTGAATGTCGTAATTGGAGGGAAAGATATTCGCCGAAAGTCGATTCCACATACGGATAGTACGTCTTCGCCCGTACTATCCGTATGTGGAATCGAATTTATTCTGTAATGTGTAGTGCGGCCGGTTGTCCAATCGACAACAAATGGGTGAGCGTTCCTGGAGAGTCGCGTATCTCTACCGAACGTTCTCACGGGCGGTATAAGATCACGAATTTCCGAAGAACAAACACCATGAAAGTATCGATAGAACAATGACACACAACCAACATTACGACGGTGTTCAAAATAGAATTGGATATCCTACCGTCACCTATCAACACCATCGCCCTCCTCTGGACACGATCAAGTAGCTCCAGTGATGAAGCTGGAGCACCCGACCATATATGGGAGTTGTATTCCATCTTTGGTCTGATGTAGGTAGTGTAGATATTGAGAAGATCAGAGGATGTGAAATATTTCTTACATCTTTTTAAAAAGCGTAAACATTTGAAGGCATCTTTCGACAGATCAAATACATGTTTTGTCCAACGAACATCACACCTTTGGATCAGTGAATCGCTTGTGAGGCAACAAGGAGCACTGGGTCTTACGTGCATTAAAATCTACTCTATTTTCGCGACCCCATTCAGAAATGGCCAGCAAATCCTGGCTAAGTGACTCATCCATCAATCGCCTTTTATCCTCAATTCCTTGACGACTTGGTCTATGATCGAATGAGTATGAATGACAGAGGTTGCTGTCATCCGCGAATGAGTATTTTGGATTCACAGTCCGATCCAAGAGGTCGTCGATGAAAATAAGAAAAAGGGAGGGGGAAAGGACAGAGCCCTGTGGTACTCCTGCGGTTAACCTATGCTCATCGGATGAGAACCCATCTACAACAACACGTATAATGCGATCTCTGTGGAAGCTCGATATAAATCGAGAGAAGTCACTACCAACACCAAAAGCGATAAGCTTTTATTTTCTATTTTTCCGGATAGTCTGGCTTGAGGTCATGAACAAGAAATATTTTATTGGTTTTGCTAAAATTGAATATCCCTGAGGATGATCGTCGATGGCGATCGAAATATCGGAAAAGAATAAATAAATAAAACAATTAAAAAAACTAAGCATCCGTTTTTCGATTTGTTCATGACCTCAAGCCAGACTATCTGGAAAAATTCTTGGCCCATAGCTTTTAAACTGTGGGTAACTCTGTGAAGTCATTATCGGATAAAATATTCCTTATAATATAATTCATTTACTCTTCAGATCATTATAATACGGTTTTCATATTTTCCAGTTTTATTTCACATCGAAAATTCGAGAAATGTATGAAAAATGTAGCAAAAGCCAAAAAACATCGTCCTCCTCCGTGACTATTTTTAGATGTGTTAATGTCAGCCTATTCAAACGCAACCGAGTTCAATAGAACGAGTACGTATGATTATGCACCAGTTTCCAGAGCATACGAGTATGCTCAAACCTTGTCGTATAAGGAGCCAGACGTTTGAACTTTTAAAGTCGAGGAAATAAAAGATGTTACTCTCGTTAATTGACGTATTGATAGATGACACCAATTCCTAAGAGGTCGAGGCAACGATAGTGCCAGAGAGAGAGAGAAAGACAGAGAGGGAGAGTGGGGGGCCGAAAGGCAACAAAACAAATAGATAAGTGCATATTTTCTAAAACCGAAATTGGCCAATAAAGAATATATGTCAATGTTTCCGAAGCCAATGGCGATTATATACAAACACACATACTACTATGCCGTAATGTGTGCATCTTTGTATGGAGGATGAGTGCGAAGACGAATGTTGTGTCCGTTTGTGATTCTTTGTGTGTGTGTGTGTGTGCGTGAATGAATGCAGTATGACTTGAGAGTGCAGTCACTCGAACATTAAATGGATGGCAGTGGCAGCGGCAGCATCGGGGTAGCCTTCAATACTCTTGTGGCGTAAAAAACAACAACAGTTGTGATTGGGCCTGCACATCGGTGTTTGTATGTGTACGTGTGTGTGTGTCGTCGGTCGTGTCGTACAGCAAGTGAATAAATAACAATGAAATAAAAGAAAATGTTAAATGGCTAAAGAGAGGAATAGATATCCGAATTTCTTATGTTTGTGGTTTTGTGAACTGAAAAATACTTCGTAGGTATGTCGGTATGTATATCATATGTCATACTATGTATGTGTGTGTGTTAGCGACGAGTAGAAATGGCTGCAAGACGAGAAAGGAAAACAACAATAACAAAAGCACAGTATATTCTCGATTTCGAATTGTCGTTGTATGAGTGAGTGACATAACGAAGGACCAAGTAAACAAACAAACACAACAACAACAGCAACAACACAAACAACTTCGACAATGAATGTGTTGTCGATAAATTGCCATTATTCTCGATTCGTTGAGATTGTTGTTGTTGCTATTGCTGTCGACGTTGGCATTGTTGCTGTTTCATCCTCCTTGGCGTCGTCGTGGTCGTCGACGTTGTGGTTTTTGTGTTTGTTGTTATATCATTTTTTTCTTTGTCGATTTTTGTTGTTGTTTCTGCTGCTCTCCAGCCGTTTTAGATGAGGCCATTGTTGTTTTTGTTGCTTATGTCGCTGTTATTGTCCTTTGCAGTGCACTTTTCTTCTGCACATCCATACATACACCAGTCAGAGTCTTATGCCACATGGGTGTTTGTACGTGTGTGTTAGTGTGCCTGAGAGAGTGAGTGCCAATATTGCGTTCTTCTGTGTGTCAAGAAAAGTTTTGCTTCTTCCATTTGGTGGGGTAAGTGGGGGTGGTGGTTATGAAGAAACCCACCGAGCGTTTGTGTATCTACATCACTAAGATGGTGTGGTTTGTTGTTTGCACCCACCCACCGCCTCCCCCACTCTATTCTACACATCAGAGAATAAACCACCCTCTACACAAACAAACGAAAAACAGAATCACAAAGTTTTTCTATATTTAATAGAAATTATCATGTGATATCCTTGGGGAAGTCGCAATTTCAATACAATTGCCAGCAAATGCTACTGCACAAAAGGACAAACTCTAAGTTGGTGAGCGCGTAGCGGCGACGGGAGTCTGTTGGGATTGTTTCTACACTTTTTCATATTTAAATGTGATAAAAAGTTTGCCAAAAAAATGTAAAATACGAGCACAGAAAGAAAAGTAGTAACGAAATGCTCAAATCTAAAATCTGTTCATGTAATATTGTCTGACACCCAGCTCGCTGTTACTGTTGTTGTAACTCTAGTTTTAGTTGATCAAATGCAATCACAACAACAACAGCGCACTATGAATATGAACAATTGCATGAATGGGCTTTTGTGATATTCGCTTAAAAGTTCACACCACTAGTCATACGTCATACAGTTGAGTCGAATAAAGTAGATACACCGATGTTGGGATAAGCACATCCAGTCGCACAGAAATGTCTACGTAGCCCCCAATAAAAGACCAAAAGTATAAAAATTCAGCAAACCGTCGAAAACAAAGCAACAAAAGTATGCTATGAGACAAAATCAAAGTTTTTATACCCTCCACCTCCGTCCGTCCGTCTGTTGAAAGCATGCTAGCGTCAAAACGAAAGGAGCTAGGACGTCCAAATTTTTCATAAATGCGTCTTATAATTGTAGATCGGTTGGGATTGAAACTGGGCGAAATCGGTCCAAAGGGGAAAAAAATTTTCCCTCACAAGGACTCAAAATACCCATAATAAAACCTAATATTTTAGAGTAGTTAAGCATTTTTATATCCTCCACCTCCAGGATGAGGGTGTATAACTGAGGTTAGTATAACTTTGACATTCCATTTGTAATACCTTGAAATATCGACCTGAGACCCTATAAAGTATATATATATATATTCGCGATCGTCATAAAATTCTAGGACGATCTAGTCATGTCCGTCTGTCCGTCCAAACTTTCTATAAATGCGTCTTATAGCCGTAGATCGGTTGGGAATGCAACTGGGCGAAATCGGTCCAAAGGGAAAAATTGTTCCCTCACAAGGACTAAAAATACCCATAATAACTACGAATATTTAAGAGTATTTAAGCATATTTTTCAATATGTCAGCTTGTACTTACTTGATATTGGGCATGCGCATTCCCACTTATAACAAAAACGTACACCATAAAGTGGATCTTATTCGTACGGGGTGAAATGGGACAAAAAGGTACAAAAATGGTACCTATCAAACGACAATAGGTAGAAAGGCGAAATTCGGTATGTACATTCCTCTAACTGAGTGGATACATAATATAAAAGTATTTTTTCCAAATTCGTACTTTTAAGGGTTAAAATTTGGTGTATACATTCCACTGATTGCATAGACACGTAAAATAACGGAATTTTTCGAAATTCGTATATTTTGGGGTAAAAATGGACAAAGGGAATAGAAATAGTACCAACCAAATGACCATAGCTAGAGTCATGAAATTCGGAATATACATTCCTCTGGCTGCGTAGACACGAAAAATAAAAGTTTTATCTTTCCAAATTCGTACTTTCGAGAGATACCATGGGTACTGAGGGATAAAAATAGTACCAACTAAACGACTACAGCCAGAATGATGAAATTCGGTGTGTACATCCCTCTAATTGCATACACACGTAAAATACAGAGATTTTAGAAAGTCGTACATTTAAGGGGGTAAAATAGGAAAAAGGGGATAAAAATGGTACCAACTAAATGGGCGCAGCTAGAATCATGGAATTCGGTGTATACATTCCTCTGACTCTATAGACACTCAAAATAAAGGGATTTTACAAATTCGTACTTTTTACTTTTACGGCAAAAATTGGTTGAATCATAAAGTTAGGTTAATTTGCACTATGTGCGTGAGATAATGGATTTTCAAAATTTGTGCTTTTGGAATTGAAATAGAATGGAAATACAAGCAACTGTAGCTCGCACTATCTATCAATATTTATGGTATTTTTTGAACTGACTTGAAGTATTATTTCGATATGTAAACGCATTGGTAAAAATATTACATTTATTTATAAAATTATTTTTCAATATTTGTATTTGTTTTGGTTTAGCTATATTAAAAAATATATATATTTGCCTGTAATATTACTGCACTTCTACGAAACTCGATAGCCTCTGTGGAATGCAATCCATGGTCGAGGGTATATAAAGTTCGGTCCGGCCGTACTTAACGCCGTTTTTACTTGTTAATATTGCAAAAATAAAAAAATATTTATAAATAAATATAAAATTTTAATTCAATATGTGTATACTTTATATATGTTTATACTTTATATATTGAAATAATACTTCAAGTCTATTGAAAAAGTAAAGGCGGTAATCTTCAAAAAAGCTTCAATACCATAAATATTGGGGGATAGTGGAAGAATTTTCAGCTACAATCATTTGGTTCTTTGTATTTGCATCCTAGTTTAATTCCAAAAGTAAAATTTTGTAAATCCATTATGTCTCACGTACACAATACAATATAACCCAACTTCATGATTAAACCCATTTTTGCCGTAAAAAAGTACGAATTTGAACGATTCCATGATTCTAGCTCCAGTCATTTGGTTGGTGCCATTTTAATCCTCTTTTTACCCATTTTAACCCCTTAAAAGTACGTCTTTCGAAAATCTCTTTATTTTACATGTCTATGCAATTAGAGGGATGTACAGACCGAATTTCATCAGTCTATCTGTAGCCGTTTAGATGGTACCAATTTTATCCCTCTGTTCCCATTGTATCCTTTGAAATTACAAATGTGGAAAACCACTTTTTTCGTGTCTACGCAGTCAGAGGAATGTTTACTCCGAATTTCATGATTCTACCTGCCGCCAGTTGTTTGGTACAATTTGTATCCCCTTTTTCCATTTAGCATCCCTAAAAGTACGAATTTCGAAAAATCTCTTTATTTTACGCGTCTACGCAACCAGTGGAATGTGTACGCCGATTTTCATTATTCTGGGTGCAGCCGTTTGGTTGATTCACATTTTACTCCTTAAAAGTACAAATTTGGAAAAAATACTTTTATATTATTATCTACTCAATTAGAGGAATGTACACACCAAATTTCGTATTTCTAGTTGTTGTCGTTTGGTAGGTACCATTTTCATCCCTTTTTTGTCCCATTTCGCCCCTACGTATAAGAATCTGTTTATGGTACACGTGTTTGTTATAGGGGGAATGCGCATACAAGTAAGCACAATCAGATCGATTGGAGAAACATTCTTAAATACTTTAAAATATTGGGAGTTGTTATGGGTATTTTCACTTCTTGCGAAGGAACTATTATTCCCTTTGGACTGGCTAGATCGTCTGATATCAAGATCAAGAATATATATACTTTATAGGGTCTCAGGTCGATATTTCAAGGTGTTACAAACGGAATGACAAAGTTAGTATACCCCCATCTTGGAGGTGGATGGTATAATAACAAAGAATTTTAACCCTAATAATTTTGGACGAATTTTAACCCTAGTAATTTTGTTGTATATATTTCGACAAATTTTTTCGTATAACATATTTCGTTCTTTTTTTCGAAAAAGTGGTCAAATTGAACCATAATGAGAAGAGTTAGAGAGTTAAGATCTTCAAAAAAATGATCCCCATAAATTTCTACAATATATAGATTAGAGAGATAGATAGATTCTCTCAGACATTAACTTACAACACTTTTCTCACTTTCGACCAAAAAATGAAAACTTTGATCCACTGTAAAAAGAAACTCAGGCCAGCTGTATGTACTATAAGTTTATTCTACAAAAAATATCTACTCGGCATACCCTTTCAGAATTATAGGGTCGCCATTCTGTTTCAATCAAAAAGTCTTAATTTGTTGGACATTTTATATTTATAATAATGACCATAGAGAGTCAATGTCTTTCGAATCTTGTCGAAATGATGAATATCGGGCGAAAAAACGACATCGTTGACTGCATTTTTGTGAAAATAGTTTAAGACAAAGGTTGGGATTCAGAAAATAGTTGTGTGTGGGCATTCTTGATGGACTACTTTTGCCAAAGACACTAGCTAAAATTGTACCGGTTTCTATTTCGTTCAGTATTGATAGTTATATTTTAGAAGTAAGGGGACACGAGAGGGAGGATACTTCGGGAAAAACAATCATCTATGTGACATGCAGAGGTCGTTCTCAGGCTTCAAACATGTAGTCCAAAGTTGTCTGCATATAATTGATTCTCGCAAGAACTAGCCATTTTAAATATTTCGAATAAATTCATGTAATTTCCGTTTGTTTGTTAAAATATTGTTTGTAGCACTTTTAGTATTTCTGTTATATCGCTGTTCAATGTATTGTCCATTAAACTGGATCCGTTCATTTGGCTAAAAATTAGTACACACCCGTCGTTTTGAAGAAAATGATTTTTAGAGCGATTTTACAAGTCGAGCCTTCACTTTAGGCCCGGAACCTTTTTGCTTCCATACAATCCCACTTGATTTATGTCCATTGACGTACATAGTTGAGATTAATTGCTTCTGAATTTTCTTATGAAAGAGATTCCATCACGTATAGAGGCCATTAAGTCATATTTGACATATTTTGTGTAAACCTATATTTTCTCTAACCCCAACCCAGTCAAGCCGTACCAACAAACCTATTTCGTTATTGGTACTAGCCAAGTAGTACTATGCTAAATGTATGGGACTTGACTGTTGAAGTATCCATCTTGGTTGGTTGCAATTGCATATGGTGGTGATGGAATTTGCCTAGACTCGAAAAAAGAAACACACACTTACATATGCAACTCAATGAGGTGAGTGTGAGGTGAGTTTGCTTAGTGCGATTGTTTTGACTGATATTCGGAAAGTGATAAGTCGTTGCGAAGCCACCTGAAGAGGGTCGTTATAAATGTCGTGTCAAAAATATAAATGCAAAAAAGTCCTGAGTCCAGTTCAAATTAAATATTCTTTACTGACCGAAATAAAGCAAAGGAAAAAATAAAAAGTAAATTATAAATTTTTGTAAATATAAAGAACCGAAAAATCGAAAATCGTAATTTAAAAAATCCAAAATTCAATAACTTTTAAACCTAGTAAACGTTTTTGACTTCCGACAAAATTGAAAATATTTTATAAATTGTCCCAAAGATGACTACTTATGAAAACCTGGCGATAGTTAAAAAATCAACAAGCTTGGGGCGCCAAACTCGATTCCGTTGCTTTCATTTTCTGGATCAAAGAACCCCAAAAAAGAATATGTTTTATTTCAAACATTTTTGTTTTGATGGAATAAATACGTATGTCCAATTAAACAACAGCTGTTATTTAAAATTTCAAGTAAATGCTACAAATTGTGTAATTTACCTAGGGTGGCGTATGAGTTATATTTATTGGGGGATAATATTACTCATTCGCTGAGTTATGGGACCGACCGAGTACTAAAATCAACGAAATCGATCGATTTCATCTATATACATATATGTAGATGATAGACCGACAGACTGACTCATTGATGAGCGCACAATGGTTCGGAATGAAATTCCATCGGTCAAACTGCAATAACTTTTGCTTTAGTAAACTTTTTTGAGTTCTCTAAAAACTTTACAAATTAGCCCAAATTTGACTACTTTTCTTTTTTTTAAGAAAAGTAATTTTTGTATATTTTTGATATATTTTTCGAATGCGTAGAAAAAAATAATTTTTTCGTATTACAGATTTTCAGATTTTGAAAAATGTAATCTTTTTTCCTATTTGTTCATAATGCGCAGAAAAAATATATTTTTTTTCGTGTTACTATTTTTGGAAAATTGGAAAAACGTAAATAAATTACGTACGAATTTATCTAATTGTTTCTCATACATTTTAAAAGATTGCACACTCAATTTCTTATTTGCAATTTCTTCGACTTATTATGGCACCAAAACCGTTGTTTGTGTCAAATGTAGATTGTTTGTTCCAAATATTTTTTTTTAAATGTACGACTTTGGACCAACATTACTTTTTTGCTTTAAAAGCCTTTTCATATTTAGAAACGCTACAGGGTTCCCCGTATTTGCAGGGGACTGCTCAAAATTGCACCGTTGGGAAATAAGATACATTTAGAGCAAAAAATGAGATTTTTAAGTTTCAAAATGCAAATTACTCATTTTCCTCTCATTAACTTGTGAAAAGAAAGCTAAAAAGATGAGAACAATTCCTTTATCCTCAAGCAAAACCTTGTGTCAACCTTCCTTCACCGGTAATATTGAGGAATGTATTCTATTGCGGAGGGAGTATAAGAGTCGACACGGTCGAACGTTAACATCCATTTCACTTGTTCTCTTTCCATTCTCGCCAAATTGTACTGCACCAATTTAAAGCTATGCAAGATTTCGCAGCACGTCTGACTGGTACGTAGAGCGTTGAGTGTGGGCCGTGGACTCTGACTGACATTTACCAAATAAGTGTACATTCACACATATACGAGGCTATGAGGTGGTGAGGTGATGCTTGACAAGGGCTGTGGGGCTGCTTGACAAGGACTATGATACTTGACAAACGCTCGAGAATGCTATTGCACTTGAAATAATCAAGGAGCACACTCTTCCACAAACACACACACACGTGAAAAGTAACTACACCTACATATGTATGTGTACATGGATATCTATCTACACAACCACGCATTTGTTAGGACACAAATATAACATCAAATGTCTGCACTCAAGAAAAGACCATAACCATAGGAACATACCCAAGTTTTAGCCCACGACATTTTCTTAGTTCACTTAAATTTTTGACTAAAATGATTGAATAGAACCTGGTTTTAGTAAATTTAACTTGATTTCAGTGAATGCGTTAATTAAAGTGAAATGAAAAATCAAATTTATTCCATTTGAGTTTAGTTCACTGTTTATTGAGTTCACATCTGTAAAATTCACATGTACGTACAATTGAAAATCTGTAATAGGAACTGATAACAATGTGTTAATTGAAAAAGCTAAGAATAATTCAAGCTCGAGTACGTTGAAGTTCTTGTTTTCGAAATATTCTCAACGACAGATTCTGGAACCCCGAACTACAAATTGTGTAATTTTCTTATTCCGTATAGGTGGCGTATGAGCTATATTTATTGGGGAGATAACATTATTCATTCGCTGAGATATGGCATCGACCGGGTACTAAAATCAACGTAATCGATCGATTTCATCGACTAACTGTATCTAACAAAGTAACAAAGAATTTTTAACAAGAAATTCAAACTGCACATACAGGCAGCAAAGGCTGGGTTGCCGGTTGCTCTTCTCGGTATATCCAACCAACCCCAAATAATTGTACATCTCCGAAGAATACATTTTCTAATCTATATTGATGTTCTAAACTCGAAAATTATATTACATAATTTATGGGTAATTTTTCAAAAAAAAAATCAATTTCCTTCGAAGGTACATCCAATATTTGTACTATAATTTTATAAATAAAGGTCCGGCCATACGCTTTTGTATGGAGTAGCACATAAGTAACTTTATGTATTTACGTATTTTTTTCAGAACTAATTTTTAAAAGCTTTGGAAATTTATGATGGAAGGACCCAGCACAGAACAAAGTCCAAGATCAATATCACCAACAACAATCCAACGATTGTGGTCAAATTACAAATCCAAATTTATTAATGCCACAGTGAGAAAGTTCTTGGCACGCAACCAAAGAAGATGACAGCACCGATGAGTGACGAAACGTGGACAATTATCGAAGAACGCAGAAAAGCAAACATATTCGAGATACAGCTAGGATGAGAAGTAGAAAAGACCTTGTAAAAAAGTTAAAATTTCGCTCAGAAGAGACAAGTCTAAAGGGGCAGAAGCAGTCGCTGAAAGCAAATACGTGAAACTCTTATACAATATAACCAAAGAAATATGCGGAAGAAAATCTTGTCAATATCGACCTATTCGGGACATGAACGGGAACCTCTTGACGTAGACTACAGATCCAGTAGAACGATTCAAAGAACACTTCTCGGAGATTTTAAATAACCCGGCTCTGCCACCGCCGCTGACTCTGGGCATTGACAGAAGTGATAAAAGCTTGTCCCATAACTTCAGCCTCCTACAACCTCTCTTTATGAAAATATGGGAGACAGAAATCTTGCCAGAAGAATGGTTGTTGGGAATATTGGAACAAAGGCGATCTCAGTCAATGTCAAAGACTACAAAGACTGTCGCCGATCCTGTCAAAAATGTTATCCAAGATTCTCCTTAACCGTGTAAACGAGAAAGTAGACTCAAACATTCGCAAGCAACAGGCTGGGTTTGGACCAAACCGTTCTTGTGTCGACCACATAAATAATTTACGAATAATAGTGGAACAGCCTGTGGAATTCAGGACAGCCCTTCAACTTTTATTCGTCGGTTACAGCACAGCATTCGACAACATTAACAGGAACTGTAAATGGAATGCTTTGATACAGAGAGACCAAAATTTATTAGACTTATCAAGGCTCAGTATGGCATTAAGTGCAGGGTGTTATATAATGGTCGTTTATCAGAGGATTTCAGCACCATCTCAGAAGTACGACAAGGCTGACTCAAGTCACCTATTTTATTTTTTTGCGTTTTAACACAATCGACGGATAAAATCGTGGTATAACATGGAATCCATTTGCTTTTGGAAGATCGCCGCCGTTATCTCTGAGTCTAGTGTTGTTGGCTTGAAGCCTACTTCAGAGGTGACCAAAGCTCTAAAAATAAATGCTATCAACCCTGCCGCAACTTTTAACGCTTTAGATGATGTCATAGAGAACGTCAACTCATTCGCTTAGCTTGGAAGTGTCATTTGCTCAGATGGCGGAGCAGCTGACGAAGTGTCATTTACTCAGCAGCATTTGGTGGGGCAGCAGACGACATCCTGACCAGACTATCTAAATCCGAAGGTGCCTTGTGAAGCTTTGGGAAATCTGGAGATCGGCGCCGACCTATACCAACTCTAAACTACGTATCTTCAATACCAAGATGAAATCTGATGCGAAACCTGGCTGCTGTGAAGAAACATCAAACGTTCATCAACTAATGTCTAAGGAGCATTTTGAATATCTGGTGGCCAAATACCATATCCATTATTTAGTTGCATAAACAACGAGTTCCATATTGTCACAATTGTCAAACAGAATGGGCAGGACGATCGTTTGAATGGCCAATCTGTATATGTATATGTATGTGAAATAATTAATTTCTTCATATGTTGTAACTAAACAGAATTGTAATGACACTCACGGTGTACCGATTTTGTTTTCCCTATGAAAAATAGCTGGCTGATTGATATTTGGGTGTGGGTGTGGCTCTTCCACACAAAGAGGATTTTGATTCGTTTTTATGAAACGAATAATGTTATTCGGAGAACTGTGACAGAGAGAAATTTTAAATTTTGAGAAAGTTCTCTGAGTATTAAAAAGTAACGGTATTGGAAAAGTGGGAGTGGCTCCTCCCATACGAATTTAAAACCTATAGTCAACCATATTCACATCTATGCGTCCGAGTATCCTAAAATTTTTTGCGAATACATTCAGCATGTGCGTGGGCGTCATTGGAAAAGTGGACATTCACTTCTATGGCACCCAGATTTCGGAAATTTCGTATCAGTTCAACTAGTATTAATATGAGTAGTTTTGCACAAAATGAACTAGATTGGAAAAGTGAGCGAAAACTTGCTCTCATATGCAAACCTATTGTCAAAAATATAACGAATATACGACACATTTGAATTTTTTAATTAAGTTTTAATTAAAAAAATGGACAACATTTTAAGGATGGCGTGGCACCTCGCACACATATCCGAAACCTATTATTATACATCCTAAATGACAACAAGAATCTAGCAATTTTGTGTGAGTTCATTGAGTATTACTGTGCATATTTTATTTGTAAAAAGGACGATACTGGACAAGTCACTATGATTTTATTTTATTTTATTTTTGTAACTCCACACATATAGCGTTACGTGAGCCTGTGCATTTTTAAAAACTTCCATTGTGGGCGGATGGGGCGTGACATAACTCTTCGAGAGAGAGAGAGGGGTACCTTAATGAAAACTGGAACATATGTCAGATCAAGAAAACATAAATATGAAATCAAATTTTAATTTTTCGGTTTTTTGCCTGGCAAAGCGGGTGGGGCTAGTTAATTATATCTATCTATCTATATAAAGGGTGATTTTTTAAGAGGTTGATAACTTTTTTTTAAAAAAAACGCATAAAATTTGCAAAATCTCATCGGTTCTTTATTTGAAACGTTAGATTGGTCCATGACATTTACTTTTTGAAGATAATTTCATTTAAATGTTGACCGCGGCTGCGTCTTAGGTGGTCCATCCGCTTAGTCCAATTTTGGCATTTCCACGTTTTTGAGTAACAGAGACCCAATTGGTGCGAACGGCGACGAATCGAAAATTGGTGGTCATCATTAACACTGGCCGATACAGCTGCGATATTTTCTTCAGTTCGCACTCTACGTAAGCGTGTTGGTGGTTTAATGTCCAACAATGTAAATTTGGTGCTAAATTTAGTCACAATAGCCCGAATAGCCGCTTCAGTGGGTCGATTAAACTGACCATAAAATGGAAGCGCGCAATGAACTTTCTTAACAGAGCACGCATTTTGATAATAAAATTCAATAATTTGCAAGCGTTGTTCGTTTGTAAGACGATTCATGATGAAATGTCAAAGCATACTCTTTCTCTTTCTCTTTGACACCATGTCTGAAATCCCACGTGATCTGTCAAATACTAATGCATGAAAATCCTAACCTCAAAAAAATCACTCTTTATATAAAAATCAATGTGTGTCTATGTGTCTGTTTGTCTGTATGTTCCGTATAGGGCGCCAAACCGGTGGACCGATTCGCCTGAAAATTTTACTCTGGACAAAGGATAGTGTCTGGCTATACTAGGTCATGATAGGACAAACGGGTGTGGTATTTTCTACACAAACTATACTTTAAAATTGCCAATTTGTACACTATTTATCATCGACAGCTTACAAAGAAGTGGAATAGGGAAAAGTGAACCCTACGCAACGCCGAGTAAAAAATCTAGTTCAGTATAATTTGTATGTTGATTTTTTATTATTTTTTTAACACATTAACTCTAATACTATTGACGCTTGTGTTATAAAATAATAAATATTAGAACTTGAAAAGACGATTTAGTCGAAAGGTTTTTATTATTTTTCGAAAAGGTCTAAAAGTCGAACTGGTTCTTGCAGCTATATAACCCTAGTATATTATTAAGTGGATAAGTTGCAACTATTACTTTTGTTGACCGTGCTTTGATTTTTGAGAAGTTATTGTCTAAATAAATTATTTCCTATTAAAATCGATCATATTTATTTATATGAAATGTATAAGCTTATTATATGAAAGTAGTTAAGTACTACTAGTACTATTAGCCTGTTGAAATAAAAGAAAATCTTACTTCTAAAATTAATTTATTGTAAAAGCCGCATTTTTCAATCGATCTTAATGAAGTTTTGTACATGCCACTTCTACTCTAACTATTTGGTTCCAACTTAGGGCATATTACATCTCCCACAAAAGGTCTACCAAAAAATGAAGTCAGACCACACTAATAGCATTTAACATTATTTTTTCCTTATTTCGACAACTTTATTTATTTTGAAAACTGAAGTTAGCTTGTTCTCTTTTATTGTTATTAAAAGTTGAAGTTTTATAACGAAAATTACTACTTTTTTTTACTACGCGTGGAAATAGTTGTAGTCTACGAACAAAATATATCCTCTGACGGTATATATCGAAAAACAAAGTTCTCAAAAAATCGCTGAACTTTGTATATTTCTATAAAAGCTTCAAAAGTACTTCTGGTTTTGTAGCGTCCGTTCCAATGTAAAATTCTTTATAATTTTATACTAAATGCTGACGAGGTATTTTAAAAATGTAGTCCTCTTTAAGCGCTTTAGAACACTAAACAGGCTGATCGACTTTATCAGTTTCTTTCTTGATTTTGGCGTAGTTTAAGGCGTGCGAATGACGCGTCCGGGCCCATATATTTCCATGGTATGCCGAGTTTTCAAAAAAGTATATTAAAAAGAAACTAATTCATAGTGAACACTGCGTATAGTAGCGAAATTTTGGAATTTTGTAAAAAAATGTCTCCGAAAATAATGGCTAAAATGTTTTTTGCATTTTTTCTAAGAAAATACAGAATTTCTCAAAGTAGTAGTAGTAGTTGTTGTGTTCCAAATTTTTCCATTTTTTTGTCAACTCAAACTTGTGAAAGAAAGGAAAGGATCGTTTTTTTTTAAATTGTAACGCCCCTGAGGATGATCGACAAAGTCGTTCGAAATATCGGGAACAAAATTGAAAAATAAAATAATAAAAAAAACAAGATCTTGTTTTCATTTACTTGAGACCTTAAGCCGGACAATAATACAAACCATTATGTCTCCATTACAAAAAATAAAATAGATTTGCGCCTACAGATAGAAACAAAAAAATACAAGCGAAATAATGTTGTGATTATGATGCTTCATTATTATAATTTTACTAATCCTCTACTATGTATTAGGATGGGTCACGAAAATAAATTGCTGAGGTCACTCCTTGAAATGAATATTGGATTGTTTAATGATGATCAGCAAAATATTTCGTAGCTGGATCAAGCCTTCTGTGAGCTAAACGCTCCTGAAAACAACTCTAAAAATCATGTTTTCCCCGTGTCATTTTTAATGTTACATTTTCGTCCAAATTTTTTCTTAATTAATACACCCTAAGAAGCATCTTAAATATAAATTTTGATTTTTGTCTTAGAATAACTCATCTGTATTATTATTTGACTTTTAGATTGATTTTTTCGGATTTTCGAAGTGACAGCTACAAATTTTTATTTCCTGGAAATTTTTTGTAAAATATGATAATATGAATAATATACAGAAGGAATCAACACTTTTTGAATGATACCTAAATGATGATTATCGGACAAAAATGGAGTCCATTCTTGTGAAATAATTTAATGCAAGAGCCAAAATTTTCAAACTCGTTATACAAAAATGAGCGCTGTAGCGTCTGATACTCATCATTGAGGCGTCATTCGAAAGGTATTGACTGTAGTTATTTTGCTTGTCTACGCAGTCAGACGAATGTAAACAACGAATTTCATGATTCTAGCTACAGTCGTGTGCTTGGTACCAATTTTATCCAGTCTATTCGGTCAGAGCAATGCACACACCGAATTACACTATTCTAACTGTAGCCGTTTGGTTGGTACTATTTGCATCCCCTTTCGCGTCATTTTCCCTTTAAAAGTACAAATTTAGAAAAATTCCTTTATGTTTCGCGCCTACACGGTCAGATGAATGTACATATGTATATACTGAATTTCAGAATTTTAACTTCAGCGGTTTGGTTGGTACCATTTTTATCCCTCTTTTCCAATTGTATCCCTTAAAAGTACGAATTTTGAATCCATCTTATTTACGTGTGTACTATTTTTATCCCTTTTCGTCCTATTTATCCCGCTAAAATTGTATTTACGTTTTGGTGCTTTCAGGCTACAAGGGCAATGTATGCAACAAATTTCAAGTGTATATAAAACAGAAAATAAAAAATGCTTAAATAATCTAAATATTAGTCCCTCTGGTTCGATTTCTCCCACTTTCAATCCCAACCGATCTACAACCATTACGGAAAATTTAAACCTCCTAGCTCATTTCGTTCGAAAGCTGGAGTGCTTTCAACAAACAAACGGCCGGACAGACAGATGGACGGGCTAAATCATCTTAGAATTTTACCACTGGGTCGTGGTATATATACTTTATGGGGTCTCCGATGAATATTTCAAGGTGTTGCAAACGGAATGACCCCCATCCTAAGGTGGATTGAAGGAACACATTTCCACCAATCAATGTCTTAGTTTATTTAGAATTTTATAGGCAATCATTCTGGCAGACTAGTATTTATATCAATTAAATCCCAACGTTAAAAATACGAAACACAATATTTCTTGTAACTCAGATATATCTTAAACTAATTGAGATACACACTCGTGTAAGCAGATACAAAGAATGAGCTTACTTTTTGTAAATCACCTGGAAAACTTCTCTGTTCTAAGCATGTGTGGCCTCTTTTTTAACTCTTTTCTTTTGTTTTAATTCGGTCTGCTTGAAGAACATTTTACATCTACCTCCTATAAAATGCAATTTCATTTACGAATTATTTATTCTTTTTTTCCTTTTTGTAAATTTCTCTTCCAGCCTGCCCCAATGTGCAATGTAATAAAGAGTACACAAGTGATTTCAGTTGAAGTATGTTTCCATCATCTTCCAGTTAATTTAATAAATGCACTGTCGAAACATTTCGTAGCTCCTCAAGTACCATTGGCGAGGCGAAGCTCTCCCAAAACTCATCTATTTTGGAGCAGAGGCAGGTACATTGTTCAGTGATTACTGATGTTATCTTAACTTTTTATTCTGCCTTTCCTCCCGAAAAAGCAAACCAACTAACTAACTAACGGCCGCACTAAACTCTCCTTTAGTTCGGATAATCTATGATGTGCATCAAAAGACAAGAAACTTTAAAGATGAATTCCCACAAGGAAGATGAATTTAAAAGCTCCGAAGGATATACGACCATGGCCAAATGGAAAATAATATCGAGCAAGTGTGTAGGACTAACAGCACAGCAAGAGCAGTGGTAGTAGCAGCAGCAGCAACAACAACAACAACTTCTGATTTATATCAGTCATTATGGTGTGGCCATTGCCAGCACTCACATACATACACACGCACTTCGCCACTAAAAGAAAAACTAAATCCAAAAAACAAAAACGGAATGGGCCAGGAAACGATCCAACCCATCCATCTATTCGTCCATCCATATTACAAAAAGCCATGTACAATGTGTGATTGTATGTGTGTGTAATGTATATGCATGTGAACGAGGAGCACATGAGGTGCTGCACAGTGGTTCCGTACCAAACAAAAATTGATAATAGTTATTGCTGACGCGGGTGTAACCAAATGTAAGTTAAAGAAAATACAATTTTGTACTGAAGCCGCAGATCTTCCCCCCCCAAAAAGGGAGTATATTCTCAGTCATTTGTAAGCTAGTACAACGATTTGTTAAGATCATCTGCAGATATCTTTCTTAGAAATGAAATGGTTTGTGATTAAGACAGTTAGAGGAAGAAATAGGATTTCAGAAAAATCAGAACGTTTCAAGAAAAACTTTGCCAACCACTTCCGAGAAATCTAGAGAATAAACATTTCAAGAAAGGTGTCCATTGTAGCAAACGGATACTGGTACTGTCAAGGTTGAAATCAACATTTTGCAATTATTATTATTGAGGTATTTTCAAATTTTTTCAGCGTTTGAAGGCAATTTAAGAAATATTTATTATAAATACACATATCACAGCAGTATTCTGTTATTCTTATTATTATTTTCTCCTCTGGGGTATGTCCAAATTTAGCCTTCGCAGGCTAAATATTTCCTACGTTGGCGGCCTTGCAAGGGTACGGAATAATTATTTTTCCCACTGCTTGCGGCAATGCACAGTGGTAACTTGCGGCCAAAACTGAAAATTGGCATTTTGATATGTGATATTATTTCTGATTTAAAACAAATAAGGAAAGGCTAAAGTCGGACGGAGCCGACTGTATGCTACACTCCACTTTCTATCCTACAACAATTCAATTCTGTAAAAGAGTGAAATCGGGAAGGATTTTTGTATCCTGTAAATGTATGTGTTTGACAAAAAATGTTAAATTAGAAAGGACATCTGTATGGGGGTATATTGAAACATGGAACGAGGTGACCACCATGTATGTTTATAGGTGAAATATTATATGTAAAGTTCGACCAAAATCGGTTAAACATTTGAGAGCAACATTTGTATGGGGGCTATAGCTATATCTGAACCGATCTTACCCACTTTCAGCATAGGTGTTTCTAGTTGGATTATAAGATGTTGAGCCAAATTTAAAAAAAATCGGGTACAATATGTGGTAAATCGGGAGCAACATTTGTATGGGGGCTACATCTATATCTAATAGCGTTTGTCCTTGATCCACAAAACTTACTTGTGGCAATTTTTGTTTAGATCGGACTATAATTGCGACCTGTAATTTGATTACAACAATATATGGACAGACAGACAGACGGATATTGCTAAATCGACTCAGAAAGTGATTCTAAGCCGATCTGTACAATAAACGTTGGGACCAACTCGTTTCCTTTTGGGTGCTACAAACAAATGCCCAAGACATAACACTCTCGCGGAGTGTATTAAAATGGGCGGGTCACGTCCACATTTTAATAATGAGGCTCTAAGGAAAATATTGCAAAGAAAAACTGCAACATAACGTTACTACTTCTTACCTATGATCCCTTGGACTACTAAATGGTGTATGGTTACAACCTCTACTCACTCCTGCTCTTATAGTTTTACTCCAATCAATGATGGACGTTTTTATTATTAAAAGGTTATTTTTTGGAACTCGTATAACACAAGTAAATACCCGGCAGAAAATCTCGGAAGTAGTTAAAAATGAATGGCTTTATCATTACACCTAAATCGTGCATCCAAGCTAATTATTTCAAATGCAAATATATTTGTCATCTGAAGAGGTCTTTCAAAAGCACTTTCAAAAATGTAATTTAATACTTATGCCCAGCAATAAAATGGAAGTATTTCCAAATGAATGAAACTTTCATTGCTCCCTGATAATTGATTGTAAATATCTTCTCAAAAGTGAACAAATAAATTATATATTAGAATTTTCTCATTCAATAGAATTAAGTTTATATATTTATTTTTTTTTTTTTTCATTTCATATCTTCATTAAAGGAAATGCAAAAAATAATCAAATATTAAAAATTGTAATTCGGTTGCGTTGTATGTTAAATTACTCATTATGGTTTGTGTAATCGATTTTAATAATCTGTCTTATGGGCAGCATAGAATTATTTATTTGTTCAATTTCGATCTCAAATATTTTCTTTATTGGATAATGGGATAATTTTTCGTAAAAGTTTTAAAGTTTTAAAATTTTAAATCTTGTTAATTTTTAAAGTTTCGGAAAAACACTGAGGAGTACATACTGAAGAGTATTGAGAATAATTCGACAAGAGAAACAACAACTGCCGCAGATAAGAATGTTCCAGAGAGACTTCTTTCAAAGAAATGCAGCATGTATTAAAAAAGGGTTTATCTCTTAAAACTACATATATTTTCTAAATATTTGTGTTGTTTTTAAAATGTGATAGAAAATGAAATATTGCCTAATACGCTAGTACAAGTGGAGTTTTATTAAAATTAAAGCGAAGTAATGGAAAATCTGTTTTAAGAAGGATTCAGAATTCATTCACTGCATTTTCATTAATTCAGAGAAATGATTCATAAAAACTCTCACAATGTATCCAAAAGTGAATAACTTTCACCTATGAAAAAATGTCATGTAAGCATTAATCAAGCAGTGCTCATTCGAACAAAGTGACTGGGATCTGTAAATGAACCCATTCCTTTCAATGACATCCCTATGTTAAAATCATGTATGATTCGCCCAAAAAAGAATTACTTCCAAAAAAGAATTACTACTGGTTACATAGGCGAATTTCACAAACAGTGTACACAAATGAAGATTACAGCCAAAACTTTCAGAAAATGCTTAATATTGCATCAAAAAAAGTTGCCCAGAAATCATGGCCTACTACTTTTTCGGAGTTATATATAAATGTTTTTTTTTTAATATATATGCAACCTAGAATTTTGAAGTTGGAACCACTGTAAAACATATATTAGAAAACATTTTTTTATGTAAGAAATGGTGTTATTTAAATTTTGTTGACCTTTGTTACCTCCGTGCAATAATAAAAATGGCCCAAGATCCCCCTTCTTTAAAGACAATAAGTAAGTAAAAATGACGTTAAGTTTGTTCCGGCCAAATATATAGGTATATACCAAGGCGTATTTATAAAGGTGATAGCAGGAGCCCAGCTGACTGAAATTTTTTTCATTCAAAAGTAACCGAAACTGTCAAATCCCATATATTTTGCTTTGACAGTATGGCTCACCATTCAAAAAATTACTTGTATTTTGTTGTTGCCGAATTTATTTTTGCTCTGCTGTATAAATACGCCTTGGTGTATACGTATCCACCATGGAGAAAGAAAATGGTTTCTCTCTGAAACGATTTTACCAGTTTGGAATCCTCACCGATCTACAGAGTGCCGCAGTTGCATCCAGTCTGCGTTAAAATATGATTTGAATAATGAAAACATTTTTAAAATTCTTCTGTGACATAGATTAGCGAACAACGTTAGGGAATTTACATTGCGGGTTGCAGCATTCCATGCCTCACAGCCATATATCGCAAGGATGACTTTACATTACACAGAAAAAAATAAAATTTGAATTCAATAAAAAATTCACGAATTATGAAATATTATTCAAAAATGGTATGATACAGAAATTCAAAGATTCAATAAAGAAATTTGTAAGCCATTTATTTAGAATATTTTTCATTTTTACTTGATAAAGAAATTCACATATTGATTAAGAAAGTTGTAAGTTGTTTATTGAAAACAAAAAAAATAAAATTTTGACCGAAGCGTGTATCCAGCAGATCCAGAAAATAATTTCCAATTAAATTGTAATTAGAAAATATTGTGTTTTTGACTAAAGTTTTAGTCAGCTGTTTAAATTTAGTGTTATTTTAGAAGTTTCTAATTTTGACTAAACTTTTCAACAAATCAAATAAATTTTTGCTCGAATATTTTTGTTTTACTGTAACAACTATATTCGTTGAAATTATCAGGTGCACTTTTTTATATATAACATTTTAAAATTAAACTATCGATTACGTTGACTTTGAAAGGTAGAATAACATACATTTTTGTTTTTATTTTTCAGGTTTTTGTTTGAAATTTGCAAAATGGGACGCTATACGCTCGAACAAAATTGCGAAATATTAAAAACTTACTTCCAAAGTAGTCTTTAAAGTCTTTAACGCAAACTGTAAGAAATTTACGTGAAAATTTTCGAGAAGAGATCCTTCAGTTCAGCCCTCATGAAGCTTATTTCCATCTCGATGGCTATGTCAGTAACCAAAATTGCCGCATGTGGGGTTCAGGAAACCTATACGTGACTATTGGAAAATCAATGCGTCCACAACGAGTCACTGTTTGGTGTGGATTTTGGGCTGGTGGCATCATTGGTCCATGTACTGAATCGAGTGAGGTACCGAGCCGAGCCAGTCGTGTTAGTCATATGAATGATATTGTGTTCCATTATTAAATGACAATGATCAAACTTTCCAATAAACACAGAAATTTGAAACAATAAACAGTATTTTTTTTAATTTCGAATTTTAAATGGCCCACCATATATGTAGGATTGACATTTGCAACTTTTGGCTTCTTCGAAATATATGAGGAATTTTATTGCCTGCTTTGTTCTGTCTATTTGATCTCACTCTTTTCATAGATTTGTTGTTGCTATTTACTCAAATCCGAGATCAAATTTGAATTATGGACTGTCGGACAGTGTAATCTATAACTTAAAACTGATAACTCTAACTTTTGATAACGCCATAAAATCTGGAATTAATTAAATTCAAGAATTTTATTATAATTTATTTTAGCGTCGGAATCTCATGAAAGAATAAATTATGGATTACTGTTAAATATTGTTTGGTATTGTTTCTTTAACGTTTTCTACTTTTCCCTAAACGAAATATCTGACGAGTAAATGAAAGTTCTTTCACGGCAATAAAAAACGATATTTACGATAAAAGATTGTATTTGAGGAAAATGTTGCAGCTATTCCAGTAATCGTTAAGGGTATGCACCAAAAGAAGTTCTTCTGCACCAAACGACCTCCAAACGTCTTTTTTCTCTGCGTGTAACAGCAAACTTGTTGCTACGTTGATTTATTTTCGTTTGTGTTCTGCGAAATTAGTCTTGTTTTTTGCAACTTCCCACGTGTTTTACATTATTTGACTATTCCGAGTAAGTATATTTGTTTCTAATTTATTCCGTGTATGGTGTTAACTATTAATATTTCCTTTATTTTTTAAACAGTTTGTGGTTGAAAATGGCTAGAAAACGGCGGCTACAAAAAAGGTAAGAATAACTAATTTCCAGAATTTAAAGAGTTTCTGCTTCATAAGGTTGGTGTTTTGTTTTTATACCCTCCACCTCCAGGATGGGGGTATATTCACTTTGTCATTCCGTTTGTAACACCTTAAAATATTCGTCGGAGACCCCATAAAGTATAAAATTCTAAGACGATATAGCCATGTCCATCTGTCTGTCTGTTGAAAGCACGATAGCGGCCGAACGAAATGAGCTAGGAGGTTCAAATTTTTCCTAAATGTGTCTTATGGTGCAGATCAGTTGGGATTGAAAGTGGGCGAAATCGGCCCAGAGGGAAAAATTTTTCACTCACAAGGACTGAAAATAACCCTAATATTTAGAGTATTTCAGCATGTTTTTGAACATACTAGCTTGTATTTACTTGATATTTGCAATTCGCATTCCCTTTATAGCATAAAAGGGCACCATAGAGTGATTTTTATTAGTAGGGGGGCGAAATGGGACGAAAAGGGATAAAAATAGTACCTATCAAACGACAACAGATAGAAACACGAAATTTGGCGTTTACATTCCTCTAATAGAGTAGATACATAATAAACAAGTATTTTTTTTTCTAAATTTGTACCTTTAAAGGGTTAAATGGGTTAGAGGGATAAAAATAGTACCAACCAAATGGCTGCACCCAGAATAATGAAATTCGGTGTATATATTCATCTGATATATTCATCGAAATTCGTACTTTTAGGGTGTAAAATGGAAAAAGGGGATAAAAATTGTACCAAACAAATGAATGCAGCTAGAACCATGAAATTCGCGGTATACATTCCTCTGACTAAGTGACACGAAAAAAAACGTTTTTCCAAATTCGTACTTTCAACGGATTCAATGGGAGCAGAGGGATAAAAATGGTACCAACTAAAAGGCTACAGCTAGAATGATGAAATTTTCGAAAGTCGTACTATTAAGGAGTAAAATGCGAAAAAGGGTATAAAAATGGTACCAAGAAAATGGCCGCAGATTGTATCATGGAATTGGGTATATATCTCTGAGTGCATAGCCACGTAAAATATTTTTTTTCAAACTCGTATTTTATTTTGTTGCTTTTACGACAAAAAATGGTAGAATCATGAAGTTGTCTTATACTGCGTACGTGAGAGATAAAGTATTTTCAAAATGTATACTTTTGAATTTAAAATAGATGGAAATACAACTAACCAATGGACTGCAGCTGAAAATACACTCTCTATCCCCCAATATTTAGGGTATTTATGATTGCTGCCTTATATTTACTTTATGAATTGAAGTATTATATCCATTATATATACATTATAACTTATACATATATACATATACATTATATATACATAGTATAAAAATATTGGTTATATTGGCTTATTAATTAAATTTTTGATTTTCATACATTTGAAATTTGTTGCGGACATTCCTCTTGTAGCTTGGAAGCACCACAAAGAAAATAAATGTTTTAGCGGGCGAAATAGGACAAAAATGGATAAAATATGGTACCAATGATACGACAACAGCTAGAATCATGAAACGTAAAATAGAGGGATTTTTCGAAATTCGTACTTTTAAGGGATATAATTGAAAAATAGGGATAAAAATGGGACCTTCCAAACCGCTGAAGTTGATATCATGAAATTCGGTGTATATATTCGGTGGTCTGACTATGAAGACTCGAAACAAAAAGGTTTTTTTTCTTTAAATTTGTACTTTTCTTATCAAAATAATGCAGTCACTTTGTCTAATTCAAGCCAATTTAATATATTAACAATACTTTTAGAAAGAAAGTTATTACTTGAAAGATAATTTTTATTATAGGCATATTGTCATGAGCTGATAGAAATTCAAGATTCGCAAGTTTGAATGGTTTTTAACTTCAGAACACTCATTCTGTATCTTGTTTTCATATTTTAATTACCAGTAGTAATTTTTAGCAGACTGCAAACGGTTTTGAATGCTTTGATTTCCACACTCTGTCCCATTATAAGTTTGTTATTAGCAATGCTAATCTCAGATAAAAACAAATAAGAAAACGTCAGTCGGCTAACCGACTTATATATATCCTCACTCCCAGAGAACATATCTATGGAAATTACTTGGGGCCGGATGATTTGCGTGGAAGGCACTAGAAGCTTAAATAGAAGAAGGGGCGTGGCTAAAGCTTATATATTTTTTTGTTTAAAGTGATTATAAAAAAATTTTCAAATATCAAATTTCAAATGAATTTGTGAATGTTACCCGGATTTTTAAAACAAAGCTTATGCCATTTTGTGTGAGAGTTACCAGAAGGGGTGAGGCAATATCACCCGTATTCCACATGAATGCAACATCTATAAAAGCATTGCCAAATATTAAATTTCATAGCATTCGATCGGAATGCCGTATAGAAGTTGTTACAACTTCATTAATTCTACGTAATTTAGTGCACTTAAAGTGCTTATAAAAACTTTATCAAATGCCAAAATATAGCTGATTCCGAATATCGGTGTGGAAGTTACAAAGGTTTTAATTTAATATGACCCATTTGAGTGGGAGGTATCAGAAGGGGCTTGGCAATTTCGCCCATCTTCCTTTTGGATGTTATAAACAAAGACATAATACCCTAGTGAAGGTTATAATAAATATGCAATAACACACTATGGAATCTCAAATAATAATTTTCAATTTTGTATCATAATCATTACGACACTACTACTGCCCGAATAATATTTAGAGGATTTTTTTCAAAAAGTTTAATAGCTTTTTCTCTCTGCAAGAAAAATCAATCGACTTCAGCTCAAGGTCGATTTACAAATGTCAAATTTGTATGGGTGCTGACATTTGCAAATCGACCTTATGTCATTTCAGCTAGATTTTTCATGCATTGTGACAATGCCATAACAATAAACGCTGCCTATATTTTATTCCAATCAGCTCAATAGACTTGTTTGTAACCACTGTGTGAGGTGTTGGGGTGGGGGCCCAAAGGATTTTATCGTAGTAATAACGGAATTCTTTTGTTGTTTTTCTTACACACGGCACGGCACTGGCACTCACGCACGCACGCACACACGCCACAAAAGCTGAATTGAAAGGAAAAAACGAGGAGCACATTTGTTATTTGAAAATACAGGCGCGAAAATTGGATACTTTGTCCATACACAGAGTATAATAGCATGCGCCCGAACAGGAGCCGATTCCTGGATAACCTTGAAAATTTCCTTCGGAATGTGCACTGAATGCAATTACGCTGTGACTTTTTCGGGGCATCCCCGACAGTCGCTCATTAAAATCAAATACGAATTTCAAGTGATTTCGAGAATTTCTATTTCAATATTTTGTAAAAAAAACAGTTATGCAAAATGTAGGCTTGCGAGTGCTGATGTGTGCGTGTGTGTGTGTGTAAACATTTGTTATATGTACACGTCGTAATTATGGTCACATGACATTCGAAATGGCTGTTTTGTGGTGTTTCATCCCAAAAACTGTTGCTCTCTAATGCATAAAACATTTTGCTCTCATTTGCCCTCTCGCACACGACCACTCACTCACTCACTGTCACTCTCGCAGTCGCATGTCGCCGCTCTTTCGTTCATTCTTGTGTCAACTCTCTTCTCGCTCTCGGCACGTTATGCCAAAATATGTTTTTTGTATTGTTGTTTTGTGTTTGTTGTTACTCTTTCGAACTTACATGCGTTTTAGGCGGCGGTAGTCTCTTTCGGAATAACTGCAACTTCCGTTTTAGTCATCGAATTCGATGTTCGGTATTCGAATGGTCTGCCAGCTCCGCGTATAACACAAAAAGATGATGACTAAGAGGTGATGGTGGTGGTGGAAGCCTTATTTCTCCTCACCCACAGTACTCAGTATTGACAAGTGTGTAATCAAATAAGTTCACACACACACACAGAGATACACGCAGAGTGCGTGTGAGGCAATATCCAAAAAGTCGGCTTACGGCAAAGCGGCGGCACGTTATACGAATACTACGACCGACGATACGATAAACTACCGTTACTTGGCGTTGTTCTCTTCGTTTCTTTGTATGCTTTGTTGTTTGGCTGGAGTGGTGGTGGGGGTTGGTGGGGGTTGCGCCACGCGGCCCGAAGTGTAACGGAATGAAAAGGCTCGTCTACGCGACACGTTTCTACTACTACTACTACGATAACGACAACGACAACGGCAATGGGAACAACAACAACAAGGACGACGACGACGACAACAACAACGACATTCGTTATGCGCTACTTGTGTTCTGCTCTGCTCTGTTCTGTCCCGTTCTTTATGGTGGAGTATGCTATGCCAGCGACAGCGATATGATGATTGTGTTACAATAAGGAAGAATTGTGGTGTACAGAGATTTTTCGTTTGTTCGAAAAATTTTCTTGTAACTTTTTCCTCAAACAAAACCTTTGCGATTATATTTGAAACACTCAACACTATTCATTGGAACTATTTAAGTATTTCTTGTGGTTGGGTTGGCAAAAATCATTTACTTTTTCAATTTATTTTTCACCATCAATTTTCTTTGGATTTTTTTCTTGCAAAAAATTTAAGGTGGATACAAAAATTCCTCCACCAAAAGAAAAGAAGAGACAATTTTTCTTGGTTTTGCACCAGCGCGAGCACAACTCTGTTTCCGTTTCAGATACTCCCTTCAGTATTTAAGCTGAACTTTTTCACAGAATTATTCCAATTATTCCAATTTAATTTTCTATTTCAATTATTTTGTTAAATGGATTTTTTTTAATGCGTTCACTTGATTTTTTGGCTTCTATTTATTTTTTTCTGACTTTTTATATGGTTGTCTTGGTTACGAAAGACATCCACATTCGAAGGGTTCACGCACTAAACTGAGACCATTTCGTTATATTTCGACATCGTTTTGTTGGCTCTTTTGGCATTTCTTTTTGCGCTATTCGTTGTGCCTTACATTGAAGCCTAAGTATTTTGCCACCCCCTCCGCCACTTGCTCAATCTCAATTTTTGTTTATACTTCGCACTTGCCAGAGATTTGTTCGGTATCCGGTTGTTGTCTTTACTATTCGAAGCTTGGCAAGAGTTGTATTGCCAGTTTGCACACACATTGACATTCGGCATAAGAGACTCGTTCACACCTTACATCAAACCCACCACTGTTGAGGCATGCTTTGATAGAGTTAGATTTTTTATTTTACCGCATTTTCACCGGCATTGTTGTTCGTTGCAACAGCAAGAGAGCCACAGAGAGCGAGAGAGAGAGAGCACGTCATATTTGTGAATGTATTGGCAGTCCAAAAAGAAGCGTTGAAAGCTGATACTCAGAAGTGGTTGCTACTGAAGTGCATCAACAAACATAAGAAACAACATTTTGAGTTTTGGCCAAAAAAGTGGATCTTCATAACTATGTTCCCTAGCCGGAGATGTTTTTGGGATTATTTGAAGTTAAAATTTACAGAATTTTGAGACCTAAAAAATAAGGATATTTATTATTCCTTCCACAATGGTATTTATGATGTCTTTGTGCATTTGCCAGTAAAGGGACGAAAAATAAGACCAGTCGTGTATTTCATCGATCGACTTAGTTTTTATACCCTACACTAACACCCAAAAGGAAACGAGATAGACCCATCGTTTATTATACAGATCGGCTTAGAATCACTTTCTGAGTCGATTTATCCATGTCCGTCCGTTTGTCTATCTATTATTGTAATCAAAGTACAGATCGCAATTGTTGTTAGAAATAAATGAAACTTTGCGAAATAAAGTTTTATTGAATAAAGACGAACGCTATTTAATTTGAAGAAAATCTGTTCAGATTTAGATATAGCTCCCATATACATTTTTCCCGATTTTACTCTTTCCGCTGTAGAAACCACATATTTCAACAGATTTTCTTCCAATTTGGCATAACACCATATAATTTAACTAGAAACTGCGTTGGTAAAACTAGGGCAGATCCGTTCAGGTTTATACAAAGCTCCCATACAAATGTCTCCTCCGATTCGACTCTTTCCGCTCTAGAAACCACATATTTTAACAGATTTTCTTCAAATTTGGCAAAACAACTTATATTTTAACTAGAAACCACTCTGGTGAAAATTGGCCAGATCGGTTCAGATATATATATATATATATATAGCTCCCAGAAAAGTATCTCTCCCAATTTGATTATTTCCGCTCTAGAAACCACATATCTGAAGATTTTCTTCAAATTTGGCAAAACAACTTATGTTTCAACTAGAAACTGCTCTGGTGAATATGGACCAGATCGGTTCAGATATATATATATATAGCTCCAATACAATTTTCGTCACCAAACTCATTATTTCCGCTCTTGATATATCATGTTTGAACAAATTTTCTTCTAATTCGGCACAACAGCTAATATTTCAAATACAAACATCTCTGGCGAAGGAGGGTCACGTTGGTTCTGATTTATATATAGCTCCCATATAAATTACTCCCTCTATTTGATTCTTTCCGTTTATATTAAATTTCAACTCGAAAAGCTATGCTAAAAATGGTTTAGATCGGTTAAGATTTAAATATAGCTCCCATTCGAAGTTTGTACTCAAAATTTCTTACAAATACAGATAGAAGTATGATATTTGTAGTATACACTCAAAACAATTTGACTGTAAAAACAGCAGACTTTGTCTGCTGAAAAATAGAAAGCAGGCTTTTTTCCTGCTGTTACAGCAGACAATTGTAGCTGTTTCAGCAGCATGATTCTGCCATTAAATAGAATCAAATTATTTTCAAAAACAGCGAATAAAACAATTTTTAGCGAATTACGCAGCCTTTTTCATAATTAAACACACATCCAAATTTTATTTTCAATTAGTTTTTATTATAGTATAAATTATAATTATTTGAAATTAATTAAATTGTACATACCGTATTCCTCCGCTAAATACAAAAAGTAACGTCAGGTTAGTACTAAACTTAATTTAGTTAAACTTCAGTTGGTCGTTTACGGTACTTATAAAAAATAAAAATTGATTGAATAAACACTGGCTGCTCTCACGGAATCGTTAAATAGTGCCTTAAGGCACCGTTTTGAAAAAGGTTTATCCAGATTCATTCAAACACCACAATTTTTATTCGTTTTTATTATCCGCATTACTTGTTGTATCTGCACAGATTGTTTTAAAAATGTGGAATACTTGCTAAAGACGCTGTAGTATGCTGCGTTGAATATATATATATTTTGACCGGACTCCACAATTAGTTGCCGCAATTTTGGTAAATATGTTAGTTCGAGCTGTGAAACTGTCTGCAATAAATGGAAACATTTGATTTGATAAATGTAATTTGTTCAATGAAATGTTATGCTTCACAATAGGTAAAATTGTTTGCTTTAGTAAAAAAAATATATACAACAAATTCAACGAACAACATTGTCTAAAACATACAAATACATACCTTGTAATTCCATGGAAAGTTTTCGTTTCTTTTGGCAGTAACTTTATGCATTTTTTTCTTATCCACTCACTTCATTATTTTTTTCTGTTCTGTTTTTTGTTTTTGGTTTTGAGGTCTTTCACTGTTTAATAGCGTCAGGCGACGAGCGCTCTCGATGTGTGCGTTGATGACGTCGATAGCTATGTTATATCATTTTAAAGGTGTTAGGAATTTTTGATTTTTTGTTAAAAATGAAGTACAACAACAACCTTTGCATTGTTGCGAGCGATGCGAGCAAAGTTAGATTTTTAGTGTGTCGACTTAGTTCGGTGGAATATTTTGTTTATCAGCGCTTCTCATTTGTCGTATGTGATCGCTGGTACTAATATGAACCCTGATTTAAGTCAAAGACATACATTCCTTGCGAAAGTTCTGACGAGATGGGGTAGTGCCCATCGAAATTGCGCAGTCAACTTTTAGCTGCAACAATAAAGGTCTTACTTTGCCTTTTTGCTAATTTTGGGTTCTGCTGAAGACTTCAGCACAACCGTTGGTCTTAAACCAAAATAAATGACAACACATACAAAATTAACTTTACAATTGTGTAATCGACTACTAGATATATTGTTTATAGGGGGTTTAGACATTTGTGCAAAAACGTATTGCGCTAAATGCGAGATAATAGGCCTGTTCGTTTGGGTTCGCTTAACAAGAAAGTAGCTTGTTACTCTCTTAGTTGTGCAACTCGACATTTTGCTTTACATTTTTCTTTGTTTTACATACTGTGGTGTAGATCCACAAATGCAAAATTATGTGCAACGCGTCATTTTGCGCAAATATTCTTTGTGTTAAAAATGACCTATAGAGCACCTTTCATAAATTGTACGTGCTCCATTACCATTGCAAAAAGTCTAAAAACAATCATTTATCGGCTTAGAATTTTGTTGAGTCTGCTAACCGTTTTTGGGCGAATGGATTTGAGTTATGTCCTAAACATGCTCTTTCTAATTCCATAAATATTTTTTTGATCTCACTATTGAGTGATTCATATTTTATATGCATTTCAACGTAGTTCTTCGTTATAATTTTCAAGAAGACTGTTTACTTTTCTGCTAGAGATTTCCATCCAAAATTATTTGTCATTTCTTTGCCCACCTCAAGCAAAAAATTGCAGTCTAAAAACAAAAAAGCTATTAGCATTTTATTATTTATTTAAGGGCATGCTAATTTTATTTTACGTATATATTACTGCATTTATATTATTTATATCAGCGAGCATATCATTATTTGTGCTTCAGTTTCAGACTGTATAATGTATGTGTGCCTAATGGATATATGTATAGCTAAATTAGTGACACTAACTGACAGCTAAAACCGATCGTCAGATTGTAAAGGACTCGGTTCCGAAGATATAGTCTATCTACCATGTTTTCTAACTTATCGTCTTAATGTGGGTATCATGGGAAATAATTTAGTGAATAAATAGTAAACAACATTTTTATACACCACAGGGTATAATGACTAGGTGTAGGGTATCATATAGTCGGCCACGACCGACTTTAAACTTCCTTACTTGTTTGAAAATATTTTTCATATTCACTCGATAATGAAATTCATATATTGACAAAAAAATAAGCAGTTTATTGAAAAAAAAATAAAATTTTAGGAGAAGTGAGTATCAAACCGGGGATGTTAGATTTATAGTCGCGCATTCCTATCATCGCACCATTCTCGGTATACGGAGAATTAAGTTAAAGTTGAATATTAGATGACGCATATGTCGTTGCGATGTTGTTAATTCCATGAAGTGCCAGAAAATAATTTCCAATTAAATGTGTTGTTTTTTGACTAAAATTTTAGTCAAATGTTTTAATTGAGTGTTATTTTAGGAGTTCATAATTTTGACTAATCTTTTCAAAAATTCAAATAAATGTTTGTTCGGCTATTTTTGTTTTACTGTGATAACTTTTTTCGTTGAAATTATCAGATGAACTTTTTTTCTGTGTAGGTTGAATTTTAATGGACTAACACAACATTTTAACAATCTATGTATAAATTTTGTATGGAAGTGCTACGCCCACTTTCCCGATACAGCCTATTTTTACACAATAACGTGCCACCGCCCACTTTTGCGAATCTACGCGGATTAAGACTGAATGAAATCACCCAAACTTAAAGGGTTCTTTGTGTCATATAACTTATTAATATGTTTTACTTTGGGAAGTACCACGCCCACTTCTTCAATACCACCCATTTTTCGCATAGTTATGCACATTACACTCAAGGAACAAAATTGATTATGATATGTTGATTTATAACAAGTAAAAGCGGAATTAAGTTCGGCCTGGCCGAATGCATTCCACCATGGATTGCATTCCATGATTCGATTCGATTTTCGTAGAAGTGCAGTAATATTACAGGAAAATATAATTTTTTTAATATAGCCAAACAAACCAATTACAACTTTTGATAAAATAATTTTACAAATAAAAATAATATTTTAATTATTTCAAATCACGCTTATAAGGCAAGGCTACCAATTGGTTTACATATCGAAATAATACTTCAAGTCAATTCAAAAAATAAATATTCTTACATTTATATTTCAAAAATCTTAATTGAATTGGCAAAGTGAGATTTTTAGTGTATCGACTTAGTTCGGTGTAATATTTTGTTTATCAGCGCTTCTCATTTGTCATATGTGACCGCTGTTACTAATATGAACCCTGATTTAAGTCAAAGACATACATTCGTTGCGAAAGTTCTGACGAGATGGGGTAGCGCCCATCGAAACTGCGCAGTCAACTTTTAGCTGCAACAATAAAGGTCTCACTTTGCCTTTTCGCTAATTTTGGGTTCTGCTGAATACTTCAGCACAACCTTTGGTCTTAAACCAAAATAAATGACAACACAATCTTAAATACCATAAATATTGGTAGGTAGCGGGTGCTACAGTTGGTTTTATTTCCATTCTATTTTAATTCCATAAGTACAAATTTAGAAAATTCATTATTAGACGTACATAGTGCAAAATAACTTAACTTCATGATTCAACCAATTTTTGCAGTAAAAGAAAAGGTACGAATTTGGAAAAAACTTTTTTTTACGTGTCAATGCAGTCAGAGGAATGTACACTACAAACATTTGGATGATTTATCACCAAGAATATCTTCCATTTATCATTTTGAAGAAATAGTGGCGATATTGATTTTGTTGTCATTTTTCGTATGAATGTTTTGGAAATAATAAAAGAAAATATCTGTTTAATTGGAAATCCGTGATTATTTTCGTATTTTGTTGGTGAAATGCAAAATGAACTAGCACACTATAAGTAAAAGAGAAGCTGCAAATTGAAGTTCTAAATGAAATTACTAGCAAGTGATGAAAAGCGAACTGGCAAGTTGATTATTGATACACATCTTTTATGGGTATAACATTTTATCAGACATTCACATTTTTTTTGATAAGACACTTTCTCAAAAAGCTTTTAACTGACCACAACAAATTGGTCAACAAATTTACTTGAATGGAAACCAAGGAAAAGCCATCGACTCGAAATTATAACATTTAAAGGTATGTCAGCACAATTTTGAATAATATAGCTTGTGTTATATGAATTTTATTTGTTTTATTTTCATTTATATGCTTTGGTTCTTTTCCAAACCCAAATGCAAAAACGTCCATTTGATTAATATGCGAAAGACCGAAATGATAAAGAACATAAGGCGAAAACAGCAGTGGTAGATATTTTACGTTTATTTATCATTTATGATGTTATTGTATTTCTTTATTCACCACTTTAATTAATTATTAATTTTGAAATATAAAAAAATATGGAAAATTGCATTTTTGTCTTCTAGGTGGATATATTTCGTTTTTATCTTCCAAGTGATATTATGACGATATCATCCAAAATTCTTGCGGATGATAATCTGGCAATATCGCCGATTTATCATCTGGATGTATTGCTTTCGTGTTGCCTTGGCGTATCGCCCTGGACGCACAAACGTCTCCAATAGAGGTAACTTCCGCAATACGAATATGATTGTAGCCGCAATATTATTTTTCTTCTAGACGATACGATTTCGAATCGTTTTCGTATTGCTTTGCTTGTTCGGATTTTTTGATTTTTTCTGTGATGTGGCACGCACCTCCAGAAAAAAATGGGTTTTTATTCTTTTTTATACCCTACACCTAAAGGATGGGAAGTCGTGAAAATCGGAGTATACCAGGATCTTCGAGAAATAGTTTGATGCATTCATCGGCAAAATTGCATTTCAGTAATCCATCTATCAGTACAGTAAAAGAAAGTAGAAAGTCTACCGAAACTGCAGATATTCTGCTGAAAAAGAGACAGCAAATTTGCTGATCTGCTGAGATGGTAAACAGCTGTTTGCTGTTTTTAGCAATATAGAAAAAACTTTAAGCATATGTACAGAACAGTATGACCACTTAAATATACATGTTAACAAAACTTTTTTGACTAGAAGTTATTAGAAAGCAATTTACAATATTACTTGGTGCGATTTTTTAAACGCAAATTCGGCAAGTGAGTTGTGCTTCTCGTTCGTTTGTGAGAATCATCTCCTTATAGAGGAGGGTTGATGTTGAAAAGTCGCTGCGAAGCCACTTGAAAAGACTTTTGACATGGTCGAAATCATGATCGTGGTAGTCTGCAGCCAAGTAATAATTATCACCATGCCATTTGTAAATAAATTTGCATTCTATTAAATATAGAAGCAAAATGGTCTTGAGCCAGGACAATATCCCAGTTCAAATTAAATATTGATTACAGACCAAAAAAAATGCAAACGAAAAAACTAAAGCAATTTATTACCACGGAAAGATATTGCGATGGTCTTTTTTAAATGATACGCATATTGTCCCAAGCTAATATAAAAGGAACGCTTATCTATTTTTATATTTTAATTACCAGCAGCAAATTTTAGAAGACTGCAAACTCTTTAGCAGTGTGGATGGTGATGCATGATTGCAGAATAGCTGCTGTTATGCCAACAAACTGTTACAATAGTAGAAAAGTGTCTGCAGACAATAGCTGCTTTTTTATTAACCGACTTGTTCCTTTCTTTTTTTCAATTAGATGCTTGAAATTACATACATACATATATATTTTGAAGAAATATTACACAAAAAAAAAACGATCGAATTCCTCGGCACTTGACCACTCTTCATGCCCTCATTTTTCTATGATAAATGCAGAAAATTTATTTATTGTTGACAATGTATGGGCCTAAATATGATGCACTCAGAAAAAAGTGAACCCTATAATGAGTTAAAATGAACTAAAATTTAGGAAAATTGAACTTCGTATAGCGCTAAAGCAATATTTCCTCATATCAATTTTTCCTTGAAATTAGTACATGCTTTGAACTGGATTCTAGTTAAATTTTCCTCAAATCAAGTAAATATATACTCAAATTGAGGAAAATTCCAGTATGTTTTTCCTCAAACCAAGTACATTTTTACTAAATCTAAGTAAAATTTTGCTGAAACTTTCCTAAATCTAAGTAAATTTTTCTTACAACCGAGTACATTTTCAATAAATTTAAGTAAAATTTTTCTAAAACTAAGTACTCAAACCAAGTAAAGTAAACATGAAATATTTCTCAAAAGTTTAATGTAACCCCTGCCATAAGGAGTTGAGCTATTACTCCATGATTGCTCCGAAGTAGTGGTTGTTTATAAAAATACTTGAATTATTTAAGAAATAAGTCTCTGAAAACGAACGAGAATTTCTTCTTAGATTAATATTCAAGAATATTTCTAAACAATTTGAAGTGATTTTTTATAAGTTCATTAATACTGCGATGTACGAAGAACTCGGAATAAATTTCAGTAAACACATTTACTTAATTTTAATAAAAAACACATTTTTAGTTATAATTTCCTAAATGGATTTTTTCCACACAAAAAAAATCTTAATATTTTTCTTACTTAAAACCTTGGAAAGTTTCTTCCACACAATTATAAATTTACTCAATTGTACGAATTTTCTATTAGATCCAAAGAAATATTTTAAGTAAATTTACTACCCTATTTCTAGTAAATGAACTATTTACTATGCCTTTGAAATAAGGAAATTTTACTCATACTTTGTTAATTTTCCTACTTTTAAGGAAATTTTTACTAAACTGGAGTAAAATTGTTAAACTAAATTGTAGTATGGATTTTACTCAGATTAAGGAATGATCTTTATTCTGAGTGTGTTTACTCAGAATCTTTATACGTATATTCCGATTAAATAAAAATATTTGGAAATGTTTCTTCATTTTTATAATCTTTATATGTATAAATTCGAATAACAAATACAGTTTTTCTTCACGAAATGCAAGAAGAAACACCTACAAATTTTAATTCGAAAAACCAAATAATTGGTATTTTAGAGTTTCGTCTTCCTACGTAGATCCAAGTTACTGAATTTGTTATTTCTCTTTTAAGTACTACTTCAAAAATAAAAAATATTAACTCTGAAAAATATTAGACAACAATTTTCAATAAGTTAAAACTCCTTTCTTATTGTTTCGCAACTTTAAAGTTGCTTTTAAAATAGAGACATACACGCAAAGAAAAAATGCATTACGTAGAAACGAAATTTTAGACAGGTGAACTTCGTTTTTGAGTTTCTTTTGTGGGAAAAATTAGTTTGTTTGCGGTAAACATGTCATCAATTGTTGTAAATGAACAAAGAGAAATATGTTTACATATCGAGGACTTATATTCATAAGTGGCTATGAACCATTTTCTCGAAAATGAGTTTTTGATGCCAAACTATTCTCAGATTTGGATGTCATCTGTCATATAAATTTGGAGGAGAAATTTTGTTCTAAAGCCATTTTTCAAATTTTTCTGATCTGGCTATCTACTCAAAATGGAGCAGCATATAACCGAAGGCTACAACGATTTTGTTTAAAGTATTTTTCTAGATTTATGACATTCGCATTATCAAATTCCATCATTACACGGTTAATAGCATTTTGGTTCCCAAGTTATCGGGCTAAAATGGGATAAATAGTGGCTGTAAAGTCAAAAATTGTGAAAAGTATCGCGTAACTTTTTATCATATTGAGAATACCAAAATATATTTATGGCATATAATTGCTGACTTCATTCGGAATACATCTGGGAAAAGGGATAAAAATGGTACCAATCTGACGGATGAAGCTGGAATCTTTAAATTCGCCGTATACATTTCAGAATGCGTTTTCTACACAACATTGCCAACATTTCATAAAAAGTGTTATCGAGCTTACAATAAGTCTTATTTATATACTAGCTGACCCGAAAAAAATTTCCTGTCCATATTTTAATTAGTTTGTTTGTGATCATCGTGTGAATTTTTGAAAAACCATTTCAAATGTTTAAGCAAACCTGGAATGAGAAAAATTTTGTTCTCAGTGATTATTGTATCGATTAACGTTTGCTGGCATAGATATTCAATTTAATGACACGATCTAATTTAGATTACGCCAATGGAAGTGTCTGACGTTCGCTTAAGTGGATTTTGAACAATGTTTAGGAATTTGCTACAAACTCCCAAAACATTTGGAAGTAACAGAAACCGTTGTTGTTTCATCTGTGATGATCACATCGGTTCAGATTTAGATACAGCCCCATAAAAATGTTACAAACCAAGCATTGCAAACGGAATATACGAATAGCCACACCATATTATATTTGATCTGTGAACATCTGCTGTGGAAGTGGATTATGTGGGTCAATAATATTGATATAGCCCTTATAAAAATGTCCCACCCGATTTCTATACTCAGAGAGGGGTATTCGTTTGAATTGAAAGAATTTTAATTAAAGAAATTTAAAATTTTATTTAAAAATTAAAAAATTGACTTTCTTTTGTAAAAGTAAAAAATGTCTACATAAACAATTCTTAGGTTACTCCAATACTTTTTCTCAGAAACGAAGGATTTCATCTCGCCAATAGATTTTTACATAATTATTAATTTAGAGGTAAATTGCTTTTCAATGATTTCATTCATTGGCACTCATAGTTAAGCTACGGGTTAGCATCAAGCAAACATTTATTGAAGAACACAATTAAAAGTTCATAAGATATTGCTCTAGTCAAATGTCAAGAAGTGGCGAAATTAGCGTTAGATATTCTTGAAATTGGCACAATTCTTTTAGTTTGTTTGTATTTTTCATAACCTATGTCCGAAATTCAAGAAAGTGTCCTCGATTTTTTATTTTTTTATTTATTTAATCTAACATTACTTTTTTAATCTAACATTACTGCTCCTCTAATCTGCAGATAATACTGTGGAATGCAATCCTTGGTGGAGGTTATATAATGTTCAGCCCGATCGAACATAATGTCCTTTTTACTCGTTTTGATATAATTCGACATAAGGTATATTTTGAGGTCATAGCTCTATTCCTTCTAATTTTTGCCGCAGCTTGTATGAAAATGTGTTTCCCATAAAGTTCATAAAGTTAAATTTATTTTCATAATTTCGAATATGTTCGTCCGGTTTCCCTAAAATATTTTCATCTTCCGATGGATGAATCTTCTAAATTAAAGACAGTCCGGGAAACCTCAAACCCTACAGCACTGCAAAATTTAATGCATATTTGACAATTAGGCTGAAATAGTAAAAAATAATAAAATGACAGGTAGTAGTGCTAAGTATCGTTGACCATAGTAAGGAGCTTGTTTGTTTTCCATCGATATTTGTTCTCCCTAAGGGATGCTATGTTGCGGCGGAGAATATTAATTTTATTTATTTATATTTGGTGGGGTTTAACAAATATTGAGATCCTCGGAATTTTCGAATACCACTTACTTTTGTTCGAAAGGTTTGTTTGCATTCACGAGGTGCGGCACCTGATGTAAGAGGGTACTAATTTGTCAAGAATTTTGTTTTCAGAAAACGTGTCAACCACAAGCTATGTAATTTCATTCGTAGCCACCATATTACTGTCCACCACTCAAACATAGCAACGTAGAATCGTGAAGTACAAATGTCCATTGTAAGATATCATTTTTGCGGAATTCTCGAACGCATGATCGGGAGGCCGTCAGATTCAACTCATACCAACGAAAATAACCCGGAACAGTCTTATCATCAGCAAGCAACCAAAAATGCAGGATCACTGCAGATAAGTACCAGTGCGGGATATAATATCCGCGTACATACACTCGTAACAGGGCCGTTCGCAGGGGGTGGGGTTGTGGTTCTAACCCCCCAGAGAGGTTTCGAGCATATACTTTTTTAGACCTTCTTTACTTTCTGAAGCAATAAAATATAGAAATTTTTAGGTTCTTTTTAAAATAACTCGTCTGAAAGGGCAATTTTGCAGTAAAATCATGAAAACATGATTACATGAAAATAAAAAATCGTAGACACTTTCGTGAATTTCGGACAAAGGTTATGAAAATACAAAAAAAAAACTAAACGAATTGTGCCAATTTCAAGATTGTGTAATACTAATTTCGCTAATGGTCACCAAATTGTTCGGAATAGTTTCATTTTAATTAACCGATACCACTTCTTGACATTTGACTAGAGCAACGTCTTATGAACTTTTAATTGTGTACTACAATAAAAGTTTGGAAATTTAATAACAAAATCTTTTAGTAATTTTAAAAAAGTGTAGATAAGAAGAAGATGTTCAAATATAATATGGTGTGGCTTTGGTGTTCGTATATTCCGTTTGCAATACATGGTTTGAGAGCGCTAAGATAAGAGAACATTTGCGATGCGACATTTTTATGGAACTGTATCTAAATTTGAACCGATGTGAGCTATTTTCATCACAAATGCAACAACAACGGTTTCTATTACTTCTAAATGTTTTGGGAGTTTGTAGTGATAATACAAATCAATTTCGACAAACGAAGAAAACTGTTTGATATATGTAAACATATTTCTCTTTGTTCATTTACCGCAAATAAACTAATTTTTCCCACAAAAGAAACTGAAAAACGATGCATCTCTGCGTGTAGGTCTCTATTTTAAAATCTACTTTAAAGTTGCGAAACAATAAGAAATGAGTTTTAACTTACTGAAAATTGTTGTCATATTTCTCACTAGTGTCATATATTTTTCAGAGTTAATATTTTTTATTTTTGTATATATGTAACAAGTAGTATTTAAAAGAGAAATAACAAATTCAGTAACTTAGATCTACGTAGGAAGACGAAACTCTAAAATACCAATAATTTGGTTTTTTGGAACTCAAATTTGTAGGCGTTTCTTCTTGCATTTGATGAAGAAAAAGCTGTATTTGTTATTCGAATTTATATATATTTATGATTATAAAAATGAAGAAACATTTCCAAATATTTTTTATTTAATCGAAATATGCGTATAAAGATTTTGAGTAAACATCCTGTTACTCTGTCCTGTATTTATAAATTGAAAACCGCAAAACTCATTAGACATCATATTTAGACCCATACTTTGTCAACATATAAAGCCTATCCAATTTTCTGTCTGGAATTCTATCGTTTTTTGTGTAATATTTCTTCAAAATGTATGTATGTATCCACTTTCAAGAAACTATTTGAAAAAAAATAAGTTCTACACTTAGAGAACAAGTCTGTTAATAAAAGCAGTGATTGTCTGCTGCCTATCCGCAGACACTTTTCTGCTATTACAGAAGTGTTTTGGCATAACAGCAGTTTTTCTGCAATCTTACATCACCATTCACAAAGAGCAGTCTGCAAAAATTGGCTGCTGTTAATCTATATATGTGACAGCATATAAAGAAAGGGACCTAAGGGTAAAAAATCAATTTTCACTTTTATTTTGATGTGGACAACATCTGAGCATCGAATGAGACCGATCACATGCCCCAAAAGTGTTCCCTCTCAGAGATATGCGTGTTTTATGAAAGTGAAGTCGAAGAAAGAAAGGGACTTAACGGTAAAATTTATTTATTTTCATGTATTTATTTTTTTCCTTATGAACAATTTAAAAGAATAGAAAAATCATTTTAATCGACAGTTCTTGCGAATTGGTTCCTTAGATCTTGACGGTATGCAGTTCCTATTTGCTGTGGACCCGTCGACGGAAAGCTAACATTTTGAGCATAATCCATAGATATTACTAGATAATCCTCCTCTGGAATACCTGGATACATGGCATTTGGATCAGGCTTGACTAACGTTCTCAAGTCGTTATAGCACTCTCGCTGAGTGCTGGCAGATTGCAAATGACCAGAATACACCTTTAATGCTGCTTCTTTTTCAACTTCAGTAACGTTTACTGTATTAACAGCATCCTTTGCAAGATTTCGACACAATTTGCACAAATCGTATGACGGCTTCATAGTGACGATGTAGGGACAATATTTCTTCCACAGCGTTTGGAAAGTGCGAAGTTTTACGATTTTACTACCCGGTTCGACGCTGTTGGTGTATCTAGTGTAAACAGAAGTCTTACTTTCAGTAGTTGGAAGTTTATAAAAGATAATCACGATGATTTGGTTGATGTCCGGGTAAAGTTATAGCAACAGTTTCAGCAAAACGGCAGATAAATGAAACAATTTATTTTTTTTCCAAAGTAGTTAAAGCAACTGTACGATTAATTTTATTCGTCATGCCATGTTTGCGTGGATAAACACCATTCGACGCTATAAAAATCTAATGTCCGATTAGATTTTTGTAGCGTTTAATTCCCATTGTATACAGGAAGAAGTACATATCACGGCATATCGGCAAAATTCGAAAATAATATATCTGATTTTACCGTTTCTTCATAGCTCGCGATCGATCAACAACTTTTGACCTGAGCATTGCATCGTGACGGTGAGCTGACAGATGTCCGAGAATCTTGGGATTCCTTATCGAAATTCATGAAAGACGTACGAAAATCCACAGCCATCTTCTTAGGAATCACTTCATTGCAATGATTTGAACAACACGGAGGTATTTTTGAACCATACAGTCGAGCAACTACATTTTCTTCGCGTAAATCAAGATCAGATTTATCAAGGTACATATTATCGGTATCATCTTCAGAGTCACTATCTGATAATTCTGAGAAGTGATCGTCATCATCCTCGTCATCAGGGAAGCGATAAAGTAAATCTACTTCATCGAATTCGTCCACCATTTCATCCTAAAACAGTCAGTAAGAATGTTATTAGTTTTAAATTATTTTCGCGAATAACATAATAAGGTTATGTGAAAAAATTTTCGTACTAACAGAGTGATATTCACGATTTAAAAGAATTATAAATGAGTATTTATTATAATTCACAATTAATAATTTCAGAAAATAAACCTGGATTCGAAAAATCGCGAGCAAAATTGATATCAAACTCATGGAAACAGCGCGCTAGGTGGAAAACAGTAAAAACCAACTACACAAAACAAGAGGTAGGGACGACCTACCCGCGTTTTCAAGGTTGACCAACACGTTCCTGACGTCATGAGATGTGTCGCTTTCAAATGAGACCAATACCAACACGCGCAAGGGTGGCACACCAACGATACACGTATTTAAATCTTTAAAACCGGTGTTTACCCTTAGGTCCCTTTCTATTTTGCGCGTCACATATATAAAAATGAATCTGTGTTTGTAAGTTTGTCGTGGCACCTCCCATACGAATTAAAAACCTTTTATCGAATATTGTCAGTTCTATAACACCTGGAGTGCTGAAATTTTGTGAGTACATCCAGCATCAATATGCGTAGTTGTTCCAAAAATTGGCGTTACTGGAAAAGTGAGAGTGGCACCTCCCATACGAAGTTAAAAGTTAAGTTTTCCAATAAATGCAGTTCTCTCATACGAAGTTAAAAGCTATTATCGAATACATTAGGTTCTATGACAGCTACAATATTGAAATTTTCAATGTACGGGATTGTGCTTATAATGGACGGTATTGGAAAAGTGGGCGTTAGACTTCCCATACGAAGTTAAAACCTATTATCGAATATACTAGACACCTACAGTGCTGAAATTTTTTGTGAGTAGATCCAGTGTAAATAGTTGTGCAAAGATGGGCGAAAAGTGGGCGTGTCCCTTCCCATACAAAATTAAAACATGTTTTAGAGTATACTAGCTAAACCCCCACCCGCTTCGCCATGCAAAAAACAAACAGTAAAATTTCAGCACTCTAGGTGTCATAGAACTGGCTATTCAATAATAATAGGTTTTAACTTCGTATGGGAGGTGCCACGCCCACTTTTCAAATACCGCCCATTTTTGCCACAACTGTGCAGACTAACAATTAGTGAACATTCACAAAAATTCAAGACTCTCGCTGCAACAGTACTCCGAATATGCTAATTTATAAAAATCGAATAAATCCCCAATTTGTGAAAATATCAAAAAATTATATAGCCTATTTTCACCACCGGTTCAGCATGAACATACTTTAGGCTGCTATAAAGAACAAACAAACATACAAACACAAATTCATTTATATATATAGATTCGACACCGAAATGGGCGGAAAGTGGCGGTGACCCTTCCCATACGAAATGAAAAAAATGAATATCGACACCGATACTCCCAAATTGTTCTGTGAGTTAATTTTTTTGTAACCTGCTTAGACAATATACAAATGGGCGAGATTTGAAAGATGAGAAAATTTTGATTTGAATTTTGTAAAACTACACGTTTTCTATGAATTTCTTAGCACAATAGTAAAGAAAGGCTACAAAAAAATCCATTCGTCAAGTGCCGACACAAGTCAAGAAAACGGAAATTATATAAATTTGTTTCGGTTGATTAGTGAACGATTTGATTGATTTTCTATGTGTTTTGAATGTATTCGAATTCTAGCTATTCGATTAAGTAATTTCTTCTTACGAATGAAGTTTTTTGTTTTGATAATGGAAAGGAGGAGAATCACGCTCAGCTAAAAATCTATTTGAATTATGACATTTCTTCCATTATTCGCCGTAAACTGACGTTCTGTTCTTCAATGTTCTCCATGGAACACATCAATTTCTTTAATATCTTCGGGAAGTACCTTGATTATAATTAATATATATATATATTACCCTCCAGAGAGGTTTCGAAAATATAATTTTTTAAAAACTGAAGCAATAAAATATAGAATTTTTAAGTTCTTTTTAAAATAACTCGTCTGAAATGGTAATTTTGCAGTAAAATCGTGAAAACACGAAAATTACACAAAAAATCGTGGACACTTTCTTGAATTTCGGACAAAGATTATGAAAAATACAAACAAACGAATTGTGTCTATTTCAAGATCTTCTTGACATTTGACTAGAACAATATCATATGAACTTTTAATTGTGTACTATAATACAAGTTTGGAAATTTAATAAAAAATCTTTTAGTAATTTAAAAAAAAGTGTAAATATATAATATCATAATGAAATCTAAAAATTCTTAATAACAGCAAATAATTTACTTGATGCAAACTTTGGACAAATTTGTAGCATATCTAATTGGAATGAAATCATTGAAAAGTAATTTACCTCTAAATTAATAATTATGTAAAAAATCTGCTGGTGAGATGAAATTCTTCGTTTCTGCTAGAATTAAGAATTTTTTATGTAGACTTTTTGTACTTATGGGTGATTCCACGTAAAGTGATGTTATATTTACTTTACTATCTGCTATGGAAAATTGGATGAATTACTTTATTATTTACCATATTCATTAAATTTGACTAAAGATGAATTTATAGTATAATTTATATGAACTACATAAAATTGGTCCCATGAAATACGTGGGTTTAGTAATCAAAGCGACGTATATACGCAGAGAGTGGTGTAGGGTATTATAAAGAGTGATTTTTTTGAGGTTAGGATTTTCACGCATTAGTATTTGACAGATCACGTGGGATTTCAGACATGGTGTCAAAGAGAAAGATGCTCAGTATGCTTTGACATTTCATCATGAATCGTCTTACAAACGAACAACGCTTGCAAATTATTGAATTTTATTATCAAAATGCGTGCTCTGTTAAGAAAGTTCATTGCGCGCTTCCATTTTATGGTCAGTTTAATCGACCCACTGAAGCGGCTATTCGGGCTATTGTGACTAAATTTCGCACCAAATTTACATTGTTGGACATTAAACCACCAACACGCTTACGTAGAGTGCGAACTGAAGAAAATATCGCAGCTGTATCGGCCAGTGTTAATGATGACCACCAATTTTCGATTCGTCGCCGTTCGCACCAATTGGGTCTCTGTTACTCAAAAACGTGGAAATGCCAAAATTGGACTAAGCGGATGGACCACCTAAGACGCAGCCGCGGTCAACATTTAAATGAAATTATCTTCAAAAAGTAAATGTCATGGACCAATCTAACGTTTCAAATAAAGAACCGATGAGATTTTGCAAATTTTATGCGTTTTTTTTTAAAAAAAGTTATCAAGCTCTTAAAAAATCACCCTTTATAGTCGTCCCCGCCCGACTTTAGCCTTTCCCTACTTGTTGATTATATTTCATTTCCTTTTCCAGATATAGATTGGTGTCGTAACACAATTTCCTTCAAGATGTCACGCCCGTTACAATTTGAATATCCTATATTTCCTAAAGAGTGATTTTTTTGAGGTTAGGATTTTCATGCATTAGTATTTGACAGATCACGTGCGATTTCAGACATGGTGTCAAAGAGAAAGATGCTCAGTATGCTTTGACATTTCATCATGAATAGACTTACTAACGAGCAACGCTTGCAAATCATTGAATTTTATTATCAAAATGCGTGCTCTGTTAAGAAAGTTCAGAAAGAAAGAAATTGTGTTCAGCGACGAAGCTCATTTTTGGCTCAATGGGTACGTAAATAGGCAGAATTGTCGATTTTGGAGTGAATATCAGCCAGAAGCATTGCAAGAGCTACCAATGCATCCAGAAAAAGTCACAGTTTGGTGCGGTTTATGGGCTGGTGGCATCATTGGACCGTACTTCTTCAAAGATGATGCGAATCGTAACGTAACTGTGAATGGTGAGCGCTACCGTGAGATGATATCCAACTTTTTTTTGCCCAAAATGGAAGAACTGAACTTGGTTGACATGTGGTTTCAACAAGATGGCGCTACATGCCACACAGCTCGCGATTCTATGGCCATTTTGAGGGAAAACTTCGGAGAACAATTCATCTCAAGAAATGGACCGGTAAGTTGGCCACCAAGATCATGCGATTTGACGCCTTTAGACTTTTTTTTTTGTGGGGCTACGTCAAGTCTAAAGTCTACAGAAATAAGCCAGCAACTATTCCAGCTTTGGAAGACAACATTTCCGAAGAAATTCGGGCTATTCCGGCCGAAATGCTCGAAAAAGTTGCCCAAAATTGGACTTTCCGAATGGACTACCTAAGACGCAGCCGCGGTCAACATTTAAATGAAATTATCTTCAAAAAGTAAATGTCATGGACCAATCTAACGTTTCAAATAAAGAACCGATGAGATTTTGCAAATTTTATGCGTTTTTTTAAAAAAAAAAGTTATCAAGCTCTTAAAAAATCACCCTTTATATTCATAAAGAGATGTCGGAAACAAATACTTTTGAAGAAAGTGTATGAAAGTGTACGTGTTCGATTAGCAAAAATGAATTAAGTTACGTAATGGAAGAACATTACAGAATTCAAGAAAATAAGTAAAAGCTCAATATTTTCTTCAAAGCTAAGTGACGCTCTAGTTTGTTGTACATCTCCACTATTCAAAACGCTATGACATATATATTTGCAATAATATTCCGATTAATCTGACGTTTTCAATTGGCATTATAGTAAAAATCTCAGTCAATAAATATGGGAGATATTTAAACATATTTAAGGAAAAGTTTCACATCCGTTCCAATGGAAACACTCTTATACAAAAGAAAGTATAATACTTTAGTTTTTAAATAAAATACAATTTGCACTTTTAAATTTCTTTCCATTCAAACGAATGATATACCCCTCTCAGAGTATAGAAATCGGGTGGGACATTTTATAAGGGCTATATCAAAACATTGACCCACATATTCCACTTCCACAACAGATGTTCAGAAGTCAAATACAATATGGTGTGGATATTCGTATATTCCGTTTGCAATGCGTGGTTTGTAATATTTGCGATGCGACATTTTTATGGAGCTGTATCTAAATCTGAACCGATGTGATCATCACAGATGAAACAACAACGGTTTCTGTTACTTCTACATGTTTTGGGAGTTTGTAATGATAATACAAATCCAACCCGTAGTTTACCGCAAACAAACTAATTTTTCCCACACAAGAAACTCAAAAACGATGTTCACGTGTCTAAAATTTCGTTTCTACGTAATGCATTTTTCTCTGCGTGGAGGTCTCTATTTTAAAATCTATTTTAAAATTGCGAAACAAGAAATGAGTTTTAAATTACTGATTTTTTTTTTGTCATATTTCTCACTTCACTATTTTTCAGAGTTAATATTTTTTATTTGTGTGTACACATGTAACAAGTATTATTCAAAAGAGAAACAGCAAATTCAGTAACTTGGATCTACGTAGGAAAACGAAACTCTAAAATACCAATTATTTGTTTTTTTTTAATTAAAATTTGTAGGTGTTTTTCGCCTTGCATTTCATCGAGTACAAAAAAACTGTATTTGTTATTCGAATTTAAACATATTTAGGATTAAAAAGTGAATAAACATTTCCAAATATTTTTTATTTAATCGGAATATACGTATAAAGATTTTGAGTAAACATCCTGTTACTCATGTATCTACTGTATACATTAAAAACCCCAAAACTCATTAGGCATCATATTTAGACCCATACTTTGTCCACAAGCATATCCAATTTACTGCGTTTATCATAGAAAATATTTCTTCAAAATATATATGTATGTATGTACTTTCAAGCAAGTATTTGAAAAAAATAAGTTCTACACTTAGAGAACAAGTCGGTTAATAAAAGTAGTGCCTAGCAGCAGACACTTTTCTGCTATTACAGCAGTTTTTTGGCATAACAGCAGTTATTCTGCAATCTTACATCACCATTCACACTGCTAAACAATTTGCAGTCTGCTAAAATTGGCTGCTGTTAATTAAAATATAAAAATAGGTAAGTATTCATTTTATATTAGCTTGGGACAATATACGTATCTTTAAAAAGACCATCGCAATATCTTTTCGTGGTAATAAATTGCTTTATTATAACTTCTATTCAAAAAAGTTTTGTTGATATGTATATTTAAGTGGTCATACTGTTCTGCTACTCGGTAGATTGAATTGTTTCTTTAATTGAAACCATAGCAAGTAGCTTATTTATTTTTATACCATAGAAAATATGCGGGGCCTCAAGGGGGGGTTAAGTGACGAGGAAATCGCTCGCTTTTTGTGTAATATTTCTTCAAAATATATATGTATGTATGTACTTTCAAGCAACTATTTGAAAAAAAAGAAGTTCTACACTTAGAGAACAAGTCGGTTAATAAAAGCAGCGATAGTCTACTGTCTAGCAGCAGACACTATTTTCTGCTATTATAACTGTTTTTTGGCATAACAGCAGTTATTCTGCAATCTTACATCACCATTCACACTGCTAAAGAGTTTGCAGTCTGCTAAAATTGGCTGCTGTTAATTAAAATATAAAAATAGGTAAGCATTTCTTTTATATTAGCTTGGGACAATATACGTATCATTAAAAAAGACCATCGCAATATCTTTTCGTGGTAATAAATTGCTTTATTTATAAGTGCTCATACAGTTCTGTACATATGCTTAAAGTTTCTTCTATATTGCTAAAAACAGCAGATCAGCAAATCTGTTGTCTCTTTTTCTGCAGAGAATCTTTGTACTGAATTGAGTGTACTGATAGATGGATTACTGACATGCAATTTAGCCGATGAATGTATCAAAATATTTCTCGAAGATCCTGGTAATAAAATATGAATGGTTGCCAAACGCTCACGTAATCACACATAATCAAATTAACGTCATTTATCATAGCGCTATAGACTGACTTTATTTTTTGTAAAACTAGATGAAAAACCCTCCAGCGGAAACTCCTGCGCACGGTCCTGGCTACTATATATATTTTGCTCCAGAGTTGACTTTTCCGTTCTCGAAACTCCCTCACACGGACAACTATCTTAAGTGGACACTTTTTAAAAAATTAATCCATATTTTAAAATGTTGCTTATAATTAACCTCTATTAAGCGGACACCGTGACTGGCCGCTGTTGAGAGGTTTCACTGTGTTTTGATAGATTTTCTTCAAATTTGGCAAATCTTATATTTGAACTAGAAAAAACTCTGGTTAAAATGAGTCTAATCTGTTCAGATTTATATATAGCTCCCATACAAATATCACTCCACATTTGAATTATTCTGTTCTAAAAAATCAAATTTTGGACAATACTTTATATTACAATTAAAGTGAAAGTGGGTGAGATCAATTCAGATCTGTTATAGCTACCATACAAATTTCGATTTCAATTTGATTTTTCCGCTCTAGAAACCGATTTTGATCGAACACCTTATATTTGAACTAAAAACATCTATATGAAAATGGGTCAAATCGGTTCAGATTTATATATAGGTTCTATACAAACGTAGCCGATTTTACACTAGAAAACACATATTTTAACAGATTTTGATTGGAACTAGATATATTTCACCTGGAAACATACATTGTAAACATATTTCAAATTCCTCACCCAATGAATTGCAATTGCGTAGAAAGTGAAGGGTATCATATAGTGATATTTTAGGTTGTGCAAATCGAATGAAGTTTATTTTTCAATATTGAAATTATATATAAATAAACTCGTAGATGAATATGAATAATAATTACTTATAAAACAGGTATACGAGTCTACCAATTAGGGTACAGCAGTAATTGTGTTTGGATGCGGACATTCCCTTTGTCATGATGTCAGCTACCATGTTCTCCGTGCTCAGATACTCTATCTTCAATTTCCGCTCGTTGACAAGATCTCGCAGAAAATGATGTCGTATGTCTATATGCTTGGAACGTGCATGACACGAGTTGTTCTGTGACAAATTAATAGCACTTTTGTTGTCACATCGTATCACCAGATTTTCCTTTGTATCGTGTAATTCTTCAAATAATGATGCAAGCCACAGACCTTCTTGGGATGATGCCGCTAACGTCATGTACTCCGCTTCAGTTGTCGAAAGTGCAACAGTGGGCTACTTCTTCGAGTTCCAGGACATACTTGCTCCTTGAAACTTGAAAACGTAACTGGAGGTAGATCTTCTGTCGTCCGCATCACCTGCTCAATCAGCATCTGAGAAGCCCTCTAAGTATCCTTTAGAGTCTTTCGTAAATTCGAGTCTAAAAGTTTTTGTACCTTTCATGTGCCTCAAATCCCGCTTAACGGCCATCCAGTGTGCTTTGTCATGATTATTATTAAATTTTGACAAAGCACCCACTGCAAAGGCTTACTTGCGCGTCGTACATAATGCTTCCTGAGGTTCTGCACTCAATTCTTTTGACAGTTTTTGATTTATGTCCAGAGGCGTTGTCACAGCATTGCAGTCGCTTTAGAACGTCTTCAATATACCGCTCTTGGTCAATCCAAAGCTTTCCTTCTTTCCTATCTCGAGTTATTTGGATTCCGAGTATGAACTTCGCTTACCCAATATCTTTCATCTTGAAATTACGCGTTAGGTCATCCTTTATTTTATTTTTTATACCCTCCACCTCCAGGATGGGGGTATACTAACTTTGTCATTCCGTTTGTAACACCTTGAAATATCGACCTGAGACCCTATAAAGTATATATATTCTTGATCGTCATAAAATTCTAAGACGATCTAGCCATGTCCGTCCGTCCGTCCGTCTGTCCGTCTGTTGAAAGCACGCTAGCATCTAAACGAAAGGAGCTAGAACGTTCAAATTTTCCATAAATGTGTCTTATAGTCGTAGATCGGTTGGGATTGCAATGGGGCGAAATCGGCCCAAAGGGAAAAATTTTTCCCTCACAAGGACTAAAAATACCCATAATAATCCCTAATATTTTAGCGTATTTAAGCATGTTTTTTCAATATGTCTGTTTATATTTGCTTGATATTTGGTATGCGCATTCCCTTATAGCGAAAACGTGCACCATAAAGTTATTCTTATTTGTAGGGGGTGAAATGGGGCAAAAAAGGGATAAAAATGGTACATATTAAACGACTAGAGCTAGAAACACGAAATTCGGAGTGTATATTCCTCTAATTGAGTAGATACATAATATAAAAGAATTTTTTCCAAATTCGTACTTTTAAGGGGTAAAATGGGAATAGAGGGATAAAAATGGTACCAACCAAACGGCTGTACCTAGAATAATGAAATTCGGTGTATACATTCATCTGATTGCATAGACATGTAAAACGCACGGATTTTTCAAAATTCGTACTTTTTGGGGTTAAAATGAAAAAAGGGGATAAAAATAGTACCAATCAAATGACCGCAGCTAGTGTCATGAAATTCGGAGTATACATTCCTCTGACTGTGTAGACACGGAAAATAAACTGATTTTTCGAAATTCGTACTTTTTGGGGTCAAAATAGAAAATGGGAATAAAAATAGTACCAACCAAATGACCGCAGCTAGAGTCATGAAATTCGGAGTATACATTCCTTTGACTACGTAGACATGAAAAATAAAAGGTTTTTTTTCCAAATTCGTACTTTCAAGGGATACAATGGGTACGGAGGGATAAAAATGGTACCAACCAAACGGCTGTACCTAGAATAATGAAATTCGGTGTATACATTCCTCTGATTGCATAGACTAGTAAAATATACGGATTTTTCAAAATTCGTACTTTTTGGGGTTAAAATGGAAAAAGGGGATACAAATAGTACCAATCTAATGACCGCAGCTAGAGTCATGAAATTCGGAGTATACATTCCTCTGACTGTGTAGACACGGACAATAAACTGATTTTTCAAAATTCGTACTTTTTGGGGTTAAAATGGAAAAAGGGGATACAAATAGTACCAATCAAATGACCGCAGCTAGAGTCATGAAATTCGGAGTATACATTCCTCTGACTGTGTAGACACGGACAATAAACTGATTTTTCAAAATTCGTACTTTTTGGGGTTAAAATGGAAAAAGGGGATACAAATAGTACCAATCAAATGACCGCAGCTAGAGTCATGAAATTCGGAGTATACATTCCTCTGACTGCGTAGACACGGAAAATAAACGAATTTTCTGAAACTCGCACTTTCAAGGGATAAAATGGTACAAAGGGATAAAAATAGTACCAACTAAACGACTACAGCTAGAATGATGAAATTCGAATTGCGTAGAAACGTCAAGGGGGTAAAAATTGTACCAACCAAATGGGTGCATCTGGAATCATGGAATTCGGTGTTTACATTCCTCTGACTGCATAGACACGCAAAATAAAAAGTTTTTTTCCAAATTCGAAATTTTTTGTTTTACGGCAAGAATTTGTTGAATCATTCAGTTAGGTTATTTTGCACTATGTACGTCTGATAATTTTCAAAATTTGTACTTTTGAAATTAAAATAGAATGGAAATACAACCAACTGTAGCACCCACTATCTACCAATATTTATGGTATTTAAGCCTTTTGAAAATATAAATATAAGAATATTAATTTTTTGATTTGAAATAAATAATGGTTTGAAATAATTAAAATATTACATTTATTTATAAAATTATTTTTTCAATATTTGTATTTGTTTTGGTTTGGCTATATTAAAAAAATTATATTTTCCTGTAATATTACTGCACTTCTACGAAAATCGACATCCTCTGTGGAATGCAATCCATGGTGGAGGGTATATAAAGTTCGGCCCGGCCGAATTTAACGCCGTTTTTACTTGTTTTCACTTTTTTTTTATTTTTGTATCAATATGTCATCGACATATATCGCCACGTATGTTATTTCGCCGCTCTCCCTTTTGTAGTAAATACACGGATCTGTTTTAGATTTGGTCAATCCGATAAGTTTCAGTGTTTTGTCCTGTTTCTTATTCCAAACACGACTGGCTTGTTTTAGACCATATAGTGACTTCCTCAGTCTGCACACCTTGCCTTTGTCTGTGTTTAAACCTTCAGGTAGCTTCATAAAAATTTCTTCCTCAAGTTCACTTTGTAGGAAAGTCATATTTGGCCGCTAAACTTAACAACAAGCGTATTGATGAGTATCGAACGACGGGAGAGAACGTCTCTTCATAGTCTATTCCATGGCGTTGTGAGTAGTCTTTATTACTAATCGTGCTTTATATCTTTCGATCTGTCCTTTGGTATCGCGCTTCGTTTTGAACGTCCACTTGCAGTCGATCGGCTTCTTTCTTTTAGGCAAATTTGTTAGATGCCATGTTTGGTTTTCGCTGAGCGCATTAAATTCTTTCTGCCATTGCAAACTGTTTGGTCCATTAATTGCTTCAGTGACAGTTTTAGGATCACCATTCACGTCAGACGCCATGAAGGATATGTAGTCATTTCGTACCACAGGTTTTCTAATCCTTGATGATCTTCTTCCAATGTCTGAGATATCTTCGACGACACATTCTTCATCCGAGTCGCCAGAGTAGTAGTCATCATCTTATGTTGACGTTTCCGTATGTTCATCCCTTAGTTCATTCTGTTGGCCTTCTCCTTTATCCATCGCAGAAGTTGTTTCTGTAGAATTTTCTACAATTTCGCCCACTGAATCGCATCTGGGAAATGTATAGCAGTAGCATGGGTCATCTATAGCTGCCTCTTTTACATGCACTGATTCGAAGAATACTGCATCTCTGCTTGTCACAACATTTTTTCTTGAATCGTCGTAAAATCTGTATGATTTATGCTGTTCGCAATATCCGACGAATATGACCTCTTTTCCTTTGGCATCCAATTTCTTCGTCTTTTCTTTAGGAATATGGATTGTAGTTTCGTTGTATTCTCGAGACCCTTACATGGTGTTCGGTTCACCAGGTATATATATACAGCGGTATTTGCTGCTTCAGCCCAAAAACGTTTGCTCAGTTCAGCTTCTGTGAGAAGACAACGCGCTTTTTCGATGATCGTTCTATTCATCCGCTCCGACATACCATTTTGTTGCGGTGTATACGGAACCGTGGTTTGGTGTTGAATGCCACTATCTACAAGAATGCGTTTCATCTTACCATTGCAGTACTCCGTGCCATTATCACTTCTTAATGCTTAGATGCGCTTTACTTTTTGGGTTTCGACAAAGTTTTTGAATTCCAGAAACTTGTCTGCAACTTCATCTTTTCCTCTTAGGAAGTATATAAACACCTTTCGCGAGAAGTCATCAATGAAAATGAGCATATAACGCGAACCATATGCCCACAAAGATCAGTGTGAACCAACTCAAGTATCCCTGCCGCCCTCGTTCCGACGTCATTGAATGACAGCCTTGTCATTTTCCCTTTAATACAAGTGGTGCAATTTTCTTTCGGTGTTCCACACTGGATTCCACTTACAACGCCAGAGACCATTTTCTTGATGACGTCATTGCTTGCGTGTCCAACGCGCTTATGCCAGGTTTCGTCGTCAACTACATGTGCTCGTGTGGCATATGCATTTTCGCTATTTGCCTGATTCAGCCGAAACATATCATTCACTAGATCTCCCGTTGCTATTATGTTGCCAGCGGGATCAATAACTTTGCAGCCACTTCTGTCAAATCGCATCTCACGACCTTTTTTGACTATTCTTGAGACTGACAGCAGATTTACGCAAAGATCTGGAACATCTGGAAGCGATATGGCCATGATTTACCCTTCTTAATTTTTTTTCTGACCAGCAAATGCGACTGCTCCAGCACCGCTATCGACTTTAACATTCCTCGTCGACATTCAACCTGGCTCCTCTTAATTTATGAGCTGTATTTAAGATGTCGTTGACGTAATCTTCCGTAGACGCAAAGCCCTTCAGTTTCGTTGGACAACATTTTTGGATGAGTCCAACTCTTCTTACAAGTCCAGAATCTTGAAATGTATTTGCGAGAGCATCCCATATCATTTTAGAGCTCTGGCAATCCCTAATATGAGGGTAAATAGATTTGTCCATTAACAAGATCAGCTCCGACTTCGCTTGAATTAGCTTAGTAGCGTCCGTTTCAGTTCCTTCTACAGCCTTCCACAGTTGTTTCATCTCGAAATAAGCTTCCACAGTAAATTTCCAGTCCTCAAAGTTTTCGCTGCCACGCAGCTTCTCGATTTGTGTGTTCGTAGACATTGCAGATATCTTTCCTTACATATTTATATATTTTTCAAGGAATTTTCAAAAAATTATTAAAATTTTCTCTACAGCGTAAGTCCCATAACCTGATATTTTAGGTTGTGAAAATCGAATGAAGTTTATTTTTTAATATTGAAATTATATATATATATAAATGAACTCGTAGATGAATATGAATAATAATTATTTATAAAACAGGTATACGAATCTACTTTACAACATATAGTCGGTCCTGCCCGACTTTAGTGTTTCCTTACTTGTTAGAGTTATTTTTGGCATATCCTTAAAATTCCATATCATAAATCTAATTGTTGATCTCCAACAAATATATATATTTATTAAACTTGATATCAACATAACAATGTTGTGTACTAAGTTTTAAATTCCCTGGTCTTATTTTCCTGAAAAGTACGTAACATTCTTTAAGGATGAACTTTTTGATAGATTGCATCTTAATTAGTCACACCGACGCTTTGATGTCCATTCTGTCTCAATCGTGCACTCACAAAATTTTCACAATAAATCTATCTATTCTCTTTTTAAGTCCTTCAAAGGCAGTAAAAAAAGTCTTGAGCAAAAACAGGACCAAAAAATGTGTTCGCAGCATTGTTATGTTGCAAAATGTCTAGTCCTTTCAAACGCGGACTCACTCGGAAAATGAACAGTTTTGCTATGTACGGTGTATACTTTCAGAATTGTGTACCGATTTTCCTGACCCATGGCACCATTGAAGCTAACATGGTACATTTTATGCATACGTTCGGCACAAATCTCAAACACTCAAATATCAACACTGCTTGTAACTTCAAATGTGTGGTTATCAAGCTTAATAGCCTATTCAGACTGCATACAAATAAATGAATCGTAAACTACTACACTCTTCAAATTAGTTTCGTTTTTTCTTAAATCTGACAATTGTAGACAAAAAGCTTTGCGAAACTTAAAAAATAAATTCCAAAATTTAAAAGTCTTCTGGGAAAAAAGTCGAGCTATCAATTCTTGTCCAAACACATCGCACTACTTGGGCACGGTTGCCACTATTGGTTAATTCGGGCTATTGTGACTAAATTTCGCACCAAATTTACATTGTTGGACATTAAACCACCAACGCGCTTACGCAGAGTGCGAACTGAAGAAAATATCACAGCTGTATCGGCCAGTGTTAATGATGACCATCAATTATCGATTCGTCGCCATTCGCAGCAATTGCGCCTCTGTTACTCAAAAACGTGGAAATGCCAAAATTGGACTAAGCGGATTGATTTGAGGCGCAGTCAAGGCCAACATTTGAATGAAATAATCTTTAAACGTTAAATTATATGGACCGTACTATCGATTCAAATAAGGATTTCATGCATTTTTCTGAATTTTATGTGTTTTGTTTTTGAAAAACTTTCCTATAGCTTTTAAAAAATCACCCTTTATGTACCACTTATAATAACTTCCCTGAGATACAAAAGAAATGGATATGTTCCATGGAAAATATTGAAGTACGGCGAAAAAATTAAGAAATGTCAAAAATCAAATTGGTTTTAGTTTGAGTGTGATTCTCCTCCTTTCCATTACAAAACAAAAAACTTCCTACCTAAGAAGAACTTACTTAATCGAATAGCTGGAATTCGAATGTACTACATTCAAAACACATAGAAATTCAATCAAATTGTTCACTAATCAAAAAACACAAAAATTAAAAAAAAATGAATATAATTTCCGTTTTCTTGACTTAAGTCGGCTTTTGGCGATATTTCTTTTTTTGTAATCTTTCTTTACTATTGTGCCTAGAAAATCCAAAGAAAACGTGTAATTTTACAAAATTCAAATCAAGAATTCCGCATCTTTCAAATCCCGCCCATTTGTATAACAATATAGGAATCGCGGTGTCGAATATACTCTAAAACAGGTTTTAATTTCGTATGGGAAGGGTCACGGATACTTTCCGCACATCTCGGTGTCGAATATACTCTAAAACCGGGTTTAATTTCATATGGGAAGGGCCACGCCCACTTTCCGCCCATATTTGCACAACTATTTACACTGGATCTATTCAGACAATTTTTCAGCATTCCAGGTTTTATAGAACTGACAATATTCAATAATAGGTTTTAACTTCGTATGGGAGGTTCCACGCCCACTATCGCAATACCGCCCATTTTTGGTACAACTACGAAGGTTTATGCTAGATGCACTTACACAAAATTTCCGCACTCTAGGTGTCATAGAACTGACAATATTCTATAATAGGTGTTAGCTTCGTATGGGAGGTGCCATGCCCACTTTTCCAATACCGCCCATTTTTGGCAAAACTTTGCAGACTAACAATTAGTGAACTTTCACAAAAATTCAAGACTCTAGCTGCAACAGTACTCCGAATATTCTAATTTATAAAAAACGAATAAATCCCCAGTTTGTGTGGGAAGTGCCACGCCCACTGAAAATATCAAAAATTTATATAGCCTATTTTCACCACCGGTTCAGCATGAACATACTGTGAAAATTTCAAGAAGATCGGTCCAGTAGTTTAGTCTGCTATAAAGAACAAACAAACCCACAAACTTACAAACACAGATTCATTTTTATATATATAGATTTTTATTATTTATTCATAGAATCCGCTTGTTGTCGGAATTGGAATTAAAATAAATTAAACAAGGAAAACACTACGATCTCATGACACCAATTCAACCAATTCCTTTAATATGTGTGCTGTAATTTTGGTTATATTGGCCCGATTGCACCCGCTTAATGTTCAATTAAAGGTAATTATATGCCCATTAAAGTCCCCAAAGATCTGGGAAAAAATATATCTTTGCTGGTACGAAAAAAATCATAAAAATTAAAAAAAAAATATTTTTTAATAGCTAAAGTAGAAGTAATTTATTATTCTTGTTGACGAAAAAGAATTTTTAAATAATAATGTTTATTTGTTGTTTAAATAACGCGAAAATCAATTTACAAATTCGATATTAGAATTTTTTATTTTAATTTGTAATAGCATCTTAACGAAGAAAAAAACGCACTTTTGTAGAAGAACTGTAAATAAATGTAGAAGTATGAGGGACTTTTAGTCATACGTTAAACGACATGTACCGCAACTTCTACATTTATCTATAAATTTAACTAAGTCAACTAAAATAAAATATTCAGTTATATCCTTGTCACTCTTCATGCGAAATCTAGCTGAAATGATATAAGGTCGATTTTAAAATTTCAAATTTATATGAGATCTGACATTTGTAAATCGACCTTATGTCATTTCAGCCATTTCGATACAAAATTGTCAATATAGTTTTTGAATTTATTCAAAATACATCAGAAAATGTTATACATGGCTTCAGCCTAAACTATCTGTTTCGTTCGTTTTGCTAAATTGGTTACTTTTGATGACTTTTGGTAACTTTTTGGAAAAAATCTGGTAATAAAAAATCATCAATAGTGGCAACCGTGCACTTGGGGCGCTCATCTCAGCGCCATTTGATTTGCGACGAATAACTGAAATCGATTGATTTGATTTCGCATGCAGCCTGAAAAGGCTATAAGGTCGATTTTCAAATGTCAAATCTGTGTCATTTCAAGCTGAAATCCATTGATTTCGAATGCAGTCTGAAAAGGCTGTAAGCAAAAAATTCTCATGTTAAATGTTTTTTAATTGCATATTATTGTGTGATAAGTGTAAACGCGAAATGTAAAAAAACTTATTCTTGAAAAAGTGTTAAATTTGTTAATAGTCTTTTCAGACTGCATGCGAAATCTAGCTGAAATGATATAACGTCGAGTTTCAAATGTCAGAACCCATACAAATTTTAAAATCGACCTAATGTCGAAGTCGATTGATTTCGCATGCAGTCTGAAAATGCTACAAGTTTTCGTCATAATTTTTATGCAAGTTGTACAATAAATCTTAAAGTATAAACAACGCTATTCGTTGAAAGTGTAAACTCATTTTGTGACACGTTAAATCCACTATTCGTACATTTGCATTCAGGTGTCACAAATACGATTCACGTTACGATACGACTCTTCCACTAATTCTCATTTTAGTTGGCACAACACATCATTTGACAGTTCTCTCGAGGACAGCTGTTTGTCATTGTATTTCTTCTTGGTTGGTTGCGGAACATTTTCATTGAAAAAAATCAGTAATAATTAAAATTTGTTCCAATTTGTCTGCAGAAGATAACATATAGAAATGGCATCAGCAACAGGCGGCGTTAAACCCATGGCCATTGCCGGTCGCATGGTCAGGGAACGTGAGCGTTTGGTGGGAATGACCGATGAGGAACGTGCATGGCGCAAACAGTGGTTAAAAGATTTGGAATTGCACCACGAACCACGCAAAGTACCAGCTTTGGAAAACCAATTCCAGAATCCCATTAAACGTATCTACAGAGCACCCTTGGATGCAGTGCACAAGGCCTTAACTCCAGTACTTGTAAGTGCTCATTTCTGTCTCAAACAATAGACACATCTAAATGTGTGTCTTCTAACCGGAATTATGTAATAAGTTGCATTTTTTATTTTAATGAACACTATGCATTGTACCTCAACAATATACATTTGATGAAATGATTTGTAAAGGGATTCCAACGCGCATGGACCTTACGCTTTTGGACCGGCAAAGTTGCCATGTTTGGAACATTCGTTTTAGCCACCCATTACTATTTCAAATACAATCAGAACGTAAGCCTACCAACAGAAACACAAACAAATGAGAATGTCGTTTGTTCACAATTGTTTTCTTTGCAGGATTGGACACGTAAAAGCGGATGGAGAGTTATTTCATCTCGTCAAGTCTGTAATCCTGGCGATGAGGGTTTCCCCAAGCTCTCGGATAGATCACAGCCTGGTGACTATGCTGCCCGTGGTTTTAAACAAGCCGCCATATAAATTGTGAATGCGTTTTCTTTATACTTTGTGCATATGCGGCATGACATACTCAATTAATGCCAATATAAACAATCGTTTTATTTTTAAGTCAATAGAGAAATTTCAATACACGATGGTAAAACAAAACTCGCATAATTTTAACTAGTTCCGCCAACTGTCATTTCTACTACAACAACTAGTGTGACTTTTTGTGAGTTGGTATGTTTTTGTGCTGATCTCAGCTTTTAGAATTTAACCTTTTTCTTTCTTCACATACTCCATTTCTGGGTAATTATTACAGCATTTCTTTTCAGTATATATTCCTCTGCAGTGCATTTAGTGCGAATATTAGTTATGTTTTGCTTTTCTTTCGTTTGAGTGTTGTAAACGTATTATTGTCACGGTTATTGTTGTGTTTCGTTGTTTAGGAAATAGTTCCAGTTTCTAAGTTTTCCAACGATAATGCAGTATGATATTGGAATAATCTGCGATTATAGGTGAGTTGAAATTATAAAAGTATGTATCTCAATAAGGTCAAAAGTATTGATTCTGTAATTTACCAACTTTAAATATGGCAACTGTCTTCTGTTTCACTTTCGATTGTTACACTTTCAGTGGCTTTCGGAATGTGTGAGGTACGAGAAACTACTCGGTGTATTTATTACAACATAATGCTGAAATTCCATTTTATTTCGTTTAATATCTTTGTACTGTGATTTCAAAAAACTGAATATATCAAGATATTAACTATGCAGCAAAAATATCGAATTCTTCGTTCGATCTTTACAGTACCGATTCTTTGCAATGTTTAACACGCTTATCCGATTTGAACTTGGACCTTTTCGGAAACGCATCACTGCTGTACATCAGAATCCTAACAATTTAAATTTATTATTATAAGAGGGAAAATTCATAAATTAATGAATTTTGGCCGTTGGATTTTGATTCTGAACCACTGTGCACAGCCAATATTCGGTGGGAGTACAATATTTTGGATTTCAAATTTTTAAGATGGTACTGGGTGATTCCATTGGAACGGGTGTGACACTTGCTTAAATATGTTTGAATATATCTCATATTCATTGACTGAGTTTTTACTATACTGACAATTGAAAACGTCAGGTTAAGCGGAATAGTATTGCAAATATAAATATGTCTTAGTGTTTTAAATATTGGAGATATACAACAAACAAGAGCGTCACGGGTGTGACCTTAGCATTGAAGAAAATCTTGAGGTTTTTCTTGTAATCTTGAATTCGGTAATGTTCTTACATTACATGTCTTTATTCATTTTTGCTAATAAAAAGAGTAGTTCATACACGTTCTTCTAAAGTATACGTTACCGACGTTAAATTGTAACGGGCGTGACATTTTGACGAAATCCTGATACGACACCAGTCTATATCTGGTAAAGGAAATGATCAGACGTATTGTTGTCATTTTTTTAATATAATCAAAAATATGTAGTATGAGAAGTATAAACATTACGAATGTTTATTGGTGTTTTTTTTTTGGTAAATCATAAATTGATTTTAAAATTTTGCCGAAAAAGGGTCACTTTACGTGGAATCACCCCTATGTAAAGATATGAGTATAATTTTTTTTGAAAAATAATTTTATATTAACATTTTTCGACATAGCCTAGATAACTAACTATACACTTAAGCCGGGATAACAAGCTGCGATAATAAAAACGTTAATAAAAATTTATTTTTTTGCTCAAAATAAAAAATTCTTTTTTCACATTGTCGCCAACTACAATATAAATATATGTATCAACAATTTTTTCAAAAAAATATTTTGTGTTGACTTTATTGGACTTAGCCTCGATAACCATAATTTGGACTTACACTGGATAATTATCCAGGCTAAGTCAAAAAATTTTAACGCAAAATTATTTTTTCAAAATTTGTTTTCACACACATTGATATTGCTTTTGGCGACAACTTTATAAAAGAATTTTTTATCTTTAGTGAAATTTTAACATTTTATTTTGATTTTTGTTATCTCAGCTTAGTTATCCAGTCTTAAAGAAAAACAGCCATAGTATAAGTGGAATTTGTGGCTATCGAGGTTAAGTCTAAAAGTGTTAGCATAAAATTATTTTTTGTAAGTTTGTTTTATACAGGCACCTATATTGTTAACCCCTGTCTCGACATCATAGGCGTAGGAAGATGGTGGTGGTGGTCTAATACTACCCCAGAATTTGAACCTCTTTAAGTGAGAACTTTTCGAAAGTTACCTCTATAAGTGGACCATTTTACTGGTTTGTTCTATGAGTGGGATTTCGCTTTCATTGTGGATTTTTTCAGTTGCTGTGGGATTTAATACTAGGAGAGATATTTCTTTGACATTGTGGTCGATTTTTTTCTTTTTTTGACTATTTTTGCAAAGCGCATGTTGCAAGCGATCGCTAAATAGAAATACACCTTCGTATAATTAAGTCGAACAAATATCAACAGCCGGCATAACAAAAATATTAGTATCACATGCAAATAAAAGTTATTCTTAAAGTTAGTAACAAAATATATTGAAGTAAACATGTCACAACAAACTAAACATCCAAGCAGGAGAAAATCGTCGACTTTATTATATCGATTCCTAATCCGAAATCTATGATGTGACACAATGAATTGAAATCAATACACATTCTACGAATGGGCTCTGTGGAAGTATAATTCGTACGCTGAAAATCAATATGAAGTAACTGATAGTATCTAGAAGGTCTAAATGGCAACTTAATCCTAGAAATAATATAGTCAGAAGAGAAATCACCATTTATAACCTTATAAACCATCACGGTGTTTAACATAACACGTCTGCTTTTTAAGGATGGCAAGTCGATCAACTTCAATCTACTAGTATAAGGGGGAAGAACAAAATCACTATTCCAATGTAAGTGTCTTAATGAAAAAATCAAAAATTGTTTATGAACTGACTCAATTCTATCAATATAGATTCCATACTGAGGATCCCACACTACGGAACCATATTCCAGAATAGGCCTGACAAGAGATGTAAATAGTTGCTTCGTCACGTAAGGATCAGAGATCTCCTTAGCACATCGCTTAATGAAACCAAGAAAACCATAGTAATAATATGATTGTTGAAATTCTGTTTGGAATCCATTAGAATACCAAGGTCTACGAAAGAATCAACTACCTCTAACTCAGCTCCTCCAATATTATACCTGACAAATCTCGGGTTCGATCTAAAGAAGCGCATATGTTTGCATTTCCTTAGATTGAGTTCCATGCAATTTATGAGAAAATTCTGGCCAATCATAAGAAAAAAATATTTTTACATCATCTGCATACATTAGAAGTTTAGAGTTAATAATAGACTCTGGAAGGTCATTTTGTGAATAATAAGAATAAAACAGGCACTAGATGACTACCCTGAGGGACTCCCGATGGAATCAGAATTCGTTTAGAATAAAAATTTCCAAATTTAACAATCTGTGAGCGATTCGAAAGATACGAAGATATCCACTTCAAGAAGTCAGAACTAAAACCAATGCGATATAATTTATATACCAAAAGTTCATGGTTCACTTTATCAAATGCTTTACTAAAATCCGTATAGATGACATCAGTCTGATTACCCTGAACAAATTCATCAATAACGTGAGAAGTAAACTGAATTAAATTTGTTACAGTAGAAAAGCCCTTACGAAATCCATGTTGGTATGGACTCAATATAGAAGAACCCCTATGAGATACCACCTCAGTAACCAATTTCTCAAATAGCTTCGGAATGGCACTCAACTTAGCTATCCCTCTATAGTTTGACACGTCAATTAGACTGCCAGACTTATGGAGGGGGTCAATGAATGATCTCCTCCAAGCCAAAGGGAAATATCCAAATCTCAATGAAGTATTAAATAACAATGTTAGCGGAATAGCCAAACCACTAGCACAGAATTTCAAAATTATACTTGGCACCCAATCTGGGCCAACACTATTCGTGGATCTGAAATTATTCAAATTGGACAAAACCAAGGGTAAATCAAATACAGGGATTTCCAGTTGACTCAATGCAGAGACATTAATAGGATAAGTGTCATTCGATCGATAAGATCGTTCAGAATAAGTCGTCACAAAAAACTTCGCAAAACAATCAGCAATCGCCTGATCTTCACAAAATTCTAAACCATCCATTCTAATCCTAGTTGGCTTAGATGCGGATCTACGCTTAAGATTCACGAAGTCATAAAAAGATCTGGGGTTCTTCCTAAAATCATTCTTTAGTTTCTCCAAGTAGATCCTATAAAGTCTCTGAGACTCAATGCTATATCTCATTTAAAGGACAAGGTAAATTAAATAAATAAAAACTTGACATACCAGAAGTGGAATATCGTTTGGTAACTTGGATAAAAGTTCGTCAAGGTAAAAATTTTCTAATAGACGGATACTCTATTACAGGGCGAGCGCCCCGGTAGTCGAGTTGGTAGCTCGGCTATCAGCGTGGGGGTTGTGGGTTCGATTCCCACCAGAGGCTCTGGTCTGTCGCTGTAATAACTAGCTATAATGGTCTTAGTCACCCGGCCCAATCCCTGGACCCAAAATGAGAATATAAATTTACTTTGTATTGTAATTCATAATAAATAAATATTACAGATAGCTACATATGTAGGCATCTCTCACCACGCCGCTAACTTCACCTCTTAAGTGGGACAGTCAAATTACCTGGATAAATGGTATACTAGGTTAATGGGAAAATTCTTTACAAACATCTTTTGAATTTTTTCAGAAAAGTATAAGTCAAATTAAATTTGGTAATTTTCAAGGAATCGTTGACTGCGGAAACTATTATGCAAAAATGCAATATTTAATTAAATGTTTATTGAATGCAACTCATTCGAATTCCAGTTATTCGATCTACACCATTTCCAAATGAAATTGGGAAAATTCCACTTGAAATTGAGAATTTCCATTTCATATTGAGAAAATTCCATTTGAAATTAAGATTTTCCATTTCAAAATGAGAAAATTCTAATTTAAATTGAGAATTTCCATTTATAATTGAGAAATTGGGAAAATTCCATTTGAAATTGAGAATATTTCTGCCTTGGCATAAATCTTATCATCAACACATAAGATTTATGTATATACGTGACCACATATTGAATGGACATAATTAAATTAATTGTGCTACAGAAAATATGGCTCATTCAGAGTTTGTTCCCGATCCTATGATGTTCCTTCAACACGTCTCTAACGAACATGTAATTACAGTACTGTATGGAAGAATCGGTTCATTCAAAACGCATTCAACAAAAGAATGAGTTCGAGGAGGTGCGTAATTTAAATGAACTTGTTTTTCTATGCTAAATATAAAGCTTAACTCCGTAGCTGACTGGAACAAGTCTTTGAAAACTGCCACTTGTATCTTCATAATGTTATCGTAGTTATTCTATCCAAGGCTAAGGGTGATTTGGAATCGAATATAAATTCTACTGCTGTTGTACCGTCAAATGTAGGACCACAGAGAATTGCATACAATACACGCATGTTTCTAAAATAGCATTCGAAAATGTGTATTGCTGAAGTCAATTCAACATGTTTCCCGGGGTGAAAATAGAAATGTCTGAATTTTCTCAATTTCGATGAGAATATTCTCAATTTCAAATGAAAATTTCACAATTTCAATTGGAATTTTCTCAATCTAAAATGTAAATTCTCATTTTCAATTGGAATTTTCTCAATTTGAAATAGAAATTCTTAATTTCAATTGGAACTTTCTCAATTGTAAATGGAAATTCAATTGCAATTTTCGCAATTTGAAATGGAAATTCTCAATTTCAATCTGAATTTTCTCAATATGAAATGAAGTTTCTAAATTTCAATTGGAATTTTCTCAATTATAAATGGCAATTATCAATTTCAATTGGAATTTTTTCATTTATAAATGGAAATTCCCAATTTTAATTGGAATATTCTCAATTTCAAATGGAAAATCACAATTTCAATTGGAATTTTCTCAAATTGAAATAAAAAAATCTTAATTTCAAATGGAATTTCTCAATTTCAATTGGAATTTTCCCAATTTCAATTGAAAATGGTGTAGTCGTAAGAAGGAAAATTTTATTGTGTGATTATTTTTGGGCAAAAGTTAATTTTTATGTGTATATTTTTTCAGCTAATTTGACCTAACGTTTTTATAAATAAAAACAATTTTATTACATTTGTCCGAATCAAATTTTTTGAATTACATTTGATAGCATAGGTTCGTTACAAAAACTAATTTCAAACACACAACATAAAAATAATATCACAGTGGGTTTGATTTAGTGCAACTTTAGTTCTGGTAATGTAATGTAGTTTTGGTATATGTATCTCATTGTCCTGTGAAGGGACTAATAATCAGAGATCCTTCTGTATGGAGTGCTTAGCATGCTGTTGTTAGTTTTATATATATTTACATTTTCGGAAATATATATACCCGCAAAACCTCACCGCATAGCGCTGAGGAGAGCGTAGTGATATACTTGCAACCTTTCACATTACAATTTACTGTAGGAGGATGGCGATTAAGCACTCTACAGTTTTTTCTCCACGAACATATTGGACACCCACCCACAACAACAATAAGTGCTGTCACATTGCTTGCCCGATCCTGAAGCACTAGTGCAAATAAATGTCACTTTAGTAGGCGACATTTATTTCATATTTGGAAATATACATGTATAATGAAAAAATAGGCGATGCCAGAATAAATCGACACAAAAACCTTTTAGGTTGCGACCTCTTTTGAGTTAAATAAAATTTGGCACGTTTATTCTCCTTGTTGCAGTGAAAAACAAGTAAGGAAATGCTAAAGTCGGGCGGGCCGACTACATGATACACTCCACTTTCTATCCGAATACAATTCAATTCGGCGAAAAATTGAAAACGGGAAGGATTTTTGTATCATAAGGCTAATATGACCTGACCCAATTTGTCAAATCGAGAAGAATATTTGTATCGGAGCTAAATCGATTCAAAAAGTGATTCTAAGTTGATCGGTATAATTAAAAATGGGTCTATCTCGCTGACTTTTGGGTGTTACAAACAAACGCACTCTCGTGGAGTGTATAATTAAAATAGCACAAAGATCGTAAAAAACAGACTAGTTCACGAATGGACAGTAATAAAACCGAAATATTTTGGAAATAGTTTTGGAGTGTTTTTACACTACTAGCTGTTAATAAATATTTATTTTAAAAAATCGGAGTACGTCTACCTTTTTTATTATAAAATTATGAGAAAAAATAAGATATATTTTTTTTAATTTCTTAATTTTCTAAATTAAAATTTTCTAAATAAAATTACCTTATGACAAAATTCCTTATTTTCGATCCACCCTGGTGGAATTTCAGCTTTATAAATTCATTTAAATCGGATAACACAAGGAAAATGTGGTTTCGTTTTACATGGAATTAGTCTATATGTAAATTAAAAACACATCGATCGAACTAATAATATTCAGTAACCTATTCATATTCAATAACTAACTGTCAAATCCCATATAGTTTGCTTTGACAGTAAGGCTCACCATTCAAAAAATTACTTGTATTTTGTTGTTGCCGAATTTGTTGTTGTTCTAGTGCTATCACCTGTATAAATACGCCTTGAATAAAATAGTCAACACTTCACAAAATATTTTTTTTCGTTTGGTCTGTAATCAATATTTGATTTGAACTGGGATATTGTCCTGGCTCAAGACCATTTTGCATCCGGTAGTTGGTACCCTCCCTTTTATCCTTGAAAGTACGAATTTGGAAAAACCTTCTTATTTTTCGTGTCTACGCTGTCAGAGGAACGAACTCCGAATTTCATGATTCTAGCTGCGGCCATTTGATTGGTACTTTTTTATCCCATTTTACCCTCTTTAAAGTACGACTTTCGAAAATCTCTTTATTTTACTGGTCATCATTCTAGCTGTAGCCGATTAGTTGGTACCATTTTTATCCCTCTGTTCTCATTGTAACCCTTGAAAATACGAATTTGGAAAAACCTTTTTATTTTTCGTGTCAGAGGAATGCATACTTCGAATTCCATGCTGCCGCCATTAGGATGGTACAATTTGTATCCCCATTTTCCATTTTACCCCCTAATTGGTACTATTTGTATCCCTCTGTTCCCATTGTATCCCTTGAAAGTACGAATTTGAAATAGCTTTCTATTTTTCGTGTCTGCGCTGCCAGAAGAATGTATACTTCGAATTTCATGATTCTAGCTGCCGCCATTTGGTACAATTTATATCCCCTTCTTCCATTGTACCCCCTAAATGTACGAATTTCGAAAATTTGCTACGCAGTCAGAGGAATTTATATACCCTTTTTATCCCTCTATTCCCATTTTATCCCTTCAAAGTACGAATTTGGAAAAAATACTTTTATATTAGCCTTGTTCGATTGGGCTTACTAGCTTATAATTAAGATACTTGATAAGGTGGCAACGTTACTACTCATTGGTTTTTCTTAAATGAATCAACAACAAAATCTGGCAGCAACACTAAGAGAGTTGCAAGCTACTTTCTTGTTAAGCAGTATGGCTTCCGTAGGAATCGATCTACGGGAGACCTGATGATACTGCTATCCGAAAAGTGGAATCGATCTATTCACCAGCTTGGTGAGAGTAAGGTCGTTGCTCTAGATATCTCCAAGGCATTTGATAGAGTTTGCACGGCGCACTCATATCAAAGCTTATCGCTTTTGGTGGTGGTAGTGACTTCTCTCGATTTATATCGAGCTTCCTCAAAGATCGTACTATACGTGTTGTTGTAGATGGGTTCTCATCCGATGAGCATAGGTTAACCGCAGGAGTACCACAGGGCTCTGTCCTTTCCCCCTCCCTTTTTCTTATTTTCATCGACGACCTCTTGGATCGGACTGTGAATCCAATATACTCATTCGCGGATGACAGCAACCTCTGTCATTCATACTCATTCGATCATAGACCAAGTCGTCAAGAAATTGAGGATAAAAGGCGATTGATGGATGAGTCACTTAGCCAGGATTTGCTGGCCATTTCTGAATGGGGTCGAGAGAATAGAGTAGATTTTAATGCACGTAAGACCCAGTGCTCCTTGTTGCCTCACAAGCGATTCACTGATCCAACGGTGTCGTCGATTGTAATGAACGGTGTAGATATTGAGCAAACATATGCTCTCGATGTTCTTGGCATGAAAATACAACGTGATGTTCGTTGGACAAAACATGTATTTGATCTGTCGAAAGATGCCTTCAAATGTTTACGCTTTTTAAAAAGATGTAAGAAATATTTCACACCCTCTGATCTTCTCAATATCTACACTACATACATCAGACCAAAGATGGTATACAACTCCAATATATGGTCGGGTGCTCCAGCTTCATCACTGGAGCTACTTGACCGTGTCCAGAGGAGGGCGATGGTGTTGATAGGTGACGGTAGGATATCCAATTCTATTGTCTCTCTTGAACACCGTCGTAATGTTGGTTGTGTGTCATTGTTCTATCGATACTTTCATGGTGTTTGTTCTTCGGAAATTCGTGATCTTATACCGTCCGTGAGAACGTTCGGTAGAGATACGCGACTCTCCAGGAACGCTCACCCATTTGTTGTCGATTGGACAACCGGCCGCACTACACATTACAGAACTAACGTACTATCCGTATGTGGCAAATATCTTTCCCTCTGACAAATATCTTTCCCTCCAATTACGACATTCAACACAGATGTCAACAGACACTACTCTCTCTTTCCTCCTTCCAATACCTGATCTTCCTTCCACCAACTCAATGCACTGCGATTATAGGGGACATCCCCTGAGTGTTGGTCCAGTGAAAAAAAAGCGAGTAAGTTCCACACAAAAATTAAGCTAGTAAGCCCAATCGAACAGGCCTATTATGTATCTACTCAATTAGAGGAATGTACACGCCGATTTTCGTGATTCTAGCTGCTGTCGTTTGATAGGTACCATTTTTATAACGTTTTGACCTTTTCACCTCCTACAATTTAGAATCACTTTATTGTGCACGTTTTTGGTATAAGGGGAATGCGCATACAAAATATCGAAATATATATATTAGGGGTATTTTCAGTCCTTCTAAGCCGATTTCGCCCACTTTCAATCCAAACCAATCTACAACTATTAGACGTATTCTGCTAACATTTGGACATCATAGCTCATTTCGTTTATGCTAGCGTGCTTTCAACAGCAGGACAGACGGACGGACGGACATTGCTATATCGTCTTAGAATTTTATGACGATCAAGAATATATACTTTATAGGGTCTCAGATCGATATATTACAAACGGAATGACAAAGTTAGTATACCCCATCCCGGAGGTGGAGGGTATAAACAACTATTAATTTTATGATTTTTTATGAAAATACTAATTTTAACAAGGCTTTTACTGACCTACGAACCACGTTTTTTATCTGATTGCGATTTTATCCAGATTTAAAGTAGATCAAATCGGCATATGTTTGTATATAGCCACAATACATATACATACATCCTTCCCTATTAGACCTTACCTGCTATAGAAATCACATGTATTTTCGTTTCAGATCAAATTTGGCACAACTTATACATTTCAGTCAAAAAACATTTCACTCTATATGTGGCACATGTCTTGATATAGTGCCTATACAATTTTTGCAGAAACTACAAATTTAACCAATTTTGGACAAGTTTGACACAATATGTTGCATTTTACCCAGAAAAATCTATAGTGAATGTAGGTCACATAAGATAAGATATAGAATGAGCGTAGAGTTCTACCGAAGGTGGTTTTTTGATACGAAGCCGAACTTCGCCCGAAGACAAATATTTGTTTAGTATACGCTAAAATATTTCGAATACGAGGATAGTTCAATAAGTAGTCGGCCTCAAAGATATCCATGGACAACCGAATGTAAATAAATTTTGCCAAATAGTACAATCATATTGTTCCGAAAATAGAAATGAGTAAATGTGTATTTCACGCAGCTGAAAAATATTACTTTTCTTGAAAACTCGTTAACTGAAATCAAGGAAAAACTTAATTTTTATGGCAAATAAGATCCAACAAAAGCATATGTGTAAAAATAAGTACGTAAAGGAATAGAGCTAATATTGGGAATATACAAATAAATACTCAATCGAAAAAGGTATGAACAGAATCCTTCCAGTTTGGTGGCTCTGTTGGCCTGCCCTAGACGAAGCCTAGAGGAAACAGTTTATAAAAACTAAACAAGTTGGATTTTTAATAATTTATTTATTTTAGCAGGGACTGCCATCTTTTTCAGTACAAGTTGAGTTGACAACTAAAGAAACCTAAGAATGGCAGTGATGGCGTTACCATCAATACTAGTGATGTATTTCAGATCTGGAAAGATCATATGATCGATCGTCAACAAGGTATATTCATCACAATATTCGAGGTGACCTCTACATAGATTGGACTGACTTCAATAAAAACATAATATTTATTATAACACAGTACGACAGTGGTTGGTACACATGAGAAATGTTAACAGAATATGAAAATAGGCTTAAAATAAAGAAAAACGTGTCTCGGCGATTTGCTGTAGCACGTCAGAATTTTGAGAAAATCGATTTTAAAGATTCGAAGGATCGTGGAGGTTCACTTGTAACGTAGTACTATTATAAAAAGTTCTATAAAAACAGAATGGGTGAACCGATTTAAGTGCTTGAGCCAGTGTTGAAAAGGGTATTAAATTTTTTTCCGCTAGATGGCGCTTTAATTTTCATGTAAAATTAAAAAATATCCAAAAAATGTACGAAATTCATTAAAAATACAATGTTGTTGATTTAAAATCCAATAACTAAAGTAGAATCTTTTTCGCTGGCCGGGAATTGCTTGATTCAGCGATTCGGGGCTCCGATATTTGGATATTTTTTAATTTTACATGAAAATTAAAGCGCCATCTAGCGGAAAAAAATGTTTTTTTTAATAAAAACAAATCCAAATTTAATTCCCTTTTCAAAACTGGCTCAAGGACTTAAATCGGTTCACCCATTCTGTTTTTATAGAACTTTTTATAAAGGGTGATTTTTTTAAGAGCTTGATAACTTTTTTTTAAAAAAAAAACGCATAAAATTTGCAAAATCTCATCGGTTCTTTATTTGAAACGTTAGATTGGTCCATGACATTTACTTTTTGAAGATAATTTCATTTAAATGTTGACCGCGGCTGCGTCTTAGGTGGTCCATCCGCTTAGTCCAATTTTGGCATTTCCACGTTTTTGAGTAACAGAGACCCAATTGGTGCGAACGGCGACGAATCGAAAATTGGTGGTCATCATTAACACTGGCCGATACAGCTGCGATATTTTCTTCAGTTCGCACTCTACGTAAGCGTGTTGGTGGTTTAATGTCCAACAATGTAAATTTGGTGCGAAATTTAGTCACAATAGCCCGAATAGCCGCTTCAGTGGGTCGATTAAACTGACCATAAAATGGAAGCGCGCAATGAACTTTCTTAACAGAGCACGCATTTTGATAATAAAATTCAATAATTTGCAAGCGTTGTTCGTTTGTAAGACGATTCATGATGAAATGTCAAAGCATACTGAGCATCTTTCTCTTTGACACCATGTCTGAAATCCCACGTGATCTGTCAAATACTAATGCATGAAAATCCTAACCTCAAAAAAATCACTCTTTAATAGTACTACGTTACAAGTGAACCTCCACGATCCTTCGAATCTTTAAAATCGATTTTCTCAAAATTCTGACGTGCTACAGCAAATCGCCGAGACACGTATTTCTTTATTTTAAACCTATTTTCATATTCTGTTAACATTTCTCATGTGTACTCAAAAAAAATTGATTTTGTCGTACTGTGTAATGAGTCGAATTTTATTTATTCCTAATCCAAAATATTCGACTTCGGCCAATCGTTTTTTTTTTTTTGCCGAAGGCCGATTACCGGTTTTTGGCCGAAGCCGATTAATCGGTCGAACTCTACACCAATTCTAATTGAAATTGAGAAATTCCATTTGAAATTGATATTTTCGATCTCAATTTGAGAAAATTCCAATTGAAATTCCATTTCATATTGAGAAAATTCCAATTGAAATTGAGAATTTCCATTTATAATTAAGAAAATTCCAAATGAAATTGTGAAATTCCATTTCATATTGAGAAAATTCCAATTGAAATTGAGAATTTACATTTTAAATTGAGAAAATTCCAATTGAAATTGAGAATTTACATTTTAAATTGAGAAAATTCCAATTGAAATTGAGAATTTACATTTTAAATTGAGAAAATTCCAATTGAATTTGTGAAATTTTCATTTGAAATTTAGAATTGCCTTCAGCAATAAACAGTTTTGAATGCTATTTTAGAAACGTGTATATTGTTTGCAATTCTAAAAGTTAGACATATTCTCAATTTTAAATTTAATTTTCCAAATTTCATTTGAATTTTTCTCAATAATAAATGGAAATTCTCAATTTCAATTGAAATTTTCTCATTATGCAATGGAAATTCTTAATCTCAATTGGAATTTTCCCATTTGGAAATTCTCAATTCCAAATGGAATTTTCTCAATATGAAATAGAAATTCTCAATTGGTGTCTTTTGAATTTCAAATATCAATTGAAATTCAAAAATTTCATTTGAAATTCAAAAATTTCATTTGAAATTCAAAAAATGTCAATTGAAATTCAAAACTATTATGAATTTCAAATGGAAAATGTCATGTGGACCAAAATTGCATACAAGCGACGATATAATAACTTTCTTAATAAAAATATTGTTAATATATTTAATTGGCTTGGGACAGCGACCATCAGAGGGCCTCTGGAATGGTAAAACAGATTATATAGCGTTCCAAGGTAGTTAACATGACTAAAACAGCATCAGGTTCCAAATTTGGTAGAAAAATTGTGGTTTCACTCGAAAAAAAAATAGTTCCGAACTTTTATGTACCCTTCAAAAATTAGCTGAAATTTACTTACTGGCTGAGTGGACAGATATCACACTTAGAACGAAAATGAGGTCGTCTTTCCATGAAAATACAATTTAACGAAGATATCAATGCTTCAACAGGACTTACCATATATCTTAGGGTAAGAAAAAAGTAATAAAACTTATTATTAAAAACTTTTTTGACCATTTTTTGGGCCAGTTTTAAATCAATTAAAATCTAACTTTTTCTTGACGAACTGCATCGTTGCATGTACATTCTTAAAAAACCAATAACATTTTCCATTTTGGGACTTGTAATTTGTCAATATTCGGAGGTATGTAGAAAATTTGTATTTCTACGTAAACTTTTTTGGCTCACTGTTCATAACAATTTCAAAAATGTATTCCAATTAAAGGCTAGATTTCGCTTGCAGTGTGACAAGGCTATGAAACTTATGGTATTTCGCTATTTGAAATAATTTTGTTTGAACATTTTACATTCCAGAAAACGAAATTATTGGAGCTTTACGAGGTCTCTTAAAACTCTTTTAAGGTTTTATTGGAATAACTTTTTACCTGCTAATAAGATACTTTCAAGCAAAAGTATTTCAAATGCCCTTTGCTGGTAGTTTTTGAAATGAAACACTATTAATGCTGTTCATACACAAATAATTATTGTACAACTTGGAATCCGATTCTAGTTCTATGAAGGCCTTCAAGATACAAATATTAGGGTTGTTTTTCTTTTAAGCTGTGATAACAAAAACGTTAATAAAAATTTAATTTGTTGCTCAAAATAAAAATAAATAATAATTATTTTTTCACATTAGTCATTAGCCAATTACAATATAAAAATTTGTATCAAAACAAATTTTCCGAAAAATTATCTTGTTTTGACATTTTTGGATTTAGCCTCGATTTTGACTTACACTGGATAATTATTCAGGCTAAGTCCAAAATTTTTAACACAAAATTATTTTTTTAAACTTTGTTTTCACACATACATTGATATTGCTTTTGGCGACAATTTTAAAAAAGATTTTTTATTTGAGTGAAATTTTAACATTTTATTTAAATTTTTGTTATCGCAGCTTAGTTTTCCAGTCTTAAAGTAAAACAGCCATATTGCATAATTTAGTAGATCTAATCCAGTTGCAGATAAAACTTATTTTCTATCGAAAATGCTAAATTTGTTAAGTTTTCGTCATAATAAATCTATTTTCAAAAGTGTAAACAGCGCTTATAACTTAAGCGCGTACTTCAAATGTTTTTGACATCAGGATATTGATTAATATCGTTGATGTACTGGTAGAAGTTACCTTGACATCCATCCACTTACTTTAAGCGTTAGAGACTATGAATAGCAATGAAAAATGCTAATATGAATAATTTTTCGCAATATCATCAATACCAATGAGATAAAGCAGCGTTTAACCCTATTGAGCTAGCATGCGTAGCAAGTAGGAGTTATGAATTCTATCGGCATCAATCTTGTGCCCAAGAAATTCCACGGACGGAGTAGTGGTGCCAGATATTTTTACAAAATAGCACGCAAATGTGCTCTTTATACCCTCCACTAGGGTATTATTATGTCTTTGTGTATTTGTTTGTAACACCCAAAAGGAAACGCGATGGACTTATCATTTATTATACCGACCGCGTTAGAATCAATTTTTGAATCAATTTAGCAATGCCAGTGCGTCCGTCCTTCTTTCTGTCCATCTTCTTATATAATCAAAGTACTGGTCGCTATTGTTGTCAGAACCAAAAACTTTGCACAACGAAGTTTTTCAGGACAGCAAATCGGTTCAGATTTAGGTATAGCCCACAAATATCGCTACCGATTTGACTTTTTCCACTTTTGAAACCGTATGTCTTCAAATTTGGCACAACGTTAGAAACCACACATTTTCATAGATTTTCTTCAAATCTGGCACATCACCTTATATTTACACTAAAACATCTATGGTGAATGTGGATCAGATCGGTTCAGATTTATATATAGCTCCCACACAAATTTCGATGCTGACTTCACTTTTCCGCTCTAGAAACCACATATTTTAACAGATTTTCTCTAAATTTGGCAAAACGTCTTATATTTACACTATGGTAAAAGTGGGTAACACCGTTCCATTTTTTGATATATCCCCGATACAAATATACTTCTCGATTTGAATTTTTCGCTTTATAGCCTTGTCGCATTGCATGTGAAATCTAGCTGAAATGACATAAGGTCGATTTACAAATGTCAAATTTGTATGGGATCTCACATGTGTAAATCGACCTTATGTCATTACAGCTAGATTTCACATGCAGTGTGACAAGGCTATAGGAAAGAACTCACAAACTTTAACCGATTTAGGTCAAACTTGGCTGAACATAATAGTTTACACCTTTTTTTACAGATTTTGAACTAATTTGGCAGAACACGTTGTATTTTTCATGGAATTTAATTGTACAGGGGTAGAAAGTGGAGTGTATCATATCATGACTATAGCCTTTCCTTACTTGTTTTTATTGATAATGCAACGAAACGTCAGTATGTTGAAGTGTAAAATTTTATTAAAAAACGTTAATAAAAAATTAATTTTTTGGTCAAAATAAAAAATATTTTTTCACATTGTCGCCAACAACTTTGATTTATATCAAATATCAAAACAAAATTTCCAAAAAAATATTTTGTTTTGACTTTTTTGGACTTAGCCTCGATAACCACAGTTTTGACTTACACTGGATATTTATTTATTCAGGCTAAGTCGAATTTTTTTAACATGAAATTATTTTTTTAAACTTTGCTTTCACACATACATTGATATTGCTGTTGGCAACAATTTTAAAACAGAATTTTTTTATTTTGAGTGAAATTCGAATTTTTTATTTAGGTTTTTGTTATCGATTTGACAGTTTCGGTTAGTTTTGAATGAAAAAAATTTCAGTCAGCTGGGCTCCTGCTATCACCTTTATAAATACGCCTTGGATAATTTATTAAAAAGGAACAGATAATAGGCCTGTTCGATTGGGCTTAATATTTGTATGGAATTTACTCGTTTAAGAAGAAAGTAGATTACTACTCTCTTAGTTACCGAGTAAGGTGGTGCCAGGTGTTTATCTCTGATTTATTTAAATAAAACCAGTAGACAAAAATTTTGCCATCTTATCAAGTTTCTTGATTGTAAGCCAGTAAGCCCAATCGAACAAGCCTAATGTTTTAATAGACATGCCCGATTGGACTTACTAGCTTAACATTAAGAGACTTAATAAGTTGGCAACATTTTTATCTATTGCTTTTATTTAGGGATGTCAAAAACCGACCCTTTTCAGGGAATCGCTTTTCGGTTTGTTCAAAAATTCTCAATGTTAAAGAACCTGGTTTTCGGTAAAACCGGTTTTTTTATATAAGCAAAATATAATCTACTATATATCATTTAAAATAATCTATTACACTAATTTAAAAAAAAAATTAAATTTAAATTGTTAGCAGTTATGAAGTGCTCATAAAACTTCCAGAAATGTTGTTCCATCAATAATCTCAAGTGTCTTCTACGCCCTTTTTAAAAAGAGAAGGCTAAATGACCCTTCCATGTTATTTCGAATTGGAAACAACTGCCAAAAAGTCATGTTATTTAAAAAATGTAGCTCTGGATTACCAACGTTGTATGTAAATATAAAATAAATTGATTGAATATGGAAATATTTTCAAATATACGATTATAAATCAAAAAGTTTTGAAACAAAACTTTTAGTTTCTTCAGATTGGCCACCATGGGTCAACAATAACCACACTAATATTTATCATGTCTTAATCACCATTGCTGTGAGAATTGAATATGCGACAAATGTTTGTAGAGTTATACCAGACCGTGGGTTCAGTACCACAGTCTACAGATATAATCGTGTTCTTTAATACACATTTATGTATGTATAATTTATGTACAGGTTCTAATGTTGTACTCAATTGGCTAAGATTTCTAATTTCATTAGATGCGAATAGAAAATACCTGGATCCTAACAGGTTTCACTTCAAGCGAAAAACGAAGCAATTTGACGTCCTACTTCTCCATATAATATTGCATTTTTCTTCTGATTTGTTAAATGTTTCAATTTTGTAATCAGTTCTCTAATTTCATATCGCAAATCAATGTGTTGGATCAATCTAATCACTCCAGCCCAGTTCCTGAACTCAAAGAGTCCCCCTAGTATATCATCACAGATAATAAACTAATCTTTACTATTTCCATATTAGATTTAAGTACTATGTATCCAACAAATTCAAAAAACAAACTGGTTAACCGGCATGATGATTTCTCCGATTTGTCGCAATGAGCTTTTTTTAAAAAACCGGTGAGCGATGGCGGTGCATAACACCGGTTATCGGTTTTGATTTATTAATGAAATTATTTATTTAAATAAATCAGAAATGAAAATCTGGCAACAGAGTAGTAAGCTATCAAATATAGAACAGCCCTAATATCTATGATAATTTATTTAGAAAAACGATCAATTCGAAACGCTAAATAAATCTGGCAACACAACTAAGAGAGTAGTAAGCTACTTTCTTGTTAAGCGAGTGAATTCAATACAAAAATTAAGCTAGTAAGCCCAATAGAACAGGCCTATTGTCACACACAAAATATTTACGCATACAATTTTGTATTTGTGCGGCAACGTATTGTCTCGCATTTGGTCCAACACGTTTTTGCCTAATAATTTTGTGCGTATAAACCTCTATTAAAGGTGAAGTTAAAGATGAAATTAAAAATAAATAAGAAATGTTTTCGTTTGTTTTATTTTTGTGTGTAATCAATATTTGATTTGAAGTGGGATATACTCCTAGCTCAAGACCGTTTTGTATCTATATTTTACAGAATGCAAATTTATTCGTATGAATCATTTACTTAAAGAAAGTTGTTGAAAGTTGAAAAGTCGCTGCGAAGCCACCTGACGCAGACTTTCACAGGTAGGAAATCATGATAGTGGTAGTGTGCAGCCAAGTAATAAATGTCACCATGCCATTTATAAATATATTTGCATTCTATAAAATTTAGATGCAAAATGGTCTTGAGCCAGCAGAATATTCCAGTTCAAATCTAAAATATTTTTTGAAAGATTTGACAATTTCTGTAAAACTTTCCAGCAAAAACTTGGTAAGCACATGCCATTACCATCACGATTACTTCGAACTAACAAATAGTGGCTTATATAAGTAGTTATTTATTATACTTTTTATCCCTTAAAATAGAAAGTCCAAGTCTCGAAGAGTAGATCCATGGGCCCAGAAACCGTCATATTACATATTGTAACTTATTTTTTTATATTTGTAATAGTGGGTGTAAGTAGTTATTCTTTAGCTTCTTGGTATGGTTGTGAGTAAGTCTTTCTCCCCTGTTACTTCGTAATGGGAGTTTCTGCTGGGTAGAAACAATTTGCTTGAAATTAAAAACATATTTTTATCTCATACCTTATGACAAAAATGGTTTATTTTCGACCCACCCTAGTGTATACAGGTTCTTATTTTCTGAAATTCGGGTATGCAGCTATATTTTATTTCATATTTGGAAAATATCATCAAAATCGTAGAAAATAAGAAACATTTCTGATCGCTTCACGTGGAATTACTCTACATTGATTCGGTTAGAATTACCTGCTATGTCCACTCAAAAGAATTTGTTAGTAAAAGAAAGCAAAAAGACTGCTGAAAAAAGCAGATTTTCTGCTGAAAAAGTGACAGCAGATTGTCCCTGCTAAAATAGCAAACAGTTGTTTGCTGTTTTTTGGAACAAAATTATACTCATATCTTGAAAAGAAATTGATATCATGAAAGAAAACAAAACGTTATATTGAAACTTTAAGCATATGTATAGAACAGTATGACATATAAATATAAACGAAGAACAAATCTTATTTTTAAAATTGTTATGTTTATTTTTTACTTAAAAATTCCTATTCTTCCCCTTAACCATCATTGTCATAGCAGTATTTATCAAAAATACGCATTCAAATAACTCTTAAAATAGTTACCATTTTAAGATTAATTGTACATATAACACAAATTATCTCGAACACTAAAAAATTCTACAATTTTTTTACAAAATATAAGTTGTATACAACATTAACGATTATAATAATTTTTTCAGAAATATCTTTCATATTTCGTATGTTTTCTAACCAATCGTATTAATATGGTTATATTCGAAAAGATGCTCTCTATATATAAAATACTAGCAAATACCCGCTACTTCGTATGCGGTGTAAGGATATTTATTACAGGGTAAATCGCTTGTAAATGCTCACAAAATTTGAAAACACGCTTTATGTTTCCCAACTACGTATTCCCACCAAATTCTCGATTCCAGATCCTACATAGCTGGAGGAATTTATACACCAAATTGATTTTTGTTCCCCTTGTACAAATTAAACAAAAAATAATTTATATTGTGCCATCAAATTATACGCAGTCAAGAGATTAATTTAAATTGAAACAATTTTCTTAGAAAATCCGAGATAATTATACCCTCACTCTAAGGAGTAGATATATATGCATTTGGGATAGAAAAAAGTGTTACTCAGAGTGATTTAATACCATAAGTATGTAATAAATCCCTTTCACATCCGTCTGTCTGTATGGCTTGCTGGTGTACACGATAACTCTCGAAGGGAGTTAAGTAATTTATTCAAACTATGAACAAAGTATTATTTTTCTCAGGCTTAGTTTAAATTCGGAGATGGATGAAATTGATATACCCGTTATGGTACCCCCACACATTTAGTCCATATCCCTAGTAAAATATTCGGAACCAGTTGTATTTTGACATTTGATAAAATTTTTATAATCACTTTGAAAAAAAATTTAACATTTTATAACTTCTATACGGATAATCGCAGTCTTTGCCACCATCGCTGCACACACCTCTGGTCAACATAAAACTGATAAAACTTCCATACGGATAGTCGAAATCAGTTGCCATTTTTGATTTAAAAGTGTTTTTATAATCACTTTAAACCTATAAAGTTTGTATGCTTTGCCACGCCCTTTGTCAAATTAAATACTTTACATATAACTTATATTCTATTGCAATATTTTGGTAGGTACTATTTGTATCCTTTTTATGTGGATGACATTTTTACCACTTTTTGTGCCGCCCTTAAACGTACACATTTAGAAATATTATTCTATGTTGCGCATCTACGTACTCGGAGAAATGTACACTCCAAATTTCTAATATTATTTTCATATTCCAGCTGAAAACTTTGGTTAGTACCATCTTTATCCCAATTTCCCCAATTTGGTTTGTTCGATTTTTATCACTTTTGATCCGCTTCCACCTTTAAAGTACACATTTTGATACAATACATCTGTATTGCACATCAGAGTAATATATACCTTATTTGATACATTGGCGGGTACCATTTTAATCGCTTATTGTTCCGATTTCTACTTAAAAGTATACATTTACAAATTAGGTGATGCTTCGCGTCTACACGGTCAGAGGAATATACACACCGAATTCCATAATTCTAGCTTCAGCCGTGGTACAAATTTTATCCCATTTAATCTCTTGAAAGTAAAAATTTCGAAAAATTCTTTCTTATCAGTGATCTGCGCTATAAAACGAATATACACACCAAATTTCATGATTGTAGCGTCAACCGTGTTCTTGGTACATTTTTTATCCCCGTTTTCCCGTTTACTCTTTATAAGTACGAATTTCGAAAAATTCCTTCAATTTGCGTTTGTAAGCATTTTCAGGGATGTACACGCCGAATTTCATGATTCCAGCTCTGTCTGTTTGATTGGTACCATTTTGTATCCCTTTCTACCCAATTTCACTCACAAAAAGTACGCATTTTGAAAAATATTTAGTCGCATTCGTGCTGTAATGTAATGCCCGTTACGAATTTCATGATTCTAGGCCCAGTTGTTTGGTCTCGGCCGGGGTACAATTTTTATCCCATTTAATCCCTTAAAATTACAAATTTCGAAAAATACCTTGCGCTTTAAAACGGATATACGCACCGAATTTTATTATTCCAGCTTCATCCGTTTGATTGGGACCATTTTTATCCATTTTGGCCCGAAAAGTACGTATTTTGAAAAATATTTTCTTGGTCGCATTCATACTATAAAAGTAATGCCCGTCCCAAATTTCAAGATTCTAGGCCCAGCCATTTGGTCAGGGCTGTGGTACAATTTTTATCCCATTTAATCCCTTCAAAGTGCAAATTTTGAAAAATACTTTCTTATTAGTGATCCGTGCAGTAAAACGAATATACACACCGAATTTCATTATTGTAGCGTCGTCCGTGTTATTAGTTTTTTATCCCTTTTCCCTTTAAAAGTACAAATTTCGAAAAATTCCTTCATTTTGAGAGATGTACACATCGAATTTTATGGTTTCAGCTCCATCCATTTTATTGGTACTATTTTTATCCCTTTTTACCCGATTTCACCCCCAAAAAGTACGAATTTTGAAAAATATTTTCTTGGGCGCGTTGAAGCTATAAAGAATTTTTTACCAAATTTCAAGATTCTAGTCCCAGCCGTTTGGTCATTGCGGTGGTACAATTTGTATCCCTCTTTAACCCATTTTACCCCTTAAAAGTAGGAATTACGAAAAACTACCTTCAAATCTTCTCTCTTCGCTGTAAGAGAAATGTACATACCAAATTTCATGATTCTAGCTTCAGCCATGATGTTGGTACAATTTTTGTCTCTTTTTGTTCCATTTTACCCCCAAAAAATACGAATTTTGCAAATGACATTTTTTGGGATGTCTTCATGTTGCAAGAGGATGTGATGTATGTGATTTCTACGTTGTATGAGAAAATAATTTTGTGTTAAAAATGTATGACTTAGCATGGATAATTATCCAGTGTAAGTCAAAATATCCATCATTTTGAGGCTAAGTCCAATTAAGTCTACACAAAATATTTTTTTGAAATTTCTTTTGATACATATATTTATATTGTAGTTGGCGACAATGTGAAGAAATAATTTTTTATTTTGAACGAAAAATTAAATATTTATTAAAGTTTTTGTTTTCGCAGCTTGTTATCCCGGCTTAAAGAAAAATAGCCCTAATGTAAATTTGGTGCGAAGTCACAATAGCCCGAATTGCGCGATGAACTTTATTAACAGAGCACGCATTTTGATAATAAAATTCAATAATTTGCAAGCGTTGTTCGTTTGTAAGACGATTCATGGTTAAATTATAGACCAAACTGAAGATGTTTGACAGTGAAACAAAACAAGAAACGTGCGTCAGCTGTTGCCAAAAAGATAATAGCCAAAAAATCACCCTTTATTATTTTATTCTGCTTTTAAGTCCCAACATTGACAATGTCGCGCACAAATAATTTAATGTGACAGTAAAATGAAAGCTACATCAGTTTAGTTTAAAAAATAGCCTTTTGAATTTTTTAGGTACAATCGATATCGACCACAACTTTGACGGATTTTTGATTTTTCAATATTGATTTAATTTATAAAAAGCTACCAATAAAGGGCATTTAAAATATTTTTGTGTTTCAATGTTATATTCCAGGAAACAAATGTATTGCAGCTTTTTTAAACAAATGATTTTCTAGAAATTATATCAAATTAAAATGTTTCAAAAATCCGACGTTATTGGACTTAATATTCTTGTCACATTGCTTCAAAATCTAGCTGAAAGGACATACGTTCGATTTAAAAATATCAGATCCTTGAAATTTAAAAATCGACCTTATATCATTTCACTCAGCCTCTTAGCAGAGACCCACTTTCCAAATTGTGAGGATATTGAAGGCGAGGTCAACATGACCACAGCAACCAATTCTTCCCTTTTTGATGAAGTTATCATAGATAACATAGTCAGTGAAGATAAAGTTAAATGGGCAATTGATACATTCCAACCCTATAAATCTCCGGGAATGGATGGTGTATTCCCAGCCATGCTACAACATACAATAGATGTAATTGCTTCACATCTAGTCCGTGTGTTCAAAGCATGCCTGCGCCTAAAATTTATACCAACGAGCTGGAGGGAGGTGCGGGTAGTCTTCATACCCAAAGCAGGCAAACCAAGTCATTCATCCACCAAGGATTTTAGACCAATCAGTCTGTCATCCTTCCTCCTTAAGACAATGGAACGAATCTTAGACATTTATCTAAGAGGAAGCATAGACAACAATCTCATAAGCGACGCTCAGCATGCCTATCTCAAAGGCAAATCTACTGAGAGCGCTCTTCATGAGGTCGTTGGTTACATAGAGAGAAACCTAGAAAGTAAAGATTACACTCTTGCAGCGTTTCTAGACATAGAAGGAGCTTTCAATAACATTGAGGCCAACACAATAACTAATTCATTAAAGGATCTACATGTTCCTAACTTCCTGACTGACTGGATTGACTCGATGCTACGACATCGAGTAATAAATTCAACCTTGGGAGCTGGAACTATAAGGAAATTGGTGACCAGGGGAACGCCACAGGGGGGAGTTTTATCTCCTCTTCTGTGGCTTCTTGCTGTCAATAATATCCTCAGATCCCTTTCTGATGAGGGTAACAAAGTAGTTGCATATGCAGATGACGTTGTTATATTGGTAGGTGGAAAATTCCTACCAACAATCAGCGATCTGTTGCAAGGAGCACTGAAGAAATTATCTAATTGGGCCAGAGACAGTGGCCTGGGCATTAATCCTAGGAAAACTGAGCTAGTCCTATATACAAGGAGATATAACATAGAACCATTTAGGAAGCCAATCCTTGATGGAACGGAGCTCAACCTCTCTCAGGAGGCCAAATACCTTGGTGTCATCCTAGACCGGAAGTTGAACTGGAATAGGAACACAGAGGAAAGGTATAAAAAGGGTCTAAATGCACTCTACATGTGCAGGAACTCCATTGGTAAGAGCTGGGGTCTGAAACCAAAAGTTGTAGACTGGATCTACCGATCGGTTGTTAGACCCATTACTACTTATGGTTGTCTGGTATGGTGGAGCGCAATGAGAGTGAGTAAACTCCGGGCAAAATTATTGAAAACGCAAAGGCTAGCAGGACTGAGCATTACGGGAGCCATAAAAAGCACTCCACAAGCAGCGATGGATGTAATTCTATATCACCCATCTCTGGACCACTTCACAGAGATGATTGCTGCCAGGAGTGCTATAAGACTCAAAGAATCAGGATGCTGGAAAAATAGACCCTATGGTCACGCAAGGATAGTTCAAGGAGGAATACTGGGTGTTCACGAATCGGTCATCAATGGAGGTACAGACTACATGGTGCCGATTCTGGACTTCTCACCCTTACCACAGATGTTTATACCAAAGAGATCAGATTGGGACAATGGTGAGCCCTTCACAGGGCTTTCGGTCTACACTGATGGTTCAAAGATGGAACAGGGCACAGGAGCGGGATTCTACATTGAATCACTACAGATACGCAAGTCTCTCCGACTCGACGACAACTGTAGTGTTTTCCAAGCAGAATTACTGGCAATAGAAAGGGCAGCAAGATTTCTATCAAGCGAGAACATTCCGGTAACCACGGATATAAATTTCTACGTAGATAGTCAGGCAGCAATGAAATCAATCATGTCACACACTGTCAAATCAAGGCTTGTACTGAGTTGTAAACGCTCACTAGATAACCTCAACGACCATACCGTCCGTCTCTGCTGGGTTCCCGGACATAGCAATGTCAAAGGAAACGAGATAGCAGATGAACTGGCTAGAAATGGTTCGTCCTTGGAAATCAATAGAGCTGACAACCTAGTAAAACCACCGATTGGCACGTTTTACAGATTGATTGAATCAAGGAAATGTTCACAGATGAACGCAGCATGGAATAGTTTGTCAACCTGTAGGATCGCCAGGGCCACATGGCCAAAGATCGATAGGGGCAAAACCAGAACTCTACTATAGCTAAACAAGGCAGAAATTCGAACTTTGATAGGTATCTACACAGGGCATTACTGCACTAGGAGTAGGATCTCAAGATGGCAGTTGGACATTGAGGATCACTGTCGATTATGTGAGGATGAGGAGGAGTTAGAATCTATCGAGCACATAATCTGCAGATGTCCAGCGCTTTGTATACGTAGAAACAAATACCTAGGAAGTTATTTTATTAACAACATAGAGGATATTGCAACCCGCACCGTTTATGGCCTTTTGGGATTCTCAAAAGGACTAAATCGGATTAGGGGTGGCTAGTAAGGAACATGGATGTAACCGCATAGACAGTTGGCGACTAACAAAGAAAGAGAGCCATAAGGGCTTACCACCACCATAGGTATACCGGATGACTCTCAACAAAATTTCTTACCTAGTCGTCAACCATTGGAAAAAAAACTAATAACACAACTTCATATTCTCCTACCCCCATATCCCCTTTCCAAAATCCTCTCATTTCCCTCACACTCCATATATCATCTATCACCCCTTCCTAAATCCTATCACTCCCTACCCCCCTCCTATAAACTACAATCTTATTTTCAGATAACGAAAGGATTTGCACAATGGACCCGACTGGGTCTCCGAGTGTTCAGAGTGCAGGAGCATTCTGGTCCTTTAAACCAAACCATATCATTTCAGCTAGATTTCACATGCAGTGTGAATAATAATTGGCTATAAGCCAATTAAACGAGTTGCCAACAAGAAACACGACTAATAGAAAAACTACTTATTGGGCCACAGCTTCTTATAAGATTACGTATGTACGTACACCTGCTTTTAAACCTAATGATTTAAATTACTGTACGATGTGTCTTGTATTTCGATAAATAATGCCCAGTTTTTTGTTAACTGACTGTTGAAAGTGATTTAACTTCTAATTTAACAGAAGAACATAACTTTCTGCTTATAATCTCCGTGCGCGTCAACGGACGCAATGTGTGTGTGTGCGGTACAAATCGCGCCGTATACCACTTTCATATCCCACCACACTACTTCGTAAGCATATGTTTTCCCCACCTGTGGGGAACATATGTTTGCTCTGTTTTTTTTTTTCAATGGAATCTATCGTTTTCACCACCGCTGTGTGGGGCGGCGATCAGCAGGCAACGACTCAAAACAAGAAAAACTCCAATCAGCTGATGCACCTGACAGCTGTCAAACCTTTTCGCGCGCTGCCTGCTACTTCGCCGAAGTTGTTGGTTTTTTTTCTTCAACACAGGCAGAGTGAGAGCGTGAGAGAGCGAATTTGGGCAGCCTTGTTATTGCTTTGCTTTGGCCCAACAACGGCAACAGCCTAGCCACCACCACGGCGATCTCAGCGCATTTGCTGCTCTGTTCTGGTTCTGTGCTGTCACCAAAAAATTTTCAACTTCTACACACCATCGTCATTTGTGTTGCCGTCATCATTTCAGACAAAAAGCGACAAGAAAAGTGAACAATTTCAGTAAAAATATTGCACAATTAATGTATAAAATGCAATAAATTAATTAATAAACTGTGCTATGAAGTGGAAATGTTGATAATACAGAGTTATTCCCAAAAAAACTAAGTGAAAATCCGCCCGAGAGTGACTTGTGTTCAAGTGCAATTTTAGCAACGTGGTCACGCCTTGTGATGAGTTTATCAAGAAATCCAAATTCCATTTGACTTTCAGCAGTTTTCCTGGGTTATTCCTTGTTCTCGTCTAAATAAAGAGTTCCTTTAGGTCCCTAACCTCAGCTGGATCATATTTTTAAGGCGCTAGTACCATTAAATTGTGGCCACCGTCTATCAGTTATTGTACCAATCAACTAGGTCTTTTGTAACAAGTCGAAAGATCATACCAACTAAAACGTAACAACTGCTTTACATTCACATAAACTGGAAGGAGTCTCAAATCCCCATAATAATATCCACCAAGATAATTTTCAATATAAATTGCAAATTCGCTGGCGAATCCAAAGAACTCACTTTCAAGGTAAGTTTCCACCTAATAACCAAGTCTCCCTGTATTTATTAATATTGCGTCGAATATAAGGTGTTTCATCGTTAAATGCACCTTTAAAATGGATGTTATATATTTTCCTTATAAATCCCACCCAATTTGACACCCTAAAAATAATTTTTACGTCGTGCATATGAAAGATTTCTAATTTTTTCTTCATTCACTTGCTTTTTTTGTTCGGCTTCATTTTACGTTTTTTATTTCATTTCATCTATGCAGCCGCCGTCGTCGTCGCCGTCAAATTCTGGATTTTTGCCGCTTTTTTTCACCGAAACAAAAATTTTTTCCTAATCATTTCGTATATATTTTGTGGCATTCGCCGTTGACTGCAGTAACGCTCTGCTGCTTTCAGGCAATCATCCAGTTTTTTCACTCTCTCGCGCCCATATTATCAAGTGCGCGCGCTACTCAACTGTCAGTGTCAAGTTCTCATTTTCTCTTGGTTTCTAGAGCAAAAAGCCCGCGCGCGCCAAAACCATGAAAAATAAATGTGATTTATTTGCATGCGTTTATCCTGATTTTATTTTTTCCTTCAAAATCTGATTCTACAGGATACGACCTTTCCAAAATGTCCCGATATGTGGGGTGTTTCATATATTTTCTTTGTAAATAACGCATTTCAAGTTGGGTCTAAAAACGTCAATTTTCTGTTTATTTTGTAAACATCTTTGTTGCTGTTTGTTTGGTTGGCAGAGTTGCCATCTCGTTTGATATTGGTCGATTGTGGCGGGGTTTCTTGCGATGGCAACGTTGATTTATATGATTGGTATTTTTATAAAATTTTGTTAATTTGAAATATATTGTAAATTTTGTTAAATATATATAGTTTTCACTTCGTTGTTTGTTGAATTAGGGCCATCACGAAAAAAGCGTTATAATTTATTTATAACGTTTCTCGAATATTTCGGCTCTGTGTTATTGTGGTGGAAAATCTTATAAGAATTGTATATAAAGAGTGATTTTTTTGAGGTTAGGATTTTCATGCATTAGTATTTGACAGATCACGTGGGATTTCAGACATGGTGTCAAAGAGAAAGATGCTCAGTATGCTTTGACATTTCATCATGAATCGTCTTACAAACGAACAACGCTTGCAAATTATTGAATTTTATTATCAAAATGCGTGCTCTGTTAAGAAAGTTCATTGCGCGCTTCCATTTTATGGTCAGTTTAATCGACCCACTGAAGCGGCTATTCGGGCTATTGTGACTAAATTTCGCACCAAATTTACATTGTTGGACATTAAACCACCAACACGCTTACGTAGAGTGCGAACTGAAGAAAATATCGCAGCTGTATCGGCCAGTGTTAATGATGACCACCAATTTTCGATTCGTCGCCGTTCGCACCAATTGGGTCTCTGTTACTCAAAAACGTGGAAATGCCAAAATTGGACTAAGCGGATGGACCACCTAAGACGCAGCCGCGGTCAACATTTAAATGAAATTATCTTCAAAAAGTAAATGTCATGGACCAATCTAACGTTTCAAATAAAGAACCGATGAGATTTTGCAAATTATTATGTTTTTTTTTTTTTTAAAAAGTTATCAAGCTCTTAAAAAATCACCCTTTATAAGTTCTATTTACTCCTCAAGGGCCGTAATTTAAGAATTGTGAACACATAGAATTTAACATAATCCTCCAATGGATTAATTGCAGAAGAAAGCTCACACGTTTTATTTATTTAACACTTCTTTATGTTGTAAGAAGTAAAATATTTCTATTTACATCTGTTCACACATCAAGATTTATTGTACATCTTTGAATTCGACTCTAGTTCTGTGAATGCTTTTCAGATAAAAATATATTGTATCATTTAGTAGGTCTAAGACTTAGTCATTTCAGACTGCATGCGAAATGTATCGATTTCAGTTCAAGGTCGATTTGCAAATGTTAGATCCCATACTAACTTGACATTTGAAAATCGACCTTCATTTCAAGTTAAAATCGAATGATTTCGCATGCAGTCGGAGATCCCAACGCTTAAGCAGCCTTAACATTACGCGAAAGTCGTTTCCCGTGTTTTCATTTATCACACACTAATAATCCGAAATTAAATTAAAAAATTAAAACATTTAACTCGCGGTTTTAGTTTATGCTTACTTTATTTCTCATTTTTTTGCTTGTCTCGTGATATATGTATAACTCTGGTTGCACAAAAGAGTGGAGTTTTTGACAAATTTCAAATAAAAAGAAAATTTACACTCGAAATCGTGTTGTTTTGTTTACACTATGTGGTTTTTCGCGCGACCTGTCATTTTATGACATATCGCGCGACTAGATCGCGTAATGTGAACGCTTACATTTTTAGTAGTGTTTAATGTGTAGTGTGAATCCGTTTTATTAATTAATAATTATAAGTGGTTTTTATTATACACTCCACGAGAGTATTTGTTTGTAACACCCAAAAGGAAGGGAGATAGACCCATTGTTAATTATATCGATCGACTTCGAATCACTTTTTGAATCGATTTAGCTATGTCCGTCTGTCTGTCCATCCATTCTTGTAATCAGAGTACAGGTCGCAGTTGTTGCCAGAATTAAATGAAACTTTGCACAACAAAGTTTTTCGGGATATGAACGAACGCTATTTAATTTAAAGGAAATAGGTTCAGATTTTGATATAGCCCCCATACGAATTTCACTCCCGATTTGACTCTTTTAACTCTAGATACCTCATATTTTAACACATTTTCTTAAAAATTGGCAAAACATCTTATATTTAAAGTAGAAACACTTGTATTGAAAATAGGTCAAATGGGTTCAGATATGTATGTAGCTCACATACAAATTTCGCTCATGGTTTGCCTTTATTGCCCTAGAAACCACGTATTTTCACCGATTTTCTTCAAATTTGGAACAGAAATACATATGTTAAAAGTGGGTTCAGATTTATATATAACTCACATACAAATTTCGCTCCCGACTTGACTTTTTCCGCCCACCAAGTATTTTCTTCAAATAACACCATAACACATTATACATTAACCAGAAGCACCTATGGTGAAAATGGGTCTATTTGTTCCATGTTTGGATACAGTCTCATACAAGGTTTCTTCTCGATTTAACAAAGTTGGTCAGGTCACATACAAAAATCCTTCCCAATTTCACTTTTCACCGAATTGAATTGTATTCGTGTAGAAAGTGGAGTATATATTATAGTCGGCCCCGCCCGACTTTAGCCTTTCCTTTCTTGTCTAATATATAATATATATACTAGTGTTTTTGGCTTTATTTATTTTACTATGTTGCGTTCCACCGAAAATCCACGTTTTCCGGACTTATATCATACAGCCTTTCACACTGATGAATAGATTTCAAATGTCAGATCCCATTGAAATTTGGAACCGTCAGTGTGGAAAGGTCAATAATATGGACACTGACAGATGAAATCTATACAAATTTGTGGTTTTTAGTTGCATATCCAAACTAGGCATTCGATTATTTACACGTGTCAAGAGAATTCCGTACGATTTTCGCAATACAAATTCGATAGGAGTGCACCTTTCAATATGAACATAAATAACCATATCCATTAAAAGCATAGTCTTCCTAAATCAGCCCCCACACATTACATTCCTTAGTATATGTTTAGTTATCATAATCTCTCCGCGAAAACCACAGTGTTCTTTATGATAAACTTCCCTTCACCAATGTGGTTCAAAATTGGTCTTCTCTACCAAACGATTGATAACACTGTCACAAAAGTAACGTATTTCGTCGTGTGGCTCTCAATGAAAATACGGCAACACAGCTGATTGTTGTATACGGACGCTCTGCTTTGGTAGCAGTGAATGACAGTGGGAGAGAGAGTGCGGTTTTCGACCTGAGCTGAGCGATACGAGCATGTGTATGAGGTGAAGTGAACGAAACCAGCTAAAATTACAGAAACAAATTTGTGGAAGGAATACGGAATACAAAGTATAGTGAGGAGCTCCAATGAAGAAAAAATAAAAATGTGAAAAGGGTGAGTAGAACCCAACTCCTTTTAGATAGCAAAGACGACACATCTGATTTCGCCTTAGTTTTTGTGTTTCCGACGTTCTCTCCCTCCAATTTTCTGGACAGAATATTTGATGAGAAGAGGTCTGCGTCAACGTATTCAGCGGCTGCGGTAGCTCTGTTACAGCGGCTACCTCAAATACTTTGCGCGGGGTTTATGAACAAAAAAGAACTCTGGCCGTCCTCGATGGTTGGCTTTCTTATGAAGAGGGGGCTCAGTTGATTCGTGTTATTCGATTGTTTTTATTTTCTCAGTCGTCGTTCGCTGTCTGTTTTTTGGGGGGAACTTGGTGAAATGACAAGACTGCTGTCGGTCTCACTATTTTCTTCTCTAGCAGAGAGTACGTACATTGTATGTGGGTTTGTTGTTGCTGTTGCTGCATTTGGCGCTTTATCATCTGGTTTTTGGCGCAATTGTGTTGTACGGCTCGCTGGAGATGATGATGGAACTCTTGAGCTTCGGCGACAACATAACATTATACGTCATAATCTTCCATCGTTTGATGATTCCCCAATCGATTATCCTTTTCCTTTCGATGTAGCCCAATATGCTCCATAGTTTTCCACCAAATGGAAGTCGGTAGTCAAGAGAGAAAATGTGGTTTATCATCAGCATTTAATGCTGCCACATTGCTGGCTTGTTGGCTATAATCTCTGCTGTTGCTGCGGGCCTCGGCCTGCCTACCTTGTCTCTGCCTTTCTTTCTCTGTTGTATTGACAGTTCGTTTATTTTCTTTCTACTTTTACTTTGATATTTTGGCGCTTTTTTGGGGAGGTTTGTCGAAATTTTGCGCCACTTTTGTTATATCAATTTCTCAGTTGCGTGTGATTTCTTTGTTTCTAATGCATTTGAACGATTGTGTGTGCGGTTAGTTTATCATGGACTGTGGAGGAGCCATTTGTGACGCATATACATAAATATGTATGTAGGTTTGGCTATGTTTTCAATACCATATGTTTATTTGTATTGGGTTTTATTGCTCGAACAAAAATTAGAGTTTCATACAGCTTATCCAATAAGATGATGTTTACGTATGAGTATTTTTTGGTCCAAATCTGATTGAGCCATGGACATGGAATGAAACAACCTTTTCCGACTCGTGTAACGTGCAACTTTTCAATAATTTCACCTGGTCAGAAAGAATATATACCATACATATTATGTGTGTATCACAAAATAGTCTCCTGAAAAAATTAATACTAATCAGAAAGCTTTCCGGCCATTTTTCATTTCAAATAATATCAGTTTTTCTAGGTTTCCAATTATTATTCGTCTAAGGCCAGTGGTGGTTTTCTTATTTTGCATTTTTCTACGGAATCCAAGTTTAAAGATTGGTTAGTATATTCAAAATCCGCAAGAAACTACATCAATTTTTTATCGAACAAAGGACGGAACTTCAATATATTTGAGGTGGTGAATAGAATCAACTGGATTTGCCTCCAGGTTTATATGAACAGACAATTATGTGAATTTATTCCACCTAAATGTCGTATATCAAACTACCGTCAAATTTCTTGTAAGCCAATTTGTTTACATCGTTTTGAAATACAACATCTATGTCCATAGAAACACTTTATTCATACTTTACTTGTAAAATATAAGTAGGTCAAAATGTCATTGGATGCATTTGATATGCATATCATTTCTTTGGACCGTATGTACTTTGAAAACTGTGTAGCTCACCGGCTATATATTTTAGGAATATTCTACTCTACACTCCAATCCTTTCAATCAATTTAACTCATTTTTATCTATTATATTGTTTTTGTTACTTAAACAGATAATTTTAAATCCTCGTATCAACTCATTGTTGGTACATCACATTCATTCCAGTAGCCAAACTTTGGCTGCGGTTTAATAGCATTTAAATATTTTAGTTGGCTGGGATACATTAGTTATACCTATTTAATGATGCGATAGCAAGTAAATATTATATGATAGCACCTATATATAGTGTATTTACAAGTTTTGTATATATAAATTAAATTTGCTTTTCTGGAAAAATCTTGTAAAAGTGGATTTCAGTTCGAAAGAGACCTAAAGAGCTTGAAAATAAAAATGTGAGCATTACTCAACGAAAAAATATTACGAACAATTATTAAAAACCCAGATCTGTTAGATTATGCATATATATTTTTCCTAATCGAAGCTATTAAGCCTTCAATAACTTATTAATACTTTTAAGTGGCAACCGATACAGTTTATATTAAATTTGAAACTTTTTATCGCGTGTATTTGCTTTAAAGGAGCTAAATGAAAAGGTTGGTGGTTAATAAATTTGTCATTTACATGAATTTGAAATACTTAACTGTTGGTTAGCCGAAATGGATCATAGCTGAAGAAATTATGGCAGTTGCCATAAAAATCTAAATCCTATAATGGTTTCCGAGATATTCTTTTGGAAATGAGTCCAAACGTTGTTTCTGTTATACAAAAATATATGTCTCGCAACTATCCGATAAATCAGTTTTTTTATTGTATAGCATTCTTGAAATCCATGCTCAGCTAGATGCTGAGGATCTTGAAATGTGGACACGGCATTCCGTAAACTGTTCGGGGATTTTGTGGGAAATTCAAAGTATGTATATTGAAATGTATTTATTGAACTTTAATAAATATGTAAAGGTTTGTAATGTATGATCCCCTCGATTTTATTTCTGATCACAGATTTCAAATGATTTAGATCATATTTACGACATTGATTGCGTCATTTGAGCAATGGCGAACACGAAGGACAATGTTTTTATACAAGATCCATAACCCCTATCGTTTTACATTTTTGCGGTAATAAGTCAGAAAACTTTACACTGATATTTAAAAAAGCCTAATATGGTAGGGAATGGTGATGGGTATCTTTAGGTTTTCTTACACTTTTTATTTCTGTTTGAATCCTTGGAAATACAAAACTTTATTTGGGGATCTACTGGGTTTTGTTTAATACTTTGGATATATGGAAAAGTACACATAGTAGCGAAATATCGAATATTGTTTAATTAAATTTTTGTGAACTGTACAAAAAGTTCATCAGATTGTACTTCCAGCCGCCGCATTTTACGAATATATATATCCACATTTAGGATTTCATTTCGATGTTTCTTTTCTATCTACAAATTGTAAACATATCAATACGACATGGTGACTTTCATTTCATTAAGTATGAAACAGCATAATGCTGGATATATATTACAAACAGAAAGTTGAGAAAACACTTGAGACGAGGATTTACTTACCATAGGTATCCTTTTTACTAATTTTGGCCTTGAATGATGGGACATTAATAAATAACAATTGTAATGGATATATTTAGAAAAAGGATGAACGCTGTGAAATGTAAAAATTATGCTGCCTCGAAATACAAATCGGCTACTTCAAGGAGTAAAATTCTTTCACAAAGAAAAGGGACCCAACGGAATTCCAAGAAATGATCAGGAAAAAGAAACTACTTCACATTTTTTGTAAAAACAACAACAACAGCGGTTGTTTGAATAGTATGGACGAACGAACACACACACACTTGTAACGAGACACTACGCGCAAAGAGTACAAAGTAAATGCAAAAAAAAAAGAACAAAATCATGGAGTTCATAAAGGGTCGCCCCCATACACATACATATATGGACCAATATCATTCTCCCAAAATGAATTTTCTTCTCATGAATGTGTTTTTAATAAACGCTATCTCGATCCTAATATTTGCTCCTGTAGAAACTTTTATTTTTTCCTGTTTTACGAGAAATTCCTTATTTTCCATCTCCGTGATTTCATTGAATTAAATTTTGTTGTGTTTATGTTTAGCGATTCCAACTAAAAATAAAAACTCTTGTAAATATTATATTGTTGTTCTCATACACACAAGTGACCGCAGTGGCGAGTTTATGTCTCACAACAACTACTGCTCACGCGCAAGGGCATACGTGCATACAGTGGGCGACGAAAGTGTTCACACTGCTATCTAGTCGTTTCGTAAGTGAAGATATTTGTGGATTTGTACCAAGGCGTATTTATAAAGGTGATAGCACGAGCCCAGCTGACTGAAATTTTTTTCATTCAAAAGTAACCGAAACTGTCAAATCCCATATATTTTGCTTTGACAGTATGGCTCACCATTCAAAAAATTACTTGTATTTTGTTGTTGCCGAATTTGTTATTGTTTTAGTGCTATCACCTGTATAAATACGCCTTGATTTTTACATAACATGAGTATAATTTCCAACTCGAAAACTGATCAAAGAGTGCCTCTTCTGATTCATATTTTATAAATGTTTTTTAAATATAACTTCTCTTTCATAAATAAATTACGAAACGTTATTTATTTTTTTTTTTCATATTAATGTCTCTTTCTTTCTTGTTATTAATTATTATTTGTATGAATGACAGAAATTTCTGTATTTGTGGAATCAATTTAGTTCTGATCAATGGAATATAAATATACCTCTTCCCGTGGAATATTTATATATATGTATGTTTAAATATTTCTAATGCTATTCAGTGTTCTTACGAAGTTCGTGGTGTGTTTGTAGACTTTTGGCCATCGCTGTAGATATGTACCTACAGACATGCATGCATCCAATACCGCCATACCATCAGATTTTTCTACATCGTGTTCTTGGTGTTGGAGTTGAGTTATCTTTGGAATGTTGATTTTTAAGGACAATGAATGGTTTTGCATATATTTGTGTGTGTGTGTGTTTTTATTTCTGGTTGTGTTCGCCCTCCTTGTACGACGTATTCGCCGTTCTTTTAGTTTTTGTCTTTTCTTCTTCTCTCTTCAATATTTTTCTTGTTCATTCGTACTCACATCTCTTCTTGTGGGAAAATTAAAAGGAATATAATGAGAGACGAAAGGAAAACATACAAATACCGGTATCTTAAATTCACAAGACTTGTTGTTATTGTGTTTGTGTTTTTACTTTGGAGTTTGGTTTTATCTCTCTGACTGTATCGCTAGAATTTATTTACTTTAGCAACTAATTAAATGTACAAAGATGAGAACAATTGAGCCAACAAAAAATACCACTAATACTCTCGGTATATTTTGTACTTATACTATCTGTGTATTTGGTGAGAATAATTGTTCGTTGGTATCAGAAAAGTATTGATTTCAAAGGAGGAACATTTGATGTTGTTGTTTTAGGTGTTGGTTGGGGTTTCTAATAAACATCTATGAACGATGCAATTTGTCGGATATGACCTTTCATACTTTAGCGTAATTGTTGCAGCTATCCTACAGGATTTTTAAATCAATAATGGATTTGATTGTATTGCTACAAGCTCAATTTCAATTTCTGCAGCTGTTTTATGCAAAATCTATATCACTTTTAAACGAATGCAAATTACAGAATATCTTGGGTTAGTTTTGAGACTCAGATGTTTACAATAACTAATCTTTCACGAACCACAAAGCAGTAACAACACAAACAACAAATCCTTTAGAAAAGATGAAAGCAAAATACTTAAATGATGTCGGGTTACATTAGCGATTAGCCATTGTTTTCGATCTTGTGGAAGAAACTCGTTTGTATATAAAGGGTGATTTTTTAAGAGCTTGATAACTTTTTTTAAAAAAAAAACGCATAAAATTTGCAAAATCTCATCGGTTCTTTATTTGAAACGTTAGATTGGTCCATGACATTTACTTTTTGAAGATAATTTCATTTAAATGTTGACCGCGGCTGCGTCTTAGGTGGTCCATCCGCTTAGTCCAATTTTGGCATTTCCACGTTTTTGAGTAACAGAGACCCAATTGGTGCGAACGGCGACGAATCGAAAATTGGTGGTCATCATTAACACTGGCCGATACAGCTGCGATATTTTCTTCAGTTCGCACTCTACGTAAGCGTGTTGGTGGTTTAATGTCCAACAATGTAAATTTGGTGCGAAATTTAGTCACAATAGCCCGAATAGCCGCTTCAGTGGGTCGATTAAACTGACCATAAAATGGAAGCGCGCAATGAACTTTCTTAACAGAGCACGCATTTTGATAATAAAATTCAATAATTTGCAAGCGTTGTTCGTTTGTAAGACGATTCATGATGAAATGTCAAAGCATACTGAGCATCTTTCTCTTTGACACCATGCCTGAAATCCCACGTGATCTGTCAAATACTAATGCATGAAAATCCTAACCTCAAAAAAATCACTCTTTATGTTAACTACTTGCACAATTAAATTGGAATAAAAGTAATAGTGACAACTGTCATATTGATATTTATTTGCTATCAACTACATAATATCTAACAACGGTATGTGGTTTCCTGTTTTGCTGGAGGTTAATGATTACAGCCTTAACCATTACACAAAAATACAGGACACCAACGCCTAAAGGAACAGGAAATTATTGTGTTTAACCAAAAGGTGTTAAAAAATAAAATGACATTGCCCGACACAATTAATAACCACATGTCGCTGGCAAGAAAACCCCTCCAGGACATGCATACAACATACGCCACAATGTTGAAGGGAAAACAAACATACTTGTAATACTGTAATTAAACATCAAATGATAATTTGAAGCAAATGGTTGATGTGAAGTCAAGGAATTTCCCCAATATCTGTAAACATATGTATATGAAATATCGATTCCTTCTATCATTTTCAAGATGAAGACGGACTTCTTGTCAATAACTGACTATGACTACAAGGGAGAGACACCAGATAATAACAGCTGCTGCTACTTGTCTATTCACCTGCCCGCAGCAGCAGACGTTTATACGTTATTCACGTGTATATCATTGTAAACGTGGCCATAAAGGCAACAAATGTACGTGCTATAGTGCCTGTATAACAGGTGGATTAGAATTAGAAATATGTAAGTTTTAATTTCCTTACGCGATGATGCAGGCAAGGTAGACTAGACAGGACAGGCGGGTAGGAAAACAACAAGTGTTTGTTTTTTTAAATTTCCCTAATTAAGGAACGCTTGCAAACGGAAACGGTTGGAACGTTTAGCTGTCTTGCTATAAACTACGCGGAGCAAAAAATTAATGAAAGTATAAATCCCGTATATAAGTACTTATGTATGTTACGTTCGACTCATCGGAATGTTAGATTAACTTATCTTTGTGAATTTTTGATTGTTTAACTTGATTACTTACTCCCTCATAACTGGGAATTTGAACAGAAACGGACATTCAACTCAATAATATTTGCCCGTTTTCTATTAAAATTGTTTAGAATGTTTATAAAATATTCACACAACCTTAAAATAACATCACCTTATTTGTAAACATATGAAATCAGATACTTTCAGGCGTTTGTTTACATCCAAAAATGTGACCATATGTGCAGACTATATCACACATGTTGTGTTAGTTTCCTATTTCATGTATACATGGCAATGGAGAATGGTCAAGTCCTTCGGCAGCTTTCATTGGCTGTGGTCACACACACGACATTTGAAGTGTTTCTGTGAATGTCTCCAATACTGCATCTGTATTCCTTCAAAAAATGACATTTTTATTTTTGTTTTTCGTTTTTTTTTTTCATATAATTTTTTTTTACTAATTGTTTATTTTAATTTTGATTTATTTTCAGTTAAAAACATATTCAATATTTAGCACAATTGGCTTCCATTGCAAGAAATTTTAAAATATAACCTAATATTCCTCTAACGGCTGTTTTAGGCCGTTCCATTATGGATTTCTATAAAAGGTAAGTTTGTAGTCTGCATTTGCTTAGTATCTTATAAAATATTGTGTTCACTTTCTTGTTCTCTTCTATTCTTATAATTCATACCCAAACATACGAATACAGTCATAAAAATGACAAGAGAAAGCTTGTTTAGCAAAAACATGGTACCACTTTTAGGTAGTCTATGAGACAGACTATGCGTCTTGGAAGAATTGATTCCAATACCAATACTTGATACCAATCTGGGATATCCAACAAACTTTAGCTACAAACTATGTTTTAACGAAACATAGATGGGCTTTGAAACAGAAAGAAACATAGACAAGAGATAATTATTATTATGGTTTAGAATTATTATTCATTTGATCACTTTCAAGTTCATGAGAATTTTTTTAAAACTGGCTTGAGGATGTTCTTCCTCATTGTCTGCAAGAAACAGACATCCAGCTTTAAATGATGGTTATCTAATGGGGGTTTGCTTATAATTGCCCTTGACGTTATGCTTGAGTAAATTTTCCTTGCTGTTGCATAGTACTACCACTAGTCGACAGATAATCTATATTGTTTCCTTCTTTACTTTAAACGCCCAACATCGTGCCTTAATGTGGTTGACAAAATTTACGGGGGAAGCGTCCTTTTTAGTGCCTGTATGTGTGTGTGGTTCACAAAAATATCCCCTAAAGTCGGAAAAGTATTTAGTCGGTTCTCACACCACAACAACATATGTTTGGTGTTTTCGAAACAAAAAAAAACATTTCGCAATGTTTTTGTTGTCCTTTTTCAGAAAAAATAACGATTTTTCGTCATAAACTTTCTGAATTAGACTCATGTAATTTTAGGCGATATTAACTGAACAAAATTCCTTTATGGTTGTATTTCATACCGCACTACATACTCTATGAGTAATTACTGTAGAACTATGTACACACATAGTTGCAGGGAAAATTCCGATACATTATGATGGTAATCGTTTTGTGTGTAACCAAACATGGCTTTGCACACACATTTCTCGAACATGGTTTGTGTTCTATGAAATTACTGTAGTGCCTAGCATGTTGAGTTATGTTGTCGCGCACCCCCTCCTTTTGCAATTCATTAGTGTGCATTTTTAAAGTGTCATTTATTTGTTCTCGATTGTGTAGGGTTTCCCTTTTGATTATTTCGTCATAAGGACGACATGTCACATGTGACAGCTACTTTGCTTTTGGACTTGCGTGGCGGTTTAGACGATCATTTGAAGGACACATTCAAATTATTAACCAACTGCTGACCACTTTCGTTAGGTCGTTGTTTTTTTGCCAATGTCATCAACGACGTACACATTTGATACTGCATTTATGCATTATCATCATAATTATGGTTATCAAACTAATTGAAGGTAATATCAAGGGAAAACACCCTCTCTCACTCTGCAGAAGTTAAACTCATTGAAAATTGGGTGAAGTGTGGTTAGCAATAGTGAAATGACTTTTAGTAACTACCTATGCGTTTCCCGCTCTGTTGGAAATTGTATTGGAATTTAACGTTTTTGTATGTGGTACATTCAAAACGTTGCTCCTCAAGGCACTACTTGACGCTCCCGAGAAAGCAAAATCTGCGTACATAGTTATTATTTTATTTCCGTATGGTCACTATCACCGATACCCATTTATCTTTTTGTACTGTCCTTTTGTCCTTTCATCCTTTACAACCTGAAAAGATTCTGTTAAATAATGTTCTTCAATTTCCTGTCATCTATGCCAAATACTCACTGTGATATGTTGCTACAGAGTGTGTAATAAATGCGATGGGAAGATGACTTTGCAATTCACAAAAGATTAAAAATCGAACTCTCAAACATTGTTGTTACATTTAAATGTCAAACCTTAAGACAATTCCCTTTATTCATTCTCATTGTTGTGTGAAAAAATGTCAATGTGGTCCTTTATAACAAAAAGACAGGCACTAAGAAGAAATAAAAGAATAGTCTTTGTTTTGTTTTAACTTTGAACACAAAATGAGATTTTTCGGCCATAATTCAAGATGTATTTTTCCTGGTAAAATTTCATTACAATTTCAGCGCAATATACACTTCCGTCTGAGGTAACTGAACAGCGTGCATTCCTTCTACACCATGGATGAAATGAAATGTTTTTGTTTGCAGGGAGATTTTCCTTTTGCACTACCACCACTGGTCAATATAAAAACCACATTATTCTTATTCATTGTGATATTACCAATAACAAAATCAGTAAATTCGATTAGATTCAGTTCGAAATTATGCTTTAATAATAACGTTTCAATAATATTAAAAAACTTAATCAAAAATTTTATATAACTGCCAAATATACAATTTAAATTGTTAATTTTGTCTGGACTGTCATCCACAATTGAGACTCTTAATCCAAAATCAAATCGACACAAATACTGTTGGAAATTTCCATCATTTAATTTTAGTCTTTGTTGCAAAGAATATAACCACTGTACAAAGTTCAAACAGCTATTCCGCCACTACCAACCACACATATTCTCTAAGGCACACTATGTTATTGATTTCATATATTTGGTCTTGCAATATTTAATAATTCCTGCTGACTTCATTTCTGAGAAATTCTTTTAACAATTATCCTTTAAAAAAATGTGGGAAAGAGGATTGCGACAAAATAAAAGGATTTCACTCTCATTGCACACATCGACTAATTTGTACCTTCGAAAAAGTAGGCGCCCTGAATAGATATCAATGAATTGCGACCATTTTTTTTATTTATGATACCTCCGCCTTCATTGTGTGTCTGTAAAAAAGAAAACGGCCGACAGACTCTCAATGTTTGTGTTGTTTTTGCCTTTTCATTGATAAGGATTTTGATTTCTCTTAAAGATTCCGCCTAAATTTGTCACACATTCCTATACATATGTATGTATGTACTAATGTAGATTGATATATGGACCAACATTTTTTTTGTATGATTTCAACAGAAATTTCACAAAATCCTTTTGGTTTCTTTTGTCTGAGAACAAATTTGTTTGTTGCCGGCATTTTAACAGCCACAAATTATAAACAGTACAAGGGTTGCAATTTAGCATCATCCGCTTTGGGAAAAGTTGAATGCAGCAAAACTCCTCTTCGTTGGGTTCTTTTAATTTAGTACGTGATTACACATTTGTTGTTTTTCCATTATTATCCTTTAAATGTTATTTAGAATCGTCGTTTTTTGATTTCGATGCACCCCTTTAAGGCATTTATTTGTAACCGGGAAGAAAATGTTTGGGACGCAGCCGGCCCTCTTTCAACAGCTATTTAATAACACAACGTAAGACATTTGATGAGATCGGAATCCTATCCTCCTTGAAGATTTAAGGGTTACACACTGCGTTTCCTCTTACCGCCCTTTGTTGTGTCCTATCGCAAATTTTGCAAAATTTATTTTCGCATATGTAGGTTTTATGGCAACAACTTAAAGAAATTCGTTACGTCGTGATCGTATTGAAGTGCGGGAAAAAAGGATTTGCGTTCAGACTCAAGTATTGTTTATATGAAAATAAGGAAATGCAAATTTCACTGTAATTTAATAGATAGAATTACTTAATTTGCGTGAATATAGCACCCCTTCTGGACTCGTAATTGATTTTCACATGCTTCATTTCCGGTATATGGCAATAATTGAATACATGCATGCTTTGCTACACAACATCCATGTGCATACTGCATACGCCTTTTCCCACTTATCATATCGACATTAAATGCATTCGGGGTTCGGTTTCTGCATGTGCGCGGGCACAGACCGACCTGCCCCTATACGTATGTATGCAATGTATCAATTTTCTTCGTTTTGTTACTTTCAACCTTTTTGCAATTGTGCTATTGTTTGTTTTCATTTTTGAACTTTATCTCTGTGGAAAATTTCATATTTTATTGAATTTCTTGTATTTTTGTTCTGTTTCCAGCCGCAGCAGTAACAGTACCAGCAGCCAACATAGCAACAGCAGCCACAAATCACATGCATCATCTAGCAATAACGGTGCCTCCTACAATTTAGAATACTGTACGTCTTCATCGTCACTATCACCTTTCGCCACAAATACATCATCGGTTGGCGGCGCCTCATGTCCATCGTCATCTGCCAAAACCATCGTTAATGGGGGTATCGAGGATGTGATCCTTTCCATCACGAACAGTAATAGCAACAGCAATAGCTCAGCTTCACACATCTCAGCGTCATCGTCTTGCTCTCCGAGAACATTGATAACAGTTTCTAAATTATCCTCATCCTCTAATAATATGTGCTCTAGTCATAATACCGCAAAGCGTAAACGTCGTTCATCCACAAGTCTAGATGATCGGGTAAGTGTACAACACATTCCATCTATTCCAATACACCCTTTGCAATAGTCTTCAGCTATTCTATGTGTGTGAACTTTATTTTCAATTTCTTGCGATGGGATAAAAGTGTCCTGTACAAAAATAACTGGTTGTGGCATTTGGACTACTTTTCGTAACGGCCATTTGCATTCAAAATGCAATGTACAACGGGTGGGCCCTGGTTCTTATTTGATTTTGGGAACATTCAAGTGAATTTCCGCCTTGAAAGGAAGAAACTGAACTTCAGTTTTGTAGAAACTTTAAAGTACAGTTAATGTTTCCCCCTAAACACAAATAGAGTTTGTGCATCCCTGTCATCTGCTCTCTCCTTTCTTGGTGATTATGCAAAAAAGTAAAGTTCAACATTAGCATAAATTTATATCCTTCCCATATCCCGTCGTCCCATTTTACACACAGAGACATGTGGTTGTTGCAGGATAAAATGTGCGTTACTTTTTTCTCGAATAGGTAAGAAAACGTCTTCGTCCCCTTTTTGCTCTTCCTCCTTACAACAACAACAACAAAAAAGAAAACATGCAAAACTAAACAAATGTCGTTACGATGAATATATAATTAGACAATGTTTCTCAGACGTCCATGCACTACCATCATTATTATGATATACTTCATTTTGTATCCCAATAAGGGACATTTGTGTCTTCTCATTGTCCCAAAAGAAATGTGTTGCCACTGTATAGTTGTAGTTTTCTACTGCTGTCCTGTTGTTCCTTTCCTTTTGACTGAAACCAAGATCTTAACACGCAAGATAACACCATATTATTAAAATGATCGTCTTCCTTACTATCCCTACTATCATCATAGACAAAATGTGTCATTTTCCTTTATTACCACCTTATTGCCACAATACCAAATTTAGAACTTCCTTATGGTGTTGTTAACGTTTGTGGCACGTTCGTTAAATTTACATAAAAGTTGGCGATCGTCGCCCTCTTTTCTTCGGCACAACAAAGTTAACAAAATGTAGTTTAGTGTTATACATAAAAATAACCTAATTGTTTTCTATTTTTTCCCTTAAAACCCCTGCCATAATATCCTTATGATGAACTTTTTATAACGTCTGTTATTTCTTTTTTCATTTTCGCTTTCTTATTATTTGCTGACGGACGGAGTGCAACGTCTGTCAAGAAAAAAAAAAAACAAAGGTAAAATGTCAATAAAAAAGGAACCAACCAACCCTCTCTTGGTGTATGTGTATGTACTCATATTTATCATTGGGTTTGTCGGGCATCAAGGTGTTCAGGCATGCGTAACTATTTTCCTGATACTGTTGATGTTGTTGTTCTTCAAATACGAATGTCCTTCTTAACGAAATTGCATCACATGGAGTACACATGCCTGCACACATACGCATACACACCTTTAGTCCTTCTGTGGTAGTCGTTACTCATATGTGTTGATTTGGCTGGCAGGCGGCTGGCACCCCATTGCTTAAGGAATTGTACGAGTACCTCATAAAAATTATTGGTATGTTGTGCACAATTTGTGTATGGCTATGCAAAAAACCGCTCGAAATTCCTTGACATAATGCTGTGGTATGTTTGTTTTTGGGTTTTTTGTTTCCGAAAGCATATAAAAATGCAATATTCCCTTAATAATTCCGGGTTTCTTAGGCTCAGGAAAATTTGTAAATTGTCTATCTGGTTTTCAAGCTTACATTTGTATGCTTTTATGAGTGCGGCAATTCTAGTAAATAAGTGATTTAATGCAGCAACCAGGTAGAATTTTTTCTTGATGCCAAAACTATCAAAACTCGAAAGAAAATAATGAACTTGCTGTTCGATTCGACAACAACATGATCTGGTGTTGTCTTGGGATCACGAGAATATTCGTGGATATTTGCCATTCCATTACATCCTTTCATTATTCCAATGAGAATTAGAGTTGAAGGCGATTTATTATGTGATTACTTCCAAAGACTGATCCCGGTGTAATCTTAACACCTGACAAACTGACAGATGTTTCAAAAAGGAGAAGTTCAAAAATCATCCATATTATCAATATTAATTGAATCTGTTTGTTTTATTAAATAATAAAAAAACATTCATCTAAGTTCGTCTATGACAATACTTGTATGCTGTTGTATACATCCGCGTTAACAGTTTTCGAAAAGTTGTGATTGTAGATTTTCGTTTCTGAAAACGAAAAATTGAATATTTTAAATTGTTTTCATTAGAAACATTAATTACGCAGAGTTTTTCACATCAGCTTGATTATCCTTATCAATTCAATTTGATTCATGGCGGATAAACGATATTCCATTGTAAGGAAACTAGCAAATAGCCGTTCCAGAATAGTAAAAGCATATGTCCCCATGATGTTGCTGCCGTTGCCTTTATGTCTCACTAGATAAAGCGGAGTATCGCCCTAAACAAACTGAAACTAAAAATCCAGCAATCAATGCAATTTCTATCTTCAGTCAGGCAGGCTTTAGTAACTGTAGTGATGTTAATAGCCTCTAGACAATGGATTTCTATAGACCATGGGCAAAAGTCCTTTAATACAGTCGCTAGTGTTTTTTTTTATCAATTAAAACCTACACAATTTGACAAAACAAAATCCTCCGACAACAACTGCGGCACAATAAACGGCAGTTGCAATAAATGAAAGGAATCGGTATGGGAATTGGAAGAAAAGGGAAGGGAAAGAAGATCCAGTTGTAATAAAAAAGAAGGAGCATGCGTTCACTGGTAATCATTTTATTTACACCTGGAGTTCTCTAAGAAAATATAATAACAAAAGAAATTACTAATGCTTGCTGCTGCCGTTATTGTACTCGTATTTTGAAATTCTGACGACAAAATTCAAAGCCATCTAACCAACCACCACAAATGGATGGAATTGGATGTGTTTTGTTGTGCAGTAATCACACAAAAATTTAAAGGTGTCCTGACTTGCGACGCTTATGCAACAACACAAGAAACCATTATTGACATACATGGGCACATGCACACACACACACCACAATCGCTAGCGCATACACACAAAGCCTTGTCGCTTTAAGGAATTGCATTGTGTGAACAAAAGGACGAAAAACAATGATCCCAAAAAGTCTTAGGAGTTGGGCGATATTATTGATTTAGTTTTTCTCTAGGCAGGCGCTTCCCTTTTCTCTAAGGACATCGTGTATATCCCTTATTGGTATTTTTTGTGTAACTGTTACTAGTTTTTATACAAGAGAATATCGATCATCTGGCAGTCGTTCTTTTTAATTTCTTTGCCCTGAATTGCGTTTTTATTGACAAAAATGATAAGGATAATCAACTTAATGTTAAGGACGATCTTACCAAACAACAGTAAGAGATATGTTTCTGAAAATTTTAGTATTGGAATCGATACTTAAATTAGTTCAGCTCTTTTAGAAATGTTTAATTGTTACGTTAAACATATGCTATCTTTCTAAGATACAGCTAAATGGTATCGCATGTCTTCTTTACTTTAAATAAGGCGTTAAATATAGATCTAGTATTTCACAAGACACAGTCTGTATTTAGTCATCCGTTTGAAAACCGTTTGGAATTTGAAGGATAATTGCAAAAAACCTTTACATAAGACGCACTCAATGGTGCCATGTGTGAGTATCTCAATTGGTCTCTGGCAAAGTTTTAAGACAGATGCAAGAAGAGTTGTAAAACTGTTTCAAAAATAAACAGCCATGTTAAATATTAAATATACTGAAATCTTGTAAACATATTGCATAAAGATATTGTATGTTATCCAAAAGACACTCAAGTTAATATCCTCGCCACCACTATTTAAATTTTTATCCTAGGATGTAGGACTAGTACTACTAGTCTTGTCATGACAACTGTTTCACACGACTCCAAAGCAATGCCAACAAATTAATTTTTCTCAAATCCAGTTCAATTAATGATGTTATCCTATACGGTACTAATTGTTCTAGAATGTCCAGACGCACTGAGTCATGGAATTTGTTCAAGTTTATGTATGTTGTAAAATGTATAAAATCAAATCAAACGGTTGTAAAACCGTGAAGATGCAACTTGGTCATAAAAACAAGATCACATAATTTATGACTTTCGTCAATTTCTCAAGATGCCTGCAGAAGTGTGTGACCGTTGGTCAAAAAGTTCAGCTGTTTCGTTTGTTTAAGGAACATTTTCTTCTTGAACTTTTTATTTCTAAATGCCACTGGCATTAGTTAGGTAATGATTTATGTCTTTCACTTTTCCTACAACTTTCGTTACACATTTAATTTTGACCAGCCAAAAGGACATCTGCTATCTCGCTAATAAAAATCAAATGGATACTTTATCATTTTTACGACGTTTTAATTTTAATGAACTGTGACATTTTTCAGAAAAAGAAAAATGCACAATCAAAAAAGGCGGAATACTTTTTGCCAAAAAAATGAATTACGAAGAAAAATCGCAGAGTCAGTCAGGGGGGATCGAGCATAAGACAAACAAAAATATTCTTCATTTACTGCCATAAATTTGTTACGCTTTCTTTATTTATGCCCATGTCATCTTTATGCTTATGCGAAACCGACAGACCTTTAAATTGTGTAATTTGTTGGAAACTAGATATGCAAAAGGAAGAAGAATGACGGGAGGTGGGTTTGTGGCGGGGTTGTAGTTAATAATTTTTTGTGCAATTTGTGACTGTCTTCAGGGAAATCTAAAGTTTTTAAGGGAGTTTTTATAAGAAAAATATTGTGTTTTGAGAAGAAAATTTCAATAAAGATTTATGAGGACCATTCGGTCTTCTTACGGTGGTGGTGGTGATGATATTCATAGTTGACCTTGCATCCTTGGTCTCATGAAGAAGCAGCAGCCAGCCAGCCAGCGCATTCATAAGATGTTTCGGATACACGTAAAGCACTCGCCCAGTAGGTAGCGAAATTCGCTGTGATTTAGGTTGATGCTTGTTCTTTCCTCCTGTTGATGTCCTTCGTACGTACCTGGGTAGTTGTGACACACAAACATCTTGTAGTTGTAGTTGTTGTGTTGCTGTTGTTCAAAGGATAATTGATCTTTTTCCTTTATTCTTCTATGCCTTTTAAGACCCTTCGCCTCTCTGTGAGGATGCATATGTATTTTTGCATTTTGTGTGAAATAATAGAAAACGGATCTTAACGTTGTTGTTCTTTCCTTACGACATTTCGATTCCTTTTTATTATAACCTTCGTTTTACACTGTCTTTCTTACAAATTCTGCTTAAGGGTGGATTTCTCTTCTTCGCAAGAAAACACACACACACACGCAGCTAAAGATCCTTTTAACCACTTATGATCGCCAGCAGTAGCAGAAGTAAAACATTCGAAAACTACTCGTGTAAAACTACCCTCATATATTCGTTACTTTTTGAGGACGTGCACAAGTTCCTCAACAGTTTGAGTTCAGTTCCATCAGGAAAGTCAATGCGTCAACACACGCACGCAAACGCATTGGAGGAAAAATAAAAAGCAAAAAAAAAGATCTCAAAATAAAAATATCGATTCCACGAGGAAAACAAATGCCAAAGTTTACAATATAAAACCAAAGGCTTAACGAGTGTTGTTTTAAAAGTGCAATATTTATTTAAACAAATTAAAAATATTAAAAAACACAAGTCGCTCTCATCTCACTACTCTCTCTCTCATCACTTTTGCTTGCATTACTCCCACGTGAAAAGAAAGCGTAAAATTTTCCAAGAACAGGATTGAATGAAACGTTTTGATCGATAAAAGAGCAAACAAAAACCGGAAAATCGTTTATGTGTGTCGTTTGAAATAAGAGGAAAATTCTTCGGTTTTACTTTCGTTATAAAGTGTTTTGTTTCGCGGTGGTTGGTTGTTGTCGTCTTCAGACATTACTCAAACAGTGTATGTTATTATGAAGTGTGAGCGCAAGAGAAAAGTCATCGAAATGGTAAAGAAATACTCTTTTTTCTCTATATCTATTATATAAATTCTCGTCCACATCATTAATGAAAATGAATTTTTTCGTGTGTGTATGCATGTGTGTATGTATGAAGAATAATGATCATTCTACACAAAATGGGCGAAATAATAGGAAAATGGTAAATTTTCAAAACAGATTGAAATTAATTGATTTCTTCAAAATTAGTGGATATTAGTGATTTTCTTTGAATCGAAGGATGTGTAGGAGTTCCCCCATAACATATAATTACTTATGAGTCACAAAGTACAATAATCTAGGGAATATTAAACCAAATATTCCCTAGAATCCTTTATTGAGCGGACTAAGACCACAATAACTGCAGACTTAAACCCACATCCACTCAAAACAATTTTGATTATAAAGTACACACACGCATGCATAATCCATCTTTTATATACATTGAATTGACATTGTTTACTAATACGTCATATTCATAATTCCTTTACTTTCAACAGGATCCCGAATTGGGTTTTGAGCCTTCGGCCAAACGTCAACAAAGATTGCCATCTTTGTATCAAAGTGATGCAGGATCTGTGGTCTCGTCTGTTTATCCATCACCCGTTGACGAGATATTGGTTAATGAAATCGATACACGCAGCTCATCGGAATGCTTATCCACGGCCACAGATTACGAAGTGACACACGATGATATTCCCGACAGTCCCAACAGTTTAAGACATGACGTTGGGGAGCCGCATAATGTCCACGTACATCATGATCACGACGACGAGGATGATGAAGATGAGCAAATCACAGATGATGATGATGTCGATGATATCGTTTCGGCAACAACATCACCCTCAAATTGTTCAACTGCCTCGACAAAAGCTACACAAATCTATAATCCAGCTAATGTTGGCGATGTCCATCACGGTGAACGTACACCCGGACAGAGATTACCTACCTCAAAGTCACAATCCGCCTCCGCAACAGCCACAGTAATGTCGTCACAACAACCTAAAGTGAAATCGTTTGATGACTACCTCTCCGCGCACTACGATTGCATGACACCTGCTGCCGACCCAGAACCACCCCGACAATGTCCCTTGCCGGCTTTGTCATGGGCTAATGCACAGGATGTGTGGCAGTTGATGTGCAAAAAGGATGAACAAGCTTCGTGCTTAAGAAATCCAACAATGTTGGATCATCATCCAGGCTTGCAGCCCCGCATGAGAGCCATCCTTCTCGACTGGTTGATTGAAGTATGCGAAGTGTATAAACTACATCGTGAAACTTATTACTTGGCCGTTGATTATTTGGATCGTTATCTGAGTGCCCAAAAAAATGTACAAAAGACCCACCTACAATTGATAGGCATTACTTGCCTTTTCGTCGCCGCGAAGGTAGAGGAAATCTATCCACCAAAAATCGGTGAATTTGCTTATGTTACTGATGGTGCTTGCCAAGAATCTGATATTCTGCAACATGAAATCTTGCTATTGCAAGCTTTAGAATGGAATATTAGCCCCGTCACCTCAATCGGTTGGTTGGGCGTCTATATGCAATTGAATGTTAATAATCGTACTCCCGCCTCGTTCCAAACTTCACAAAGAAATAAGAAACAGCAACCTGCCTCACATTTATCAGATATGACCAATAGATTGGCGAGAACACCAGAAGTTGATGATGCATTTATCTATCCACAATTTTCGGGCATGGAATTTGTACAGACAGCTCAATTGCTGGATCTGTGTTCGTTGGATGTTGGAGTGGGTAATTTCCCATATTCGGTGATTGCTGCAGCAGCTATTTCACACACTTTTAATAGGTAAGTGGTGCAGTGCAGACAGTTTTAAATATACGTAGTCTCGATTTGTTATTTTTGAAAACATGTAGTTATCTCCCGTCTATAGTAACTAATGAAACTATTTTGTTTTTATCTACTCTCAGGGAGACTGCTTTACGCTGCTCTGGCCTCGAATGGAAAGCAATTCAACCATGTGCAAGATGGATGCAACCATTCTTTGAAGTGATTTCCGAAGAATCACACAACCTACATTTACTGGAACAAAATGAACAAATTACAACCAAGTTTGGTTTAGGACACATATGTCCAAATATTGTTACGGATGAATCACACATCATTCAAACACATACAACAACTATGACAATGTTTGTAAGTATAAATGTCATTTTTAAAAATTATTACAATCTGATTATTAATTGGCTCTCTGTTTGTTCTTCCTCTCTCTCTCTATTTGCGAATATAGGATCGAGCTTGTCTCTTACAGGAACAGTTCTTGGCCATGGCCAGTAAAATCAAACAAGATGCTTCCCCTGCCACTGGCCTCATGTGCCCTGATGGTTTGCTAACACCACCGGCCTCTAGTCGCAAGCCCATGGATTGCATTGATGAAGAAGATGAAAATCATCACGTTCACAATGTTGCAGTAAACGACAATCGGGATGCAAGTAAATGAGCTAGCTAGAAATGTAGCAAACAATTGCAGAAGAATATAAGACTTGATTGAAGATGGTATTTAGAAAGCAGAAAGATAGCTTAAGCTGTATACACACACACACACACACAACTACTACAACACACACTGCCCCTTTTAAAGTGGTGTCCTGCTAAATATATGCAACAAAAACCAACAACAACAACAAAACAGAAAGCAAACAACAAGCCTATAACACCCATATGTTAAGTAAATCTAATTTATTATTAACTTATACAATAATTCGCACAAACTCCCACACATAAACACAAAAAGTAATTAATTGTTTTTTATTAACATAAGTTTAGTTTAAATTATCCTTTAGTGTTTAATTATTAATAATGTAAAAAGCTATTATATAAAACCGGTGAACAACCAACCCCCCTCCCAAACATACCTCTATTCCATATTAATATCATTATTTCTTAAGGCTGTAGTTTATAATTTATACCCTCAACCCTCATAACTCCCCAATCAACCCTCCTCCGCATTTATTATATTTTAGCGTTTGTTATAATAACAAACACTACCCGGAGAAGACTACTCGCTATTTACGGTCGTTTACAAGAACAAATGTAGAAATTTGGCTTTTCATTCATTATCTTTCATTATTTGATTTCATTTACATGAATTGTTAGTTTACTATTCAACTCTTTCTTTTCGTTTAAAAACAAATAGGTAATTTAAATCTCAAGTCAGTGTTTATACGCATTGATGTCCTTTTTGAATTGATCATTTTTTATTTAATCCTGCATTATTGCAAGTCTTGCGATTTGTGGGAGGCAAGACTTTATTTATTAAACTATACAAGTTTTCGTTTTAAAGCGCTCAATTCGCTAACTTCTACATTTTTCTTGTAACTTGATCTTGGAAGCTGTATGTAAAATGTTAAGGCGTCGGATCTTTGATGCGAAATGTTGCCCTCGTGTCTTCTCCACAGTAGTTTGTTTCATCCACTCCTTTTTTAAAAGAAATTTATATAAAAATATATTTTTTAGATTTTGTTGATTACATAAATTTCTTATTCCCCCAAACAAAATCACATAAAATGATTAAAAACTTAAACACAAAAACAAAACTTTAAAGTTTTTAATTTTCCTGTATATAAAATATTAAAAAAAGAGTAATTTTCATTGGACCTTAGTAAAAATGTTGTGCTCTTAAGAAACGATATTGAAAACTTTAGTTAGGCTTCTTTCTAAAACACATAAGTCTTGTGCCAAAACAAATTTTGAGTTATAATTATTTTTATTTAGAAACATGAATTATTTTTAGTTGAATTTTTTAACTTTTTTAGTTTTATCATAAGAATTTTAACTCAATACTAACATACTCGCCATTTCAAATCATTTCACGTAGGTTCTTATAAACTAAAACACTAACTTTATTGCAATAAGTTGAGGGCAAAAGAAAACATCAACCACTAAAAACACTAACTTTTGTCATCATATCCCATTATTATTTTCATTATTTTTTGTTTTTATAAAGATTTTGATTTTGTTTTATTATTCTCTCACTATTAACCACTACTAAACAGAAGAAGTACCAAGAACAAAGCCAACATGGAAATGCACAAGTTTAAAATTCCTAACGATTTGGAGAAATTTGAAAATTAAAACAAAAACATTCCTCATATTATTTATTTCTCCAATGATCTCAAACGTTTCAATACTTTGTCGCTTGGACCTTGCTACTTCTTTCATACATACTTCATTTATTATTTTTATCTTTTATTTTCTTTTTCATTTCATTTTATTTTAATTTTAAAGACACAAGACTAAAGTCTAGATAAAACAACAACTAAAAGCCAGCCCCAGGCAACATTGTATCAGAAAAAGAGTAAACAGGCATATATTTTTTGCAAATGATATTTCAAATTAATACCAATAAAGCGGCATTCATTCTATATACAATAAGTCTTAAGTTTATATTACTTTGCCATAATTTGCACAGCAAGTTTTTTTTAGAATAATCTTTAACTCTTTTAAACAAATTGACTAAATTGACCGCAAAAACGAAAAAAGAACTTCGTAATCAAACTAAAATGGAATATGTGTTACTTTCCAATACAGCAAAATTACACAACAAGGTCTCAAAAAATCTATTTTCTTTTTTACACTTATAAATTAAAATGAACCTGTTTTAAGGTTAAAAATAAATAAAACCAATAAAATTTTAAAATGAAACAAAAAAATAATTAAAAAACTTAACAATTTGGATTCTTTTTATTTGCAACCACACAACGTCGTGCATGCTCATTTTATATTCTCCTCAGAAAACGTTCATCAGAAAAACGCTTTTTATTTTCAGGTTTATAACTTATAACCCAATGTATATATATAAACTTAATAATACTATTTTTATAACAAATGTATATTTTTCACATAAATATTTTAGTATATCTAGTATTTTAAGTTAAAAACAAACAAAAATACCTTTTTTAGTTTTAAGCTTAAACACCACAACAATCCACATTTATTTTCAGTTTTCCTATGAGTGCTGATTGAAATTTAAATTTCTTGAACTATTTCGATTTAGGTTTTTCTTTTTTGTCTTGAGTTTAATTATTATTAGTGTGAATGAAAGGAAAAGAGAACATTATTCAATATTTAATTTTATTTTTAGTTTATTTTTAAGACTACAATAATTGAAACAAAATATTTAAAAAATTCAAAATTACGCTTTTTGCATTAAAATGTATAATAAAAAATGTATAAAAATTTCATTTAGTAACAAAACATAAACGAATGTTTCATTTTTGTAATATTCCTAATTCGGGTGAAAGTGGGTTATACGTAGCACAATAATATACATATATTACATGAAAACGATTTTTCACTGTCGAAATGTCCTTATAAACAATTTGAAGCCTCGGTTAGATTAAAGTGGCAACAAAACGAAAAATTAATTTAGACCACAAGAGGGGGTCATTTGTAATATCATGGACTTAGTCGATCCTAATTAGTTTTATTGTATATTGTTTCTTTTTTTTTTACTTTGTGGCTGTCCTCAATTTATGTTCAACGAATCCATGGACATCCAAAGTCAAATTAATATCCATTCTTTGAATACCAAACTCTTCCGCCGAGCTTATATATCTTATCAGAAATTATAGCAAGAAGGAATGTGTTTGACGTAGTTCTTCTCGAGGAATTGTGGAGTAGTCCACCATACAGCCACGGAATTTTACAGGAAATCTTCATATTCCACAAAATCCTCCCAAATAGATGTTACTGTTGTATAAAAGAAAATTAAGTTATATATTAGTAGAAATATCTATAAGATTGTCCTACTCAAATTATTTTTATTATTATTAATTATTTAACAAATTAATCTGAGGAAGATCGTCTCTCATCATAGCACAAGGTCTTGTCAAGATTCCATCTTTGGTTTGGACAATGACACTTCGTACATTGCCATTCTTTCCTTTGTATACTGTTATTTATTTATAATTCCAACAGGCCAAGTATTTCGCCTAGCAACATCATCTGGGAATCTTTATGATCTATGTTTGAGTCAGTGGACATATGTATGAAAATGTTCAAAAGCCGACAAAAACAAACAAATGGGTCGAAAATTGACTGCATTTATGTTATGTCTTAGTGTTATAGTTTACCAGAAAGTATGTCATTGTTGAGTCGATTAAGTTTCAAAAAATATGCAAATTCATCCGTCGATTGGGCTTACTAGCTAATTTTTGTATGGAAATTCGTCTCTTAACAAGAAAGTAGCTTACTACTCTCTTAGTTGTGTTGCCAGATTTTTCCTGTTAATCCATTTTAGAAAAACCAATGTGTTAGCTAGTAAGCCCAATCGAACAGGCCTGATGTAACCCATCACATGCCCAATACCTTTTCAAAGGATAGATAGTGGGCAAGATTTCGGAGAGCTTCAGTTGAATTTGATCTCCTTATGTGTAATCCACCTACTTTATGAATTGTATAATACTCTTTAGCCAGCTATACGGCAGCTTCGTCTGGTTCGACACATTAGTTTATAGCTCTCGGATACGTATGTTCAAATTTGATTAAATTTTTTGTTTCTAAGAAATTGTGCGGAACTGGTTGAACATGCAGCTCCAAACATCGCAACTTGCATAACAAACATATTTGGATATTTTCTTCCGTATCCTGACTTGATTGCACATTTCTTTCTGAATACATATAGGGAATATTGGGAGCTACCAATTTATATTGCTTGTGTCCACGAGTTCTACGGTGTTATTTCTGCACGGGCAAGAAAAGTTTGAACGTTGCACATTTCATATTTCTTTTTGTCCTCGTCATATTTTGAAATCACATCTAAATATCCGCATAAGTCTTCACCAATAAGTGTCACATTTAACCAAACCAATTTGTGCATTAATTTATGGTGTCATCCTTCAATTCCCTGAACGGATCACAGAGTATCGGCATTAGGTTGTACTCAAGTGAAATGAATTCCTATTGTTGCGGTATCACCCAGAGATGTCATAGCGAAAATTGAAGAACAGAACTTTAGTTTACGGCATATAAATATTAAAAATAAAATTTAATTGTATGTACATAATTGCCGCTTTTCTGACTTGATTCGGCTTTTGACGAATGGATATATCTTTTGTGTGACTTGTCTTTAATATTGTGCTAAAGAAAACAAGTAATTTTACAAAATTGCATTCAATATTTCCCCCCATTTTGTTCTTGAGTTTGAATTCTCTCTATTTTTTCAAAGAGCGAAAAACAACAACTGTTTCGGTTACTTTTGAATGAAAAAAATTGCAGTCAGCTGGGCTCCTGCTATCACCTTTATAAATACGCCTTGGCTCCTGCTATCACCTTTATAAATACGCCTTGGCTCCTGCTATCACCTTTATAAATACGCCTTGAATTAAGCCATTGGTCTCGACGATAGTTCAAAAATTCTTAAAGAGGCAAATGTCTCATGGGCGAATTGAAACAACTACCAGTTCGAATTTAGTTTTGTAAAATTACTCGTTTTCTTTGAAATTTCTGGCAAGAGTGCGATATCCGAGGCCCCAATATCAGAATGTATTATTAAAAAGGAGTTATAGAGTTATCGGAAAAAATATTTTGTTTTGTAAAAAAATAAAAAAAGATATCTAGACCTTCGGATATCATGTTCTCCCCCAACTTCTTGCTACAATAGTAAAGAAAAGTACATTCGCCAAATTTAATTTAATTGTTGATATTTCTTTCTGTGATCAAAAGTTACACAACTATTTATTATGGCTGTTTTTTAAGACGGGATAACTAAGCTCCGATAACAAAACCCTAAATAACAAGTATGGAAAGGCTAAGGTCGGGCGGGGCCGACTATATGATACACTCCACTTTCTGTCCGAATACAATTCAATTCGGTAGAAAATTGAAAACGGGAAGAATTTTTGTATATTTCCTAATCATAGGCTGATATGACCTGACCCAATTTGTCAAATCAAGAAGAATATTTGTATCGGGGCTATATCCAAGCATGAAATGTGACCCACTTACACAATATGTTCTTTTGGTTCAAGTATAACGTGTTATGGTTTCTGGGTCGGAAAAAGTCAATCCGGGAGCCAAATTTGAATAGGAGCTATATATAAATCTGAACCGATCTGACGTATTTTCACCACAGGTGTTCTTCATTTAAATATAAGTTGTTTTGCCAAATCTGAAGACAATCTGATAAAATATGTGGTTTCTAGAGCGGAAAAGTCAAATCGGGAGCGAAATTTTTATGGGAGCTATATATAAATCTGAACCGATCTAACACATTTTTACCACAGGTGTTTCTAGATCAAATATAAGATGTTTTGTCAATTTTGACGAAAATCTATTAAAATATGTGGTATCTAGAGTGAAAAGAGTCAAATCGGGAGTGAAATTCGTATGGGGGCTTTATCTAAATCTGAACCGATTTTCTTCAAATTAAATAGCGTTCGTCCTCATCCCGAAAAACTTCGTCGTACAAAGTTTCATTTGGTTCTGTCTACAATTGCGACCTGTATCGTGATTAAAAGAATAGATGGACGGACAGACAGACGGACACTGCATTTTGCGCCATCCTCTTCGTGAAAATTTACGTCGCTGTTTTGAAAAAAAACATGTTAATTAAACTAACAGAGCAAGCTAATTTTGAATTGCAAAATGTAAAAAATTTCATAAAATAAAAAATCCATTTGATTCTTTAGATATTGTCGGTCCGTTTATCTTCACACGGTATGATTTGTCTACTCAGTATAAAAGCGTGTCTGTTTTTTGGAAGATCGAGTTTTTTTTATAAAAAAAATACAAATTGGATATTTTCGCAAAATTTTCATTTTCGGCGAAAGCCAAAATGGTATTGTTGTATGAAATTTTTCTTTTGTGATTTTCTCACGATTTAACCAACGTACGCAGCTGACCTAAAATTCTCGGTTGTATTGTATATCGAAAATGAGTTTTGAATGGCAAATTTTCTCTGATTTGGCTGTCAGCTGTCATATAAATTTGGAGAAGAATTTATTTATAAAGCTTTTTTTTCAAATATTTATTTTTATAAATATTGAAAAAAATGGAGCAGCATAAAACCGAGGGTTGTAATCAAGGTGTATTTATATCAGGTGAAAGCAGGAGCCCAGCTGACTGAAATTTTTTTCATTCAATCAAATAGTAATCTATATATATAAAAGAGTTGCGTTACTGACTGACTGACTGACTTATCATTGACCAGCCCCCAGACCAAACGGCTGAAGCCAGGGTCATGAAATTTTCAGGGTAGTTCCCAAATATGACGTAGAAGTCGACTAAGAAAGGGTTTTACGAAATTCGTACTTTTAGGGGATAAAATGGCCAACAAGGGATAAACATCGAACCTTCGTCCTGACTAAACGGCAGTAGCTATAAACATGAAATTCGGTGAGTTCCTTGCAATGACCATGCATACGAGCTACAAATAGGAATCTTTCGAAATTTGTACTTTTAAGGGCCGAGCGGGACAAAAAGGGATAAAAATGGTACCAACTAATGTATTACAGCTAGAATCGTGAAATTTGGTATGTAAATTCCTCTGACCATATAGAAACGAAGTAAAATTTGATTTTTTCGAAAGTTGTACTTTTAAGGGAAGAGAGGGACAAAAAGGGATAAAAATGGTACCAACTAAAGTATTACAGCTAGAATCGTGAAATTTGGTATGTAAATTCCTCTAACCATATAGAAACGAAGTAAAATTGGAATTTTCGAAATTTATACTTTTAAGGGGCGAGCGGGACAAAAAGGGATAAAAATGGTACCAACTAATGTATTACAGCTAGAATCGTGAAATTTGGTATGTAAATTCCTCTGACCATGTAGAAACGAAGTAAAATTTTATTTTTTCGAAATTTGTACTTTTAAGGGCCGAGCGGGACAAAAAGGGATAAAAATGGTACCAACTAAAGTATTACAGCTAGAATCGTGAAATTTGGTATGTAAATTCCTCTGACCATATAGAAACGAAGTAAAATTGGAATTTTCGAAATTTATACTTTTAAGGGCCGAGCGGGACAAAAAGGGATAAAAATGGTACCAACTAAAGTATTACAGCTAGAATCGTGAAATTTGGTATGTAAATTCCTCTGACCATATAGAAACGAAGTAAAATTGGAATTTTCGAAATTTATACTTTTAAGGGGCGAGCGGGACAAAAAGGGATAAAAATGGTACCAACTAATGTATTACAGCTAGAATCGTGAAATTTGGTATGTAAATTCCTCTGACCATATAGAAACGAAGTAAAATTTGATTTTTTCGAAATTTGTACTTTTAAGGGGCGAGCGGGACAAAAAGGGATAAAAATGGTACCAACTTTAGTATTACTGCTAAAATCGTAAAATTTGGTATGTAAATCCCTCGCACGATATAGAAAAAAGTAACATTGGATTTTTCGAAATTTGTACTTTTAAGGGGAGAGCGGGACAAAAAGGGATAAAAATGGTACCAACTAATGTATTACAGCTAGAATCGTGAAATTTGGTATGTAAATTCCTCTGAACATATAGAAACGAAGTAAAATTGGATTTTTCGAAATTAGTACATTTAAGGGGCGAGCGGGACAAAAAGGGGATACAAATGGTACCAACTAAAGTATTACAGCTATAATCGTGAAATTTGGTGTGTAAATTCCTCTCACCATATAGAAACAAAGTAAAAATAGATTTTTTCGAAATTTTTTACTTTTAAGGGGCGAGCGGGACAAAAAGGGATAAAAATGGTACCGACTAATGTATTACAACTAGAATCGTGAAATTTGGTATGCAAATTCCTCTGACCATATAGAAACGAAGTAAAATTGGATTTTTTCGAAATTTTTACTTTTAAGGGGCGAGCGGGACAAAAAGGGATATAAATGGTACAAACTAAAGTATTACAGCTAGAATCGTGAAATTTGGAATGTAAATTCCTCTGACGATATAGAAACGATGTAACATTAGATTTTTCGAAATTTGTACTTTTATGGGGCGAGCGGGACAAAAAGGGATAAAAAATGGTACAAACTAAAGTATTACAGCTACAATCGTGAAATTTGGAATGTAAATTCCTCTGACGATATGGAAACGAAGTAACATTAGATTTTTCGAAATTTGTATTTTTAGGGGGTGAGAGGGACAAAAAGGGATAAAAATGGTACCAACTAATGTATTACAACTAGAATCGTAAAATTTGGTATGTAAATTCCTCGCACCATATAGAAACAAAGTAAAATTAGATTTTTTCGAAATTTTTACTTTTAAGGGGCGAGCGGGACAAAAAGGGATAAAAATGGTACCAACTAATGTATTACAACTAGAATCGTGAAATTTGGTATGTAAATTCCTCTGACCATATAGAAACGAAGTAAAATTGGATTTTTCGAAATTTGTACTTTTACGGGGCGAGCGGGACAAAAAGGGATGAAAATGGTACCAACTAAAGTATTACAGCTAGAATCGTGAAATTTTGTATGTAAATTCCTCTGACGATACAGAAACGAAGTAAAATTGGATTTTTCGAAATTTGTACTTTTAAGGGGAGAGCGGGACAAAAAGGGATAAAAATGGTACTAACTAAAGTATTACAGCTAGAATCGTGAAATTTGGTATGTAAATTCCTCTGACCATATAGAAACGAAGTAAAATTGGATTTTTCGAAATGTGTACTTTTAAGGGCCGAGCGGGAGAAAAAGGGATAAAAATGGTACCAACTAAAGTATTACAGCTAGAAACGTGAAACTTGGTATGTAAATTCCTCTGACCAAATAGAAACAAAGTAAAATTAATTTTTGGTGAAATTTTTACTTTTAAGGGGCGAGCGGGACAAAAAGGGATACAAAGTATTACAGCTAAAGAGTGATTTTTTTGAGGTTAGGATTTTCATGCATTAGTATTTGACAGATCACGTGGGATTTCAGACATGGTGTCAAAGAGAAAGATGCTCAGTATGCTTTGACATTTCATCATGAATAGACTTACTAACGAGCAACGCTTGCAAATCATTGAATTTTATTACCAAAATCAGTGTTCGGTTCGAAATTTTTTATCGACAAATTTTGTTCAGCGATGAGGCTCATTTCTGGTTGAATGGCTACGTAAATAAACAAAATTGCCGCATTTGGAGTGAAGAACAACCAGAAGCCGTTCAAGAACTGCCCATGCATCCCGAAAAATGCACTGTTTGGTGTGGTTTGTACGCTGGTGGAATCATTGGACCGTATTTTTTCAAAGATGCTGTTGGACGCAACGTTACGGTGAATGGCGATCGCTATCGTTCGATGCTAACAAACTTTTTGTTGCCAAAAATGGAAGAACTGAACTTGGTTGGCATGTGGTTTCAACAAGATGGCGCTACATGCCACACAGCTCGCGATTCTATGGCCATTTTGAGGGAAAACTTCGGAGAACAATTCATCTCAAGAAATGGACCGGTAAGTTGGCCACCAAGATCATGCGATTTGACGCCTTTAGACTATTTTTTGTGGGGCTACGTCAAGTCTAAAGTCTACAGAAATAAGCCAGCAACTATTCCAGCTTTGGAAGACAACATTTCCGAAGAAATTCGGGCTATTCCGGCCGAAATGCTCGAAAAAGTTGCCCAAAATTGGACTTTCCGAATGGACCACCTAAGACGCAGCCGCGGTCAACATTTAAATGAAATTATCCTCAAAAAGTAAATGTCATGGACCAATCTAACGTTTCAAATAAAGAACCGATGAGATTTTGCAAATTTTATGCGTTTTTTTTTAAAAAAAGTTATCAAGCTCTTAAAAATCACCCTTTAGAATCGTGAAATTTGGTATATAAATTCCTCTGAAGATATAGAAACGAAGTAACATTGGATTTTTCGAAATTTGTACTTTTAAGGGGAGTGCGGGACAAAAAGGGATAAAAATGGTACCAACTAAAGTATTACAGCTAGAAACGTGATATTTAGTGTGTAAATTCCTCTGACCATATAGAAGCGCAGTAGTTTGGTTTTTCGAAATTTGTACTTTTAAGGGGTGGGCGTGACGAAAAGGGATAAAAATGCTGTACAATCATTTAATTACGTAAGCGCGGAATATAAGTGGATATTTGTACTTAGGCGAAGCAAAAACACATTTTACCTATAGTGATTTTTCAAAATGTTTACTTTTTTGGAAAGAAGTGCTAAAAGTTATAAACTGACTGGCTGAATCTAGAAACATGAGATCGAGGATATAAATGGTTGTAATATTTTGTTCAAAACTTGGTAGAAAATTATACGTACGAAGTAGTTCAGCTAAAATAGTGCATATCGACAAGCACATTCCTTTGACTGTGTGTGAGTGTTAGGTAATAGGAGGTTTCCAAATTACTATTTTAAATTTATCTATATCCACCAAAAGAAAATTAAATAAATACTATCCAAAAACAAAGACGGATAAAATTAACAAATAACTGACTTTTTCGCGTGCGAAGCAGCGGGTACTGCTAGTCCTATATATTTTGCTTTTACAGTATGGCTCAAGGCGTCTTTATAAAGGTGATAGCAGGAGCCCAGCTGACTGAAATTTTTTTCATTCAAAAGTAACCGAAACTGTCAAATTCCATATATTTTGCTTTGACAGTATGGCTCACCATTCAAAAAATTACTTGTATTTTGTTGTTGCCAAATTTGTTTTTGCTCTGCTGCTATCACCTATATAAACACGCCTTGGTTGTAATCAAGGCGTATTAATACAGGTGATAGCACTAGAACAACAACAACAAGTAAGAAGACGTTAAGTTCGGCCGGGCCGAATCTTATATACCCTCCACCAGGGAGTGCATTCCACAGTATTACCAGCAGATTAAAGGATGTCGACTTTACATAGAAGCACAGTACCATATTACGAAAATTGTGATATTTTTATGCACATTACTATATTTGTTTACTATTTCAAACTATAATGTATACTTATGCGCACTGTTTAAAATCGACTACTATATATAAATAAAATGGTGAAATTGTGAAAGTTGACATGCCTAAATATTAGGCGATTGTCAGTCGCCATTAGAAAGAAGCATTTTCAGATACAGACAAAGTGATAAGAAAAGTATAAATTTTAAAGATATCTCCATTCGCCCCATTCTCCGCCCAAATGTACAAATTTCGAAAAACCCCTTTTTCGAGTATTCATAGTCAGAATGTATACACCGAATTTCATGATTTCAACTTCTGCGGTTTGGTAGGTCCCATTTTAACCTTTTTTTTAATTATATCCCTTAAAAGTACGAATTTCGAAAAATCCCTCTATTTTACGTGTCTATGCAATTAAAAGGATGTACACACTGAATTTCATCATTCCAGCTGTATTCGTTTAGTTTGTACTATTTTTATCCCCTGTAGCCATTGTATCCCTTGAAAGTACGAATTTTGGAAAAAAAGTTTTATTTTTCGTGTCTACGCAGTCAGAGGAATGTATACTCCGAATTTCATGATTCTAGCTGCTGTCATTTGGTAGGTACTATTTTTATCCCCTTTTTCCATGTGAACCCCAAAACGTACGAATTTTTTAGAAAGTTCTTTTATTTTACGTGTTTACGCAATCAGAGGAATGTATATATCGAATTTCATTATTCTGTTATTTATTCTGCCGTTAGGTTGGTACTATTTTTATCCCTCTATCCCCATTTAACCCCTTAAAAGTACGAATTTAGAAAAACTACTTTTATATTATGTATCTACTCTATTAGAGGAATGTACACGCCAAATTTCGTGTTTCTATCTGTTGTCGTTTGATAGGTACTATTTTTATCCCTTTTCGTACCATTTCGCACCCTACAAATAAAAATCACTCTATGGTGCCCTATTATGCTATAAAGGGAATGCGAATTGCAAATATCAAGTAAATACAAGCTATTATGTTCAAAAAACATGCTGAAATACTCTAAATATTAGGGGTATCTTCAGTCCTTGTGAGGGAAAAATTTTTCGCTCTGGGCCGATTTCGCCCACTTTCAATCCCAACCGATCTGCAACCATAAGACACATTTAGGAAAAATTTGAACCTCCTAGCTCATTTCGTTCGGCCGCTATCGTGCTTTCAACAGACAGACAGACGGACATGGCTATATCGTCTTAGAATTTTACCACGACCCAGAATATATATACTTTATGGGGTCTCCGATGAATATTTTAAGGTGTTACAAACGGAATGACAAAGTGAATATACCCCCATCCTGGAGGTGGAGGGTATAAAAACAAAACAACAATCACAGGCATTTTGTTGTTGGAAAGGTAATCGATACCAAAGAAAGTAGACGAACAAGAAGAACCTTCGGACTCATTTAAAAATTCGAGCGAGTTACGTTAGATTAAAATGTGAAAAATAAAATTTAAGAGCGAGCTGTCGTCGGTTTTGACAGAAATCATTCAAAATAACATAAAAATTTCAAAATTAAGAACGCCGGGAACAAAGAAGAATACGATAATTTTTGCCTTATTTTTCAATAAATTTTTTTGCTATTAGTAAAAAAAATAAAATAAGTAAAATGGTGACAAAATTCGAGTAAAATACGACACAGTTTCTTAGTATTTTAATGTTGTTTCTTTAGTTCATTCACAATTAAACAAAAAACACGAAAAATATTCATTTTGAAACACCCATTCTTCACCTAAGAGTGGGAAAATGAGTGTCGCTCTTATATTTACATTTTAATCTAACGTAACTGTCAGAAATCAAAGAGTCGGATGGACCTTCTTATTCATTAATATTTTTTGGTTTCGATTACTTCGGAATGAAAAAAATTTCTGTCAGCTGGGCTCGTGCTATCACCTGTATTAATACGCCTTGGTTGTAATTCTCTACAACTATTTTGTTTAAAACACTTTTCTCGATTTATCAAATTGCATCATTTCGCTCTTAATATTATTTTGCAGTTATCAGTCTAAAATAGGATATTGTTGGCCATAAAGTCAAAAAGTGTGAAAAATATCTTTAGAAAAACGCGGGTTTTTTATCATATTGAGAATGCCAAAATATTCTTTTGGGATATGATTACTGACTTAATGGGTCATATTTGTCTCAGTTTCAGAATCCTGGATAGAGAAAGTTACAATAGAAGCAATTTCAATCGCGAATTTTGGATTTCTTTCAATAATTGCAGCGATTTTTGCCACTGACTACATATGTATATGCACAAGCGAAATTGGTTCTTAATACACAAACAAAAATTCAGTCGGATCCGTTGGCTAGATCGCGAGAAAATCATACAGCAAAAATGTCATGCATGAAAATCATTTTAGCCATATTTCCCGCGAAAATGAAAATTTTCCAAAAAATATCCAACTTGTATTTTTTGTTTATCGTAACCTACCGCAATATCCACTCTTTGTTAAAAATTGGAAAAAGGATTAAAAATGGTATCAATCTAACGGATGAAGCTGGAATCTCTAAATTAGGTGTGTACATTTCAGAAAATTCGTTTTCTACACAACTTTGTCAACATTTCATTAAAAACGTTAACGATTCTACAATAAATCTTATTTACGATTACAAACGACGTTCAATATTATTCTTAATTTATTTTTATTTTCTGGAGATTATACTCCAACTTCGATTTAACTTACATGCATACAACAATCGCTCCCTGACCACATACTCCCAAAAAAACTGTGGGAGTTTTGTCGCGTCTGAACAACCCAACAGCAATTCTTATTTTATTCATAACTAGCTGACACGACACAAATTTCCCTGTCCATATTAAAATAAGTTTTTTGTGATCGTCGTGTGCATTTTTGAAAAGCTCTTTCAAATGTTTATCATAAACTGAAATGAGAAAAATTTAGTTCTCAGTGATTATCGTTTAACGTTTGCTGAAATGGAAAATTGAATATTTAAGAATACGGTCACGGATATTTATTTCAGAATAATTTTATATGCAAGATGAATTCTGTCGGCATTACACAGATGAAAATATGTGCACATTCACTTAAGTGGATTTTGAGCAATGTTTAGGAACATCTTTCGTATGAGTTCGATTTTTCGTATGGTGAACGGGGAAATCGAAAGGGAAGGTCGAAATGTCAATGCGATTTTGCCATTGTTTGAATATAATTGCGCAGATTCGTCGTTCTGCTATTCGAAACGCTTGGTCGTCCCTTGAATATCGTGACGTGTTCCACAAAAAAGGAAGAATTCGAGCAATCATTTAGTTTATTGCTTGGAGCAGGCCGTGCAATCACTAGTGTTTGGTAAAAAATTATTGCATCACCTGACCGGTTTTGATTGTTTCATAAATGGACAGCGGATCTTTGCATAAAATATACATATGCAAAATATGCTCACGTAAAATTGTTATATCGATTTATTTTTTAATTTTAATTAGGAGAATCATATATGAGAAGTCGTCATTCAGTTATAATCCATCCTTTCAAATAATACTTTTGCATACAAATCGTCTAGTAATTTTTCGGTCTAACTTCTCCAGAGACTTTATGTGAGCCATCGTATATTCATCCCGAGCGATCAATTTACATTACTACCAAAGCTGATTCTCGACATCATATGTCGGTGGGTTTCATTGAGATGTGTATTATCAAAATGTCTTCACCTTCGTGATTTACGATATTCATTAATTTCTCGGCTGGAGATTGCCGTGGAATCACCAGTAATGTGAAACGAAAATCAATTTCCAACACAAACAATGGGCCATAGTTCACTCCTCCAGACCGATCTAAACATTGACCATCTCAGATCTTTCTAAGTTTGCATGATCGATATTCTTAAATTTGCATATTCATAGAAACCTGAGTGTTTTTCGACAGTCGTCCAACAGGCCCGTGCGCAGTTAAAATTAACTAAAATTTAGGAAAAAAAGTACATTTTTTTCTAAATATAAGTAGAATTTTGCTCAAATTTTCCTAATTCTAAATAAATTTTTCCTAAAACCAATTAAATTTTTACTAAATTTAAGCAAAATTTTCCTAAAACTAAGTAAATTTTTACTAAATCTTAGTAAAACTCTGCTGAAAATTTCCTAAAACTAAGTAAATGTTTACTTAAATCAAGTAAATATTTACTCAAACAATTTTGCTGATTTTTCCCCCTCAAAACGAGTAAATTTTTACTTAAACTGAGGAAAATTTTATTTTATACGAGGAAAAAGGATGAAATTCAAATAAGTTCAATTTAACTAAAAAAATCAAACAAATAGTTTTGCGTCAGAGTATGCAAAACTGATACAAAAAATGACAACATGAAGAATTTCTTCAAAGCTTCATCATACCTCTGCCATAAGGAGTTGAGCTATTACTCCATGAATGTTGCGAAGGCAAGATAGGCGCCTTCGCAGTGGTTGTTTAGAATAATTCATAAAGTATTTAAGAAATAAGTCTCTGCAAACGAACGAGAATTGCTTCTTAAATTAATATTCAAGAAATTTTTTAACAATTTCAAATGTTTTTTATAAGTTCATTAATACTTAAATGTATGAAGAACTCGGCATAAATTTTAGTAAACATTTTACCTTCATTTTAGGAAAAAAACACATTTTTAAGTTAAAATTTCCTAAATGGAATTTTTTCCATACAAAAAAATTCAGATTTTTTTCTCACTTAAAACCTTGGGAATATTCTTCCACATAAGTATGAAATTACTCAATTGTAAGAATTTTTTATTAGATTCAAATAAATGTTTTTAAGTAAATCTACTACCCTTTTTCAAGTAAATGAATTATTTACTATGGCTTTGAAAGAAGGAAACAGCTGTTTGCCGTTTTTAGCAATATATATGATACGCATATTGTCCCAAGCTAATATAAAAGAAAATTCGAGCTAAACTCGCTTATGAACGCTTATCTATTTTTATATTTTAATTAACAACAGCCAATTTTAGCAGACTGCAACCTCTTTAGCAGTGTGAATGGTGATGTAAGATTGCAGAAAACTGCTGTTATGCCAAAAAACAGCTGTAATAGCAGAAAAGTGTATGTTGATAGGCAGCAGACAATCGCTGTTTTTATTAACAGACTTGTTCTCTAAGTGTAGAACTATTTTAAATAGTTGCTTGAAATTACATACATACATATCGAGGGCATATATTCATAAGTGGCTGTGAACAAAAACATAACTTTTCAGGAGATCGAAAAACTGATTTTCTCCTTAGTTTAAAGAGAAATTATTAATCGTTCTTCTACAGTTTAATCTAAAGAGGATTACTAATTGCTACGATTAAAAAGTTTTCGAAATTTCCTATTATTCGCGGTTTCATGTTTCATAGCCACTTTTGCATGTTTTAAATTGAGCACTATGAATGTTGAAATAAGAATAAGATTTATTGTAAACTCCATAACTTTTTTCATGAAATCTTGGTAATGTTGTATAGAAAACGCATTTTCTGTGAATTTAAGATTCCAGCTTCATCCAGATTGGTCAGATTGGTCGCTTGTAACATATATATAGCCAGTCGCGAAAATCGCTGCAATTGATGAAAAATCCAAAATTCGCCGTTGCAATTCCTTATATTTTAACTTTCTTCATTCATAATTCTGAAACTTTTCATACATAAATCAGCAATCACATGCCAAAGAAATATTTTGGTATTCTCAATATAATAAAAAGTTACGCCGGTTTTTCTAAATAAACTTTTCACAATTTTGTACTTTACAACCACCATTTTTCCTATTTTAGCCAGATAACTGGGGAATGTTTTAAGCAAAATCGTTGTAGCAAATTATAACCTTCGGTTTTTTGCTGCTCCATTGTTGAACTATTTTATGTTCATAGCCACTTATGTAGTCATAAACTAACGTGCGAGGGGATAGCCAAATCAGAAAATTTAAAAAAATGGCTTTAGAAAAAATCTTTTCCAAATTTATATGATAGATGACATCCAAATCTGAGAATAATTTGGCATCAAAAACTCATTTTCGAGAAAATGGTTCATAGCCACTTGTGAATATAAGCCCTCGATATATATTTTGAAGAAATATTACACAAAAAACGATCAAATTGCTCGGCGGTATGCCCTTCAGTCCCGCATTTTTTCTATGATAAATACAGAAATTCGATATGCTTTTTGACAAAGTATGGGTCTAAATATGATGCCTAATGAGTTTTGGGGTTCTTAATTTATACAGGACGTGAGTAACAGGATGTTTACTCAAAATCTTTATACGCATATTCCGATTAAATAAAAAATATTTGGAAATGTTTCTTCATGTGTATGATCTTAAATATGTATAAATTCAAATAACAAATACAGTTTTTTGTATTCAATGAAATGCAAGAAGAAACAACTATAAATTTTAATTAAAAAAAAAACAAATAATTGGTATTTTAGAGTTTCGTTTTCCTACGTAGATCCAAGTTACTGAATTGGTTGTTTCTCTTTTGAATAATACTTGTTACATATATACAAAAAAATACTAACTCCGAAAAATATTTGACATAAGTGATAAATATAACATACATTTCAGTAAGTTAAAACTCATTTCTTATTGTTTCGCAACTTTAAAGTAGATTTTAAAATAGAGACCTACACGTAGAGAAAAAATGCATTTCGTAGAAACGACATTTTATGCACGTAAACATTGTTTTTGAGTTTCTTTTGTGGGAAAAATTAGTTTGTTTGTGTTAAACATGTCATCAGTTGTTGTAAATGAACAAAGATAAATAAGTTTATGTATATCAAACAGTTTTCTTCTTTTTTCGAAATGTATTTGTATTATAATTGCAAACTCCCAAAACATTGGAAGTAACAGAAACCGTTGTTGTTGCATCTGTGATGAAAATATGACACATCGGTTCAGATTCAGATACAGCTCCATAAAAATATCCAATCGCAAATGTTACATCTTAGCGCTCTACAAGCATCAAGCAAATTATTTGCTTTTTTTAAGAATATTTTAGATTTCATTATGATATCATAGTGATTTTTATCTACACTTTTTTAAAATTACTAAAAGATTTTGTTATTAAATTTCCAAACTTTTATTGCAGTACACAATTAAAAGTTCATAAGATATAGCTCTAGTCGAATGTCAAGATGTGGTATCGGTTAATAAAAATGAAAATTTTTCGAACAATTTGGTGTCCATTAGCGAAATAAGCACTACACAATCTTTAAGTTGGCACAATTCGTTTAGTTTGTTTGTATTTTTCATAACCTTTGTCCGAAATTCAAGAAAAAGTCCACGATTTTTTATGTAATTTTCGTGTTTTCATGATTTTACTGCAAAAATACCATTTCAGACGAGTTATTTTAAAAAAGACTTTAAAAATTCTATATTTTATTGCTTCAGAAAGTCTAGAAGGTTTTAAAAAGTATATGTTCGAAACCTCTCTGGGGGGGGTTTGAACCCCCAAAACCCCCCCCTGCGCACGGCCCTGTCTTCCAAGATAGCACCAGATATTCCTGATGAAGCAAAAATCCGTTTAATTTTTTGAGCGAATTTTTGCCAAAATTAGTCCGGCTTCTCCGGGAGCGTCCAAGAAGAAAATCGTTCAGTTTTATTACCGTTCCTTAGAACTTATTCTTGCAATGCATTGTAATCACATTGTTTTCGTATTTCATTCCAACTTTTTAATAAAAGGGTTGTTGGGCGCTTTCATTCATAATTGGGCTAATATGTCTTCACTTCATGACTCATTGTGAATTCGGTTACGAATGGAAACATTTTGAGATAGATTGTCGGAATTAAAACAACTGCGATGGTGTAATCCCAAATTAGCACCGACCTAATGAATCGGCGAAAATACATGAAATACATGTTTCCCTGTTTATTGATGACTGAGTACGAACTGAAATAACCAAATAAAAAGGAATCAACAAAATATGTCGTTCCTATCGTCAGTTCTAACAAAAAGTGCATAAAAAATGAAGATTTTTGGTATTTTGTCTGAATTTTCTGACTTTTCTTTATAATTACCTAAATTTTTGAGTTCCAACAACTTGCATAATAGAATCATTACGAACATAACATACAATAATTTCGCATATCCATCGCTTGAATTGAGACTTATAGCCTTAAGTTCTTTCAAAAATTCTATAGGAAAAGGCAGCTTCAGTTTTTTTTAAATTTTCCAATTTTGAGGACTATTACGAACAGTTTGTATCAAAAATCAGCCAAATCGGTTCAACCGTTCTCAAGTGATGCGATTACCAACGAACATAATTTCATTTTTATTATATAGATTTACTATCGTATGCCACAAACGATAGTATATTTGAGCATGTGCTTATTTCAACATTCATAATGCTTTTTGATCATAGAAATTAGTAATCCTATTTAGATTGAACTGCAGAATAATGATTAATCACTCTTAGGTTTCGAACATATACTTTTTAAAACCTCTAGACTTTCTGAAGCAATAAAATGTAGAATTTTTAAGGTTTTTTTTGAATAACTCGTCTGAAATGGTAATTTTGCAGTAAAATCATGAAAACACTAAAATTACATAAAAGGTTATGAAAAATACAAACAGACTAAACGAATTGTGCCAATTTCAAGATTGTGTAATGCTAATTTCGCTATTGGACACCAAATTGTTCGTAAAAGTTTTATTTTTATTAACCGATACCACTTCTTGACATTCGACTAGAGCAATATCTTATGTACATTTAATTGTGTACTACAATAAAAGTTTGGAAATTTAATAACAAAATCTTTTAGCAATTTTAAAAGAGTTTTAACATACTCAAATTTTTGTTACATTTCTCACTTGTGTCAAATATTTATATATATAGAGTACTTTTTTGTACATATGTAACAAGTATTATTCAAAAGAGAAACGACAAATTCAGTAACTTGGATCAACGTAGGAAGACGAAAATAAAATACCAAATTTTTGTTTTTTTTTTTTTAATTAAATTTTCTAGGCTTTTCTAAGCTGTTTTAAAAAAGAAGAAACATTTCCAAATATTTTTTTATTTAATTGGAATATGCGTATAAAGATTTTAGTAACCATCCTGTTACTCATGTCCTATATAAATTAAAACCGCCAAAACTCATTAGACATCCTATTTAGATCCATACTTTGTCAAAAAGCATATCCAATTTTCTACATTTATCATAGAAAAAATCAAAAATGGCTATAAACCATTTATTCGAAAATGAGTTTTTGATGCCAAACTATTCTCATATTCATCTGTCATATAAATTTGGAAAAAAATATTTTTTTGGCTTGTGATTGCTGACTTCATGGAGAATATGTATGTCAGAAAAGTTTCAGAATCCTAGATGAAGAATGTTAAAATATAAGCAATTGTAACCGAGAATTTTGGATTTTTCATCGATTGCAACGATTTTCGCGACTGGCTACATATAAGTTACAAGCGACATTGGTTCTTAATACACAAACAAAAATTCAGCCGGATTCGTTGGCTAGATCGCGAGAAAATCAAAAAAACAAAAATGTCTTGCATGAAAATCATTTTAGCCATATTTCCCGTGAAAATAAAAATTTTTCAAAAAAATATCTAAAAATAAAAATATCTAATGTCATGAAAAACGTTATCGAGGTTACAATAAATCTAATTTATATATTTGGGCATTGGCTATGTGCTTATTTCAACATTCATAGTGCTCAATTTTAAACATGCAAAAGTGGCTATGAACAACGGTGTCGTGCGCAAGGGGGGTTTTGGGGGTTCAAACCCCCCCCAGAGAGGTTTCGAACATATACTTTTTTAAAACCTTCTAGAGTTTCTGAAGCAATAAAATATTGAATTTTTAAGTTCTTTTTAAAATAACACGTCTGAAATAGTAATTTTGCAGTAAAATCATGTAAACACGAAAATTACATGAAAAATCGTGGACACTTTCTTGAATTTCGGCCGAAGGTTATGAAAAATACAAACAAACGAATTGTGCCTATTTCAAGACATTTTACTAGAGCAATATCTTATGAACTTTTAACTGTGTACTACAATACAAGTTTGGAAATTTAATAAAAAATCTTTAAGTAATTTTAAAAAAGTGTAAATAGGAATCACTAGGACTGGACTATGACAGACTGTTGGATAGTTGCTCGACAAATTGGTAAAATTGTAATAAACTGAATGTGCCTTTTTCTATAGGATTTTTGAATGAACCCACTACTAGATGTCACGATTCGCACAATGAATATGAGAAATTCTTGGACTTTATGAATCGGCGAAAGATTTCATTTCAAAAAATGTAGGTAATTGTAATTGTAAAATTCGGACATATTACTAAAAATCTTAATGTTTTATGCATTTTTCATAACTGGCTATAGGAACGACATATTTTCTTCATTCATTTTTGTTTGGTTCTTATTACTTTCGTCTTTACATATGAAAAATAGATAACGCATTACAATAAGCAGATTGACCATCGTCTACAACATTGACCAGTTTTTTAATGATATAATGACATAATGATGACTTCGGCCGAATGCTGCTCTACCCCGTAATGCCATCATGTTAAAAAGTATCAACCATCAATGAACAGGGAAATCCAATTCTAGCTATTTCATATATTTTCAGGCCGTCGAAAATATTTACGAAACTCCAACGAACAATCTTTCAAACATCTGAAATACTCATAGGTTCCGAATGTACTAATGCACATAGTAAGTCTAGCGATCAGGTTTGGTTAGAAGGTTATTCTCGCCTTATTTTGCACAGCCGACGTACTAAACACGTCAAGACACTCACATTAGGCCTATGTAGCTGAATGCCCAATCTGGACTATTATTTTCAAAATAATTGTTGGGCCATTGCAATGGAAAAAATCGCCGATGTCTTTGTGCATTATATTTAGATTTTTGTCAATTCGCCGATCCGAAGAGTTAAACACCTTTCGTATGAGTTCGGTACTCAAACGATAAGTGTTATTGAAAACAAATTTTGGTAGAGCGAACGTGCTGTAAATATCTTCAACATCCAAGTTTGTGTTGACAGCTATCAAACTATCTATTTTTAAACTCGATTTAAAACTAGTAAATCAAAAAAAATTTTTTTCAAATCCATGCTTTATGCAAGCAGAATTCTATTGGGCCTAGAAATTCTTTTTTAGTTATCTTTTGTAGAAGGAAAAATTACTGCGTTATCAGGAGCAGAAATAATAGATTTTTAATTTGTGGTTTGTATGGGAGGTACCACGCCCCTTTGTCCATTCCCGCTCATATTTGCAGCAGCACTTAAAAAATGCACACCAAACCGACGTACCAAATTTTGTTCAAATACCGTTATCAGGAGCAGAAATAATAGATTTTTAATTTGTGGTTTGTATGGGAGGTACCACGCCCCTTTGTACAATCCCGCCCATATTTGCAGCAGCACTTAAAAAATCCACACCAAACCGACGTACCAAATTTTGTTCAAATACCGTTATCAGGAGCAGAAATAATAGATTTTTAATTTGTGGTTTGTATGGGAGGTACCACGCCCCTTTGTACAATCACACAAAATTTGAGCACTATACGTGTCATAGAACTGACACTATTCGATAATATGTTTTAACTTCGCATGGGAGGTGGTACGCCCACTATTCCAATACCGCCCATTTTTGGCAGAACTACGCACATTGATGGTAGATGCACTTACACAAAATTTCAGCACTCTAGGTGTCATAGAACTGACAATATTCAATAATAGGTTTTAACTTCGTATGGGAGGTGCCACGCCCACTTTTCCAATACCGCCCATTTTTGGCACAACTATGCGAATTGATGCTAGATGCACTTACACAAAATTTCAGCACTCTAGGTGTCATAGAACTGACAATATTCAATAATAGGTTTTAACTTCGTATGGGAGGTGCCACGCCCACTTTTCCAATACCGCCCCTTTTTGGCACAACTATGCGAATTGATGCTAGATGCACTTACACAAAATTTCAGCACTCTAGGTGTCATAGAACTGACAATATTCAATAATAGGTTTTAACTTCGTATGGGAGATGTCACGCCCACTTTTCCAATACCGCCCATTTTTGGCACAACTATGCGAATTGATGCTAGATGCACTTACACAAAATTTCAGCACTCTAGGTGTCATAGAACTGACAATATTCAATAATAGGTTTTAACTTCGTATGGGAGATGTCACGCCCACTTTTCCAATACCGCCCATTTTTGGCACAACTATGCACATTGATGCTAGATGCACTTACACAAAATTACAGCACTCTAGGTGTCATAGAACTGACAATATTCGATAATAGGTTTTAACTTCGTATGGGAGGTGCCACGCCCACTTTTCCAATACCGCCCCTTTTTGGCACAACTATGCACATTGATGGTATATGCACTTACACAAAATTTCAGCATTCTAGGTGTCATAGAACTGACAATATTCAATAATAGGTTTTAACTTCGTATGGGAGGTTCCACGCCCACTTTTCCAATACCGCCCATTTTTGGCACAGCTATGCACATTGATGCTAGATGCACTTACACAAAATTTCAGCACTCTAGGTGTCATAGAACTGACAATATTCAATAATAGGTTTTAACTTTGTATAGGAGGTGCCACGCCCCTTTGTCCAATTGGTCAAATTTTTCCATTTCCTTGTATTGTCATCGAAAATGATTAAGTGTGCAAAATTTGAGCAAAATTGGTTGAGAAAAAAGCTTTCAAAAATTGATTTCAAATTTTGTGGCACACAAACATATATAGAAAGTAACCTTATATTTATAAAGCATGGAAAAATTGAATCAAATTTTCATAAAAATATGGTCTAAATCAAATGCTATGTGTTGGTGAAATATAACGGTATGACCAAAATTGGTCCAAATATAGAATTTCTACAGAGAGAAAAGTTAAGCCGAGAATAACAAATTAATCATTTTGAAAGATATTAAAAAATAAAAAATATCAAAAAATATATAAAGAAAATAAAGAAAAGTCAACAATTCGGACACTTTTGGTTAGAACTGACGATAGGAACGACATAGTTTGTTGATTCCTTTTTATTTGGTTCGTAATTCCAGTTCGTAATCAGTCATCAAATAAACAGGGAAATCCAGTTACATGTATTTTCATCGGGATTACAAAATTAAAGTGATGTTTGCTTCATCAGGAATTTCAGCTGCGTTCTGGGAAGACTGCGAAAAACAATCAGGATGCGATGAATATGGAAATTAACGTAACTCCATGATAATAACGAAACAAACACCGCCAGTGATTCCACGGCCTACTCCACCTAATAAACTAAATTATTGCTCGAATTTGTCCTTTTTGTGGCACGACATTCAAATTAAGGACGATCAAGTAGCAGAACGACGTATCTGCACAATTATATTCAAAACAATTGTTTGAAATTGTCAATGGCAAAATCGCCGTTGACATTTCGACCTTCTGCATTATATTAATATGAATCAAATATCCGTGACCGTATCCTAAAATTGAACATCTATAAGAGCTAATGTTAATCTATACATTAATCACTGAGAACTACCTTCCTCTTATTTCCGTTTTATTCAAATATTTGAAATAGCTTTTCAAAAATGCACACAACGATCATAAAGAAACTAATTGAAATGTTGACAGGCAAATTTCTGTCGGGTCAGCTAGTTCTTAATAAAAGCAAATAATTTGCTTGATGCTTACGCGTAGCTTAACTATAAGTGTCAAACTTTGGTCAAATTTGTAGTATATCTAATTGGAATGAAATCATTGAAAAGTAATTTACCTCTACATTAATAATTATTATAAATATTATTAACGAGATGAAATTCTTCGTTTCTGCGAAAAATTATTGGAGTAACCTAAGAATTTTTTTATGTAGACATTTTTATATATACAAAAGAAAGTACAATACATTAATTTTTAAATAAAATACAATTTGGTCATACTGTTCTGTACATATGCTTAAAGTTTTTTCTATATTGATAAAAACAGCAAACAGCTGTTTACCATCTCAGCAGAACAGCAAATCTTTTTCAGCAGAAAATCTGCTCTTTCAGTAGACTTTCTGCTTTCTTTTACTGACAAATTCCTTTGAGTGTACTGATAGATGGATTACTGAAATGCAATTTTGCCGATGAATGTATCAAAATATTTCCTGGTAATAAAATATGAATGGTTTCCAAACGCTCACGTAATCACACATAATCGAATTAACGTCATTTATCATTGCGCCATAGACTGACTTTATTTTTTGTAAAACTAGATGAAACCCCCCCCACCAGGGGAAAATCCTGCGCACGGACCTGATGAACCATGAAACCGCGAATAATAGGAAATTTCGAAAACTTTTTAATCGTAGCAATTAGTAACCCTTTTTGGATTAAACTTTAGAACAAAGATTAATAATTTCTCTTCAAATTAGAGGAGAAAATCAGTTTTTTCACTCTCCTGAAAAGTTGTGTCTTTGTTCATAGCCACTTATGAATATAAGCCCTCCATATGTATGTATGTAATGCATATGCAACTACTAAAAAAAGAAATTCTACACTTAGAGAACAAGTCTATTAATAAAAGCAGCGATTGCCTATCAGCAGACACTTTTCTGCTATTACAGCAGTTTTTTTGGCATAACAGCAGTTATTCTGCAATCTTACATCACCATTCACACTGCTAAAGAGTTTGCAGTCTGCTAAAATTGGCTGCTGTTAATTAAAATAAAAAAATAAATAAGCGCATAGTACAAGCTACAATATGCGTATCATTAAAAAGACAATCGCAATATCTTTCCGTGACAATAAATTGCTTTATACTAACTTCTATTCAAAAATGTGTTGTTAACATGTTTTTTCTAAATTGCTAAAAACAACAAACAGCTGTTTACCATCTCAGCAGATACAAATCTGCTGTCTCTTTTTCAACAGTAGAGAAAAATAGAACATTGATTGAAAATTGACTAAAATAATTAACAGAATTTTCACTTGCTTTATTTTTTTGTAAAATAGCATTCCTAAATCTGAATAAAATTCATACTACAATTTAGTTCAACAATTTTACTCCAGTTCAGTAAAAAAATCATACTTATGTGGAAGAATATTTCCAAGCTTTTAAGTGAGAAAAAAATCTGAAATTTTTTGTATGGAAAATTTAACTTAAAAATGTGTTTTTTCCTTAATGTTAGAAGTTAAAATGTTTACTGAAATGTATGCCGAGTTCTTCATACATTTAAGTATTAATGAACTTATAAACAACATTTGAAATTGTTTAGAAAATTCTTGAATATTAATCTAAGAAGCAATTCTCCTTCGTTTGCAGAGACTTATTTCTTAAATACTTTAAGAATTATTCTAAACAACCACTGCGAAGGCGCCTCTCTTGCCTTCGCAGCAATCATGGAGTAAGAGCTCAGCACTTTATGGCAGAGGTATCATTTTTTGTACCAGTTTTTCGAAACTATTTGTTTGATTTTTTAGTTAAATTGCACTTATTTTAAGTTCACTTTTTTCCTTGTATGAAATTTCTCAGTAAATTAAAAAAAAAATACTTGTTTTAAGGAAAAAAATCAGCAAAATTGACCTCAGTTTAAGTAAATATTTACTTGATTTTAGTAAAAAAATTACTTACTTTTGGGAAAATTTCAGCAAAATTTTACTATGATTTAGTAAAAATTTACTTGGTTTGAATAAAAATTCATTTAGTTTTGGGAAAATTTTACTTAAATTATGTAAAAATTGACTTGGTTTTAAGAAACAAAAATGTCATAACAAACTAAACATCAAAGCAAGAGAAAATCCTCGACTTTATTATATCGATTCCTATTCCAAAATATATGATATGAAACAATGAATTGAAATCAATACACATTCTGCGAATGGGCTCTGCGGAAGCATAATTCGTACGCTGAAAGTCAATATGAAGGAATTGATAATATTTAGAAGGTCTAAATGGCACGTTAAACTTAATCCTAAAAATAATATAGCAGAAGAGAAATAACCATTTATAACCTTATAAACCATAACGGTGTTCAACATGATTTTCAAGGAAGGCCAGTCGATCAACTTCAATACACTAGTATAAGGGGGGAAGAACAAAATCACTATTCCAATGCAAGTGTCTTAATGAAAATAATAAAAATTGTTTCTGAACTGACTCAATCCTGTCAATATAGATACCATACTGAGGATCCCACACTACGGAACCATATACCAGAATAGGTCTGACAAGTGATGTAAATAGCTGCTTCGTTACGTAAGGATCGGAGAACTCCTTAGTCCATCGCTTAATGAAGCCAAGAACACCATATGCTTTGTTAACCATAGTAATAATATGATTGTTGAAATTCAGTTTGGAATCTAACTCAGTTCCTCTAATATTATATCTGACAAATCTTGGATTCGATCTAAAGAAACGCATATGTCTGCATTTCCTTAGGTTGAGTTCAATGCAGTACATGTCACACCAGCGTCCAATACTATGCAATAGTTTAGAAAATTCTGGCTAATTATAAGAAAACATATTTTTACATCATCTACATACATTAGAAGTCGAGAATTAATGATAGGCCTCGGAAGGTCATTTATGAAAAATAAGAAAAGAACCGGCCCTAGATAACTACCCTGAGGAACACCTGATGGAATCAGATTTGGTCTAGAATAAGAATTACCAAATTTGACAATCTGAGAGCGATTTGAAAGATACGAAGATATCCACTTCAATAAGTTAGAGCCAAAACCTATACGATCTAATTTATATAACAAATGTTAATGGTTCACTTTATCGAATGCCTTACTAAAGGGTGGTTAAATTTTAATTGTTTTTGAATAAAACACAAATTATTGTAATTTCTTTTTATTATGATAATATTGGTATGGATCAATTATGTATGGAACAAAATATCGGCCAAATGGCCGCAGCTACTTCGGCGGCACACCTCTATCCGATGGTCCAAATTTTCGATGACGCTGAGGCATGATTGAGGTTCTATGCCGTTAATGTGTCGAATTATCTCACCCTTTCGCTCTTGAATTGTTGCTGGTTTATCGACGTACACCTTTTCTTTCAAAAACCCCAAAGAAAGAAGTCCAACGGTGTCAAATCACATGTTCATGGCGGACAATTGACATCGCCACAACGTGAGGTGTGTCTACATCCATATCTTCCAATTCGGTCCATAAAAAGTTCGTTATCATCTCACGATAGCGAAGACCATTCACAGTAACTGCCCGACCGGCCTCATTTTTGACAAAAATACGGCACGATGATGCCGCCAGCCCATAAACCGCAGCAGTCACCCTTTGTTGGTGCATTTGTTTTTCGACAATCACTTTTGGATTATCATTCGCCCAAATGCGGCAATTCTGCTTATTGACGAATCCACTGAGGTGAAATGTGTGATTAAATTGACCGAAAAAATCACGAACGCACATTTTCATAATAAGCCTGAATAACTTTAACGCGTTGCTCGATAGTGTATCTATCCATGGTTCAAATTGAGTTAGTCTGAAATTGAGAAATGTCAAATGAAATGCAAAAAAACTTGACGTTTATGTGTGGTTCACATTCAACATCGGCCCATACAATTTAATAACCCTTTAAAATCTGTATAGTCTGATTATAGTCTGCATCAGTCTGATTACATGAACAGATTCTTCAATAACGTGAGAAGTAAACTGAATTTTTTACAGTAGAAAAGCCCTTACGAAATCCATGTTGATATGGACTCAATATATGTAGAAGAAACCCTAAGTACCCAATATCTCAAATAGCTTCGGAATAGCACTCAACTTAGCTACCCCTCTATAGTTTGACACATCAATTAGACTGTCATACCTATGGAGGGGATCAATGAATGAACTCCTCCAAGCCAAAGGGAAATATCCAAAACTCAATGAAGTATTAAATAATAATGTTAGCGGATTAGCCAAACCACTAGAACAGAATTTCAAAATTATACTACATCAGGGCCAACACTATTTGTGAATCTGAGATTATTGAAACTCTACAAAACTAAGGGTAAATAAATATCGGGGATTTCTAATTGACTCAATGCAGAAATATTATAAGGATAAGTGTCACTCGACCCATAAGATCGCTCTGACAATCAGCAATCGCTTGATCATCACTAAACTCTAAACCATCCATTCTAATCTTTGTCGGATTAGTTGAGGATCTACTTTTCAGATTCATAAAGTCATAAAAAGGAGGAGGGTTCTTCCTAAAATCATTCCTTATTTTTCCAAGTAGATCCTATAACATATGAGACTCAATGCCATATTTCGACCTAGCAACGGAATATTTGATATAATCTGAATTCAAACCGGTCCTCTTAAATTTCTTAAAAAGTCTACTTCTCGAATTCTTCATGCTAGATAACTCACGTGAAAACCAAGGTAGTCTTCTAGAGTGACCTACACGAGTTTTCGGTACTGATCGTGACAAGAAGTCATTCAAAATTTGATATGATTAAATTTGATTTCAAACACTGGTAACATCATTCAAAATTTGACTTTGGTTTCAAACACTGGTAACATCTGTAAAATCAATGTAAAAACACGTTTCAGTCATTTAACAAAATGAAGTATTTGAAGAAAAAACCGAATTAAACTTTGTAATTTTTTATATTGAATTGATAGAAGTCATACAAGTAAATGCAAACTTGCCTCGTACATGTGTACTTCTTGTGTATAATAAACATAGTTTACTTGGAAGCTGTTCAGTGCTTATATACAATAAATATCCCACCATGTTGTTTTTCCCAATTTAGAAATTTGTAGTTTTTACAAAATTTTAAAGAATGTCCTAAATGTAAACATGAGAAGTTTACAACTTCGCCAATTAATTGTCATTTACTTGCAAAAATTCAAATCTGAGCAAAGCTTTCTACAATCTGATAAACATTACCAGAAAAACAAACAACAGACGAAGAAGAAAATGAGTAAGTGTAGTGAAATTCAAATTTATTTCCTTTTTCTTTTCCAAAATAAAGATTGGTTCATCTTGTTTTCATTTTTGTTGCATTTCGGAAGTCTGAATTATAATATGTGTTGACACAGTATTCTGGATGTTCTCCTTTCTCCAACATTATGTACTCTCGACAAATGGTGCCGTAAGTTGTATTCGCCCGATGGTGCTGGGACATCTTTTGCATTTAGTAATGAAACCAATAAAGTAAATCCAAAGAAAAAACTTTAGTATAACATTTAAAATAAGTAATAGTTGTTTTCAGACGAAAGTCATCATCGTTTTTATTTGGGAAAAATATCGAAACTCAATTAAATGATTTTTGGTCATTTCCTTTTATTATTATTAAAAATCATTAAAAATTTCTGTTGTAGAATGTAGAGAATGAACTCCGTTTATATATGTACATACTTGTTTGTATTTAGTTTTGAAAAAACAATATCGATTGTTTTTATTGTATGTGTTCTGTCTAAAAGGAAAAAAATAAATTTTTCTTTCGTTCTATTTCTTTCAATATAATAACTTCCGCGTAATAGGCATAGTGCAATTTGTTAATAGTGCTAAATAAAAAGGAGATACAACAATGTCATCGAATATGCAGTTGGAATATCTTCGAGGAAGCGAGAATTTTGATGATTGCAAATTTGCAGTTGAGGCATATTTTCAAATGAAAGGTCTCTGGAATGCTGTTCAAGGAACAGAAGAAAAAGAAGACAAGAAAATTCAAGCTAACGCTGTTGGTGGACAAGTCTGTGTATCACCATATACGTGAGTGCACAAATGCAAATGAAATTTGGAGTACGTTTGAAAGAATTTATGAAGATAGCGGCCTGGTAAGGAGAGTTGGACTAATTCAAATATTCTGTTCAACCAAATTGAAAGAATGTACCAACGTTGAAGAATACGTGAATGAAATCCTCACCACAGCATATGGCATGCGGTTAATTCAGATGAAGAATCTAAAACAGTGCATCAGGCATTATGTGGTCCTGATAAAGAGCATTGGCTGAATGATGAATTGAATGCATTGTTAGAAAATGAAACATGGGAAGTCAAAAATTTACCAAAAGGAAATAAACCAATTGATAACAAATGGTGTTTTAAGATAAAACCAGATTCCACTGGTGAAATTGAATGTTACAAAGCCAGATTAGTCATTAAAGGATATTCACAACAATATGGAAGAAACATTTTCTCCAGTCGTCCGATATTCTTCAATAGCAGTTCAACATGATCTTGACATTGAGTAGAGGCTGGAATAAGAAATTGGATGACAAAAACTGAGCCTTGCATTTACTACAAATTGTCAGATGGAGAAATTACTTACGTTGTCATATACGTTGATGACATACATATTAATATTCACAAATAATGCAAAGACAAAACAGTACATAAAGAATAATTTATCAAGAAATTTTAAAATGTATGGGTATGTGAATCAGGAGAGAACGTGCAAACGGAAGATTATGGTTGGATCAAGAAATCTACATCAACAAAGTGTTGAAAAGGTTAAACGTGACTGATTGCAAGAATGTCTCTACGCCTTTAGATGTGAACAAAAAATTGTCAAAAGAAATGCGTCCATCAACAAAAGATGAAATTGAAGAAATGAGGAAGATACCATATCAAGAAGTCGTTGGCATTCTGATGTATGCAGCTCAAGTCAGCCGTCCTGATATATCATATGCAGTGGGGGCTTTATCCAGATACAATAACAATCCTGGTAAAGCACATTGGCAAGCAGCTAAGCGCGTCATGAGATATATCAAAGGAACTAGAACAAAGATGAGGAATATCCTTAAGGCTTTTCTGATGCAGATTGGACAGATGGTCTTGATGACCGAAAATCGGCATCAGGATATGTCTATAAATTCTAAAGTGGTTGTATTTCTTGGAATTCAAAGAAACAAGAAACTACCGCTCTATCGACAACAGTGGCGGAGTGCTTACAGTCAATATTTAAAGAGCTTGGAAAACCATCGCCCGTCAACATAAAGTGCGACAACAATAGTGCTTTTAATCTAACTCATAATAGTACGTATCATTCTCGTACGCAACATATCGACATCACTTCATAAGAGGACTCGTCGAACAAAATAAGATAATCGTTGACTACCTAAATATTGAAGAGATGGTGGCAGACATCTTAACGAAATCCTTAACGAAACTGAAGCATTTATAGGACTAGGAGTTCAATCAAGTGGGGGTGTTATAGAATGAGAATGACCTCCGTTTATATACTTGTGTTCTGTCTAGGGTTTCCATCCCGGGATTTCCCGCGCGAAAATTCCCGGGAATTCGCACATTTTTCATTTCCCGTATCCCGGGAAATTCGTGCGGGAATCCCGCGGGAATTCAGTAGAAAATTTTACATTTTTCTTCTCATATTTTTTCCATTATTTTCACAATAAAATTAAAAATGTTGTGTAAAAATTTAGATCACATAGCTTTTAATCAGGTGTGTCAAATATTGCAGTTGGATGACAAAATATTTTTAAGCTGCGTTCGGATGTAGACTCAAAATCCACTTTTTCGAATTTTTCTGTCTATGAAAAAAAAAAAAATCTGGGAAAATTGGTTTTGGACGTGTATCCGAACGTCAAAAATAAAGAAATTAAAGTTTTCGAAGCGACAGGACAAAGAACAAACACTTCACTTAATGCTCTACTCACTATTAATGTGAACGATCGTTCTCCGTCGCGTCCACATTTTCAATAAAATAAGATATATCTGATCTTTAATTAATTTCGAAACTTGAAAAGATGTTTGCATTGATCTCACATTGCGCTTTATTATATGAATTCTGTTCGTTGTAAAATATACATATTTATTTTTCTTTAATAAATGTGAATGTTTCATTGGAAAAATAAGCTTTACTCATGGTAAACAGTATGTTGACAATTTCCCGAGCTGTCCCGGGATCCCGGGAAAGTAAAAAAATAATTCCTGTTTCCCGGGAAATAAAAATAACGGGAAAATGCAAACCCTAGTTCTGTCAAAAGGAAAAAATAAGTTTTTCATTCGTTCTATTACTTTCAATATAATAACAATTGCATGAAACAAATATTGAAAAACTAGCTGAACCCCGCCCGTTTCGCCAGGCAAAAAAAAACAAATGGCAAAATTGAAATCAGGTTTCATATTGATCTTATCATATTGATATTATCGTGGTCAGTAATATATACGTTCCAATTTTCAGCCTTCTAGCTAAAAACACTTTTGCCACGCCCCCACCACCCACGAAACGAAAATTCAAAATCCGGCATCATATTTATCTTTCTCGTGGTCAGCAATATATACGTTCCAATTTTCAGCCTTCTAGCTTAAAAAGCACTATTGCCACGACCAACGAACGAAAATCCAAATTTCGGTATCATATTTACCATTCTCGCGGTCAGTAATATACATGTATCAATTTTCAGTCTTCTAGCTCTCAAAAACGATTTTGCCACACCCAAATCCAAATCTCGGCATCAAATTGATCTTTCTCGTGGTCAGTAATATATATGTACCAATTTTCAGTCTTCTAGCTCAAACAACACTATTGCCACGCCCACTCCGCCCACAAAACGAAAATCCAAATTTCGACATCATATTTATCATTTTCGTGGTCAGTAATATATATGTACCAATTTTCAGCTTTCTAGCTGACTTACACTAAGGTTTTATAATATTAATAGGGATAGGGATAGGGATTATTAGGGATGACAATTTTGTATTGTGGCAATTGGTACATTTATTTCTTAATTTTGTATGTATTGATAAAGTGCAAATAGTTTAAGAAAATAAAGTGCTTGAAACATACAAAGCTAATTTTACAACGTTTTTTCGTATAACTGGCCAAAGATTTTATTTTGTTGGTACCAATTTACCCAAGTGTTATGTATGAGTTGCCAACTCAAACTTCTAAAGTTGTATATATCTAAAATTTCTTTGCGTGTATTGATTTTCCGTTATTTTGATTGACGTTTATCTATTTAAGATTTTTGATTTTACATTTACATGTGTGTACATTAAGCCACCTATTCCGATACCCTCCAGACCGACACATTACACATTGCGCCTGCATTTGCTTTTAACATGAGTTGCCTTAAAACTCATTTCATGACAAGCAGGCATATATTTGTCGTATCCACTCGTCAGTGGTTTGGACATGTTTACTAACTAATACTCGTACATGTCAAAGAAAATCCTTAAACATGTTTTGATTTGGAAAATTTCATGTTTTTTATTTTTTACCACTACACATTTTTTGAGTTGTCGATACCGCTTGTATGGACAATTCAAAATATCAATTCACATCAAACATTTCCCAATGACCCAATAGGCACATCCCAAGTTTCATATAAGTTGAAGGACATTCATATGCATATCCCCCTCGCTAAAGGCTGCTGTAAGTCACGTACATGTTAAACCCACACAGCCAGTCACGCATGCGAAAAGGTCAAAAAGCCAATCGCAAAATGAACGAAAACCAAAACCCATATGAATCAATCGAAAAGTAGGAAGAACATTATGAATGAAAAGTGCAGATACACACTCGGAGACACACGCGCATAGTGTTCATAAAAGGCCGCAAGTCAGGTAGAGTGTTGCATACAACATGAATAGGGGTCTGTCTACCCAAGTGCCATGTATCGGTCAGAAGATGTACCATTTTAGAGTCTTGCTTTTGACATTTTCATCAGAATTTTTTTGTATCGACACTCATAAAAGTCTCAGCAACTTCATGCGGAAAATTCGTACGTTTCACTGGTGAAAATTATATTAGTAAAACGGTGCGGTGTAGTAATAGGCTTATAGTGTAATCAAAACTTTGCTGGCTCCCGGACTAATAAAGGGTGTCCCAAGAGAACGCAATTTTTCAATCTGGCAACATTCGAAGTGTCATTGTTTGACATTTGAACAATTGTTATTGTTTGTTAGTAGAAGGTACGAGGTTAGTAAAAATGGAGCGCTACACGAATGAACAACGCATTCTCATTGTGAAATTGTTTTACCAAAATGGTGAAAGTTTTGCGGCTACAGTTCGCAAATTGCGATCAATTTGGGGTCACAATAATGCTCCAAAAGAGTCAACTGTAAAGAGATTAATGGATAAATTTGCCGAAACTGGGTCTGTTAGTGATGTAAAGACAACAACGCGCCATCGACCAGGTCGAGCGACCGAAAATGTCGCAGCTGTACGTGATGATGTCGCTCAAACTCCATCCACCTCAATTCGACACCGAGCTCAGCAAATTGGTGTCTCCAAATCCACTTTGCAGCGAATTTTGACGAATGATTTGCATCTTCATGCATACAAAGTTCAATTGACTCAGGAACTGAAGCCAACTGACTATGGACAGCGAAGGGAGTTCGTTAATTGGATTTGGAGAGACAACATGAAAATGCTGATTTTGCCGATAAAATCATCTTCAGTGACGAGGCCCATTTTCATCTTGATGGCTTCGTCAATAGGCAGAATTGTCGCATTTGGGGTGCGGAAAATCCTCGAGTGATTCACGAGAAGCAAATGCATCCTCAACGTGTCACTGTGTGGTGTGGTTTTTGGGCTGGAGGAATCTTTGGACCTTTTTTTATGAAAATGAGGCAGGTCAAGCGCAAACAGTTAATGGTGTTCGGTATCGTGAAATGATAACCAGTTTTTTCTTGCCTAGAATTGAAGAAATGAATGTGGAGGGCATGTGGTTCCAACAAGACGGCGCCACATGTCATACAGCCAGAGAAACAATTCAATTGCTGCATCAGTCATTTCCCGGTCGTGTTATTTCGCGTTTCGGAGATCAGAATTGGCCGCCTAGATCGTGCGATTTAACACCATTAGATTTTTTTCTTTGGGGTTTTTTGATTCACGATTTTTCCTTAAATATCTGTGTTTTATTTAAAATTAAAAACTTGCGCTCTTCTTGGGACACCCTTTAGATAGAACACAAATTTAAAAATTACTTTTGAAATTCGAAACTCATAAATTGAAATTCGGAAAACATCAATTTATTTTCACAAATTCCATTTAAAATTCAGAACTGTTCAGGTGGAATTCGGAAGTTATGAAATTGAGATAGTACTTCACAGGCCCGTGCGCAGGATTTTCTCCCCGGGGGGGGGGTTTCATCTACACTCATAAAAAAGTTAACCCTATAATGAGTTGAAATTAACTAAAATTTAGGAAACCATGTACATTTTTACTTTAAATAAGTAGAATTTTGCTGAAATTTTCCTAAATCTAAGTAAATTTTTCCTAAAACCAAGTAATTTTTTACTAAATTTAAGCAAAACTTTCCTAAAACTAAGTACAATTTTACTAAATCTTAGTAAAATTTTGCTGAAAATTTCCTACAACTAAGTAAATGTTTACTCAAATCAAGTAAATACTTATTCAAACTGAGGACAATTTTACTGATTTTTCTCCTCAAAACGTGTAATTTTTTACTTAAACTGAGGAAAATTTTATTTTATACGAGGAAAAAAGGTGAAATTAAAATAAGTTCAATTTAACTAAAAAAATCAAACAAATAGTTTTGCTTCAGAGTATGCAAAACTGATACATGAAATATTTCTCAAACGTTTCATGATACCTCTGCCATAAGGAGTTGAGCTATTACTCCATGATTGTTGCGAAGGCAAGATAGGCGCCTTCGCAGTGGTTGTTTAGAATAATTCATAAAGTATTTAAGAAATAAGTCTCTGCAAACGAGCGAGAATTGCTTCTTAGATTAATATTCAAGAATTAATACTTAAATGTATTAAGAACTCGGCATAAATTTCAGTAAACATTTTAACTTCATTTTAGGAAAAAACACATTTTTAAGTTAAAATACCCATACAAAAAATTTCAGCTTTTTTTACTTAAAACCTTGAAAATATTCTTCCACATAAGTTTGAATTTAGTCAATTGTAAGAATTTTTTATTAGATCCAAAGAAATGTTTTTAAGTAAATCTACTACCCTTTTTCTAGTAAATGAACTATTTACTATGGCTTAAAAAGAAGGAAACTTTACTCATACTTAGTTAATTTTCCAACTTTTTAGGAAATTTTTATTGGAGCGTTTGGAAACCACTCATATTTTATTGCCAGGATCTTCGAGAAATATTTTGATATATTCGCCCGACAGACATTATCTGCAAAATTGCATTTCAGTAATCCATCTATAAGTACACTCAAAGGAATATGTCAGTAAAAGAAAGCAGAAAGTCTACTGAAAGAGCAGATTTTCAGCTGTTAAAAAAGAGACAGCAGATTTGTATCTGCTGAGATGGTAAACAGCTGTTTGCTGTTTTTAGCAATATATATGATATGCATATTGTCCCAAGCTAATATAATAGAAAATTCGAGCTAAACTCGCTTATGAAAGCTTATCTATTTTTATATTTTAATTAACAACAGCCAATTTTAGCAGACTGCTAACTCTTTAGCAGTGTGAATGGTGATGTAGGATTGCAGAAAACTTCTGAAAGCTGAAATAGCAGAAAAGTTTCTGCTGATAGGCACAATCAATCGCTGCTTTTATTAACAGACTTGTTCTCTAAGTGTAGAACTTTTTTTAAATAGTTGCTTGAAATTACATATATACATATCGAGGGCTTATATTCATTAGTGGCTATGAACAAAAAAATAACTTTTCAGGAGAGCGAAAAAAATGATTTTCTCCTTAATTTGAAGAGAAATTATTATTCGTTCTTCTACAGTTTAATCTAAAAATTATTACTAATTGCTACGATTAAAAAGTTTTCGAAATTTCCTATTATTCGCGGTTTCATGGTTCATAGCCACTTTTGTATGTTTAAAATTGAGCACTATGAATGTTGAAATAAGAATAAGTGGTCGCTTGTAACATATATGTAGCCAGTCGCGAAAATCGCTGCAATTGATAAGCAATCCAAAATTCGCCGTTGCAATTCCTTATATTTTAGCTTTCTTCATTCATAATTCTGAAACTTTTCATACACAAATATTCCCCATGAAGTCAGCAATCACATGCCAAAGAAATATTTTGGTATACTCAATATAATAAACAGTTACATGGGTTTTTCTAAAGATTCTTTTCACAATTTACAGCCACCATTTATCCTATTTTAGCCTGATAACTGGGGAATCAAAATGCTATTAACGCGAAATGATGGAATTTGATAGTACGATATGCCCTAAATCTAGAAAAATGTTTTAAACTAAATCGTTGTAGCGAATTATAACCTTCGGTTTTATGCTGCTCCATTGTAGAACTATTTTATTTCTAATATTTTTATGTTGATAGCCACTTATGCAGTAACAAACTAACGTGCGAGGGATATCCAAATCAGAAAATTAAAAAAAGGGTTTTAGAAAAAATGTTCTTTTCCAAATTTATATGACAGATGACATCCAAATCAGAGAATAGTTTGGCATCAAAAACACATTTTCGAGAAAATGGTTCATAGCCATTTATGAATATAAGCCCTCGATATATATTTTGAAGAAATATTACACAAAAAACGATCAAATTCCTCGGCGATAAACCCTTCAGTCCCGTATTTTTTCTATGATAAATGCAGAAAATTGGATATGCTTTTTGACAAAGTATGGGTTTAAATAGGATGTCTAAATAGTTTTGGGGGTTTTAATTTATATAGGACATGAGTAACAGGATGTTTACTCAAAATATTTATACGATTAAATAAAAAATATTTGGAAATGTTTCTTCATTTTTATAATCTTAAATATGTATATATTCGAATAACAAATACAGTTTTTTGTTTTCGATGAAATGCAAGAAGAAACAACTAGAAATTTTAATTCCAAAAAACCAAATAATAGGTATTTTAGAGTTTCGTTTTGCTACGTAGATCCATGCTACTGAATTAGTTGTTTCTCTTTTGAATAATACTTGTTACATATGTACAAAAAATACCAACTCTGAAAAATATTTGACATAAGTGATAAATATAACAAAAATTTTAGTAAGTTAAAACTCATTTCTTATTGTTTCGCAACTTTAAAGTAGAGACAGAGAAATAATGTATTTCGTAGAAACGAAATTTTAAAACACGTGAACATCGTTTTTGAGTTTCTTTTGTGGGAAAAATTAGTTTGTTTGCGGTAAACATGTCATCAGTTGTTGTAAATGAACAAAGAGAAATAAGAATAAGTTTCTTTTGTGGGAAAAATTAGTTTGTTTGCGGTAAACATGTCATCAGTTGTTGTAAATGAACAAAGAGAAATAAGTTTATATATATCAAACTGTGTTCTTCGTTTGTCGAAATGGATTTGTATTATAATTGCAAACTCCCAAAACATTAGAAGTAACAGAAACCGTCGTTGTTGCATCTGTGATGAATATAAGACACATCGGTTCAGATTTAGATACAGCTCCATAAAAATATCGCATCGCATGTTACATCTTAGCGCTCTACAAGTATCAAGCAAATTATTCGCTTTTATTAAGAATATTTTAGATTTCATTATGATATCATAGTGATTCTTATCTACACTTTTTTAAAATTACTATACGATTTTGTTATTAAATTTCCAAACTTTTATTGCAGTACACAATTAAAAGTTCATAAGATATAGCGCTAGTCGAATGTCAAGAAGTGGTATCGGTTAATAAAAATGGAAATTTTCCGAACAATTTGGTGTTCATTATCGAAATTAGCATTACACAATCTTGAAATTGGCACAATTCGTTTAGTTTGTTTGTATTTTTCATAACCTTTGTCCGAAATTCAGGAAAGTATCCACAATTTTTTTATGTAATTTTCGTGTTGTCATGATTTTACTGGAAAATTACCATTTCAGACGAGTTATTTTAAAAAGACCTTAAAAATTCTATATTTTATTGCTTCAGAAAATCTAGAAGGTTTTAAAAAGTATATGTTCGAAACCTCTCTGGGGGGTTTGAACCACCAAACCCCCCCCCCCCTGCGCACGGCCCTGGTACTTCACCAGGGTCTAAGCTTCCCAAGATACATAAATGTGAAGCTATGCAGCGGTGTCGCCTGTTTACAGAAATTACACAGTTCTCACTTTCTCGGGATCATAAGTGACCAAAGTCGACATAAGTACCAATAGGACTATTCGGTTGGGCTTTCCACCTAAAGGACCAATACCGAAAAAATCCTTTACTTTTCACGTCTAGAGAGTCAGATAAATTCATTCACCGAATTTCATGATTTTAACTTCAGCGGTTTGGTTTTTACCATTTTTATCCCTCTTTTCCAATTGTATCCCTTAAAAGTAAAAATTTCGAAAAATCTCTATATTTTACGTGTCTACGTAATTATAGGTATGCACACATCGAATTTCATGTTTCTATATGTTGTATCATTGGTACCATTTTTATCCCTTTTGTACAATTTCACCCGCTATATCTTTTTTGTGGTTTTTGGTGACTATACGTTACTAGAGGATGGTATGAAACAAATTTCAAGTGTATAAAAATCAGAAATTTTCAAAAATATTGCTTAAATAATCTAAATATTAAGAGTATTTTCAGTCCTTTTTAGGGAATAAATGTTCCCTCTGGGCCGAGTTCGCCCACTTTCAATCCCAACCGATCTGCATCCATAAGACACATTTACGGGAAAGTTCAACCGCCTAGCTCGTTTCGTTCGGAAGCTAGCGTGCTTTCAACAGACAGACAGACATGGCAAAATCGATTTACAAATGTCAGATTCCATACAAAATTGACATTTGACAAGTAAAAAAGGTGTTAAGTTCGGCCGGCCGAACTTTATATACCCTCCACCATGGATTGTATTCCACAGAGGCTGTCGATTTTCGTAGAAGTGCAGTAATATTGCAGGAAAATATATATTTTTTGATATAGCTAAACCAAAACAAACGACCCTTATACGGAAAGGCTACCAATACGTTTACATATCGAAATAATACTTCAAGTCAATTCAAAAAATTAATATTCTTATATTTATATTTCAAAAATAATAAATACCATAAATATTGGTGGGTAGTGGGTGCTACAGTTGGTATTATTTCCATTCCATTTTGATTCCAAAAGTACAAATTTTGAAAATCCATTATCTGACGTACATAGTGCAAAATAACCTAACTTCATGATTCAACCGATTTTTGAAGTAAAATCTTTTTATTTTGCGTGGCTATGCAGTCAGAGGAATGTATACTCCGAATTCCACGATTCTAGCGGCTACACCGAATTTCATTATTTTGGGTGCAGTCGGTTGGTTGGTACCGTATTTATCCCTCTATTCCCATTTTACCCCTTAAAAGTACGAATTTGGAAAAATACTTTTATATTATGTATCTAGTCAGTTAGGGGAATGAATTCGTGTTTCTAGCTGTTGTCGTTTAATATGTACCATTTTCATCCCATTTCACCCCCTACGAATAAAACACACTTTTTGCATACCCAACATCAAGTTAATACATGCAGAAAGATTAAAAAATATGCTTAAATACTCTAAAATATTAGGGGTTTTTATGAGTATTTTTATACCATCCACCTCCAGGGGTATACTAACTTTGACATTCCGTTTGTAATACCTTGAAATATCGACCTGAGATCATATAAGGTATATATTTTTGATCGTCATAAAATTCAAAGACGATCTAGCCATGTCCGTCCGTCCGTCTGTTGAAAGCACGCTATCATCTAAACGAAAGGAGCTAGGACGTTCAAAATTTACATAAATGTGTCTTATAGTCGTAGATCGGTAGGGATTGAAACTGGACGAAATCGGCCCAAAGGGAAAAATTTTTCCCTCACAAGGACTAAAAATACCCATAATATTCCCTAATATTTTAGAGTATTTAAGCACATTGTTTCAATATGTCTGCTTGTACTTACTTGATATTGTTTTTTTTTTTCAAATTTGTACTTTCAAGGGATACAATGGGTACAGAGGGATAAAAATAGTACCAACTAAACGACTTACTTTAATGATGAAATTCGGTGTGTACATCCCTCTTATTGAGTACACATGTACAATACAGTAATTTTAGAAAGTTGTACTCTTAAGGGGGTATAATAGGAAAAATGGGATTAAAATGGTACTACGCAAATGGCCGCATCTAGAATCATGAAATTCTGTGTATACATTCCTCTGACTGGATAGACACGCCAAATAAAAAGATTTTTCCAAATTTGTACTTCTTACATTTACGGCAAAAATTGGTTGAATCATGAATTTAGGTTATTTTGCAATATGTACGTGAGATAATGGATTTTCAAAATGTGTACATCTGGAATTAAAATAGGAGAAAATACACTCAACTGTAGCACCCACTACCTACCAATTTGTGGAAAATTTGAAAGTTCCAGCTCCTTTCGTTTAGATCCTAGTGTCTTTCAACAGACGGACGGAAGGACATGGCTAGATCGTCTTAGAATTTTATGACGATCAATAATATATATACTTAATAGGTTCTCAGGTCGATATTTCAAGGTGTTACAGACGGAATGACAAAGTTAGTATACCCCCATCCTGGATTTGGAGGGTATAAAAATCGACCTTATGTCATTTCAGGTAGATTTCGCGTGCAGTATGACAAGGCTATAACTTTATAGAAAATGTTAAATCTTTTAATATAGCCAAACCAAAAAAATAAAAAATTGTAAAAATTATTTTATAAATAAATATAAAATTTTAATTAATTTATGTTTATACTATCGATATTGCTGAACACATCCTATACTTAAAATGTAAGGGTCACAAGGTTTCCTATGCCGATTCATCGTAAGAATGAGCAAAGGAATATTAGTTGTTTATTTACATTCTTTTATTAAATTTCACAAAGTATAAATTTGTCTAAAGCCTTGTCACACTGAATGCGAAATTTAGTTTAATTGACATAAGGTCGATTTTCAAATGTCAAATTTGTATGGCATCGTATAAAAAAATCTTTCCAACATTTTGCGAAAATTCGGAAGTTATTGAATGTTGGGCAGTGATAACAAAATAATTCTTATCCAGAACCCGGGTACCGCAGGGTATAAAAAGCTACATTCAAAAGAATTCGTTAGTAAAAGATAGCAAAAAGACTGCTGAAAAAGCAGATTTTCTGTTGAAAAATAGAAAGCAGATTGTCCCTGCTAAAAAACAAATAGTTTGTTTGCAGTTATTTAGATAAAAATTATACTCAAGTATGAGAATTCTATAAGCATTTGTATAGAACAGTATGCCATATAAATATTAAGAAACGAAGAACGAATCTTATTTTTAAAATTGTTATGTATAACTTTTATTTAAAAATTTCCATTCATCTCATTAATAGCCTTGTCACACTGCATGCAAACATGACATAAGATGGATTTTCAAATGTCAAATTTGTATGGGATCTGACATTTGTAAATCGACCTTATGTCATTTCAGCTAGATTTCGCATGCAGTGTGACACGGCTATAAGCAACATTATCATAGCAGTATTTAACCAAAATACTCATATAAATAACTCTTAATAGAGTTTAAACTTACAGATTTATGGTACATATAATATAGATTATCGCGAAAACTTAAAAAGGCTAGAATTTTTTTAATAAAATATATGTTTTATACATTATTTATGTGTTAATAATCAGTTTCTCTCGAATATAATCTCATATAGTTTCTCTCTCGGTATATGAGTATATTAGGCTGGGTCGCGGTCCATACAAAGGGAAACAGTCACCCCACGAAAATAAAGTTTGGATTGTTTAATGATAATTTGCAAAATATTTTCTAGATCAAGTCGTCTGTGACACAGTTAGTGTCGTCTGTGTAACTAACTTCGTGGTTAGTTATAAGTAAGTTTTTCGCCAAATGTTTGTAACACCAAGAAATATTCGAGCTAGACCCACCTTTAAGTATACCGATCACCAGCTGAATCGATTATCAATGTCTGTCTGTCCGTCCATCTAAGCGTGTTCGCACTCTACAGGTCGAAATTGTTGTCCGATTGTCATGAAATTAGGCAGAAGCATTTTTCAGCCTAAGGACGATCGGTATTGAATTTGGAGGAAATCGGTTCAGATTTAAAAATAGCCCACATACAAATATCGCTCCAATTTACCCTATTACTGCTCTAGAATACACATTTTACATTGGATATTGATAAAATATTTAGGATCTTGATATATTTGAACTAGAAATAGCTACCGTAAAAGTGGACTACATGGGTTCATGTTTTGACATACCAATGTACCTCCGATTTACACTATTACTGCTCAAAAATGCACATTTTACATCTGATCTTGATCAAATTGCCCACTCCATGTTACATTTAGACGAGAAACACAAACTTTGAAATCCAGCAATATAGGACCATGGTTTGGTATAGCCCCCGTACAAATGGTCCCCTAGTTTACACTATTTTCGCTCTAGAACCCACACCTTACATTGGATCTTGATAAAATGTTGCAGATCATGTTGCATTTTAACTAAGAATACCTACTACGATAGTCAAGTATATGGGTCCATATCTTGGTATAACCCACATACAAATGGCCCCCAGTTTGCACTATTACCGTTGTATTTGCAGATCGTGATATATTTCACATAGGAATACCTGCTGAGAATGTGAACTATATAGGCCCATGCTATTGCCATCGGATCTTGGTCAAATTTTCCAGATCATGTTATATTTACTCTCGGAATACCTACCGGGAAATTTAACCATATGGATCTTTGATTATTTCACATAGGAACAGGAGGCCAATAGGCCTCAGTTATGATTTTATATGTATTTTTTGCATTACGTTATATTTCGGTTAGGCACACTTACAGCGAAAGTGGAGCATTACGCAAATATATTGCCATGATCAGTATCAATTTATGATTTGTTTACATAAAACTCTACACTTAAAGAAAAAATTCCCTTATAATAATATTTAATCTAAAAAGTGTTGTTAATAAAATCGTTAACTTGCTATATTGTTCTGTACATATGCTTAAAGTTTCAAGAAAACGTTTTTTCTTTATTGATAAAAACAGCAAATAGCTGTTTGCTATTTCAGCAGATACAAATCTGCTGTTTCTTTTTCAGCAGCAAATCTGCTCTTACAGCAGACTTTTTGCTTTCTTTACTAACAAATTCTTTTGTGTGAACTTACAACTTATTACATCCAGTCTTAATGAAAATAATCGTTATATTTTTCCCTAGGCGCACCTACAATAAGATAGGATCACAGCGATTTTGTTTATGTAAATGCTCATCACATGTATGAGCAACATGATTTTCATCATATTTTCATTTTGCCATATTCGTTAAATTTGACTAAATTTATATGAACTACATAATCGCTTGGTTTATTAATAAAAACCATGTATATACGTAGGGTATCATATAGTCGGCCCCGTCCGACTTTAGCCTTTCCTTGATTGTTTTTATGTTGCACTTTTGAAAGCACTTTAAATATCAATTTTTATCCTTGTGTTAGAGTAACTCATTGGTCGAATTATTGGATGTTTATAGTATTTTTTAGTGTTTTTTCATCTTGATAACTGATAACTTTGTATTAAGAGGTAGTATTTTATAAAAAGTAAATAGCTGCAGTCAATACCTTTCGAATGATGAACATCTGAAGGAAATTGACGACGCAGCGCTCATTTTTATAAAAAGAGTTCGAACATTTTGGCTCTGAAAAAATATACTCTATATTAAATTATTTCTCTTAAATGGAGTCAGTGAAGTATGAATTTATATTTAAAGTGCTTCCAACTGTCCATTAAATCAGAAAAAAAATTGGACAAAAATGACACATAATAAAAATTACACGGGAAACATACGATTTTTAGAGGTCTTTTCAGGAGTGTTTAGCTCATAGACGACTTGACCAAAGGACGAAATATTTTGCAGATCATCATTACACAATCCAAACTGTTGAAATAGCTGAGGATAGAAACAAACAATATCGGCTGATTATAATAGCAAATTTAAAATAAATGCTAGAAACGAGTACAATAAAACTTGACACCGTGCTGATCACAATCTTTTTCGAGAAATAAAAAAAACATTTGTGACTTCCACTGTGTTGGTGAAGAGTTTTCATTACATGCCAGCACAAGAATTGTGCGAATGGGGCAGGTCTACATGTCCGGAAGCCATCGAAGAAGCCGTTTATTTCAGCAAAAAATCGAAAGCCAGGATAGCCTTTGCAACAGCACTTGGAGAAATATTTTTACTCTCAGAAACAAAATATAGGGGGCTCAGATATGTAAAATTTTACGATGAGAAGGTCAAAAATGTCATGGAGGGGGCTAAATTATGGTATGGGCTGTTTTTCTCACGCTGATATTGGACCCATTCTTGAAGTAATGATTATAGGCTAGTACAGTAATCATAGGAAAACACGAAACGGAATTTTGGTAGCAAAATTCCATTTCATTACCGGGGTTAAAGATTTTCTCCTATGGGATATGTCCAAAACCGGCTACGCAAAGTAAAAGTTTTCTGCGTTGCAGGCCTACGGCCGGAATTAATGATTGTCTCCTATGGGGTATGTCCACAGACGGCCAAATAATTTGGGCTTTCTGACAATTTTGTTGGACATTATGGCATTTTTATTGCCCAAATTTGGGCGATATGCCGATTATTGGGCTTTATGACATTTATCAATTTGGGCGTTATGACCGTGGGAATGTCATAAAGCCCAAAAACGATGTATTGATTATGTTGTTGTAAAATTTATCGATTTTTTTGGCAATATGTCGTGGAGTTTGGGCATTGTGATATTATTTCTAGGCAACAACACCCAAATCTCTAACGCCCAAAGCTATAAAGCCCAATCCTCGGACCGTCATAAAAGCCGAATTTGCGACATATTGCCCAAAACCCTCAAGATTCCCACGTAGACTTCCTACGGGCGAGTTTGGAAATTTTATCCTATGGGATATGTCCAAAACCGGCTACGCATAGTAAAGGTTTTCTACGTTGCTTTACAGATTTTCTTCTATGGGGTATGTCCAAAGACGACTACGCATTGTATAGGTTTGTTGCGTTGCCGGCTTTCGGTCGGAATTAAAGATTTTCTCCTATGGGGTATGTCCAAAGGATGTATAAGGATTAGTAATTGCAGGGTATTTCAAAAGTAAACAAAAATAAAGTGATGAATTTTGGACAGTTTTCACCTCCAAATAGTTCCGCAGATGTCCGGACTTTCCTTTTGTATCAACAATAAGACCAAAATTGCATAAAAATCAGCTCCTATTATGGGATGGGAAACATTAGCAACAACGAATTTCCATGGAAAGTCTCGACGAAGACCAAACCATGGGGATAAAATTTCGTCTCCGTATGTATCAATGGGTGACTTGTTAGCGGCAAAAAGCTTATATTTTTGACACTTCTTTTTTAAGGATTACAAACTGACAAGACGGATATATCGGCGCCGCTGTCCACGAGAAAATGATTACACACTGATTTGTCATACATAAAGAGGCGATTTCGTTCCCCCGATCACCCGTCGCCTCTTTCCGAAGAATTATTTACGAATGAACATCTCTTTAAATCTGCGATGGTAGTAACAGATGCCGTTTGAAGACGAGTTTCGATTGGATGTCGATTCTTTGGATCTACCTCCAGATCGACTTCCGGACACATATCTGGATTTTTGTAGATTGCGTATAGCACAGTTGATGCTTTCAATCTGCGCCATAACATCGGTCAGAGACTAAACTAAATTATCTAGCGGTTCAGAAGAGGATGCTAAAATTGCTTGTGTTTGCGATGGCAGACGTTGTAATCACATAGTGCGTAAAAAATCGTTCGTAACTCCACCATTCGCAAGGTTATTCATCTCACGAAGTAAAGCGCTCGGTTTCCGGTCCCCAATTTCCAAATTAGTAAGAACAGTCTTGATACGATGCTCCTCGGAAACGGAGAAATGGTCAATTAACCGTTTTTTATTTGATTGTATGCATCGTTGGGGTGATTCGGGACGATATCACTAACCTGGCTTAGAATTTCGGTGTCCAAATCGGCCAATATGATAAAGTATTTCATCCTTTCGTTTGTTATCAGATGCAGTTCAAATTGTGCCTCTATTTGTGCGAAGCAAAGAATTGTATTTTCTTTCCAAAATCGGTGGATGTTCATGGGAAACGTCGGATTTTGATTTGATACATCACATGAACCTTGTTGTGTAACACCAGCTGCTGCTGCACTTTCTGCGGCTGTGGAACGTGCTGATGGCATGTTGCTAGACGCGGAAATGTATTCAGTATCGGGGTCACCAGTTGAAATGATTATTGAGACGATTGTCGTTCGTTTCTTATAAAAATTAAAACTGGGGCCAAATTACGGCATACGTATCGTATCGCACGTTTGCGTCGAATTTCGTTCAGCGATCTTTAAATGCTGCTGCACAAATGCATTTTCTTGTTTAATTTATTCACTCCATGAAAATGAAAAACGTAAACCTTAATTTTAAAGGAGGAGCTCCTTGATACAATGCACTATTACAAATCAAAAATCCATTTCGATTTTTTGATCTTCCGCCCTTTGTATTTTCTGTAGGTATGTTACACATCAGTAGCAGAGTTCACGATCCAGAGTATCTGGTGTTGTATTTCGTATTTTTGTAAAGAGTAATTTCATGTAAAGCGATCACACAAATATTGTCTCTTCTCTCCGATTTTGATGAAAATTTCCAAAAATGTTTTCTATATGGCGAATAAAGCTAGATTCCTCGATTTTCAAAAATAAGAAATTGTACACTCAAAGGAATTTTTCAGTAAAAGAAAGCAGAAAGTCAGCTGTAAGAGCAGATTTTCTGCTGAAAAAGAGATGCTATTTCTGCAGATACAAGTTTGTACAGAACAATATAGCCAGTTAACAATTTTATTAACAAACATTTTTGGAATAAATGTTATTATAAGGGAATTTATTACCACTGAAATATATAGTGATTGTCTTTTAATGATGTGTGCCCCAAGCTAATATAAAATGATATTCGAGCTAAATTCGCCTTCAATCTGAAAGACTTTTAAATTGTAAATGCTTATTTAGTATCTATTTTTATAATTTAATTAACAGCAGCTATTTTTAGCAGACTGCAAACACCTTAACAGTGCGAATGCATTGCAGAAAAACTGCTGTAATAGCAGAAATTTAGTTTAAATGACAAAATGTCGATTTTCAAATGTCACATTTGTATGGTACTTTGACTTTTCATTCCCGTTTCCCCAAACCCTAATGGCATCTGACATAAATGACTCGAAAATAAATTTAAATATTTGAAATATGAAAAATATGTGAATACAATTGGGAAAAAAATTAAATTATTGACCGTTAAACACAATTAACAATGACTTAACATTGCTATTACTGCTTTTTGTATTGAGGGCACATTCGTGTTTTATTGGCCACTGGCTTCATACTCGCTTATTTGGGTTAAGTTCAATTCCTTGATCGGATTTTTGAAAATTTTAAATTTTATTTAATTTATAGTAACATTTTGGTTTGCCAATAAAACACTATCAACATGTGAAAAAGATTGCAAATGCCCGAATCCAAGACGCATCCTTGTTTACATCCACTCCAAAAAACTTTTTATTATTGAAACTTAACACTGTGTTAAAAAAAGAATGAAGTAGAAAACTCTGGGAAGTGATATTATTTTTCTTGTAGTCGAGTAGAATAAGAATCTGTATTTGAAATTTGCCAGGCACCCCCAAAATCTTGAGTTTCGGTTTTCGCAACTTTGTACACTTATAAGCATGTAACTTAGTTGGTTATCAACCGATTTTCACTTTCATATCGGATTTGAAAAGAAGCCTGGAGCTTTCGATCGATATAAAGCTTATTTAAGAAAACTTATAGCCTTGTCACACTGCATGCGAAATCTAGTTTAAATGACATAAGGTCGATTTACAAATGTCAGATCCCCAACAAATTTGACAGTTGAAAATCGACCTACACTTGGGGCACAAACGCGATATAACCTGGGTGATACCTGAGTAGGCACGACACACTATGTTCACTTTGGGCACGAACGCAGTATAACCTGGATGAATACTGAGTAGGCACGACATATTCAATTCACTTGGGGCACGAACTCGATATAATCTGGATGATACCTGCGTAGGCACGACTCACTAAATTAACTTAGGGCACGAACGCGATATAACGTGGGTGATACCTGAGTAGGCACGACACGCCAGATGCACTTGGGGTACGAACTCGATATAACCACGGTGATACGTGCATAACCACGACACATCAAATTCACTTGGGCACGAGCTCGACAAAACCTGGCTGATACCCGAGAAGGCACGGCATACTAGATTTAGTTAAGGCACGAACGCGATTCACTAAGACACTTTCACTGTTAGCACTTTGCACCTCATACTCACAACTCGAGTGCATTCTCCTTGATAGACTGTTCCAGGATCTTATTTTCATTGGTTTAATATACTCTTCTGTGATCATAACATTGATCCTTACATATGAACTGGTGATGTCTCTCACTATGGTAACGGTAACTTGTTTACTACATAAAAGTTGTAAAAAAGGATCAAATGACATTTTCTCGATATAATTCAAGAAAGGTTAAGAACCAAAATTTATTATTTAAAGTAACAAAACTAAACGAATATAACAAGAATTCATTATAAAACTTAATAACTAAAACAGGCCTTCTTGGAGGTGTTGCTGAAAACGATCCTACGGGACTTTCGTCGTCACAAGGTGTATGATAACAATATTTAATTCTCAATATGAAAGTATTGTTGTATCGACTTAAAGAAATAATAATTATCAACAAATACAGAAGTTTCATTCAAATCAAGCTGCAATTTACAAACCGAATTTGCACCGAAACTGCAGTCATTTGAACAGTGCCAATTTTATAACTTTTTTTCATTTTGACCCCAAAAGTGTGAGTATAGGAAGACCGCATTATAATACGAATCGAAGCGGTTTGATTAGTACCAATTTTATATCATTTCTCTCCATTTCCCCATAAAAGTTAACACTTTGAAAATGTTCTTTGATTTTGCACGTCTATACAGTAGGGTGTATTGAAAAAACATTTTTTTCGAAATTGCTAAACGCCTAGTGCTCAAAGTATGTGGTTAGTAATTCTTATTAAAATTATTATAAAATTGGATCGATGAGATGATGTCTTCAGTCTACGGATTTAGTGCAAACTTTCGGTTTTTTTTGGTAAAACTCCGAAATTTCGATATTTTTTCATTACATCAGTTGATACAAGAACATGCATTTTTGGTCAAAAATGTGTGATATAGACTCAAAAAACTACTACAAGGAGGAGTTAAACCCAACAAGGTCTACAGAATGAATAAAACACAAATATGTACATATATTGAAATTAGAATTTGTATACTTTTAATCCAATTAAAATTATTTACAAAAATAACTAAATAGAAGTAACCGATTCGAAAATATACACTCCGGAATTGTAAGAAACTTCCACAACACAAATCGATCTTCAAACTCTAAAGTCAGCTTTGGTTTCAAACTTTTGCATTATCTTCTAATCTGGCGCGAATATTGCCATCCCGTACATTAGCACTGCAAACAACTGCTGAAACTGCAGTAACCTCTTTCACACAGCATTCATCTGCCTGGTTGTGACACTAGAGCGTACCAGGTTACAAGTAAAAAAAAAAAGTTCGCCGTACACCTTCGAATATGAAGTATTATTGAAAGGTAGTTTCAAAAAAATTTTTTTTATTTTTTTATGCCGAACGTAGGGGTCGCGCTTTTACATTTTTCTATATAACTTCTGCATTTATAAACGGATTTTAAAGTGTGATACATCGATGTTTTTGTCCGATTTTTTTGTCTTTGAAGTCATTGAGCTCAAACATGATTCATGATTTTATGCGAGCTTTAATTTTCGATTATTAGAGTGGTACATTAGGGTAGTAGCAACTGAGAAATGATGGGTAAGTACCAGAAGGGGGTGCTTGAGCTCAATGACTTCAAAGACAAAAAAATCGGCCTCGTCGAGACAAAAACATCGATGTATCACACTTTAAAATCCGTTTATAAATACAAGTTATATAGAAAAATGTAAAAGCGCGACCCCTACGTTCGGCATAAAAAATAAAAATTTTTTTTTTGAAACTACCTTTCAATAATACTTCATATTCGAAGGTGTACGGCGAACTTTTTTTTTGAGGTACGCCCTATTGTGACACGGCATTTTAAAAATATATTGAAGTTTCACTAGAGAATCTTCTTTTCCAGCTTTAATATCATCATGGTCTTTGGTGAGTATATTTAGAGCAGGAGGTGATGTTATGTTGTCTTCTTCCCATATGACTAACTCTGTGAAGTTTATCGCCTCAAAGTTGATGGCTGGAGGTTTAAATTTCCTTATAAAATTATATGTAGCATCATTTCTCGCTTTGAGGATTATGTTTGCTCCACGTTGTCGAAAATCGACTCGACTATCTGCTAACATGGCTACCAGTATATTTTCTGTGTGAACCCAGTACCCATTGTTCTACAGGACAGTATGAACCACTTTCTTTAGATCTTGGGGTAAATACGCCATTTTTTGAATCGTATACCATAAGTTTTTTGATCCGTCCTTTATAGTTCCGTTACTCTTTATGAGGAACCACATTGGCGCATATACTTTAACCACGAACTCTGTCAAAGTTGTCAGAGCGGAAGATGGTTTTTCGTTAGACACATAATCTCGGAGCATGCGCGCTGCGAGGGTCAACCATCGTGCGTGATGGATTGGTTCAGGAAAACATTTGGCAAGATCGTCTGGACAATATCCGGATGAAACGGTCTGGCACATTTTGAACAGGTAGGATTGATCTTTACTCAAAATATTAACGTCCAATTGCGGCAAAATTATTTCAACCTTTTGAAATTCACGATGGGCCGGAACTCGCATGAAGATATGCTTTTCCCAATTGGACCTTGAAATCCGGTAGGTCCTAATTTCTTTCCGTCAATTTTTATGAACAGATGTCGCAGAGGTAGCTCATTTGTATCTGGTTGACAAACAATCCACTGAATAGAACGTTGACATTTTTCTTCCAATCGGCGAATTATTCCTTTATGTTGACCAGTGTTTTTTCACCATCGACACCAATGCCGATGAGTTCTATTAAATTTAATTGTTTTTCTTCCAGGTAGTTCCATATAGCTTCAGTTACATCTTCTGCAGCAGCTGTTTTGGGAGAGATCGATAAGAGAAATGTGCTCCTCTTCGATAAATTTTATCACTTTCTTCATTTTTGTTAGCTAAGGTGATATCTTTCCTACCGTCGAAATATAATATTTTATTCTCTTTGAGAGATTGTAGTTCTTGAAGTTCAGTTCTAGTTTTGGAACGTTCACGCCACACTTTGCTCTTATCAATAACAACATTTACGCGTTTATTTACAGGTAATGATTTATTCAGTTGCTTCAGTTACATCTTCTGCAGCAGCTTTTTTGGGAGACACGTGGCCTAAATATTTTGATCCTGGTTCTTCGATAAGAGAAAAGTACTCCTCTTTAAGCACCATTCGATAAATGTTACCACTTTGTTCCACTTTTTTGTTAGCTAAAGTGATATCTTTCCTACCGTCGGTGCGTGTTCACGTTATATTCAATATTCCAGCTGTAGCCGTTTGATTGGATATTCCCATTGTATCCTTTTAAGCGCCATGGCCACACATCAAACTCACTCTTCAAACTGTCATTTTTTGATTGTGTTAGTAAAAAAAAACTCACACGGATAGGTTTGTGTGAGTTTGAAGAAAATCAAAACCATTTAGATATTTGCTTCGTCGCAGCAGAGATATGAAGCCTGTTTGAAGTCAGTTTGAGTGTGTGCACGAAAAAACGTCAATTGTCTTTATTTTTTAATTTTCGAAGCGATAAGTGTTTTGTTTTGGTGACGCGAGTTTTATAGAAATGGAAGAAAAACAATTTTTTCACAATAAACAAACTATTTTGCGTCCAAAAAACACCGTCCTTTCGTTTTTATGACAACTTTGAAATGAAGTTTGTTGCTATGAGTTTGATGTGTGGCTGTGATAAGGAAAACAAAATATTACCTATACATACAAGAGTTTGAACGAACAGTTTGACGTGTGGCCAGGGCGCTTTAAAGTACGAATTTGGGCAAAACCTTTTAATTTGCATTTCTACTCAATTAAAGAAATGTGCACTAGGGTTGGTCGATGTTTTTCGGATAAATCGTCAACCAAAAACGTAATCTAAGGCAAATTCAAAGAACATTCCTAGCCCGCGGAAATCGACTTAAAATTTGAGATCACATTAAATATTAAGTTGAGTAATAGCCTTGTCACAAATCTACCAGAAATGACACAAGGTCGATTTTCAAATGCCAAATTTGTATGGGACCTGACATTTGTATATCGACCTTGACAAGGCTATTCGTTACCGAGTAAGGTGGTGCCAGATTTTTATCTCTGATTTATTTAAATAAAACCAATGAATAAAATGCCACCTTATCAAGTCTCTTAATATTAAGCTAGTAAGGCCAAATAGCCCTGTTCGATTGGGCTTACCAGCTTAATTTTTGTATGGAATTTCCTCGTTTAACAAGAAAGTAGCTTACTATTCTCTTAGTTGTGTTGCCAGATTTTTCCTGTTAATCCATTAAAGAAAAAACAATATGTAGCAATGTTGCCATATTATCAAGTCTCTTAATTGTAAGCTAGTAAGCCCAATCGTCGTATGATTCGAAGTAACCCTAAACCCCCAAAAAAATAACCCCAATCGAACAGGGCTATTGTCATTTTGTACGTGTTCAGTGAAGTACATTTTCAATGTTTTAGGGGTTGTTCAATACGTTTTATGTTGGGAAATCAAATACAACACTGCATTTGAAATGATTTGTGAAGTGATTATTAATTTATCATGATAAATTGTCTCGATATTTGGTTCTAAAATTTATGGGAAGTAATGTGAGAATAGTGTGATTTAACAATTACCGTGTTTATTTTTCAAATTACGTGCTTGTAAATCTTTAAGTGTAAGCACTCCTATCGAATACGTTCCGCAGTACGCTCGTACGCTCTAGGCGAGAGCGCTTTTTGATTAGGTCGCATTGTTGTCGCGGTGTGAACGGTCAACACATTCTTCAAAACACATTTGTTGAGACGCGTGTGGGGAAACGTCAAGAAATCTCGTGTGGTTGTTGATCTTTTGTTAAAAAAACCAACAGATTTGATTAATTCTGATAAATAACAAAAAATAAAGTTCGTTGAATAACTGTACTTCACAATGGCCGACGTGGACGATTTGTTCAATTGTTTTAATGAGAAGGACGATGAGAATTCAATAGAACCACCGGTGGCAATACCCGATAAACCAGTGGCTGTAGCTGATGATGGAACTGAAACGTAAGTTGTGATGATTCTTAATGTTAAAATTACATTTGATATGAGCCGACTATTCCATAGACCCACAAAATCAACAGAAAAACGACCCCTCGTTCCCAAAGAGGGTGGTGAAGGAGCCGAAACCAGCAAGCGTGCTAAAATGACCGAATCGATTTTGGATGACATTTGTGTTGATGCCTTACGTTCTCGTATATCTGTACATGTTATCAAATCTCCAGATTCATGTACACACGAGGTAGCGGTATACCCGGGACAGGAATACGTACCATTACAGCCATTCAGTGGAACTCCAGCCAAGGAATATCCCTTTGTTTTGGATCCCTTCCAGAAGGAGGCCATTCTATGTATAGACAATCAACAAAGTGTGTTGGTATCAGCCCACACTTCAGCTGGTAAAACGGTGGTGGCGGAATATGCCATTGCCAAATCTCTCAATTGTAGGCAGCGTGTCATCTACACCACCCCCATTAAAGCTTTGTCAAATCAAAAGTACCGTGAGTTCAGTGAAGAGTTCAAAGATGTTGGTCTGGTCACGGGCGATGTCACAATAAACCCCTCAGCTTCCTGTCTCATTATGACAACAGAAATTTTGCGAAATATGCTGTACCGTGGTAGTGAGATTATGCGTGAAGTCGGTTGGGTCGTATTCGACGAAATTCATTATATGCGTGATAAGGAACGTGGTGTGGTATGGGAAGAAACCTTGATTTTGTTACCGGATAATGTGCGCTATGTCTTCCTCTCCGCTACAATTCCCAATGCCCGACAATTTGCTGAATGGGTGTGTCATTTGCATAAACAACCTTGCCATGTAGTCTACACCGACTACCGTCCAACGCCACTGCAACATTATATATTTCCGGCTGGCGGTGATGGCATACATTTGATTGTGGATGAGAAAGGCCAGTTTAAAGAGGATAATTTCAATACAGCAATGGCTGTACTCCAAAATTCTGGTAAGTAACAGAAGCATGTCTTATTTGCAGTAGCAACATCTAGGTGGGATTACATAAAGTGACATCTGCAACTGTCGGGTTAGCGCTAACGTTTTGTAAACCCAATTTGGGTTAATCTGAAAAATGTTCCATGGAACCATTCTCTGTAGTTTTAAGTTGAATATTATTCGAGCGAAAAATGTTATAATTAACGATATGATTTAGCGTCAGAAGAATTCTTTTAGTAACATATTTGCGTTGGTATTCGTTTCAAATTTAACTATTTTGTCCATTTTGCAAATAAATTTGTATTCTCTAATATGTAGATACAAAAGGGTCTTGAGCCAGGACATTCATCAAAAATGCCACTAAAAAACAATATAAAATTGGTATGCAAAGACGGATATGTGTTGAACGATTATTATTATTAACGACCATTTTTATTTGGTTTCAAATTAGCAATTTTATTTTTTATGAATTCTTCATATATATTTGTATATATCTTGTAGTCGATTTATTTACAAACACCCCAAAAGTGGATTTTGTTACATAATCGAACATGGCTTCAAATTATAATACTAGGTTACTATAATTTAATATGGTAATATCCTAGAATTCAATTATGAGACCAAATTCATATAAAACACATACCCGGGGTTTATTGGGGCCTATAACGAACCTGTTAGGATGTCAAAATTTATAACTCTTATTCTATTATAGATATATTGATTAGATTTTGCATATAAGGCATTTGATAAAGTGATAATTTGATGAAGTTCTGTTATATAAATAAGATGGTAATTTTTATTCTACATCAATTGTGTTTTATTGGATTACTGAACGTCGTAACGTCATAATTTTGTACTTGTACTGTACTCAATGTATCATTGGCAATATGTGCATTATCTTCTTTACAACAACCACAGTAGGATGGTGGTATACTAAGATTACACAGTACGACAGTGGTTGGTACACATGAGAAATGTTAACAGAATATGAAAATAGGCTTGAAATAAAGAAATACGTGTCTCGGCGATTTGCTGTAGCACGTCAGAATTTTGAGAAAATCGATTTTAAAGATTCGAAGGATCGTGGAGGTTCACTTGTAACGTAGTACTATTATAAAAAGTTCTATAAAAACAGAATGGGTGAACCGATTTAAGTGCTTGAGCCAGTTTTGAAAAGGGAATTAAATTTGGATTTGTTTTTCCGCTAGATGGCGCTTTAATTTTCATGTAAAATTAAAAAATATCCAAAAAATGTACGAAATTCATTAAAAATACAATGTTGTTGATTTGAAATCCAATAACTAAAGTAGAATCTTTTTCGCTGGCCGGGAATTGCTTGATTCAGCGATTCGGGGCTCCGAGCCAGATCAAACTAAAAATATTATTATTCGAAAAACTAAACGACCAACATTTTTGACACAAAATAATAGTTAAGATATCATATTAATTTTTGTATTTTTACATTACATTTACCTTACATTGAATTACATTACATTTTTGGATATTAATTTTTGTATTTTTACATTACATTTACATTACATTGAATTACATTAAATTTTTGGTTATTTTTTATTTTACATGAAAATTAAAGCGCCCTCTAGCGTTTTAATAAAAACAAATCCAAATTTAATTCCCTTTTCAAAACTGGCTCAAGCACTTATATCGGTTCACCCATTCTGTTTTTATAGAACTTTTTATAATAGTACTACGTTACAAGTGAACCCCCACGGTCCTTCGAATCTTTAAAATCGATTTTCTCAAAATTCTGACGTGCTATAGCAAAACGCCGAGACACGTATTTCTTTATTTTAAGCCTATTTTCATATTCTGTTAACATTTCTCATGTGTACTCAAAAAAAATTGATTTTGTCGTACTGTGTTATAAATGAGGCGAAATCTTTCCAAATGAAAAATCTTGAAAATACTCAAGAAACCCATAAAATTTAGATTACTTGAGCAATTTTTCAAAGTTTAAGCTTTACTTTGATTGATATAGTTGAGCAGCACTATAACTACTATACTGTAGAGTGACCCGTAGTCATAACAGTTAATTCAATTTTGTCTCTATTTCACTAATGCTATATAATTAAGTATTTAAAACTGGGAGTATTTGTAATTCACATTTACTGTTTACAATTGCAGGTGAAGCTGCCAAAGGTGATCAGAAAGGCCGCAAGGGTGGCATGAAAGGAGTTAATGCCGGTCAATCAAACATCTTCAAAATTGTGAAAATGATCATGGAACGTAATTTTGCCCCCGTCATTATATTTTCGTTTAGTAAAAAAGATTGCGAAGTGTATGCCATGCAAATGGCCAAATTGGATTTCAATACTGCCGAAGAGAAAAAACTTGTTGACGAAGTCTTTAACAACGCCCTGGATGTCCTTTCAGAGGAAGACCGTCAATTGCCGCAAGTAGAAAACGTTTTACCACTGCTGCGTCGTGGTATTGGTATACATCATGGTGGCCTCTTGCCCATTCTTAAGGAAATTATAGAAATTCTATTTGGTGAAGGACTGTTGAAGGCTTTGTTTGCTACCGAAACGTTTGCCATGGGTCTTAATATGCCGGCTAGGACTGTCCTCTTCACTGCTCCCAGGAAATTTGATGGCAAAGATTTTCGTTGGATTTCTTCTGGAGAATACATACAAATGGCTGGCCGTGCAGGTCGTCGTGGTCTGGATGACAAAGGTATTGTCATTTTAATGATTGACGAAAAGGTGTCACCGGCTGTCGGCAGGGGCATTGTTCAAGGCAAAGCTGATCCCATCAACTCCGCTTTTCACTTGACGTACAATATGGTTCTGAATCTCTTGAGAGTGGATGAGATTAATCCCGAATACATGTTGGAACGTTCTTTCTTCCAATTCCAAAACCAATCCTCCATTCCAGATCTGTATAAGGAGGTTCAAGAGAAGCAACTGGAGTTGGAAAAGTTCAAAATCAATGAAGAGCATAGTGTGGCCTCGTACCATCATATACGTGACCAGTTGGATTCATTGGGGAAACAGTTTCGTATATGGATAACAAAGCCAGAATACCTAGTCCCATACCTCCAGCCAGGGCGCTTGGTGAAAGTAAAGAACGACACAGAGGAATACGATTGGGGTATAGTTGTTAATTTTAAGAAGCAGACAAACAAAACCAAGAATCCTCTTAAAGCCGAAACTTCAGTTATCGTCGATGTTCTCCTGCACGTCACTGAGGAGTCGTCTAAAAACGATGAGCCAAAACCTTGTAAGCCCGGACAGAAGGGCAACATGGAAGTTGTGCCGGTAGTGCATAAACTTTTATCACAAATATCTTCACTGAGAGTTTATTATCCCAACGATCTGAGACCAGCCGATAACCGACGGAGTGTATTGAAAACAATCAATGAAGTGAAGAAACGTTTTCCCAAAGGACCGCCACTATTGAACCCAATTACGGAAATGCACATCAAAGATCCTGAATTCAAGAATATTGTTGAGTCCATAGACAAGTTTGAGGAACGTTTATTTGCCCATCCCCTCCACAATTCCCCTGATTTGGATCGCATCTATTCTCGGTACACACAGAAACTAAAAGTAATGGAACAGTTGAAAACAGCAAAAGCTAAACTTAAAGAAGCCCGTAGTCTTCTACAAATGGACGAACTAAAGCATCGTAAGCGTATACTCCGGCGAATGGAATATTGCACGGCCCAAGATGTTATCGAATTTAAAGGACGTGTTGCCTGTGAACTTAGTTCTGCCGATGAACTGCTAATGACTGAAATGATTTTCAACGGTGTTTTCAATGACTTGTCAACGGCACAATCGGTATCTCTACTCTCCTGTTTTGTGTGTGACGAAAAATCCTCTGAAAATCCATTGTCCGCAGAAGAGTTATCTGGACCTTTGCGTTCCATGCAAGAGCTGGCTCGTCGTATTGCTAAAATTTCAAACGAGTGCAAACTGGAACTGGACGAGGAATCATATGTTGACAAATTTAAACCCTTCCTGATGGATGTTGTGCTCGCCTGGTGTAAAGGCACATCATTCCTTAACGTCTGCAAAATGACGGATATTTTCGAGGGGTCTATTATACGTTGCATGCGTCGTTTAGAAGAACTTCTGCGTCAAATGTGCCAAGCGGCAAAGACTATTGGCAATACAGATTTAGAGAACAAATTCTCGGAAGGTATACGTTTGCTTAAGAGAGACATTGTTTTTGCCGCCTCCCTGTATTTGTAAATGACAAAACTTCTTCTAGCTAACCTTTAAAAGGAATTCTAATTACCTAATATTATGTTTAGTTTTTTAGATATACAGACGTTTGTATGTATGTATTACTTGCTTGTACACTTACTGACTATATGTTTTTATATAAGAAATCGTTGTACTCGAGTTTTATCAAACGTAAATCAATCATTTAATACACGAATGCCTACATACATTTGGATTTATGTAAAAGTTGTTTTTCTATTCTCATGCATTTTTTATTTAGATTATTAGCGGTACAGCACGCGAGATATTAGCATTGTGTAAAATAGGTGAGGTTAATCCTAAAATTTGTCAGCGATCGTAACTTCCCGTGAATTTACGGTAGATATTCGATTCAACTAAATTTTTCGATTTTTAATTGTCAGGACGTGCAACGCCATAAATTCGACGGTAATTTGGTAAAACAACGCATACTCTGGAATTAATATATCTGCTGTTTTAATAAATCTGTAGCATTGATATTTAAATTTTTTGAAAATTTAGGAATCGGAATTGATGTCCATACTACAAAAATAAAACGTGATTTAATATTACTTCGCATCATATTTTTAGCAAAGAAAAACTGCATTAGTCCATTGAGTGATAAAGATAGAATAAAAGATAGAATGATATTATCCTCAATATGGAAAAATTATTTAAATTTTGTCCGTTATTATTTAATTAGGTATGCCGATCGCGTTTTGACCGAATCATCTTTCTATAATTAGGTCTGACCAGTGAAGAAGAATGCAATTTTATCACAGTCCTCTCGAAATCCGCATGGATTTCGATAAAAATCGAAATCAAATGTTTGAATTCAAAAATAGTAAAAAGCCAGGCTAACGGAGAGACAGTGTTTTTTAACCAGAATATTTTGGTAAAACCATTGTATGGAAATATTAGCGATATTGAGGTATTTTATATGTATACACCTAATCATAGCCTAGCTTTAAGTTTTCTTTTAAGGTATAATGAAAACTGGAGTGTGATTTTTAACAAATTACGAAATCGAACTTTTGAAATACTTTAACAAAGATTTGATTTGAACTGGGATATTGTCCCGGTTCAAGACCTTTTGCATCTAGTATATTTTAAATAATGCAAATTTATTTACAAATGACGTGGTGACACAATACCTTTATCATGATTTCTGGCCCATGACTACCCTCTTTCGGAGGCTTCGCCGCGATTGTTCAACAAGACACTTTTTAGGGCAATTCCATCAGAAAACGACCCAAAAAATCTGGAAATTCAACCCCTCTGATTTTAATGAAACTAATTAAAATCCTTGAATATCCTGAAAAAATATCTTTTATCTTCTTAATTTTACAAGATACTTCTTAATACTCCAAGATATCAAAATTGGGATGGCAGTAGGTTCAGAAACTAATTTTTTTAATGAATTTCTATTTAAGAAAGACAAAGCTGTAGTTTTTACGGTATTCACATCTGTGATTTTGGGAAAAATAAATGTATGAAGAGATACAGAGATATAATACAAGGATTCGATAGTCCTATATACTTAAACTCTAAAATAATAAAAAACATAGAGCGCCCCGGTAGTCGAGCTGGTAGCGAGCTCGGTTATCAGCGTGGGGGTCGTGGGTTCGATTCCCACCAGAGGCTCCTGGTCTGTCGCTGCAATATCTAGCTACAAAGGTCTTAGTCACCCCGGCCCAATCCCTGGACCCAAAATATAAATTTACTTTGTATTGTAATTCATAATAAATAAATAAAAAAATAAAAAACAAAATATTCCACAGGGCAAATAAATTGCTACAAAAGGATGGTTTGCAATCAATTTTGAAAGACTTCTGTGCGCTGAATCCGATTATGACATAAAAAAGCAATTTGCGTATTTGCGGTTATATTGCGCGATGTGAAAGCACTGGTTTTAGAAAATTATTCACGTCACCTTAAAGACTTCACAAATATATAAATAAATAAAAGAGCACATTTCATTCGCGACCACAATATCTCGCGATTTTACTTGTATTGCCTCAACCTACCTACGCCCATGAACGCACAGTACTGAAATTTTGTGCGAGTGCATGCAGTATTAATATGCGTAGTTGTGTTAGAAATATGCGGCATTGGAAAAGAGGGTGTGGCACCCGCCATACGAAGTTAAAACCTACTACGAAATATATTCATACCTATGACACTAACAGTACTGACATTTTGTGTAATAGAAATACAAGAAAAATGCGGCATTGGAAAAGTGGGCGTAACACCACCCATATCAAATCAATACCTATTATCAAATATCTTCAGTTCTATGACACCGATAATCCTAGTTTTGTTTGAGTTCATTCAGTATTAACGTGCGTAGTTGTAAAAAAATGGGCGGAATTGGAAATTAAAATCTATTATAAAATGGGAAAGTGGAGCGAATACATATATAAATTTTGATTACATAACCAACTCTTTCCAAATGTCGAACTCATCCACTGCCCAACATGAATTTGCTGATTTCTGTTACGCTAACGAGACTATGACCTATTATGGACGGAATGGCCCTAATCTATTGTTATGAATTTACTTTGCGTGGTTTTATTTCCCTTCAAATAAAACAATGTCCAATCACTAAATACCGAATTATAACACTCGTTGTCTTCGCTTATTAGATTAGCTACTAATTTTTTATCGAGGCTAAGCCCAAAAAGTAAACACAAAATAATACAAATATTTATATTGTTTTTTTTTTGTAGTAAAAAGTTAATTCTTTATTAAGGTTTTTGTTATCACAGCTTGTTATCCCGGCTTAAAGAAAAATAGCCTTAATATGATCTTCACGTATTGAAACCATTTATTTAAACCATCTTCAAGTGATGGTTTAAATATTGCTAATATGTTGTTATATTTTTGTAATGAAAATATACATATATATTACTGACCACGAGAAAGATCAATTTGATGCCGAAATTTGGATTTTCGTTTAATGGGGGTGGCTATAGTGTTTTTTAAGCTAGAAGGCTGCAAATTGGAACATATATATTACTGACCACGAAAAAGATAAACATGATGCCGTATTTTGAGGGTGATGGGGCGTAGAATAAGTGTTTTTTAGCTAGAAGGCTGAAAATTAGAACGTATATATTACAAACCACGATAATATCAATATGATAAGATCATTATGAAACCTGATTTTAATTTTACCATTTGTTTTTTTGCCTGGCGAAGCGGGCGGGGTTCAGCTAGTAAATTATAATTATATAAGGCAAGTCCCAATTGGATCGAGAAGTTTCTCAGTTTCATCTAGTGGCGACATCGAGAACAAATGAGAGCGTTCTGTTATCATCCAATAGCTTTTCGTACATACATATAATATTATCCATTTTAGCCTCGATTTACACAGTGCAACACGAAAAAATATAGTATTTTATCACGTAGTGGTGTCCGTATATGGTTATATTTCCATGACTTAAAAAATTACACATTAATATAACCTTGTTTGCATTACGTATACTTAATTAAAATGTAATGTAATAATAAGTATACGCCCACGTATTTATAAGTGCAAACTCTCATCTAGAAATGGGCGCCACTCGCGTGAAATGCGTGAATCAAATGCGTTATTGAGTCGCACATACAGTGGTGGTCACGAGTTTAGCACACTTCACATGTGTTGTTTATAATACCAAATAATTTGTTCTGATAATGAACTCTGCGCCAAATATTTGTTTTTTAGTGTTGCTTATGGTGTGATCAGTAAGCCCAATATTTTTTTCGTATTCTTTTGTTTTTTTTTTTCTCGTACTCTCATGTATTTGCAAAGAATTCGCAATCTGGGCTGGACACAAATTTAGCACATTTGCATAAAAGTTGTTATTTTCTGTTTCTTTTTAAGTTTAAATTAATTAATTGGCAATTTTTACTCAAATGGAAGTTATTATTTAACAAAATTTATAATTAGACATTGCTAAAGGAAAATAGTGCATTGAGGCGCAGCGTCAGGTTATTATGCAATTGAGCGACAGTGGAAGTACCGCTGTGGATATTTCAAACATTATAAATTGATCCACACAGATTGTGTGCAATATAATAAGCCATATTGGCACTTATGGGAGCTTCAAAAATGTCGCACAATGTCCTACGCCGAGAAATCGGATTTTTTAATTTATAGAACCTGCGTAGCAGATCCACTTAAGAGCTCAACTGTGATTCAGAGAGATATTTCGGCAAAAATTGACATTAGCATTTCCTCAAGAACCATAAGAAGAAGAACCAAGAATGGACTTTACCAACATATTATAGCAATAAAACCCAAAATTTTGCCTGATTTCATGAATGAAACTTTAAATTCCTGATATGCTATTCCAATGGAGCGTTTTGCGTCTCTAGTGGAGAGTATGTCCAGAAGATGTACTGCTATTACTCAAAATAGTTGTTATCCAACCAAATATTAAGTTTATAATCATGTCGATTATGCACGCCGACGGATTTGCTGCGGATCGGATTGACTCGATCCGCACTCGACTCACTTTGTGAGGAAAATTGTATTATGTAATCCGTCGGATGACTGCATTACCAACATAAAGTCGATATTACATTACAGCTGTCAAATTGAAATTTATAAGCAAATGACAAACAAAAGTAACCAATAAAGTGCGCTGACATATTCTTAGATTTGAAATTAAATAAAATAATTGAAATTCTAACATTTTATAATGTATTCATCAATTGGTTTTTTTATAAATTTGGAAGAAAAAAGTGGCAATACAAAAAAAAAACAAATCATTTAACATTTACATTTAATTTTTTCTCATCTTACCTCTTAGCTTCCATTAGAAATTAAAACAAATAAAAAAACAACCAAAAAGTACTTTATCAGCATCAAATCAGCGATGATTTTCTGTCGGATATTTTTGTATGTGAAGTGAGTCGCATGAGGAATACATAATACGAATTTTTCCGCAACGGCATTACCATCGGCTTATATAATACCAAAATACTCAACTGCGGAAAAAATCCGATCCGCAGCCATCCGTCGGCGTGCATAATCGACATGAATAAAATGTATTGGTTATTTCAGTTTTTTTTTCCGGTTTGATAAAAGTTTTTTTAAATTGAGCTAAATTACTGTCCAATCACTTTTCGTATTATTTGTTCTTTAGATTGCATAAAACTAAAATGCAACATAAGAACCGAACAAAAACAACGTTAAATGGTCAACTTATCGTACGTAATATTTTAGAAAAAATACCGGTCAAAAAAAAAACATAAAAAGAAGTTGAAATATTTGCTTTATAAAGTTACATGTGGTGAATGTGCTAAATTCGTGTCCACCACTGTATTTATTAATTCATTTAATTTCGTTTAAAAATGTGAAATTTTCCATTCAAAATAAAAGTCATAGACATATTTATTTCTAAAACAGAGTTCTTCAGTGTAGGTATAATATCATTTTTTTCTATTATTTAAGTAAGCATTCCCTGCACCAACACTAAGCACTGATTTTATATCCTTAGTGTTAATTCAATTAAAAAAACACACAACTGGTATCGGGGTATATGCTGTGTTTTTCACTTGGATTATATGTCAGTGTCCGATTTCTAACTTATTTTGCGTTAAACTATACGTTATTCCACACTGTAATATTGTATACCATTTTAAAAAATCAAACGTCGCAAACGTAGTGTTTTATATATTTAAATTAAATAATTTTCGGATTTGAGGGTCGTTACTCATTTCTATTTAAAATGTATATCTTTGACGAAATTGTTTGCGTGATTTACATGAATCACGCGTGATCGTGAGCAAAATTTATTTTACTCACGTGAGCGTGCTTGAAACGGCTGAAGTCATGAAATTTTCACGGTAGTTCCCAAAGGACAAAGGTTTTAAAAAATTCGTACTTTTTGGGGGGTGAAATGGGACAAAAAGGGTAGCTAGAAACATGAAATTTTGTGTGTACCTTGTACTTACCATGCAAACGACGGATTTTCGAAATTTGTACTTTAAAGCGGGGAAAGAGACAAAAAGGGATAAAAAAGGTACCAATTTGAGTAATGCAGCTATATTCATGAAAATCGGTATTTACATTTCTCTGACAACGTAGACTTGTAAATATACGGATTTTTCGAAATTTGTACGTTTAAGGGGCTAGCGGGACAAGACGGAATTAAAATGACATCAACTAAAGTATTACTGCTAGAATAATGCCATTTTGTATGTAAAAATCTCTCACCACATATAAGCGAAATATAAATGCATTTTTGTACTTTTAAGGGGTGTGCGGCACAATCGTGACTTTTGGTATCTAAATTCCTCAGACCACGTAGAAGTGCAGTAAAATTGGATTCTTTGAAATTCGTGCTTTTAAGGGGATAAAAATGGTGTACAGTACTTTAATTACGAAAACGCGGAACATAAATGGATATTTCAAAATTTGTAATTCATATTGTTTGAAGTCTTTTTATATGTTGTCATTTTTTATTATAAGGGTTGCCTATGCTGCACTTAACTCAAAAGAAATTTTTAGCTGCTAGTTTTTGCAGATAGCTGTTTCTATTAGCTGCGATATTGTTCAGCCATAGATTTTTTAGCTGCGGTTTTGAACAGCCATACATTTCATTGGCTACACATAGTCAAACAGCCTACTTAAGCTATTGGATGTGTTTTGTTTTTCTTCAATTTAATGGCTATGGCTTGTCGTCAAATATTTTAGCTGTTCGTGGTTGTTTCCTCTTTAGCTGTTCATTTCAAAAGCTACAGCCATCTTAAGCTTATGTTATTGAAATTTGTTAGGATTAGAAGCTTTAGTTTTTTGTTGGTCGTTCGGTTTTTACTATTTTTAAAGCTGAAGAAACGTATTATTTTGGGTCTTTGAATTCGAGTCAGCTTTTGAAGTACTGGTTGATTGTTTCCTTGAATTTTGAACGGTTTGCTACCTATGGACCTGAACAGAGGGAAAAGGTGATTTGAACTGGGATATTGTCCTGGCTCAAGACCATTTTGCATCTATATTTAATAGAATGCAAATTTATTTACAAATGGCATGGTGACATTTATTACTTGGCTGCAGACTACCACGATCATGATTTCGACCATGTCAAAAGTCTTTTCAAGTGGCTTCGCAGCGACTTTTCAACATCAAACACGGCCTCTATAAGTGTGATTGTGATTTTGACCTTGAAGATGAAGTTTTTCATCTTCACAATTTTTGTTCTTTATGCAAGAGCTACAACTTTGCCTCAGAGAGTAAATCAAAATTTCAAACAAATATGAGCGTGATAAAATGATTACTTTTTGCAAAAATTACACCGAGGCTCCAAATCTTCGGGGTCCATAAAAAAGTGCATGACTTTGGGCAAAACTGTGAGACGCGGGTCTTTTTTGGTCTTTTATCACGTAGTGGTGTCCGTATATTGTTATATTTCCATGACTTCAAAAATTACACACAGTGTTATACAAAAACAGATTTATTGTTGTTTTTGACCAAATGTGTTGTATTTTCGTACTGAGTTTCTTTGTTTGTCTTCGGGCTAATTTGGTCACTTTTTCAATGAATAAAACTAATTTATTACATCTTTTTCCAACGTTTCGTTGGCCTTTTTCCGACTTCTTCTGAAGAAGTCGACGAAATGTGGGAAAAAATAAATTAGTTTTATTCATTGAAGAAGTGACCCGAAAACAAACAAAAAACTCAATACGAAAAAACAGATTTCGTTGTATTAGTGACACGACAACTCATTAAAAATATTGTTAATGAAATATATCGTTACGGTAAAGAAACATTTCATTGCATCCAACAAATATTTCTTTGCATCAATGTAAACACATTAATGGAATTGTTTCATTGATGTAATGAAGCATTCTTCTTTCAGTGTAAACTATTAAATTTATATATAAATTCGAGAACTATACATTTTGGTATAAGTGGGATTGGTCTTCAAAATTATTTTTTTAATATTTTAATAATGAACCACCAACAACTTATTTAAAATAATAAACATAAGTGAGCGTTATAGTTTGTAATAGTACACAAATATCATTTCATAAAATATATCATCATTTTCCTAATTTAGAACTGAATTTCTACGTAAAGTCGACAGCCTCTAATCAGGCCTGATGTGTGTAATTGCAGAGAAAAAACATTTGGAAGTATTTCTGCAGGAAGCACATTTTATACGCATTCCAAAATTCCAATTTGCATCTTCCCCGCATCTAAAAATATTCCAAAATAAGTTCATAATAATAAATCCCGTAAAAAAATATAATTATATAATATTATAATTTATATTATAATTATATAATATATATTATAATTATATAATATATAATAATTTTTTGTATTACAGATTTTTCCCTTTTTCAGATTTTGAAAATTGAAAAACCTAATATCTTTTTTTGACTTTGTCGAACTTTTTCTCTCACAAGAGATTTTGCACTCAAATTTTTTATTGGAAATTGTTGTTTCTTAGCTTTACTATGATGCCAAAATTATGTTTGTGCCAAATATAGTTTGTTTGTAATAAATGTTTTAAAAAATATCCTTTTTGAACAAATATCTGACTTTGGGCCAACGCAATGTTTTCCTTCAAAAGCCTTTAACGAAATATATACGTATTTGGAAAGGTTGAAGGGTTCCCCTTTTTTCAGGGTAACTTTTGCCTGCACGAAATTACCCCGTTGGAAGATAGGACACATTTAGTGCAAAAAGTCAGATTTTTTACTTCCAAAACGTAATTTACACATTTTCTTATCATTAACTTCTCGAAATTTAGTACGCAGATAAAAAGGCGAGTAAATTTCCTTTATCCTCATGGTAAATTTTATTACAATTGGAGTTCATTTGCCGTTACGATGTCCAAAAAACCCTAATAACGCTTGATTTAGCGGACAAATCTAATTACTGCATGAAAACGGCACACATGTAGTACTGCAATTCATTCAGGAGTACACGTTGACATCGTTTTATGCCTGAATATAATTTTTGGTTATTTTAACAAAACAACAACTTCGGTCATAATAAACAAAAATATTGATTTGCAAAAAAATTTTAGTTGAGTATTTTTTATATTTTGGTAACGATATGTATTTCTATGTCTTATAACTATAATGAGCCATATTACAAATGTTAAATACATTCACCAAGAAGTACGAGATGCGGGATGATGGGTGTAAATGCTGCCGAATGTGATAGTTTCTTCTGTACGAAGGAATACACGAACTTGATCAGTCCGCCTTATTAAAATGCGATAAGTCAGCCCGTCAACGCCTACGTTAGCTGTTTTTTCTCTATTATTTATATTTTTCGCCTGATTTAGCCTGGGTAAGTTTGGGGCGGGGTGTGTCATTGGAACCAATATTTGTACTGTCATGGTCCTCTCAAAACATAGGAAATCTAAATGCTCGTATTGTCTGTCGGGCATCCTTACACGTCCTAATCCTTTCCGAGTGGGAGGTGTTGGTGGTCGGAAATCTTCATTTTCATAGTTCAACGATGGTGGAAGGGGAGACGGTGATCGGACGATTACTTTTCTGTCACCAATACTAAAAAATGTTCTCCTATCTCTTCTTCAACCGCCGAAGGGAATGTCAATCGGCCGTTTCCGGTGGTAACAGGGATATTATTTCGGTCCTCTTTTGGGTAGGAGTTTCCCGCCCTGTCCGTATCGTTACCCTCGCACGTTTCCATATTGTCACTCTTGTGCTGTCGATTTTGGAAGTTGTATGTCTGTGTATTCCTCACGAGGTATTTGGGTGATCTGATGAACAGTTTTGGTCATCTGGTAAGAAATACCTCCAGTAGGCATTGGCGGTGTTGATGGATGTCGCTTTTGGGACTTTCGTGACGATGTCTTTGTGGATGAAGATATGTTTTGTGATTCTATTGAATTTGTGGAAATGTAATGTGTTGGTCATACTTATGATAGTCTCATTGGGACTATCCTCATTGGTTATAAGTCTCACTGTTCTATTCGATCGCTCCTTTTTGTACACAAAAATGACAAGCCGGCGCAGCTAATAGTGGTGGGACATTCTTTCAAAAAGTCGAATCCCAAAATTACATCCACATTGAATTCGGGAAGTACAGGAACGTAGAATTCGCGCTGCTATTTCCGATGGTGATGTTGAAGGTTGTTGAGTTGTTGATGGTCATTAGTCAGAACCACATCCATTTTTTCTTCTTCTTCAGACGCTCTGCAAAATTCTGTTTAGCTGCAAGTGACTTCAGTATCATTTGTTGTTGTAATTAGTTTACCTTCTTAAGGACCGTCAACCTGAATGTGAAGAGTTGGGAATGCTCTCCAAGTCGTCTGCCAGCGATACGAGCTCCCGTAGAGATCGGCATGACTTTTGGTCGTTGAACTCGTTTCCGGATTTCATCCACCAATTTCTTAAAATACCTCGGGGGCAAAAAGAATTTGCAGAAATTGGATATGATAAACTCCATTTTTGCCAGTGACCAATAGCATAGGCCCAGGGTACCATTAAATTGTTTTTTATAAATATGCAAAAGTCGCAGGATGCTTGTTTTTTATAATTTTTTTTAAATCGTATTTTTCTTTCTTGTTTTTTTTTTTTTCTTGCGTTTTCACCCGAAAATTCCTTGTTTAATTCGGTCCAATTACGGTTGTCGCTTCGATAGTCGATGTCGACGCTGTGTGCTTGTCGCCGTCGCGGTCGCCTCGCTTCTAAAATGGTATTACGGTGAGGTATAGGACAGTTTAAAAAATAAGTTGGCAACACTCTTTTGTTATTGTCTTATAAATGACAGAAAATTGTTTTTATTTTGAAGTCCGCGCAAAACAAACGAACGTCTTATTTAAAAAACATAAAAATTTTGTTAAATTTACGATGAACAACGCGATAAGTGCACTATTACTACTTAGTTCAAGCGAGGATGAAGAGGACAAGATATTGGTGGTGCAGCTGGTTCTACCTGCTCGATTCCATATACAAATTCAACTGTGTCAATGTCAATGTTCTCCACTTCTTCGATTCCAAGTGTATGACCCGGTGGGTTAAGCAACTTTTGGAACTGCACCAAATTTGCAATTGACTCTTCCAACGGCGACAAAGTCATTTGTTTAAAAATTCCTCCCCCAGTGCTACTGGCTTCGCACTTATTGTGCACGAGTTTCTTTTTTATTTTGAATTTTAAATCCTTCCAAACCTATGAGGATTTTATAAAATTTTATAAAAAAAGATAATCGGCCCAATTACGGTTGTCGCTTCGATAGTCGATGTCGACGCTGTGTGCTTGTCGCCGTCGTCTCGCTTCTAAAATGGTATTACGGTGAGGTATAGGAGCGACATCGACAGTTTAAAAAATAAGTTGGCAACACTCTTTTGTTATTGTCTTATAAATGACAGAAAATTGTTTTTTTTAAGTCCGCGCAAAACAAACGAACGTCTTTTATAAAAAAACATAAAAATTTTGTTAAATTTACGATGAACAACGCGATAAGTGCACTATTACTACTTAGTTCAAGCGAGGATGAAGAGGACAAGATATTGGTGGTGCAGCGACGAGTGCTTAGGCAGCAAACAAACATATTTGTTCCTTCAACAATTCAACAGTTGCGTCTTTGCGTCTAGATGGTCGAGGAGCTTCTACGGTGCTTTGTATATGCTCGTTTTCGTCGTCAGCTGGTTTTACCTGCTCGATTCCATATACAAATTCAACTGTGTCAATGTTCTCCACTTCTTCGATTCCAAGTGTATGACCCGGTGGGTTAAGCAACTTTTGGAACTGCACCAAATTTGCAACGGACTCTTCCAACGGCGACAGAGTCATTTGTTTAAAAATTCCTCCCCAGTGCTATTGGCTTCGCACTTATTGTGCACGAGTTTCTTTTTTATTTTGAATTTTAAATCCTTCCAAACCTATGAGGATTTTATAAAATTTTATAAAAAAAGATTATAAAAACTTATAAAACAAACTTATAAACTTACTCTTTGCCAGCCATCGGTGTCTCTTACCGGAGGCCCGCATGCATTTAATTTTGTTGCAATGGCCTCCCAATCCGATTTGAAATTAGCCGGAACGTGGCTTTTGGAAAACCCTTTTGCCAAACTTGGATTTTTTTCCAGTTCGGCAACTAAAATTTCGAATTGTTTCGTGCTCGTTATTTTCATTTTATACATCTTCTAAGTACACAAGCGGGAAGTACAAAAATACAAATATGTGTAAAACATCAACGTCGCCTCAAAAATACACGGCGACAGATATTCTCAAACATCGACTCGACTTCGACTGTTGTATCGACAACGATAATCGCAATCTTTCGTCGCTATCGACAAAAAGCGACAACCATAATACAAATGTTGTCGCCTCGCTTCAATATTGCGACGACGGCGACAACCGTAATTGGGCCGATTATTTTTCAATAATTATTATTTAAGTTTGTCGTCTGGAACAGTTATTACTACCCTGCTCCGGCGCCATTGCACCGACGTGTTTTCACTTTGAAGCTGGGACACGACTCAGTGGGGTCGTTATACATATATTTATATTTCGACGGAGAGAGTGAAAGCAGGTGACGGAATGTTCATTTTCCATAAAACGTATACGAGGGGGTTAAGAGTAAGTCTATGGCTTGGACAACACTTATACGTTGATGGACGTCAGACGAATTACCGAGGATATGACGACGTGTCCGGCTACGATTCGACGGACGGTTGGCGTTGTCCCCCCAAAGAAGGAAACTAGAACTCAAAAGATTCCAAATTAGGAGCTCCAAGTTGAGGATGCCTATGAAACAAATGTCGTTGTACGATGAATAAAATTGCTGAATTTGTAAATAAATCAAGGCTTTAGTAAACGGCAATAAATTATGTTTATTCGCTAAATGTTTATTCATTGATTAAAGATTTCAATTTGCAAATACTTATGTATGTATGTATGTTTGTACATTTGTTAAACCTTCAACAATATAATCAGAATGAACAAATTGGAAATTAAATTGAAAATATAGAATACTCGAATGAAACAAAAATTATTTTTTCCAAAGAAAAAATAAATGAATATGTTAAAGTATTTTAGCAAAGTATAACAGATGTCGAAAGAGTTTTCTTTACAGAACCGCGTCGAAAGAGAATTTTTTTCAACTCGCTGTGATTTTAACAGGAACAGTCCTTTTATGACAGAAATGCATCGACAATTTCCCAATAATATGATTTCAAACAACTTCCCCAAGACTTTACATACTATTGCAAATAGGAAGTTTATAAAACAAAACCAACAAATTTGGATGATTGAAAGCGAAGCATCCGAACAAAATCTGCAACTCTCCAGCTAATAATGAATGAATTTTTGTTAAGAGCGGGGATATCATGTATTTTTTTTGAAAACCAAAAAAACGATTTGAAAATAAGTATTAGTTTTCAAATAAACAGATATAAACTTATTTCTATGGATATGGAAAAGACATTATAGTGTTTTAATGTAGCAACATTCAACAGCCACCATGTATATCAGTCATCAAGAAAGACACTTAGTTGTAGACAAACGAGTACAACATCATTAAAAAAATATGAAATTTCAGCAAAAGTCACAATAACAGGACAGACAAATGATGATGACGAAAACCAAACATTGACAAATTGATGACAGATGTGATTTATTCAAGGCATATTTAAGCGATCGATACATGTAAAATATAAACAATTTAAACATAATTACACGAATGCGAATATCTTTTAAGGCGATAACTTATGACTAAAGATAATGATAAATATAAAATAAATTGAATGAATAAAAAATAGACATACACATATAGATTTAGTATATGTAGACGATACTCAAATATTGGACACATGTACACATAAACAGATCGAAAACATATATTGGACGGATTTCACTGATATGCGATAATGACGATACTATCGTTCAAAAATATACACAAAATATTAAAATTAAACTTAAATTTAAAAGCAGCATTTACGACAATGACAACAAATATGAAATAAAAAACGAACAAAAGTAAGTTTTATGTAAAAAGTTTTAAATCTATTTGAAAAGTAAACTGAATGTTTATATATATTTATTTACATGATTTTATTACAAATCGTTGAAATTGGGTCTCTTAAATTTAACCTAAAAAATAGAACTTAATCATAAATTGGAATGTATTGATATGGATTTGTATTCGTGGGGTTGTTTGAAAAATTAAAACTAACAAACTAAAATTTCATTAAATGCTTAATTTTAAATTTGTATAGACGTTAAATATGACGAATTGTTTATGTTTGTAGGCGAGATCTTAAAGATCTGAAACTGTTAAAAAAACTTAAGTGTTAAATATTGTCATTACATACTTATGTACATAAAAGTAGAAGAATTCAAAAATGTATTTAAAATTATTTATTTTTTAAAATGCTCATGTTTTACACACGCTGAGGACAAATTGTTTGAAAGAAACAAGTAGATATACATTGGATTACGAAGCCGCTCCGACGGGAGCGTCAAGAATTATATAAAAAAATTGTCTATGGACAAATGATTTTGTGATTCGCAGAAGTTTCAGGTGAGGGAAATTAACGATATTATTTATGTACTTTTGTTCGATGGCAATGTATGGAGTGACCAATCTTCACATATGTTTCCTACAAAGGTATACCTAATGACACACTAATAAAGGAAGGGTCTAGCGAACAGATGATTCGATTATTTATGCTGGGGACTGTGCGATGGTCAATTGCATTACTAAGAGTCCAACTTTAACACTTCCGTACATCCACATTAAAAAAGGCTCTACAACAAACAGCTGATCAGTTTTACTACTTTACACCCCAACAACAACAGTAGAAACATTTTTGTACTGTGGGAAAAGTTTAAAAAATATTATTAAAAATATATCTTTAAGCGTTAAACTGTTTGTGTCATGGTTGAATTTGCCAATCAAAATATAGTTATAGCGTCTCCCAATATTCGCATTACATTTGCAAACGTAATTCAGAGTAATAGGGTATCCCAATATCAAATTCCAGAGAGCTTTAACAAATGACCATTCTGAATTACATTTTTAATAAAAGTAGAAAAAATATTAGATTAAGATTTTTACACAATTTATTTGCAAACATCTGGACGAATAAAAATTATAATAAAGGAAAATACAAAAGGGAATGAAATCCTTGTAATAGAGTAGAAAGTGGAGGGTATCATAAAGTTGGTTGTGTCTGACTTCTGTCGGAATTAATTGTCAGTAATTGGCGCAGTCGGTAGGATCCGCGAAAAGGATTATTTTACGCTTTGACGAGCCATTATGAATACGATAAGGAATTTAGTTATCAATACAATAAGGACGCAAAATCGTTTTTGATAAGGAACAACAGAAAATAATCTATTGTAAAAACAAAATATTTGCAATTGCATAAAACAGAAGAAGAGGTATTCCGCATCAAGAAAAAAATCGATACTGCAAATACCATTTATGTAAACCAGAAGAAGGATTCACCCATCAGGGAAGAGAAGAAGAAAAACAGAAATCAACATTACAAAAAAATATTTGAAAGAAGGGACAACAAAGTTAGACATCCAAGGTATCCTTGAAGATGTTTTATAAACGTTTTGCTGTTCCGTTACCACCGACGGGAGAACCAACAATTCCAACGAATTTTATACAAAAAATTTAGATTGCCAATCATTATCAAGTCGACTTGTTTATTCACTTCCGTTCACTCTTTGCCAAAAACTTAGAATACAAAGTAAAATTTGGACAAGACCAAATTCCGTGTAATTTTGTGCCACACGAAAAAGAAATAAACAATTCCAACGAACTGTTTACCATTCAGATTGACATTTACGAGAACATATAAATGTTGTACGATCGAATCGATCGATCTTAAGATAAATTCAAAAAGAAGAACTCGTGAATAAAAGTAAACACCAGACAGAGTGACTTGAAAATTTGTTATTTTTTCGCTTCACAAAAGTGTCCAAAAAAGGACTTTAAGAAAAGATCCTTACGAAAAATATTTTTTAACAAAAGAAAGTTCAAAGGACAATATTTGATATTTTGTATATGATACATGTATAAGACAAATTTTGTGGTGAGTTTTGAGTTTCATGAGCGATATGGAGTCAATTTCTGAAGCAAAATGACAGAACCAGTCGGCTCTCTTAAATATCTGGATCGCCTTCAGGAATTCAATGAGATCTCTAGACATTTGTATGATGAACAATCTCAGTATCTGTTATGTGGTACAATAAAGAGTAAACTAAATTACCAGGAACTTTCTAGCTTTCTAGAGCGGACGTCAAGACAATTCTTGTAAATAATTTTGGCGAAAGATGTAGTTTGGAAGAACTTGTACACAAACTAAAGGTTACCACATTCAGGACTAACAGCGTTGAATACTACAATGACATAAAACAACGTTTTACAGTCTTGCCGTAATAAGACTATTACGGAGCCTTGTCACACTGCATGCGAAATCTAGTTTCAATGACATAAGGTCGATTTTCAAGTGTCAAATTTGTATGGCATGTCATTTGAAAATCGACCTCATGTCATTTAAACTAGATTTCGCATGCAGTGTGACAAGGCTATATGACACATGTTAGACCCAAGAAAAATATGAAGACAGATATAACCCGGCTATTATAGCTAATAAATTACATGTTAAACTTTAGATGACGACCTATATCCTGATAATATTCTTCTTGATGACGATGCTTTCGACGAGACTTTCGATATCCAGGACTTAACCGACAACAGTGGATATATACGGATTAAAAAAGATGAAATAAAGGTGACCGAACAACATTAGAAACACAAAGTCTTAACTAATCACAGTTGTAACCAACCAAAATGCCAACTTACCAAACATCAACTAATCATCATAATTGTAACCTATCAAATTAACAATAAAGAAAGAGTATAAAACTCACCGAGTAATTAACAAATCCACAACGGCAGAAGGGGAGCTGAATTCCCATGTAGAAGATACCAACAATTAGTAAAATTAACCAATATATCATATAAAAAAAGGAAAAAAATACTTAATTTGTCACACAGAGTGAATAATGATTTTCACTTGATTTAGGAAAAAACAATTTCTAAGCATTATTATTATTACTTAGGAATATTTTTTATACGAACATCAAACACAACTAAATCAATTTCAAAACGTAGTGCATGTCACACTTGTTCCAAATTAAATTTTCGGTTGTTACCCTTTTGTGGAACAGGTGCGATAAATAAACATGAGGGGACAGAATGCGAAGATCCAAAATTCCATTATGATTAACATTTACGGAAACATGTAAATTTTGCACGATCAGATCGATTAGTTAAAGCAGAACTCGCTAATAAAGAATTTTCCCAAAAAAAGTGGCTATGAAAAATATTTAATTTTATTTTTTTTTGTTTGCATCGACACTGCCTCTATTATTATGTCATGAGATACCTTCTATCTTCAACCCTAACAGCTTCTCAAAACAAATCTGTCAATAGCGTGTAATCGAATCTTAAAGCCTAAAAATACTCTAATGTCTATAATGATTGTGATTTAAATAAAACAATATCTTTAAAAACATAGGATATTGTTTTACTTAAATTACTCGTTAATTAACTTTTTTTCTCTCTCTCTCTAAATGCAACAACAACAGAGGGAATACTTGCACCAACTCATTCGTTACTCCACCTGATATTGTAATATTTAGAGAGCTGTTTCTTATACAGATGTCTGCGGAACGCCCTCTATAACCTGAGTTCGCGATTGCGATTTAACAACACCAACTAGGGGCTGCACAGTTGGAGCTGAACTTAATGTCGCCGTAGTTGTTGTCGAGCGGGCTGTGGGCACAGGCGTCGTACTTCGACTGCTGGGCGTTGGTACGGGCTTTGATGGTGCTTTGTAGGGTTGTTCTATGGGCACGGGTGTGGAGGACAGCGGTATGGGTTCACGTTGCAACAAACGTTTTTCCTCCACTGATTTGGGGTAATTTGAGGCAACGACCGAGCCGTTTGTTATAGTCCGAGCCGATGGTGCGACACTTGCCTCGCTACGCGGTGCACGCGAGTAAGGTGATAGCGTACCACCACCATTGTTGGATTCTTTTAGGGAGATTGCCGATTTGAGTGATGATTGGCTTCCGGTTTTCTGAGTGGTTGCTAATGAACTTGGCGATCTTATGGAAGTGGTATCTGTGAGGACCTTGCTGGCCAATGTTTTCGATGATGGTGAATCCCGATATTCGTATACGTTGTCCCGCGATCTCGCCACTTGGTGATTGGCTACTAAATTGGTATTATCCACACCAGCTGCTCGGGATACTTGATCATATTCAGTGCCGTCTGGATTGATGAATACATCTTCATCGTAATATCGATCGGATTGTCTAAAAAATATGAACGGATTAAAAATATATTAAAATATGGAATATAAATCGGGATATAATATATACTTATATTGATGAATAATTAATCACGGGTAATCAGTTTAAGTAAGACCAGGTTAAAAATAAAACACCATTGATTTATTGGATAGAAGAATAATATTCAGTTTAAATTTAGATCGGGTTGTATAAATGCCCGATGAAGTTTGGTCTTTTACTCAATAGAAACAAGTAAGGAAAGGCTAAAGTCGGACGGAGCCGACTATATGATACCCTCCACTTTCTATGCCATTACAATTCAATTCGGTAAAAAAGTGAAATCGGGAAGGATTTGCAATTGTATGTGTCTGACAAAAAATGTTAAATCGGAAAGGACATTTGTATGGGGGTATATTGAAACCAAGAACGATGTGGCCCGCTTTCAACATGTATGTTTATAGGTGAAATATAATGTATAAAGTTTGACCAAAACATTTGGGAGCAACATTTGCATGGGGGCTATATATAAATCTGAACCGATCTTAGCCGCTTTCGCCACGGGTGTTTCTAGTTAGATTATAAGGTGTTAAGCCAAATTTGAAGAAAATCTGGTACTATACGTGCTTTATAGAGCGGAAAAAGCCAAATCAGGAGCGACATTTATATGGGGGCTATATCTAAATCTGAACCGATCTTACCCGCTTTTATTATAAGTGTTTCTAGTTTGATTATAAGATGTTGTGACAATTTTAATATGTGGTTTCTAGAGCGGAAGAAGTCAAATTGGGAGCGACATTTCTGTGGGGGCTATATCTAAACCTGAACCGATTTGCCTCAAATTAAATAGCGTTAGTTTTTGATCCACAAAACTTACTAGTGTCTATTTTTGTTAAGATCGGACTATAATTTGATTACAACAATAGATGGATAGACGAACAGACAGACAGACGGACATTGCTAAATCGACTAAGAAAGTGATTCTAAGCCTATCTGTATAATAAACGATGGTCGAACTCGTTTCCTTTTGAGTGTTACAAACAAATGCACAAAGACATAATACTCTCGTGGAGTGTTAAACATGGCAGGACATAAAAATATGGACAATTATAGTTAAAATTTAACTATGCTCGTTCTAAACATAACATCATATGAAAAGTTTTATCATCTGTGGTTACTATGGCTTACGTGACTGCTCACTTTCACGGTAGCGTCTTAAGATGTCGTTTTGAATAAAACATTTTATAACGCAAAAACATTTTTCTCACATTAGTTCAATGTTTTCTTTGAAACTTTGAATTTTACTCAAATGGAGCAAAATATTATTAAATTTTTCCTCGTGCTAAGTAAATTTTTACTCAATCTGTGGAGTAGTTTATTTGATATAAGAAACTAGTAAACTCAAAATAATTTCAAATGAACTAAAACTGAGGGAATTTCCCAATACTTCAAATAAACGATTTTGCTTTAGAGTATACAAAACTCATATAAACAAATACCCTGCCACATGAAGAGGTGGATATATTAACACGATTATGACCCAAAACATAGAGTCAAGTGTCATAAGTGTCAAGGATTTGTTGTTGAATATGGGATCATGACCAGCTCAATCTTAATCCCATAGTGAACCTATGGGAAACCGTAGATCGGAAAATTATATGCCATAACTGCAAGAATAAGCAGCAGTAATAACAAGTAAGGAAGGTTAAAGTCGTGCGTGGCCGACTATATGATAACCTACACCTAGTCAATATGCACCTATATATGGTGCAGGGTATAAGAAGGTAGTTACATTTGAACCTGGTATATATGTACTACAAATTTCATACTTTTATCTGTATTTGTAAGTATGAACTTTGTAGTACATTTTATACTTTTATCTGTATTTGTAAGAAAATTTGAACACAAACTTTGAATGGGAGCTATATATAAATCTGAACCGATCTAACACATTTTTAGCATTGGTTTTCTGAAATATAAGACGCTTTCCCATATTTGATGAAAATCTGTTAAATATGTGGTTTCTAAATTAAATGGGGGGAGTCATTTATATGGGAGCTATATATAAATCTGAACCGGCAATCTGGCAAACCAGCTCATATTTTAAGCAAATCTGTTCAAATAAGCTATTTTTAGAGCGGAAATAATGTCGAAAAAAAATGTCGAAATTTGTATTGGAGCTATATATATATCTGAACCGATCTGACCAATTTTTACCAGAGCTGCTTCTAGTTGAAATATAATTTGTTTTGCCAAATTTGAAGAAGATCTGTTAAAAATGTGTTTTTTAGGACGGAAAGAGTCAAATCGAAGGAGACATTTTTATGGGAGCTATATATAAATCAGAACCGATGTGACCCACTTTCCCCATAGATATTTGTAGTTGAAATATGAGCTGGTAAGCAAATCTGTTCAAATATGATATTTCTAAAGCGGAAATAATCAATTCAGTTTCGATATTTGTATTGGAGCTATATCTGAACCAGTCTGGCCCATTTTTACCAGAGTTGTTTCTAGTTGAAATATAAGTAGTTTTGCCAAATTTGAAGAAAATCTGCTAAAATATGTGGTTTCTAGAGCGGAAATAGGAGACATTTGTATGGGAGCTATATATAAATCTGAACCGATCTGGCCTAATTTTATCAGAGTTGTTTCTAGTTAAAATATATGACGTTTTGCTAAATTTGAAGAAAATCTGTTGAAATATGTGGTATCTAGAGCGGAAAAAGTAAAATCGGAAGCAAAATTTGTATGGGAGCTATATCTAAATCTGAACCGATTTGCTTCAAATTAAATAACGTTCGTCCTTATCCCATAAAACTTCGTTGTGCAAAGATTAAACAACAATTGCGACCTTTTTTTTTTGATGAATTAATATAGTTTTTAGAAAAAATATGTTTAACAAAAGAAATGGAACTTGGTACCATTTTGTGTAAAAAACCTGTTTCAACAACCCTATCTTGTCGAACCGTGTTGATTTAATTTTAAATATAATATTTACCTTTTGGCATTTCTCCACATTATGCAACAGATAACAACCAAAACTATTAGGAAGAGGCAGGCCACAGACATGCTCCAAAATGCTATTTGTAAGGGTTCCTTCGGTTCCCACCAGTATTCTGTGGTGGGCGGATAAGTCGGCACAAAGACACCGATAACTGTTGGCAGATACTGTGTCCAGAAGGCACTTTCCGTTTGACGATAATTGATCAGAATCGATGAATTGTAGGTGGTGTTGATATTCAAATAACGAATTTCTCCCTGATAGGAACGTTCAAAGTGCATACCCAGTACTTGTTGCGGTGTAGGGTTCCTGTAGACCATAATCAGGTTATAAATATAATAATTAAAGCAATCAACAGCTCAAACTCACCCATATCTGGCAAAATTTGAGAAGGTTTGTAAAAAGAAATGACTCATATTACGATCATTGTCCGTCCACATATTTCTCTGCACATGGGCGCTCTTGGGGAAGAATTCCACATCCATGAACGGAGCACCGGTCAGGAAATAATGTTCAATCTCATGCGGATATTTACGCCATTCTGGCAGCTTTAGTGCTTCCACTGTAGTGTTCATAACGTACATGTAGACGGGGACTTTTTGTTCCAACAGCAACTTGACCATTTGATCCACTGGCGCCCGATAGTATAGATCCGATAACATATTAATGTATTGGTCCCGTATTAACGAACTATTATTCGGATCTGGCCAATAGGTGTACATATATTTGATGGCTTCGTAAACTCCGTTCGGATTCAAAGTGTAGTTGTAGCGGAAAACATGTTCCCGAATCTTTTGTTCAAAGAACTTACTGCTGATTTCATAGTAAGGAGCCAATGATTCATTTTGTGATACGAAAAACGCGGCTTCCTGTGTTGTTACGCCGGTCATGTACTCCAGGCCTTTGTTAAATTTACCCTGGCGTATTAGATTCAATGGCGTCTCATGTAGAAACCGCCAATCCTTTTCTCGCCAGCCATCATACCAATCATCGCCTGGTACTGTAAAGTTATGATCCAATACGGGACCCCAGGGAAATGTCCCCACATCGGGCGGAAATTCAGCATTGCCCAGTTCGTAGAAACTCCGACCAGTACGCAAACAATTGATCAATTTCCAAGAAGATTCCAACGAGCAACCTAATAGTTGTCCCAGAACACGGCTGGTGTTTTGTGCTCTATACTTGTCTTGTATCAAAGACCAATCAGCCAATGCTGAGCCGGACTGGGCTATAACCCGCCGAACGATATGTCTGGTTTGGGGAGCTACCATCAACAAGCCAGCTGAAGCTGCACCTCCACCAGGTCCAAAAAGGGTTATTGAGTCGCGATCGCCATTGAAGAACTCAATATTATCGTAAATCCATTTCAGGGCCATAGCCTGATCGAGAATGCCATAATTTCCGGGAGAATTTTCATCGCCCGTCGAAAGGAAGCCAAGAGCTCCCAAACGGTAGTTGAGCGTTACCACCACAACGCCATAGAAAGCGGCCAATACGTGGCCCTGGAAGAGATTTGATGCACCACGGATAAATTCACCACCATGAATGTGAACCATTACCGGGTATTTTTGAGCAACGCCGGCACCAGTCTGAAACGAAGAAAGAGGACCATATTTAAATTATGTGCTATATGACTCCTAATGTACAGCTTTTTATTTGTTTAGTGGTGATCACTAGATACATATTACATATATCAAAACATGAAAATATAGTTAAATTTTATTTACAAATAGTTCAATTGGCTAAATGTAAAGTGTTATGGGTTGAAATCAGGGCGAGTTGAGAATTTTGTCATAAACTCTTATTAAGCCCACAAGCAATGTCGAATATGTCTATAGATTATATGAACGTTGAAGCACTTACCTTTGGTGAATATATATTCAAGTACAAACAGTCCTCGTCCATATCCATAATGCCCTTCGTAGCGCCTGTATAGCGAACTGGTTGCGGACAGGCTGGTCCAAAGTCAACAGCTTGCAGCAATTGAAAGCCCCTGTGTAATCTGGGTGGCTTGAAGCGACCCTCAAATGTGGGTGGCATGGCATATGGAATGCCCAGAAAAACGGAACATTCCCCCATGCTGCGATCCACGGTGGAATGATATGGGCGGTAAAATGATTTCGGATCCGGATTATCATACATGTACACCTTGAATCCTTGCACCTGGCCGTAATTGGTCGTCACAAAGACATCACGTTCTAACGACAGGGAATCACGTCTCTGTTTACCTTGTAGATCTTCACGCCAACCGGCCAAAATACCCGGAAATGGTACTTGTCCGTCTTTTGGATTGTTCTGCAAGAGAATGAAGAAAATGCATTGAATTACTACATATATACGCGAATATGTTCATCTGGAAATGATTTCCAAAAACGATGCTCCCCTCCCAAATACATCTCTCCGAAGATTACATGAGCATCTTTAAGATCTCTGGCTGTTGTGGCGCTACCATATGTGAGTATTTAATTAGTTGCTGTAGCAGACACCAATCGTGGATGGATGGAGTTGTTTGTGTTCTGCGATAGAGATGACATGTTTGATTAACTAATGACATGTTCAAGTAGTGCAGTCAGTCATTTATGACCATAAATGCGTTACAAATTCAATTAACGTCTTCCCAATGGTGGCCTCATTCGATAGCACTGCTGCTGCTGCTGCGACAAAGCGATTAGATGATCATTCACTTCACTTCAATATGAAATGACTTCTTTGTTGATTTTGTTGCACGTTCGTTTATAAATCATAAGAAATCCATCAGAATTAATTTCCCAATTTGTACGCGAACATACAAGCAATTGCCATCAAATTGGAGTTTCCATTTTAGGAGAGAGTGTGCATTTATTCCCCAGAAATCATTTAGAGCATAATATAAGTAATGACACAACGTGGGCCTGTGGCAAGGGACACCCTTTAATACTACGCCAGAAAAAGTTGTACGGAATGCTGGTCTATTGATCACACTAACTTCATTCCCGATAACAGGGAAGAAATGAAAGGACTCCTATCAAACCTATGCAGTTAAGTGGTAAACGATGTTAAAGACTAGGTAATAAATAACCAATTTGTAATCTCCAAATGTTACTACCTTTTACCTTAAACCATGTAAATGTTTGCCAAATCAGGGAAAATTTTCAGTAATATATTTAAATCTTTCCTCAACCAAGTAAATATTTACTCAAAGTGTGGAAAATGTTGCAGATTTTTCTCAAACTAAGTGAATTTTTACTCAAACTGGGAAAATTGAATTTAATATGAGTGAACTTATAAGTTCATTTGACCTAAAATTGAGTAAATATTTCATATTTCAACTAAATGGTTTTGCTTCATTCAGAATATGCAAATTTCATATACAATAGGGTGGGCCATTTAACGTTTTTAACGTTAAAATTCTACGCTATACGCTCGAAAAAAATTGGGAAATATTAAGAACTTACTTCCAAAGGAATGAGTCTTCAACGCAAACTGTAATTTAAGTGGAAAATTTTCGAGAAGAGATCGGCCTTCGGTTCAGCTTTCATGCAGCTCATTTTCATCTCAATAATTTCATGTCAATAAGCATATGGGGCTCAGAGAAGCCACGCGTGACTATTGAGAAGCCAATGCATCCACAACGAAGTCACTGTTTGTTGTGGATTTTGGGCTGTACTGAAAAATTGGGTTGATCGGATGAGGTACTGCTGTGCCAGTCGTGGTAGTCATAGTCAATTGGCAAAGTTCAACCTTTCCAATAAAAGCAGAAATTTAAAAATAAAATCACTACTTTTTTATAGACGATTCTAATTTAAAATTTTAAATGGCCCAACCTGTAAATGACAGCTTGAGATAATTCTCAAACGTTTAATGATACTTCTGCCATAAGGAGTTAGTATAATATTTGAAGTATTTAAGATATTAGTCTCGGAAAACTAACGAGAATTACTTCTTATTTTATTACTACTATTCAAGTAGTTGCTAAACATATGTTTTATAAGTTCGTTAAAGGCCTGTTTCTGTAAATTATTTTCATTCGTCTGAGGCGAATCCAGAAAATACACATCGAAAATCAGATATGTGACATTTCTGTAGAACGAACTAAATATTAAAAAAATCAGAAGTGAAAATATAAATCGAGAAATTAAGAAATCGTTTTGACAGAAGATGCTAATTGAAGAATAGATATTGAGAAATATAAACGTAAATGTGAAATAGAACTATTATTAAAGTTGAATACAAATTGTAAGAAGGAAAATATTATATGGTCTGGACATGTTTAAACCAGGAAACGAATTTATTTTAGTCAATTCGATTATATGTTTTATAAGACGTCTTTGCTTGTGAACAAAATGTTGCCGTGCACTTTCGGCGTTCACTTTTATGCCAAAGGGCTATGAAAACGATACACTTTTTGCCATAAAAGAAAACACCGTGTTAAATTAGTTAGAAGTTAATGAAACATCTCGATTGCCTAACAGAAGTTGGTACAAAAGACTTTTGCGAGTCAAGATTTAGATATAGAAATAGCTTTCATACAAATTGTCATTTACGATTTGACTTTTCCCGCATTTTTTTTCTAAATAGAGTCCATGGACAGTAGAGTGATTAAACCCGAGATCGAAAACCGTGTCAACCGGTTTCTTCACCTGAGACCCACCGCCGGGTTTTTGAAAATCGCAGTTTCTGAAAAGGGAGAAACCCATGTATTTTACGCCGGCCTCAACCGGTGCAACTTTGACTACAATTTGACTAATCAACTAAAAAATGTGGAACACAGCAAAAGGCAGTCTGAAATGGCGGCGTTCATTCTAGGTTTGTCAAGCATCTCTTATGGGCAGATAATAATACATTCATGAGAGAAAATGGAGGCAGTCGTATATAACAATAGTACATTAACATTAAAGAAAACAAGTAAAAGCGGTGTTCAAATTTCATTATTCTATGTGCAGCCGTTTGTTTGGAACCATTTTTACCCACTATGATAGATAGATGTTGTCGTTTAATAGGTACACTCAGAAAAATGACATTCTTAAATCTGAGTACAATCCATACTCCAATTTAGTTTAACAATTTTACTCCAGTTTAGTTAAAATTTCCTTGCGAGTAGGAAAATTAACTAGATATGAGTACAGTTTCCTTATCTCAAAGCCAGAAGAAATTGTACATATAATCAAAATAGGGTAGTAAATTTACTTAAAAACATTTCTTCGGATCTAGTAAATACTTCTGACAATTAAGTATATTCATACTTATGCGGAAGAAAGTTTACTAGCTTTTATGAAAGAAAATAATGAAGACAATGTTTGTATGGAAAAAATCCATTTTTACTTAAAAATATGTTTATTACTTCAAATAAAGTAAATATATGTACTTAAATTTATACCATGTTCCTCATACATTCAAGTATAAATGAACTTATAAAAAATACTTCAGTGTGTTTAGAAAAATACATGAATAGTAGTCTAAGAAGCAATTCTCGTTCATTAGCAAAGACTTTCTTCATAAGTACTTCAAATATTACTCTAAACAATCACTGCGAAGGCGCCTACCTATCCTCCGCAGCAGTCATGGTGAAATAGCTCAACTCTTTATGGTATAAATAAGATGAAACGTTTGAGAACTATTCCATGTTGTCATTTTTCATATGAGTGTTACATACTTTGAAGCGAATAATTTATTTCAATTATCAAGTAAAGTCGTAGTCAGGCTGAGTAAAAATTTACTGGGTTTAAGGACAAATTTCCGAAAATTTTCCTCAGATTGAGTAAAGGGTGTTTTTTATTGAGGTATAGAACTTCGAATTGAAATAAAACACAAGAAAATCGTTTTAATGTCCATCAATTTGGCTTTATTGGAAGGATAATTTTATGCCATTAATGTTTAAATATGATTTCGGGCATGTGGCCGCCGCGGCTGGCTCGAATATAGCCAATTCTACAGGTCCAATTTTCAACCACTCCAATTGCTGTGCACGGTGGCGAATCGATTCATTCGGGTCCTCTTCAACACTTTGCTCTACAGCGGCAATTGTTTCTTCGGTGCGCACTGTTCGACGTCTCTGCGGATGCGTATTATCACATAGAGTAAACGTAGTGCGAAAACGATCCATGGTTAACCGAATTAATTGCTCTGATGGACGATTATGTCGACCATAAAATGGACGGAGCGTTGAACTTCGCGAACTGAACCATTACTTTCGAAATAAATTTGCACGATTTGCAAGCGTTGTTCTTTTGTCAACCTGTTCATGATGAAATGGCAAACCAAACTAAATATTAATCACTTGACAGCTGACAAAATGGCCGCCAGTTAAAAAAGTGATGCCAACTTAAAGTTCTATACCCCAATAAAAAACACCCTTTATAAATTTACTTGGTATGACTACAAATTTACTTAGTTTGAGTAACAATTTACTTGGATTGAGGAAAAAATCGGAATATTTTCCTCAGTTTGAGTATAAATTTACTTGATTTGAGTAAATTTTCTTAAAAATGTTCCTCGGATTAACTAAAGATTTACTTGATTTGAAGAAAAACTTTCCTCAGTTTGAGTAAATTTTACTTGCTTTAAGGAAAAGTTGAACTGGAATCAAGTTCAAAGCATGTCCTATTTTCAAGGAAAAGTTTGTACTTGATGTGAGAAATTATTGCCTTAGCGCTATACGAAGTTCAATTTTCCTCAGTTTTAGTACATATTTACTTAATCTGTGGCATACTTTTTTCTGAGTGTACCATTTTATCCCTTTTTGCCCCATTTCACCTCCTACAAACAAAAATCACTTTATTGCGCACATTTTTGCTATACCAATTAGCAAACAAATATAAACAGACATATTCAAAAACACGATTAAATACTCTAAATATTAGGGGCATTTTCAGTGAAGGAAAATTTTTTCCCTGTGTACCGTTATAAAATTATTTTTTCAATATTTGTTTTGGTTTTTTATTTTTTTCGGTAATACTAGTGCACTTCCTCTGTGGAATGAAATCCATGGTGGAGGGTATATAAAGTGCGGCCCGGTCGAACATAACGCCTTTTTTACTTGTTTTAGTATAGCCAAACCAAAATAATGAAAAAATAATTTTATAAATATGTAAATATAAGATTTTAATTATTTTAACCCACGCTTATATGACAAGGCTACCAATATATTTATACTATATACAATATCGAAATAATAATTCAAGTCAATTCAAAAAGTAAATATAAGGCAGTAATCTTCCAAAAAGCTTAAACACCCTAAATATTTGGGGATAGTGGGTGTATTTTCAGCTACGGTCATTTGATTGGTCGTATGTCCATCCTATTTTAATTTCAAAAGTACAAATTTTGAAAATCCATTATCTCTCACGTACACAAAGCAAGAAAATCAAACCTCATGATTATGCCCATTTTGCCGTAAAAGTTAAAAAAGTACGAATTTGGAAAAAGTCTATGCAGTCAGACTCGCAAAATTTAAAGATTGTATTCGATGAATGTATTCGCCGAATTCCATGATTCTATCTGCGTCCCCTTTTTCCCATTTACCCCCCTTAAAAGTACGATCTTCGAAAATTTCTTTAGTTTAGTTTAGTTGGTACCATTTTTATCCCTCTGTTCGGGTACGAATTTGAAAAACTTTTATTTTTTTATTTTTCGTGTATACTCTGTTAGAGTAATGTATACTACGAATTTAATGATTCTAGCTGCCGCCATTTGGTTGGTACTATTTTTATCCCTTTTTCCATTTTAACCCCTAAAAGTACGAATTTCGAAAAATCCCTTTATTGTACATGCCTACACAATTAGAGGATTCTCTATACCGAACTTCATTATTCTAGGTGCATCCGTTCGGTTGGTACGGTTTTTATCCCTCTATTTCCATTTTACCCCTTAAAAGTACGAAATTGGGAAAAATACTCAAAAACATGATAAAGTACTGTAGATATTAGGGACATTTTCAGTCCTTGTGAGGGAAAACTTTTTCCCTGTGTACCGATTTCGCCCATTTGCAATCCTAACCGATCTACAACTACAAGACGTATTCATGCAAAATTTGGACGTCCTAGCTCCTTTCGTTTAGATGCTAGCGTGCTTTCAACAGACGGACAGGGTTAAATCGTCTTAGAATTGTATGTCGATCAAGAATATAAAGTATATATTCTTAGGGAACGGAATGACAAAGTTAGTATACCTCCATCCTGGAGGTGGAGGGTAAAAAAATAAGTCATGCAAACTTTCGGGGGTGAATTTTGTATTTAAAGACGAAAAATTGGGTTACTTATGTTTTTTACCAGGCCTCCATTTTGAAATATGAATTATTAAGCAAGCATCCAGACCAATGAGTGGATGGAAAGCTTGTACCAGATCCAGTTAAGGTAGTCAATAAAGTCTTACTATTTATACTAAAATAACCAGACTTAATCATTTTTATTATGCCAAACAAATTATAGTGGAGAAATCTGCCAGATGAAAAACATCAAGGAACCAACCAGGAATTTGAATTCCATTGACTTTGACTAAAATTCCAAGCCTGGGTAAAAATAACGTAATAAAACTTTGCTAGCTCCAGGACTATTCCTAGATACCTCAGTCGTAAATATATTGGTGATATTATTCACACCACTATCCGCAAGAGCGTGTAGAATATATGTTCCATATTGAAGAAGGTCAAACAAAATCCATACTGGCTCAAATTTTTGAAATTACCCTATAATGAAAATATTTCTCCATATTTTATTGTTTAAGAAAATACCCGGACCAACCATGTTTTAAGAAACCCGGATAAGGGTTTTTTTAAATCACGGTTTTCGAAAACCCGACATTGCAGAAAAACCGGGTTTTTGGTCACTCTATTTGATTTAAATTTTTACTACATATTGCAGCCGTTTTTGGTAAGCTGGCGCATCACGTTACATTTCACCCATAAACTTTTATCGGTTCAAGCTTTAGTCCCTCCATATTTGGCATTTATCCCTATAGGTAAAGCCCATGTGTCCCACATTGAATTTGAAACTTCATTAAAATCTGACCCGGCATTTATAATTTTTTTCCAATTTCCTCCACTATATGTTAGAGGTTATAAAAATGACAATATGAAAGACTACTTGTCCACTTCAACTTCTTCGAGATATTTATATTGTCAAATGTATGCACTTACCGGATCGAAACGGAACCGCTCTTCATTGGGCATGCCCTGTGGATATTGGCCTGGTGAATTTCTGCCCGGATAATTGTCACCATATCCGTTTGGTTGATAATGACCATAGCGGCGATCATTGAATGTGTATGTCCTTAAAGTATGCAACAACAAAATTTCTGTTTTATAATTTTATTTATTGAACGTCTACTATATCTTACCTATAATCTGGATCGCCTGGATTTGGCCACTGATTGTCGTTAACACCTACTCTCGAATAAAATCTGGGATCACGTGTTTGTGCCATAACTCCAGGCATTTCTACATTATTGCCTAAAACTACAATTAATCCTAATACCAGAGTGCTGCAAATAAATTTCATTTTGTCGCGATATTTAATCTTTTTTATTCTCTTTTCCGATCTTGTGGGAGTATTTTTGTTTTGTTTTGTCGTTGTTGTAATTGTATTCGATGCCGACATCTTGGATCTACGCCAGATTTATGATGTGAAAGTAGAGTGATTGTTTAGGTTTTCGTTTTTTTTTGTGTGGGCGAAGAAACTATCGCGATTTCATTGTTGGTTTCTGTGGAGAAGATAATGACAAAAAAAACATGAAATGATAATGAATAATGTTTTACTTTAATAATTATTGATAATTTATTTTGATGATACGACTTTTTTTTTCATAGGTGATTTGTATACATTGGGGTGGATGGACAAATTCAATCGTAAAATATAGTTATAGTGTTTCACAAGCATATGGTGATAGATAAAACGTTAGTGGAATCAACGAATTAATGCGGTGCAACGATGCTCTCATACACAATTTCCTGGCATCGTTACTTCAGTGTGTTTAGAAAATACTTGAATAGAAGTCTAAGAAGGAATTCTCTTTCGTTTGTCGAGATTCTATTTTTAAATACCCCAAATATTATTCTAAATAAGCGCTGCGCCTAGCTTGCTTTCGCTTCAATCATGCAATAATAGCCCAACTCATTATGACGGAATTATCACGAAATATTTAAACATTAGGCCTGTTCGATTGGGCTTACTAGCTTAATTTTTGTATGGGATTTACTTGCTTAACATGAAAGTAGCTTGCTACTCTCTTAGTTGTGTTGCCTACACTACACAATTTCCAATTAAAATTGGGAAAATTCCAATTGAAATTGAGAAATTCCATTTGAAATTGAGATTTTCCATTTCAATTTGAGAAAATTCCAATTGAAATTGAGATTTTCCATTTCAATTTGAGAAAATTCCAATTGAAATTGAGATTTTCCATTTCAATTTGAGAAAATTCCAATTGAAATTGAGAATTCCATTTATAATTAAGAAAATTCCAATTGAAATTGAGAATTTCCATTTATAATTAGGAAAATTTCAATTGAAATTGAAAATTTCCATTTCAAATTGCGAAAATTCCAATTGAAATTTCAATTGAGAATTTCCATTTTTCAAGTACCGAATGACATATACACTGGAATCGATTTATGTTTGAAGTGTCCTCTTGAAAATTTCTAAAAAAATAAATTTACTTAAAATTCCTTTATAGCATTTTCACACTGGCCGTTAAATCGAGCTTAGCATGATTTCAAATGAAATTGGACTTGAAATAAAGTTAAATTCGATTTCGCCGTCAGTATAAATTGGGTTTTGATTTCTCTTAAAACGAGTGCCAGATTTGGAAAAATAGAAAATTTACCACCCTAAAGTTATTTCGTACTTCTGATATAACAATAACAAACAAAACCTACATTGAGTGTGAGTACAATCGCTCACGCGCGCACGCACTCTCTTCGACATAACAAGAAAATGGACACCAAAAGAAAATCTCAACCAAAACAATCTGTTAATATTATGGACGAGACAAAGAAACAATCCGTTAACAGTCGCCGCCTTTATTGAGCAATGTTAGACAAACAGGTTTTTAATATGTGTTGAGTTTTACACAAAAATACATTGAATCCAAAGTATGTATGTACATATGTATGTTAATGTTTATGTACGAGTTTATACCAGTACAAACACTAGAGTGGCTCAACCTTAAAAGTGTCATCAACTATAAATTAACTTTGGGTTATTATATGATGAGTTCGTAAGATCGAAGACTAACGACGGATGCGATTTTTGTTAAAATAGTTTAATACAAAAATGGTTTTCCACAACTGGAATTTTCGAACTATTATTAGAAAAAATTAATGATATACATCATTTAGCCATCATTTGAAAGGTTCTTAATTCTTATGTTTCCTTAAAATATACATCAAGCAACATCAAATACTTCCACCAATGCACACTGGTCCCAAATCCATTTTTTATGGCATAAAGTCGAAAAATAAAAATACATTCTTGTAATTGTGCACATATGCTAGACATATCATACGCAAAAAATAAAAATAAAATTGGGCAGATCGGACCACGCCCACTACCACCTCCCATATAAACTCAATATATAACCAACATAATTATCACCCTGTATTGGTACAGGGTGACCAAAAACAAAATTTTATGAAAGCTTAAAAAAATGAAGAGTTGTTTATTTCGACGAAATGTGTTTTTTAAACATTATTACAAAAGCAAAATATAGTATACAAATAGTATACTTTAAACTGCAATTTAAATAATTATTTCAAGAAATAAAGTAAAATGTATACATGCGTACATGCGTACAAAAAGGTGAATGATGTTGTATATCATTTAACACACAAAACTAATTCAGAGATATAATCATATATATGTCTATGGCTAATCAAAAACTGTGCTAAAATAAAATGACAATTTTTGGAGTTTGCCGAAAAATGCTGACGATATATTAATTCCACCATAAACTACAACCTCATACGAACACTTTCACATTTACACCTTGAGTCAAGTTGAGCCATACTTATAACCTTTCGTCCACGACATTTATAGATTACGTTCTCTACAAATCACAAAATTACAATACCTATGAATACTTACAATACCACAATAATCATAAAACGTTAAATATAATTTTTCAACTACTAACTCTTGCCGTCAATTTTCATAATATAGTAACTTTAATATTTTCTTTTTAAGTTTTGATTTTAATTAATTTGTAAAACTGCTTTATATCAAAATTAATCCCACTTTTTTTTGAACCGCAAAGTTTAAGTACAATTCACGCTTGTGGTGTTGCCACCTTATTTTCTCCAGTATATTTTCTTGATTGCTTGGAGTGTTGCCATAAAGAAAATATATAAACATTTACCACTTTCCAATTTTATTTTTTTTTGTATTTCTGCCAAAAAATGGATTTGGGACCATAGTGCAATGATAGGATAAGAAAAAAATTATAGTTAAAGAGGATCTATAATATTGTTGAAGAACGATTGGGATTGAAAATGGCCGAATCGTTTCAGAGGGGAAAGGTACAGAAGGTACTGAAAATGCCCCATAACAATTTGTGCATTGAAGCACAATTCTTGAAGATTTCTGCCTTATATTCACTTGAACATGTTTGAATGAACAGAAATTCATACTTTAGGCTATGAAATGGGATAAAAATGGAACCTACCAAACGAGAACACCATTAATTGCATATACACGTCATATACTTCTAATTTCGTATTTTAAGGGATAACATAAAATGAGGGTTAAAAACGGTACTGGCTGAAGTTAAACCAAGTAAAAAGGCGTTAAGTTCGGCCGGGCCGAATCTTATATACCCTCCACCACGGAGTGTATTCCACAGTATTATCGGTAGATTAGAGGCTGTCGACATTACATAGAAGTGCACTATCATATGTGATTCTTCATTATTATAATATTAACAGTCCTCTACTATATATAAATACTAATATAATTATTAGTCAGCAATCTTCTAAAACGTGTCCTAAGTATTATTGGGAAGAAACAAATTCCCTCAAGCCCGATTTTCCCCATTTCCATTTTGGTACCATTTTTATCGCCCCATTTTCCGCCTAAAAGAACAAATTTCGAAAAAAATCCTTTTTATTTCGCATCTTCGCAGTAAGATGAATGTACACACCGAATTTCATTATTATAGCTGCACCAGTTTGGTTGGTACCATTTTTATCCCCATTCGCCCCATTTTCCGCATAAAAGTAAAAATTTCGAAAAAATCCTTTTATTCCGCATCTTTACAGTCTTTACACCGAATTTCATGATTTCATCTTCAGCAGTTTGGTAGGTACCATTTGTATTCCTCTTTTCCAATTGTATCCCTTAAAAGTACGAATATTGAAAAATCCTTCTATTTTACGTATCTAAGCAATTAGAGGGATGTACATTCAAAATTTCATGTTACTAGCTGTTATCGTATCTTTGGTACCATTTTTATCCCATTTCGCCCGCTACAACGTGAATTTACTTTTTGGTGCTTTTACGCTAGAAGAGGAATGTATGCAACAAATTTCAAGTGTATATAAAGCAGAAATTTAAAAAAATGCTTAAATATTCTAAATATTAGGGAGTACTTCCAGTCTTGTTAGGGAAAATATTTTCCCTTTGGGCCAATTTCGCCCACTATCAATCCCAACAGATCTGCAACCATAAGACACATTTAGGAAAATTTTGAACCTCCTAGCTCACTTCGTTCGGCCGCCATCGTACTTTCAACATACAGACAGACGGACATGGCTAAATCGTCTTAGAATTTTACAACGATGCAGAATATATATATATACTTTATGGAGTTTCCGATGAATATTTTAAGGTGTTACAAATGGAATGACAAAGTGAATATACCCCCATCCTTAGGTGGAGGGAATAATTATGAAATTCTGCGTAGATTCGTAGAATAAAATAATTTTCTGAAATGATGGGTTCTATTTTTACGATACTATAATATTTTTATGAGAAGAATACATACACAAACTTTAAAAACAAATCGCAACTATAGAGGTCTAAAATCGTACCGCTTGACATGGAATGACTCATATAGGATATTTAAATTGTAACGGGCGCGACATTTTGAAGGAAATTCTGTTACGATATCAGCCCATATCTGGAAAAGGAAATGATCAGACCTATTGTTGTCATTATTTTGTGAAATATCTATTATGAGAAGTATTAACATTTTTAAATTATAAATTGATTTTGAAATTTTGTCGAGAAAAAGCTCACTTTATTTTTTGTTTATACGTGGTTTATAATTCCCTCAAAATTTTCTCTACATTCAAGGGTTGTGACGAATGGCTATTGGCTTTATTGTGAGCATTCGCATTTGCAAAAACGATAACTCATTTAGCATTTACCAAAAAAAAATGTAAATATGTATTTATTTTTTTAAATTAATTTTCAAATGTTTTTGTGTATGGCTTTGAGTTAATTTCTTTGCTTAACGCCGAATATATGATGTTTCAATTAAAAGGTAATAGGCTCCATTTTTTGGCGGAAAATATAAAATATTATTAGTATCATCATAATATATTATGTTGTTTACATAAAAGGCGGGACATTCTCTCCGAATATATTTTATATAGTAGAGGTGATATGACACACCCTTGTCTGACGCCACTCTATATTGATATTGTGCAGTCAGGTCATGCCACTACAGTTTTTATATCTATATATATAAAAATGAATCTGTGTTTGTTTCTTCTTTATAGCCGCCTAAACTACTGGACCGATCTTCTTGAAATTTTTACAGCATATTCATGCTGAATCGGTGGTGAAAATAGGCTATATAAGTTTTTGATATTTTCCCATACGAAGTTGAAACCTATTATTTAATATTGTCAGTTCTATGACACATAGAGTGATGAAATTTTGTGTAAGTGCATCTAGCATCAATGTGCGTAGTTGTGCCAAAAATGGGCGGTATTGGAAAAGTGGGCGTGGCACCTCCCATACGACACCTAGAGTGCTGAAATTTTCAGTGAGTGCATCTGTCATCAATGTGCGTAATTGTGCCAAAAGTGGGCGTTAAACTTCTCATACGAATTAAAAAACCTATTATCGAATATAGACACCTATAGTACTGAAATTTTGTGTGAGTAGATCCAGTGTAAATAGTTGTGCAAAGATGGGCGAAAAGTGGGTGTGTCCCTTCCCATACGAAATTAAAACAGGTTTTGAGTATAATCGACAACGAGAAGGGCGGAAAGTGGCCGTGACCCTTCCCATACGAAAAAAAATGTTTTTCAGTATATTCGACACCGAGACTCCTAAATTGTTCTGTGAGTTAATTTAGTTGTAACCTGCTGAGACAATACACAAATGGACAATACAAAGATAGGACATTTTTGATTTGAATTTTGTAAAACTACACGTTTTCATTGGAATTTTTTAACACAATAGTAAAGAAAGGTTGCACAAAAAGAAATATCTATTCGACAAATGCCGACTTAAGTCAAGAAAACGGAAATTATATAAATTTGTTTAGTTTTTGTGTTGTTTGATTAGTGAACTATTTGATTATATGTGTTTTGAATGTAGTGTATTCGAATTCCAGCTATTCGATTAAGTAATTTCTTCTTACGAATGGAGGTTTTTGTTTTGATAATTCTTTATTTTGAAATGTCTTCCTTTATTCGCCGTAAACTAGCGTTCTGTTCTTCAATGTTCTCCATGCAACATTTCTTTAGTACCTCGGGGAAGTACCTTGATTATAATTGGTACATATATTACCCATCACGAGAAAAACGAGTATGAAAGCTGATTTTAATTTTACTATTTGTTTTTTGCCTGGCGAAGCGGACGGGTGTTCAGCTGTTTAAAAATAAAAGTTACATTTCCAAATAATACTCTCGTGGAGTGTATAAAAATGCATGATTTGATTTTTATTGAAAATACGAAAACAATTCTAAAATTGGAATAATGTGACCAAAAATAATTAAAGAAAACTACAGATATCATGGTTAGTATTTAAATATTTATATTCAATTTTTATGCTAGGTCTTGTGACAACGAATTCAATATCGAGTAAAAATCCCATAGCATAGGAGGTACATAGTTTGGAAACGGGTTAGCTTACCAGCGGGTGTGATTAGAACCGACATATTTTCGGATCATAAATCATATCAATCTTAATTTTCATGGGAAACTTTCCATTTTTTTCGAGATCCGCTCTAATGTACGTATGGAAGGAAGTGTGGTAAGAAAATCAATGCTGCTAACATGATAAACATTATGCGCTGGTAAATGTAGAACAAGGACTTGCCTTCACATTAAAACTCGTTATTAGGGACAATGAACTTACCGCCAACCGTTGTGGCAAATTTCTTTTTCGAAAAAGAAGCGAATAATGAACTTACAAAATAAACATACATACATTCATATGTATGTATGTATGTTAGTCGGTTAAACAAAATGCAATGTTGGCAAGAACATTGGTTATGTGTAACTATAGTGAGCATATATGTAAGAAACCTATATCTATGTGGGGTGGACGTTCTACGTTTTACATTAGGGTGAGTTTTTCAAAATTTACAGTAGTCACCAGCAAAATAGAAAATCCGTAAATAACTGGATTGGTTGTCTGCCAAAAAAATCCTCCGGAAAATGAGTTGCACTTTTGAGGAATATTCATAATTTTATTTTTTTTATTTATTTTTCTTGACGATATACTGGCGCTGATTTTGTATTTGAAGGAAGGTTAAATCGTATAACTTTATAGGACCATATAGAACAATATAACTCATCAATAAAACTAGTTCATTAGCGCATTGATTCAATGACAAAACACATTCCAGTAATTGAACATAGCATGCTTCATAAATACAATGACAATTTTTCATTTTAATAAGTTTCATTACTATCTAATAATCTAAAACTAATGAAGCATTTTCCCTGTTAGTTTCATGAGTTTGCATCAATGAACCTACTTTGCCACACAAACAATCACGATTATCGCTAGTTAAGGGAGCATTTATTCACGTGAAATTTTATATTCCTCTACATCGCAAGATGGTAATATGATGCAACGCGGAATAGGTTTCACCTCCATGCGTTGTAATAGAAATAATCGATTTGATACGAAATAATAAAGTGGAAGGAACTCGAAAAAATACCATAAATTATCTCCAGAGGAAGAAAAAACAATTAATTATTATATTCGACTTGCTATATTAATACCTAATCAAAGCGAGGTAAACACCCATGTGTTTTATGTAGTTCATATAAATTATACAGTATAACGAATATGGTAAATAATATGGTGATTGATCCAATTTTCCCGCAGATATTCTGAGTAAAGTAAATATAACAAATGACAAATACAGATTATACAGCGATAATAGGATGAAGCGTACATGGGGCCTGTGCCAAAACATGGGCCTATATAGTTCTCATTCGCGGTAGCTATTCCTAGTTGAAATCTTGGTGCAAAATTTGATCAACTTCCGATGTAAGATGTAGTTTCTAGAGCTGTAATAGAGTAGAATGGGTTCCCATTTGTGTTATATCAAAGTATGGACTCACATATTTGACTTTCTTGGTATGTATTCCTAGCTGAAATATAATACAATCTGCAAAATTTGAATAAGTTCCGATGTAAATTGTTGGGGTTGTAATAAAAATGGGGGCTATTTGTAAGGGCGCTACATTAAAAAGTGGCCCCATATAGATCACTTTCAAAGAAGGTATTCTTAGTTGAAATATAACATGATCTGCAAAATTTTATCAAGATCCAATATGAGATGTGGGTTCCAGAGCTGGGGGCCCATTTGTATGGGGGATATACCAAAACTGTGTAAAATGTGCATTTTGAGCAGTAATATTGTAAATCGGAGGTACATTTGTATGGGGGCTATATCAAAACATGTTGTCCACTTTCCCGTTAGCTGTTTGTAGTTCAACTATAGCACGATCCTTTTGTCATGATCCCATGTAAAATGTGTATTCTAGAGCAGTAATAGTGTAAATTATAGGGATATTTGCATGGAGGCTACATCTAAATCTGAACCTATTTCCTCCAAATTCAATACCGATCGTCCATGGCCAAAAAAATATCTATTGCCAAATTTCATGACAATCGGACAACAATTGCGACCTGTAGAGTTCGAACAAGCTTAGATGGGCAGCAGACGGACGGACAGACTTCGTTAAATATATTTTGCCGGTGATTCTAAGCCGATCCGTATACTTAAAGGTGGTTATAGCTCGATTATTTCTTGGTGTTACAAACATTTGGCGGAAAACTAACTTATACTATCCTAGTCCACGAAGTGGTGTAGAGTATAATGACATTTTATTCGCTTAGTAAATCGAGTTTGCTCGATTGTGGCACTACTAGAAATTTTGGAGATTTTTGTATTCCTTTTTTTTGTAAAAAAGTGAAAACATAAAAAATGGAATAGCTAAAATATGCAATTGGTGAAATGTTATAACTTATGTTAAAAATATGTAACAAAATCATTTTTATTACAATTTAGTACTAATAAATATTTTGCCAATTTCTTTCTTTATATTGCGTCTTGTCAATTAATCGCCATCCAAATGATTAACGGGTTTTTCGACAGCTATTATTCCAAAATAATTTATACATGAAGCGCTATGACTGTAAAATGGGGCATTGATTTCCTTTTGCAATTGATAAATATTTTCTCGTGAACGGCTACATAAACATTCGTATGACATTTCTCTAAGAAGAACTACAGGAAAAATTCGAAAAATCGCCTGCTCGATAAATTAAAACCTCGTGAATCATTTTGAATGCAAAATAAAGTCTTTTCGAAGTGGATAATCAAGTATGGCTTATTTTATAATTCATGAAAGTATTCTGGAAGAAGTGGAGCCAAAATGCGTTTCGTGTACAACGACATGTCTGCAAAAATGCTTGCTCCAATTCAGGAGCTTGACATAAGTAATCCAAAAGCACCTACTCTATAACAACATTAATTAACCTGCCGGAATTCAAGCCATATTTAAGGTGTTTTATGATTCGTCAGCGAACAAAGACGTACATATGTATAGCCTCCTACAAATAAATATGAGTATCGTCCGTTCGTTCGTTCGTATGTATGAATGAATCACTTTCGCATTAAACATTTTTTGATTTCGTGATAAAATGTTAAACAACGTCTGACTGGGTACGTACGGCGAACGGCGAATGCACATGAAAACTGCTCATCCATGAGCAATTTTCAGTGTGTGAACGGGCAAAAACGAAAGCGATAAGAAAACAACAGTCAGAGAGACAGACAGCCAGCATAGGCATACACACACACTACACTTGACTGTGCTACGACGACAAGTAGCAGAAAGTGAATACGACGCAGTGCAGCGCATTAACAGTGTGTAACTTACGTTTAATTATCGCAGGTACAACGATTAACCAACCGAACATACGACCGAGCGACGCACTACGTCCATCCATAAATGTGCACATACATATGTACATATTCCTATCTGTATGTACGCATGGATGGATGTGCAGTGTCGATGATGATTATGACGATGTTGATTACAGTTATTAATCAAAGGTAAGCCAACATGTACAGTGACGGACAAAACATAACGACGGATTGTTTAAGAAGTTCCAACTCCAGATTGAATATGCCAAGAATGTTAGGGAACCATTTTTGGTGGTAACTGTTATTTAGTTACAGTACGACCTCAATTTAGCAAATTTGAATATTACTGTCGAAATCTTCAAAGGCGAGTGGTTGTTGGTCGGTGAACATTTGTGTAAGTTTATTTACACTTTTTCAAAATATGCAATTGGTTCTAGCAAAATCGAATATGCAATGGAGCACCATGACAAAAATGCTTGGTTTTATTCTAGCTTCCAAATAGTTGCGCCGGATTAGTTTGAAGTTTTGACAAATTTCAGGATATAACATTTTTTTATTAATTTTTCGTCTCGAAATTCTAGTATGGTTGAAATTTTGATGTGTTTCATTTTTTAAAACAATTCAATTCTATACGAAATTTAAATATATGTGCAAATTTTCTAATGAGTGAAATTTAAAATTCACATATTTTCAGACATAGATGTCTCACCAAAAATATTTACTCAAATCAGGAGCTCGCCTACAACTTAGTATGTGTCCTTAAACATTTTATGTAATCTTAATGTTAAAATTTTCACATTATTTTACACCTTTTAAAAACAGATTTTAATGCAAAATATGTATTTTTTCATCAAAGCAAAGTTTTTTAACGTGAAAAATTAAAATGTAAATCATTGCAATTATGAGACTTTATAAAAATAAACAAGTGAAGTTGAAATGGAATATTTGAAGCCATGTAGTAAATTAATTTCCAGCGGAATTCTCTTCTTGAAATAAGGTACTTATATAGTTTTTTATGAAGATAACTTTTTTGGGTTGTGTCAAAAAATTATATAATGATCATGCTAATTTTAGTACGACTTAGGGTCATTTTCTCATAGTCCGATTAAAGTGCCAATTAACTAACCGGGACATAAGATTTTCGAAGCGATAAACATTTTGGTTCTCTTTCAACGGTTAAATTGTTCTCAGATAAATATTTGAGTATGGCAACACCACTGATAATTATCAACGGAAATGAGAATCAAATGGCAATGCTGTGCTAACTCAGCTGTTAATTTTTTTGTTGTTTGTATCGAAGTGTGAAAAACAAGCAAACAAAACAAAAATCAGCGACGAAATATGCTTCATATGAGGTGGAACACTTTCAGTACAAATTAATAGAAAACGTTTTTAATTAAAGCAACAGCAAAATACCAACAGCTGTTCGATTTTTTCGATTCGATAACCTCTAGATATTGAGCAAAGTAAATTATAATGACAGGATAACGCATATCAGGAAGTAAATCGTAACGATAAATTTTATTCGGACTATGAGAAAATGACCCTTAGTCGACTTTGTATTAAATTATATAATTAATTATATAAGAATCACTTTCTGAGTCGATTTAACAATGTCCGTCTGTCCGACTGTCTGTCCATCTATTGTTGTAATCAAATTACAGGTCGCATATATAGTTCGATCTGAACAAAAATTAGTACAATTAAGTATCGTTACTTAATCGGTTCAGATTTACATATAGTCCCGATTTGACCTTCTCCGCTCTAGAAACCACATATTTTACACACTAAAATCACCTTTGCGTAAAGCGACATATACGCCTCGGTGTGTACAATGCTTTTTACCTCAAACTCATTCGCATAAAGATAATTCAAGTTTTTTTGAACATCACTGTAAGGTATGAAGTTGATCTATATTATGCTCCAGTTATTTTTATACGAATCTCACAGACACATATGCAGACCTACAACCCTTTTGGTGCTTTACCGTTTTATCTTATCGGGACACATCATGTTTTACCATCCTCTTATTTTGACATTACAGACCCATATTCTGTGTCGCTGTAAAATGCTAAGACGATCTAGCAATGTCCGTCTACTCATATGTCTGTTGAATGGTCGTAGATAGGTTGGAATTGAAAATGGGCGAAATTGGTTCTTCGCAAAAAAATCACTCACAAGGACTGAAAGTACCTCTAAAATATCGAATTTTTTAATACATCAAAATTTCAACCATTTTTGTCATTTAACATTAATATCAACCTACCATTTTATATTTTGAAATTATGATTTTTTTAAAAAGTCAATCCATTTTCCGGTGGTACTTTTTTGAAGCTAAAAAACCATTGTCATTGTTTTCTATCCAATATTTTTTCTCTTTTCTATTCGATTTTGTTAAAGCAGATTGCATATTTTGAAAAATGGTAGAAAACTCGCTCTTCTAGTCGATAAATTCGCCATTTCTTAACTTAAATTTTAAATTTAAATCGATGCAATTGACATTTGTTTTTTTTTTTTTGCTAATATGCAACTGATTCAATTCAAAATTGTAGGTAAGTGTTGTACGTTATGCAATTCTCTTATCACCACATGGGTGGCGTATGTTTATTAATTACAATAGATATCACTCATTCGTTGGTGGAGGTAAGGGAAAACTACACTGTTCTGTATCCATCTTTCCATGTAACATCCACAATATCCGCAAATATGTAGGGATTCATTGGAATGGATTTGTTATTATGTTTGTATTGATTGAATGAAGCGCTGCTGCGAAAGACTTATTGGTTTGGTAGCTCTTTCAAAGGAAAATAATGATGTGCAACATTTTCATTGCCCTTTCACTGATCGACAAAACAAAATGAAAATGATGAAAAGAATGTTGGAATGCACTTCTCATTAAGTGAAAAATACGAAACACATAAATTAAACCAATAATCCGCTGAGTAGTCGTTGCAATGGGTATTGATAAGGGAGCGTGGCAGGGCCGAAACGGATCCGTCTATCCTGCCTGCAACCGAAACAAATACATTTCATACACTTATTTTAAAATATATTAAGAAAACAAAAAAATATCTCGAACCTGAGTAAATAGAAACAAATTTATGAAGAGTATAAGATCGGCAAAACAAAACGAAAACATGTTTTGAGACATTTTAAAATACATTTGTGTTTTGTTCGTACGAACGGATAATTTTGACGAAGAAAATGCAACGTTTTCGAAATGACTTTCACTGACAAGGTAATATTGTTTCAGAAACAAAAAGTCGGCATTAGTGTAAAACAACTACTGAAATGCCGTATGGATTTCTTCGGCGTACGTTGTATACTGGATTAGGTACACCGAACAAACTTTTTCTATGATCGAGCGCCGGATTGAGTATCAGCATTATACATGTTTGTGAGGTATGTATAACACACATGTGAAGAAGTTTTCGATAGCTATTTTCATATAATCACAACAATAAAATAGTTGTGATATATCGTGTAAATTTCTAATATAGGGTGGGCTATTTAAAATTTTAAATTAGAATGGGCTATAAAAAAGTACTGATTAATTTTTCAAATTTCTGGTTTTATTGGAATGGTTGGACTTTGTCATTTAATAATGGTAGTCATCCATATGACTGCCACGACTGGCTCGGCAGTACCTCATCCGGTCATGTCCCATTGCTGCCGCCAGCCCAAAATCCACATCAAACAGTGACTCGTTGTGAATGCAATGGCTTCTCAGTAGTCACGTGTGGGTTCTCTGAACCCCATATGCGGCAATTTTGCTTACTGACATAGCCACCGAGACGAAAATGAGCTTCATCTGAAGACACGAAAATTTCCTACAGTTTGGTTAAAGACCCTCTAATTTGGAAGTAAGTTTTTAATATTTCCCAATTTTGTTCGAGCGCCCCATTTTGCAAAGGTCAAACATAAATAAAAATGAATGTTATTCTACCTTTCAAAGTCTTTAAACGTCTGTAAAAGTTTTCGTCTACTCCAATATTTATTACTACTCTTATATATCAAAAAAGCAAGTAAAATAATAATTTTTCCGAAAAAATATAACAATTATTCATCATTCGATCTTGTAGTTTTAATCGATCTTGCAGTTTTTAACAACATTTTCAATTTGCTACTAAAGAGTGATTTTTTAGCTATTACCTTTTTGGCAACAGCGTTTAAACAGCTGACGCACTTTTCATGTTTTGTTTCACTGTCAAACATCTTCAGTTTGGTCTATAATTTAACCATGAATCGTCTTACAAACGAACAACGCTTGCAAATTATTGAATTTTATTATCAAAATGCGTGCTCTGTTAAGAAAGTTCATCGCGCGCTTCCATTTTATGGTGTGTTTAATCGACCCACTGCAGCGGCTATTCGGGCTATTGTGACTAAATTTCGCACCAAATTTACACTGTTGGACATTAAACCACCAACACGCTTACGTAGAGTGCGAACTGAAGAAAATATCGCAGCTGTATCGGCCAGTGTTAATGATGACCATCAATCATCGATTCGTCGCCGTTTGCAGCAATTGGGCCTCTGTTACTCAAAAACGTGGAAATGCCAAAATTGGACTAAGCGGATGGACAATTTGAGGCGCAGTCAAAGTCAAAATTTGCATGAATTAATCTTCAAACATTAAATTATATGGACCGTACTATCGATTCAAATAAAGATTTCATGCATTTTTCTGAATTTTATGTGTTTTTTTTTTAAACTTTCCTATAGCTTTCAAAAATCACCAATTATAATAATAGGGCTGATTAAGGGATAACAAGCTGCGTTAATAAAGAGTTAATTTTTTACTCTAAATAAAAAAAAAATATTTTTTTCCATTGTGGCACCAGTAGGCCGAGGCCCCACAATCTGACTCTGATTTTTGGATAGAGGAGCTCTATAGCCATATTATCGATATCTCGTCTTGTTGTCGATATACGACATGGCACATGCCCCCAGTTTCCACATTTGTAAAATAGTTGTAAAAACATGATCATATATCAAGTAATATAAAAGTTATGAAGGATTCATACACAATTGCGTGGGAGGTACATGAAGGAGCGTGACTAAAGCGTAATTATTTTTTATTTAAGAGCAGATTTTCTGCTGAAAAAGTGATAGCAGACTTGTATTTGCTGAAATAACAAACAGCTGGTTGCTGTTTTTAGCAATAAAGAAAAAACACTTTCTCGAAACTTTAAGCATATGTACAGAACAATATAGCCAGTTAACAATCTTCTTAACAACACTTTTTAGAATACATTTTATTATAAGGGAATATATTACCAATGAAAGATATTGTGATTGTCTTTTTAATGACACGCAGAGAAAGTGCTGTTATGACAGAAAAGCTGCTGTAAAAGCAGAAAATTGCCTGCTGATAGGCAGATGACAATCGCTGCTGTTAATATCAGACTTTTTTCTTTAAGTGTAGGAATATGGGCCATTTGTGTGGGATATACTAGATGGGACGTGCAATGTCGCCCATCTTCGAAATTAAACTAAGTTTGGGAAAATATTGTAATGTGCAAAGTTTGAATTTATTCCTTAACTCATTTGGAGAGCTATCGTGTACACCAGCCAGCCAGACGGACATGGCTTAAACATCTTAAAAAGTCGTGAAACGGATTTGGTAAAAACATACTTAGGGTCTTAACTCACTCCTTCAATGCGTTACACTTTTTGTCTGTCCCAAATTATACTACTACATGTCTCTGCACTAGAGGATAAAAAATAAGTTTTCGAAAATAAGCTTTCGGAACTACAGGGTGCCGCAAAAGTCGCGAAGGGATTTGAAAATTAACAACTTTTCTAATTTATTTTTTTTTCCTTTTTTTTCTTTTTAGGAAAATAAATCTGGGAGATTAATCATGGAAAGTTACAACGTTATCCAACGAACCAAAATCATAGAATTTTATTTTGAACACCATCGATCAATAATTCAAACGTTTAATTTCTATCAATTCAGCTTTCAATTCGCCGGATTTAGCAGCACCTGATTATTTCCTTTGGAGATATTTAAAAGCGAGGGTGTACATCTATAATCCCAGAACCCTTGAACAGCTGATGGAGAATATTCGAGCCGAAATAAGATCGTTGCAGCCAGATACTCTGTTTCGTGTTATGGAAAATGAACTTGAAAGAGCTCAACTTTGTGGTCACTTACGTGACGTAATCTTTCACACATAAATTTAAAAGATCTACAGATATTATATTTTATTATTTTGTAAGAAAAATAAATTTAAATTAAAAATTAAATAAGTTATGATTGTTTTAAACCCCTTCGCGACTTTTGCCGCACACTGTACTTACATTGGATGAACTAAAGTTTTTCGCCCTATTTACAAAGATACATTAACGCAGAAAAACTGTTATTCAAAAATGTGGTTTTAAATATGTGTCCTCATATGAGGACAGAGGGCGGTAATGGGTTAAATTATTTTGTATCTACAAAAATTTCATAACTTCTACATTCATGTAGAAATTGTTGTCTGCGTTAGAATGTTAGCTATTATAAAATAGAACAAAACAAAGTTTTTCAAAATTTCCTTAACCTCTGTTTCTATGTGGTGTTCTAATTACCTGTAATCGAACAAATAATCGGACCTATATTTCCAAAATGAGAGTACAAATGTTAACCTTCACGAAAACTGTGATTTTTAAACGGATATTCGGCAAGTGAGTTTTGCTTCTCATTCGTTTGTGAGAATCATTTACTTAAGGAGGCGTGGTATGTTGTTGAAAAGTCGGTGCGAAGCCACCTGAGTGCAGCCAAGTAATAAATGTTACCATGCCATTTGTAAATAAATTAGCATTCTATAAATTATAGATGCAAAATGGTCTTGAGCCAGGACAATATTCCAGCTTAAATCAAATATTGATTCCAGACCAAAAGAAAACAAACGAAAAAAACTAAAGTAAACAAAATTAAAAAAATATCCATAAAAACTTGTACGTCAGTACGTCTTAATGCACACAAAAAATAAATGTTTAATTTTCTGGGGGTCTCGGTTGTCACACTCGCATTATATTATATAAGGCGCAACAATTTTGGGACAACGCATAAAACGAACCATTTTCATTCGGAAATATATACAACTTTTTTTCGTCCCAAACAAACGAAGCCATCTTAATGTACACACGCATAATTTGCATTTGTAGTTGTTTTGGTAATTTAAATGATTAATTGCATTTTGGATTTCTCTATTAAAATAAAAACAAGTATTTTTTGACCATCACTGTATGATACTGGACACCACCATATGCTTCAGAAAGAGCTTGATCTGTGCTATGCTGCTCCAGTTATACACATTTTTATACGATATTCACAGAGAACACGTAGGCGGACGCACAACCACCGTTTGATGGCTCACCGTTTTATCTTATCGGAACACTTTATTTTTTCTAGGTGAGTTTTGTAACGCCTTTGTTTGGATGGGCCGAATGTTTGGCAATATTTTCTGTGTGTGTCACTGCCAATTTGTAGAAACGTATTTGTTTTCTTTATTTAGAACTTAAATTTTGAAAAACCTTAATTCTTTTCTTATAACGTCGATCGACAACGCCCCGAAAACAACAAACGCCAAAGGTAAGAAATGTTGTTGTTGTTGTTTTTTGTTACAACTTTTTCGTGCGCCGCTCTCTTTTTGTGAACAAATACCACAACAAGTCCGAGCGAGACACATACAAGTCAAGTCAGCGTCTTATTGCTCTCCGCGCGATCGTTTACGTTTTGTTTTTCGGTTTATTTCACGTCAGAACCAAGTCTGGTGTTACGTTATTCCATTTGAGCCTTGTTTGAAATGGCAGATCACACACGCACACACACACACACGAGGTAGTCGGTTTGTTGGTTAAACGCGGCGAAACAATCGGCAATCGGGTAACTCATTTGACAAAATTCAGACGCCGTCAACAAAACCGCTTTTAGGTTTACAATTTTCTTATTTTGTAATGTCTGGCAAGTCACACACACACACATACACTGTAAACATTTGGTAACAGGCACATGTTGACTTTTATTTATTTATTCTCACTGCCAACACCAACTACCTGCACTGTTGTCGTTTTGCTGCCACTAACACATTTAGCTCACACTTGGCTCAATTGCCACTACCACTATCGCTCTACAGTTACTCTCTCACTATACACACACACCGCACCACATACCGTGTTCTTTCCGACCGTTTCCAATTTTTCAACCGTAGCTGGCGACGTTAACTGAAAGACTAACTTTGTGTAGCAAAAATTGATCCAATGTGGCCGGCCCATACATCGAGTGGCGCACACACAGTCGCTCATTGTTGAAGTTATTATTATACCCTCCACCTAAGGACGGCGGTATATTCAATATTCCATTCAGTTCGTAACACCTTAAAATCTACATTGGAGACTCCATAAAGAATATATTGTGATATTTTTATGCACATTACTATAATTGTTTACTATTTCAAACTATAATGTATACTTATGCGCACTGTTTAAAATCGACTACTATATATATAAAAAAATGCTGTAATTGTGAAAGTGAGTATGTCTAAATATTAGGCGATTGTCAGTCGCCATTAGAAAGAAGTATAAATTTTAGTAGAAGTATAAATTTTAAAAATATCCCCAGATTCGCCCCATTCCCCGACCAAATGTACAAATTTCGAAAAAAAACCTTTTTTTCGAGTCTTCATAGTCAGAAGTTATACACAGAATTTCATGATTTCAACTTCAGCAGTTTGGTAGGTCCCATTTTTATCCCTCTTTTTTAATTATATCCATTAAAAGTACGAATTTCGAAAAATCTCTCTATTTTACGTGTCTACGAATTATTGGGACGTACACCGAATTTCATGATTCTAGCTGTTGTCGTATCATTGATACTATATTGTATCCCTTTTTGTCCTATTTCGCAAGCTAAAACCTTTATTTTCTTTGTGGTGCTTCTAAGCTACAAGAGGAATGTCCGCAACAAATTTTAACTGTATGAAAATCATAAATTTAATTAATAAGCCAAGGCTGCCAATATTTGTATACTATGTAAAGAGTGATTTTTTTGAGGTTAGGATTTTCATGCATTAGTATTTGACAGATCACGTGGGATTTCAGACATGGTGTCAAAGAGAAAGATGCTCAGTATGCTTTGACATTTCATCATGAATCGTCTTACAAACGAACAACGCTTGCAAATTATTGAATTTTATTATCAAAATGCGTGCTCTGTTAAGAAAGTTCATTGCGCGCTTCCATTTTATGGTCAGTTTAATCGACCCACTGAAGCGGCTATTCGGGCTATTGTGACTAAATTTCGCACCAAATTTACATTGTTGGACATTAAACCACCAACACGCTTACGTAGAGTGCGAACTGAAGAAAATATCGCAGCTGTATCGGCCAGTGTTAATGATGACCACCAATTTTCGATTCGTCGCCGTTCGCACCAATTGGGTCTCTGTTACTCAAAAACGTGGAAATGCCAAAATTGGACTAAGCGGATGGACCACCTAAGACGCAGCCGCGGTCAACATTTAAATGAAATTATCTTCAAAAAGTAAATGTCATGGACCAATCTAACGTTTCAAATAAAGAACCGATGAGATTTTGCAAATTTTATGCGTTTTTTTAAAAAAAAAGTTATCAAGCTCTTAAAAAATCACCCTTTATATATAAAGGAAATATTACTTCAATTCATAAAGTAAATATAAGGGAGCAATCATAAATACCCTAAATATTGGTGGATAGAGAGCGTATTTTCAGCTACAGTCGTTTGGTTGGTTGTAATTTCAAAAGCATAAATTTTGAAAATACATTATCTCTCACGTACGCAGTATAAGACAACTTCATGATTCTACCACTTTTTGTCGTAAAAGCAACAAAATAAAGTACGAATTTGTAAAAAAAATTACGTGGTCAGTCAGAGGAATGTACACACCGAATTTCACCATTCTAGCTGTATTCGTTTAGTTGGTACTATTTTTATCCCCTGTAGCCATTGTATCCCTTGAAAGTTCGAATTTTGAAAATAAGTTTTATTTTTCGTGTATTTTATGATTTTAGCTGCGGTCATTTGGTAGGTACTATTTTTATCCCCTTTCTCTATTTGAACCCCAAAAAGTACGAATTTTGGAAAGTTCTTTTATTTTACGTTTCTACGCAATCAGAGGAATATATACATCGAATTTCATTATTCTAGGTGCAGTCGTTAGGTTGGTACTATTTTTATACCTCTATCCCCATTTAACCCCTTAAATGTACGAATTTAGAAAAACTACTTTTATATTATGTATCTAATCTATTAGAGGAATGTACACGCAAAATTTCGTGTTTCTATCTCTTGTCGTTTGATATGTACCATTTGTATCCCTTTTTGTCCCATTTCGCCCCCTACAAATAAAAATCACTCTACGGTGGCCTTTTATGCTATAAAGGGAATGCACATTGCAAATATCAAGGCTGAAATACTCCAAATATTAGGGGTATTTTCAGTCCTTGTGAGGGAAAAATTTTGAACCTCCTAGCTCATATCGTTCGGCCGCTATCTTGCTTTCAACAGACAGACAGTTACATTGAACTAATTTTAAGTTCACTTTTTTCTTGTATCAAGTAAAATTTTCCTCTGTTTAAGTAATAATTTACTTGTTTTAAGGAAAAAATAAGCAAATTTGTCGTCAGTTTAAGTAAATATTACTTAATTTGAGTAAAATTTTACTTCGTTTGATTCAGGAAAATTTTACTTATATTTAGTAAAAATGCACTTGGTTTAAGGATAAACTTACTGCAAGTTTCCTCAGTTTGAGTAAATATTTACTTGGTTTGGGGAACATTTAACTAGAATCAAGTTTAAAGCATGTACTACTTTCAAGGAAAAGTTTGAACTTGATATGAGGAAATATTGCTTTAGCGCTATACGAAGTTCAATTTTCCTAAATTTTAATTCATTTTATCTCATTAAAGGGTTCACTTTTTCTACTCGGTAACATATTGGATCTTCAATATTAGAATTTTTCATTTCAAAATGATACAGACATTTAGACTGCAGCTGGAATCAAAATCAAAATCGTGCTTGAGGGAAATTGTTTCTGCCTAATTATATTTAGGGCACATTTTTGAAGATTGCTGTCTAATGTTCTCTTTTTAATTCCACTTGAAGTTTTATATTTATATATAGCAGAGGGCTATTATTTTATAATAATGAAGCATTACAATTTTCCTAATATGGTAGTGCACTTCTATGTAAAGTTGACAGCCCCTAATTCACTCCATGGTGTAGGGTATATAAGATTCGGCCCGGCCGAACTGAACGTCTTTTTACTTGTTTTATTATTCTCCCATGCCCGCAGTCGTTATGGACTGTGAGAAGAATGAATCTCTTAAAATCTCTCGATGCTTCTAGTTGTGCAGTGCATTCGGGGGAATATTTCCAGTGCATGGGTTGTTTTGTTAGCTACTGTTGTTTTTGGCCGTGTCTAAAGAGCAACGACAATCGTGGCTTATTGATAATATGTATAGATGTATGTATGTGCTCCATAAGAGTCGCTCTTATATTGACGAACGTTCATTCATACACTAATATGTATCTTGGAACACCTATACTGTGGCATCTGGCTTGTTTAAAAATGCAGTTAACATGTTAACTGATATATGTATGTAGGAACGTATGTTATGCAGGAACGACGCTCTGTTATGTTAAGGTTCGCAATACATTATTCACATTCGTCTTTAGTTCCGGTAAAGATCTATCGGAATTTTATATGAATATGACCCAATGTGGTAACTTTGGCCGGAAGTATCCAAATGTATTAAATATTAGACATACATGTGGGGCAAAATTAATCTAACGGAGGAAAATGTTGATGATCATCATTCGAAAAAATGACATTCCAGAATAATCAAAAAATGCAGAGTAATCAAAAAACTGTTATATGTACGAATTGTTATGATGTGTATAGTTGACCTGTTTGATTTTATTATTTTGTTTTAATATCCGGCTTAATATAACAAATAAGAGAAAAGGATATGTTTGTTTATTGTTTTTTTTTTCAATTTTGTTTCCGATATTTCGAGCGACAAATATATATATAAGAATTACAATCAATATATAAACACATTTTAATCAATTAATTACGTTACAAAAAGCGATATTTCCCCTTTTTGAACAACTTCTTGTCAACTACTGTCCGTCTTTCCTATTGTGGTGTATGCTATTTCTGTATATCGCGACCTTATAACAACAAGGTTCTAACAGCACCAAAGGCTGTTGTGAGAAAACGAAACTTCAATGTTTAATATGCTGTAGTTTTTATATCTAATTTTATTTTGCCAGCGACTTTTAATCAATTTCTTTAACTTTTTCAAGTAATTTAAACCTGAAGTACAGGCACAATTGAACTTATAGTTTTCTAGAATATTGTTTTCCAAAAAATGGATAGAACTTTGGTGGTCATTTGTTTTGCACTAGCTTGGAACCACAAAGTTCTACGTGCCACTTAGAACCTTGTAGATCTGTAAGAACTTAAAATTATCACTCAGAACTTTGTTCCCTGAATCACTTTTGAATGAAGATAATATTTTATTTATTTACATTAGTATATTAATCAAATTAAATTAAATTTGATATTTAAAACTTATTTTCCAAGAAACTATACGATTTAATTTATCAAAAACGGCGTTAAGTTCGGCCGGGCCGAACTTTATATACCCTCCACCATGGATTGCATTCCACAGAGGCTGTCGAATTTCGTAGAATGCAGGGAAATATATTTTTTTTAATATAGCCAAACCAAAACAAATACAAATATTGAAAAAATAATTTTATAAATAAAGATAATAATGATTTGAACTGAGATATTGTCCTGGCTCAAGACCATTTTGCTTCTATATTTAATAGAATGCAAATTTATTTACAAATGGCATGGTGACATTTATTACTTGGCTGCAGACTACCACGATCATGATTTCGACCATGTCAAAAGTCTTTTCAAGTGGCTTCGCAGCGACTTTTCAACATCAAACCCCGCCTATAATAGTAATAAATGTCACCATGCCATTTGTAAATAAATTTGCATTCTATTAAATATAGAAGCAAAATGGTCTTGAGCCAGGACAATATCCCAGTTCAAATCAAATATTGATTACAGACCAAAAAAATGCAAACGAAAAAACTAAAATAAAGATAATAATTTTATTATTAAAAACCACGTTTACCAGGCTACCAATACGTTTACATATCGAAATAATACTTCAAGTTAATTCCAAAAAATAAATATTCTTATATTTATACTTTCAAAACCCTTAAATATTGGTAGATACTGGATGCTACAGTTGGTTGTATTTCCATCCTATTTTAATTCCAAAAGTACAAAATTTGAAAATCAATGATCTCATGTACATACCATTTTTTGCCGTTAAAGTAAAGAGTACTAATTTAAAAAAAAATCTTTTTTTTGCGTGTCTATGCAGTCAGAGGAATGTATACACCGAATTTCATGATTCTAGCGACCATTTGGTTGGTACCATTTGTATCCCCTTTTCCTATTTTATCCCCTTAAGAGTTCGACTTTTGAAAATCTCTTTATTTTACGTGTCTCTAATTGCATAGACACACATGTACACAACGAATTTCATCATTCTAGCTAGTTGGTACTATTTTTATCCCTCTGTACCCATTGTATCCTTTGAAAGTACAAATTTGGAAAAAATCTTTTATTTTTCATGTCTACGCAGTCAGAGGAATGTATATTCCGTATTTCATGAATCTTGCTGCGGTCGTTTGGTAGGTACTATTTTTATCCCCTTTTCCATGTTAACCCCAAAAAGTACGAATATCGAAAAGTTCGTTTATTTTACGTGTCTACGCAATCAGAGGAATGTATACACCGAATTTCATTACTCGAGACTGCACCGTTTGGTTGGTGCCATTTTTATTCTTTATTCCCATTTTAGCCCTAAAAAGTACGAATTTGGAAAAAATATTTTTATATTATGTATCTTCTCAATTAGAGGAATGTACACACCGAATTTCATGTTTCTAGCTGTTGTCGTTTAATATGTACCATTTTTATCCCTTTTTGCCCCATTTCACCCTCTACGAATAAAAATCACTTTTCTTATATCAAGTAAGTACAAGCAGGCATTTTGAAAAAATATGCTTAAATACTGTAAGATATTAGGGGTTATTATGGGTATTTTTAATCCTTATGAAGGACATTTTTTCCCTTTTGGCCGATTTCGTCCAGTTTCAATCCCAACCGATCTACGACTACAAGACGCATTTATGGAAAATTTGGACGTCCTAGCTCCTTTCGTTTAGATGCTAGCATGCTTTCAACAGACGGACAGACAGACATGGCTGGATCGTCTTAGAATTTTGTGACGATCAAGAATATATACTTTATAGGGTCCCACGTCGATATTTCAAGGTGTTACAAACGGAATGACAAATTTAGTATACCCCCATCCTGGAGGTGGAGGGTATAAAAAAACAAATAATAGAATAAAATCATACCTATTATAAAATTGTTTTGTATGAAATGTCAGCACTCATATATCTGTGGTCACAACCCGTAACAGCCTAAGTCTGTTTTTCAATATTTTCAGTACAGGAGTTTAAAGTTTTGAATCTTCACTGAAAATCAGGAGAAGATGTTTTTTGGAAAACTTTGCTACAGATTCCAAGGAAACGAATTTCTTTACTTAGTTGTTAACAAAAAATAGTTGTTTATTCTCGCAGTCAAAAGATATTATCGAAAAAGACACTTAGGCTCTTATGAATTGTTGAACGAAAGAAAGTCAAAAAGTTCAAGTTGAGTTAGGCTATTATTCCAGATTAAATAAAAAACTTTAAGTGCGCCTAAATTGACATAAATTATTATGTTTATCAAAAAACGAAATTGTAATTCGGAATAAGAGCTTAACTCAAGTTAGGAAAATAAAATTGTTTCTTTGTTTTTTTGGATTAACGACTTAAGTTGATTTAGGCAATGATGAAAAAATAATGTTTATATATGTTGTAATCCTAAATTGACTTAGGCAGTTATGCCAAAACAGTAATTTAGAAAAATAACTTAGGCTATTAGGTTTTTTAGGATTAATTGCCTTCCTAGAAGAGATACAAACATGAAAAATTTAGAGCAAATAAATTTAGATACGCTGAATACGATGGTGCTAATAACTCAATTGTGTCCTAACTCGAGTTAGGCTGTTAAGGGTTGTGACCACAGATATTTGAAGATTATTATTAGATATGATTCGTAATTCTGAGATTGGCTCAATCTTAAATGACAAATTTTGTACATTTTAGTTTAGCCGAATCTTTATGATGTTAAGTTTTTAAATCTAAATAATATTCTCTCAGAATTAAGAATTTTTTGTGCATTTACCAAAATTTTTTAAATCTGATGGAATTAACATAAATATTTTTCTAATAGTCAGTTTTGAGAACTTTTAACTCCTATTTGTGAAATATATTCGTTGAATGACAATTTTTTCAGTGGACAAGTATACGCACTTTGGAATAATAAAATATTAAACCGACTTCTGCGCGAAGATCTTGAAATCAAAAGTTATTTTATAAATTACACATTCTTCATCCCAAACCTCCTGCTCTCTCACCAAGAAGTCATCTCGGTTTTCTTCCACTTTTCTTCTTCCTCATTTTTTCACAGTAAAAATTTCTCACTTACTTTATCATAACAACAACTCACTTTCCGAATATAAGTCAAAAAAAACGCAAGTTTCTTACTTATCATATCGATCAGATTTAGTACGATGATTATTTTTGTCTAATGAAAACTGAACAATGATATGCAGCAAAGTAGTGATGATATCTACGTGATAAAAGGCAAAAAAGGCCCATGTCTAGAGTGATCAAACCCGAGATCGAAAACCGGGTCAACCGGGTTTTTCATCTGGGACCGCGGTTTTTGGAAAACCGGGAAACCCGAGTTTTTTATGTCGGTCTCAACCGGTTTTTCATAGTGCAAAAAATCTTTTTTTTTGGTGCGAATTTGTTTATAATAAGTCATTTTTAATATTATCACAAGCCTCACAGAACGTTTTTTATAAGGGGCAACAAATTAACGACAATTCCGTTTGGAAGGAAATTGAAGATTTGATTATTTTTAGAGGTGTTTTCAAGAGCGATTAGTTCACAAGCGGTTTGAACGAACGAAGAAATATTTTGCAGATCATCTTTGAATAGTCCAGTATTCATTTCTGGGTGTGATATCAGCATTTTTTTCGCGATCCAGCCTTATAGGAATATTATTCTCATCCTTTTAGGTAATATACCTTAGGTCAAAGTGGTTCTAGTTTTACACTGGTCCAAAGTTGGCACTTTGGGGTTTTTCGTAAAAAAACAGCCGGGAAAACGTTTTTTTTTAAATCACGGTTTTCGGAAAACCGGCATTGCATAAAACCCGGTTTTTTGATCACTCTATCCGTGTCTCGCAGTATGCGTAATGCAAACAATGTTTAATATAACTTACATATAATATAACCATATACACCACTACGTGATAAATGATTTTAGAAAGTCGCACTCTTAAGGGGAAAACCAACCATTTGGTTGGTTGGCCACAGCCATTTCCAAGACTTAAAAATTGCACACAGTGTAATATAACTTTGTTTGCATTACGTATTCTTAATTGAAGCATAATGTAATAATAGTAAGTATACGCCCACTTATATACGCCACAAGTGCAAACTCTCATCCAAATCTCGAAATCTTACCCCAATGTCAAACATATGTAAAAACATACCAACACACCTAACACCGGGGTACGTATACGTTATTATGACATAATATAATTAACCCACCGTCATGCACATGTTCCGATAGTCACGTACGTAGCATATGTATCTGGCCAGATACACTATGTATTTCAGAACATTTATATGAAAAATAATAAATAAATTACATAAATTACATTGTTATATTGTTATCACGCCAGGCAGATATATATATTATTTTTTTCGTTCTTAGAACATGCTAAACCACCAACCCATGCAAACAAATTTAATGAGAAATAAAACAAGAAAAATTTTATTTTTGTGTTTAATTTCAAAAAATAATTGTTCATTTCAATTAAATTTAGTAGTTATAAAGTAAGTTTTAATTAATTCTAAATTAAAAAAGTCTTACACAGCTTCAGGTAAGAAACTAAAAAATGTATACTCTGATTTCGAATGTTGTAGGCATACCGAATTCGAGCACTTGGAACAAAAAAAAAACGAATTAGTCGGCGAATTTTTTCATTTCCCAATGTACAAAGCTGACAACTTTTTCTGTTTTGTAGAGTATCAGCACCACTTGAGCCAGGAACTACTACTGGAATCTGAAATGAAAAAGAAAAACGTGGAAAATGAGATATAATGAAGGGCAAATGTTATATCAATCAAACTTACATTTAGTGGTCTTCCAAAATACGATTCCATGGCCAAACGAGTGTTGAACTGTTTGATGATGTGAATGTTGTTCATTCGGGTTTCAATATGTGGAAGAACCAATGTACCAGATACATGTGCATGACGGAGGGTTAATATCATTTTTTGCAAATGGTGTATATGATTAAATTTCCATGACTTAAAAATTACACGCAGTGTAAGTTATATTAAACTATATATTAATCTGTCCCAAATATGTATGCATATCATAAAGTTCGAGAAAAAAGCCAGTTATTAACTGCTGCGATTGTCTGGTGCCTATCAGCAAGCACTTTTCTGCTATTACAGCAGTCTGCTAAAAATTACTGCTATAAAAATAGATAAAAATAAGAGACTTGGCAACATTTCTATCCATTGGTTTGATTTAAATAAATCACAGGTAAAAATCTGACACCATCTTACTCGGAAACTAAGAGAGTAGTAAGATACTTTCTTGTTAAGCGAAAAAAATCCATACAAATATTAAGCTAGGAAGCCCAATCAAACAGGCCTAATATCCGTTTTTTGGAATCTTATTCTAATCCCGAATTTAGTACATTTAGTTAACATATTCGAACAAGACTTTAGAAATATAATTATCGGTGTATTGTTGAATATTTTGACTTGTAATACTCACTTGGCTCTTTGGAGCAATTTTGACGCTCCACCGTAATATTTATATAGTTATATATTAAGTATTAATGTGCCTAAGGTTACACAATTCAAACATAATCAATTTACTATCACTATTTGAGTAGCATCACCCGCATCGGAAACAAATGTTGTACAAATCGTCCGTCTGCCCATTCATTCAGTCATTTGCTCGTTCAATGATGACGCTCATGTTTTTCACTTTCGAAAGGGTCAACGCGTGAACCGATTTAATTAAATGTTAATTGTCATGCCATGGATGTACTCTCTCCATATAACGGAACGAGTTATTTGATTATTTCTTCTTATTCTGTGGACAGACGATATCGTATTGGTGTGCCATTGTCTCCAGATCTCCTCTGTATGTCCGTATATTAATGTACAGTTGCGGTGAAAATAATAGCAGCGCACCACAGCTTAAAATTAATTTTCTTACATTTTTTGTGTGGTATTTTTTATTACAAAAACAAAAGGCTTACGCCTGCCATCGAAATAAAAAATAATGCCTGGCAATATGTAAGTGTTTAAAATGTGCGTAGAATACTAATAAAACATAATATGTATGTCTGAAGTCCGAGAAAAGTCCCACTTAAAAATATAATTCATGCCAAAAAATAATTCAACCAAAAAGTGGGTGCTCATTCTATGGCCATTTGAATCAAAAATTGTTTTGAATGGTGGGGCAGTGTCTCGGCAGTTTGTAAGACATCCACAGAACACGGAATACGTCTCCGGGTATAGTACCAAAATTGTCAAAACTTGGAGGATCAAGGTGAGGCTAATAACCCTGTTAATTACCGCCCGATTGCGATTTTCTCTGCACTCTCGAAGGTTATGGAGAGTATGGTTAACCACCTTCTTGACCAATGACTTACTCAATGATCGACAGTATGGCTTCCGTAGGAATCGATCTACGTGGACCCTGATGACACTGCTGTCCGAAAAGTGGAATCGATCCATCCACCAGTTTGGTGAGAGTAAGGTCGTTGCTCTAGATATCTTCAAGGTCTTTGACAGAGACTGACACGACGCACTCATATCAAAGCTTATCGCTTTTGGTGTTGGTAGTGTCTTCTCTTGATTTATATCGAGCTTTCTCAGAGATCGCACTATGCGTTTTGTTGTAGATGGGTTCTCACGAGCATAGGTTAACCGCTGGAGTGCCACAGAGCTCTGTCCTTTCCCCCACCGTTTTTCTTATTTCCTTCGACGACCTCTTGGATCGGACTTCGAATCCAATCAACTCATTTGCGGATGAATAGAGCAGACTTTAATGTACGTAAGACCCAGTGTTCCTGGGTGTCGATTTTTATGAACGGTGTGGATATTGAGCAATCGGTCACTCTTGATGTTTTGGGATGAAGATACATTGCGATGTTCATTGGACAAAACATGTATTTGAGGTGTCAAAGGAAGCATTCAAGTGTCCAGACTTTCTGAAGCGGTGTAAGAAATACTTCACTCCCTCCGATCTTCTCAATATTTACATTACGTACATCAGACGGGTTCTCTAAGATCTTCCTTGTAGCTACTTGACCGTGCTCAGAGGAGGGCGATGGTGTTGTCTCCCTTGAATTCAAAAATATCGATGGAATGGTTCGCGCAGACACTACACCTTAATAATTTTTAAACATAATTTAATATTTTTTTATTAAAAGCCAGATTGTGAATGGCACAATGCCACCTTTCAATCATAGTAAAAACTTTTAGTATTTTCGAAGTAAAACTAATATTTTTCTTTGTCGACATTTGTTATCTCGTCGCTGCTATTTTTTGGCCGCAGCTGTATGTATGTATGTATGTATGTAGTATGTACAACGTACAATAGAACATGAATCATTTTTGCATAAAAGTCAATTGTAGCAACAACTCATATTTCGTATTTGATGTTGTTTGCTGTTCACGTAATCATTTGAATAATTGTTAATTAAATTATAAAGTCTTTCTACTTTGATAATTGTCCGGTCAATGTATGGAAGGAACAAATAATCGAATTAGCATAAATAGTATACCAATGGGTTTATCTCTGCGATATTGTGACTAGTGGAAAATTCCGTGGTTGTGGACTGGAATACGGTTCGATCTATGGATTGTGATTATTATAATACAAGCTTCCCCTAATTAACCTCCGTCCACTGATCAACGACATGTTATTGACCATTTCGCGCTTTTAAAGAAATGTTCCCTCGCTCGAACTGGACTAACTCGCTACAGGTTCAAATAATTTTTTTTCTGAGATGAAAATTAATACCATGGCTGAAATTTCAGCTGCTTTCATGTATCCTTATTTACAAATTAAGATCTGATACAGTTGGAATCATCGAAACCACAAAATCAATTCAACGAGTTCTTAATCTTTTCGAGCTTGGAATACAAAATCGAATCTAATCCGAAGCCGAATTTTATATCCAGATAAAAGAAAAGGAACCGCAAGCATCAGTCCAGAAAGATAAGAAGTTCGAATTTTCTGACAGCACAGGTTGGATGACAGGTTTTCTGCAAAGACACGCGCTTCATAATATTAAAATTAAAGGCGAAATAGCATCTGCTGATGAGCCGGCAGCTAAAAAATTTCCCGCAAATATGGCTAAAATAATTGAAAATGTTGGCTACACTCCGGATCAGATGTGGAATGCGGATTAAACAGGCCTTTTCTGGAAACGAACGTCGAGTCGAACATATGTAGCTAAAAGCCAGAAAACCGCTAGTGGATTTAAAGTAGCCAAAGATCGTGTGACCTTTTTATTCTGCTTCAACACTTCAGGAAATCGGATGTTAAAACCCTTACTTGTAAATCGAGCTCTAAAACCACGGTCATCGGCGTAATATGGACTCATTTCCCCTTCACTGGGCAGCTAACAAATAGGCCTGCGTAACAACTGAGCTTTTTACCGAGTGGTTTCTTAAATATTTTGTGCCGGAAGTTCGGCGATATATGAGCGATAAAGGCCTGGATTTTAAAGTTCTGTTGAATAAAGATAATGCACCAGGTCATCCACATTTAAAGCATCCAAATGTCCAATTTAGTTTTTTGCCTCCAAATACAACATCGCTAATACAGCCGCTGGACCAACTGCAACTTTTAAGATCTACTATGTGAAGCAAACATTCAGGTACATTTTAGATAAATTAATTAATGATAAAACTTTAAAAGTCACAGACGCATGGAAGAAGTTTTCTATTAATGACTGTATCAAACATGTCGGATTAGCGCATGAATCGACGTTAAATCCATGTTGGAGAGCATTTTGGCCGGAATACGTTAAAAATAACAGCCCAGTGCCCTCTAATACAGTTAAGTATTCCAACATCATACCCTTAGCTCATGATGTAGGCGGAGAAGGCTTTGATGATTTATCATCTGCAGATATCGACGAATTATTATTGGATAAGACACTTAGCGATGATTAAATCATTGGTTTAGCTCTTGAGACACCCGATACCAAAGAAATTAGTGAAAACGACGAAAAGGTTCCTACCCTCACTCTATCCCTTATTAAATAAGTTCTCCAAATGGCAGCTAAATTGGGCGATCATTTTCGCAAACATGATCCTAATGAGAAAAGAGCCTCGAAATTGATTTTCGTCAATTACATAACAGTCTTATCAAAACTGGAAGCCAACGATTGATAACGGAATTTGCGACTAAAATCACTGAACCATCACCACCAATTGAGCATGAATTTGAAAATATGTTTGGCGATGAAAGTGACGTTGAAGTCCATTGTAAACGATTGCGATGTGATACTGATTAAAAATTATTTATTTTTTTTGATGTGTTTTTAAGTTTTATAATTTGTGTTTCTAAATTAACTATTTTTAAACCCTACACCACAGGGTATAATGGCATTTGTTTGTAACACCCAAAAGGAAACGAGATAGACCCATCGTTTATTATACCGATCGACATAGAATCACTTTTTGAGTCGATTTAGCGATGTCCGTCCGTCTGTCCATCTATTCTTGTAATAAAAGTCCAGGTTGCAATTGTTGTTAGAACTAGATGAATCTTTGCACAACGAAGTTTTATGGGATAAGGACGGTATTTAATTTGAAGCAAATCGGTACAGATTTAGCTCCCATACAAATTTTGTTTCCGATTTTACTTTTCCGCTCTAGAAACCAAATATTTCAACATATTTTCCTCCAATTTGGCAAAACGCCGTATATTTCAACTAGAAACAGCTCTGGTAGAAATAGGATAGATCGGTTCAGATTTATATATAGCTCCCATACAAATGTCTCATCCGATTTGACTCTTTCAGCTCTTCAAATGTGGCAAAACAGCTTATATTTCAACTAATAACAGCTCTGGTGAAAACGGGCCAGATGAGTTCAGATATATATATATATATATATATATATATATATATATATATATATATATATATATATATATATATATATATATATAGCTCCATTACAAATTTCGCTACTGATTTGATTATTTCCGCTCTAGAAATAGCATTTTTTACAGAGTTTCTTCTAATTCGGCACATCAGCTAATGTTTCAAATAGAAATTACTATAGCGAATGTGGGTCACATCGGTTCAGATTATATATAGCTCCCGATTTGATTCTTTCCGCTCTAGAAACCACACTCCATAAAATTTGGGACAGCGTCTAATCTTTCAACTAGAAAACCTTTGCTAAACATGGGTCACATCGGTTCAGATTTGTATATAGCTCCCATTCAAAGTTTGTGTTCAAATTTTCTTACAAATACAGATAGAAGTTTGGAATTTGTAGTATATTCTCCTCTTATAGCTACATTGAATATCACCTGGTTCAAATGTAATGATGTTTTTATATCCTACACCATATGGTATAATGACTTAGTGTAGGGTATCATATAGTCGGCCACGCCCGACTTTAACCTTCCTTACTTGTTTCTATTATTTTTTGTTAAAATAAAACGCAACATGAATTTTAATTATACTTTATTCGTCGTATTTTAGCCAATATTTAAAATGTGGAACCAATCGCCTCCTTTTTTATGGTTACCCTATCTTTTTTACGCGAGTTTTCGAGGAACGTATCTATCGCGTAAACACAGAATTAGGTGTATATTCTTGATCGTCATAAAATTCTAGTAGGGCGTTTAGGATGGTTCGAACTCGGCTTGTTCATATAAAGCAGGGTGCCAAGCCATTAGGAGTGTTCACTAGGGCGTACCTCAAAAAAAAAGTTCGCCGTACACCTTCGAATATGAAGTATTATTGAAAGGTAGTTTCCAAAAATATTTTTTATTTTTTTATGCCGAACGTAGGGGTCGCGCTTTTACATTTTTCTATATAACTTCTGCATTTATAAACGAGGCCGATTTTTTTGCCTTTGAAGTCATTGAGCTCAAGCACCCCCTTCTGGTACTTACCCGTCATATCTCAGTTGCTACTACCCTAATGTACCACTCTAATATCAGAAAATTAAAGCTCGCATAAAATCATGAAACTCTTCTGACTTCAAAGACAAAAAAATCGGCCTCGTCGAGACAAAAACATCGATGTATCACACTTTAAAATCCGTTTATAAATGCAGAAGTTATATAGAAAAACCATGACCATGTTTTTACAATCTATCCCTATTAATATCCCTATCCCTATCCCTATTAATATTATAAAACCTTAGTGTAAGTCTGTCTGTCTGTCTGTCTGTCTGTTTGTTTGTTCCGCAATCACGTGTAAACGGCTGAACCGATGTTGTTGAAATTTTCAGTACAGATAGATGTAGGTCTGGAAGGAACTATAGGCTATAGAATTTTTAAAAATTTGCTCAGTGGGCGGAGGGGGCGTGGCAATAGTGTTTTTGAGAGCTAGAAGGCTGAAAATTGGTACATATATATCACTGACCACGAGAATGATAAATATGATGCCGAAATTTGGATTTTCATTTTGTGGGCGGAGTGGGCGTGGCGATAGTGTTTTTTGAGGTAGAAGGCTGAAAATTTGAACGTATATATTACTAACCTCGAGAATGATAAATATGATGTCGAAATTTGGATTTTCATTTTGTGGGCGGAGTGGGCGTGGCAAAAGTGTTTTTGAGAGCTAGAAGGCTGCAAATTGGTACATATATATTACTGACCACGAAAATGATAAATATGATGCCGAAATTTGGATTTTCATTTTGTGGGCGGAGTGGGCGTGGCGATAGTGTTTTTTAGCTAGAAGGCTGAAAATTGGAACGTATATATTACTAACCACGAGAATGATAAATATGATGCCGAAATTTGGATTTTCATTTTGTGGGTGGAGTGGGCGTGGCAAAAGTGTTTTTGAGAGCTAGAAGGCTGAAAATTGGTACATATATTTTACTGACCACGATAATGATAAATATGATGCCGAAATTTGGATTTTCGTTTTGTGGTCGGAGTGGCCGTGGCAATAGTGTTATTTGAGCTAGAAGGCTGAAAATTGGTTCATATATATTACTGACCATGAGAATGATAAATATGATGCCGAAATTTGGATTTTCGTTTTGTGGGCGGAGTGAGCGTGGCAAAAGTGGTTTTGAGAGGTAGTAGGCTGAAAATTGGTACATACATATTTCTGACCACGAGAATGATAAATATGATGCCGTAATTTGGATTTTCGGGGTGGGCGTGGCAAAAGTGTTTTTTGAGCTAGAAGGCTGAAAATTGGAACGTATATATTACTGACCACGAGAATGATAAATATGATGCCGAAATTTGGATTTTCGTTTCGTGAGCCGTGGGAGCATGCCAAAAGTGTTTTGAGAGCTAAAAGGCTGAAAATTGGTAGATATATATTACTGACCACGAGAATACCGAAATTTGGATTTTCGTTTAATGGGCGTTGCAATGGTGTTTTTTAAGCTAGAAGGCTGAAAATTGGAACGTATATATTACTGACCACGAGAATGATAATTATGATGCCGAATTTAGGATTTTCGTTTTGTGGGCGGAGTGGGCGTGGCAATAGTGTTCTTTGCGCTAGAAGATTGAATAATGGAATGTATGTATTACTGACCACGATAAAGATCAATTTGATGCCGAAATTTGGATTTTCGTTTTGTGGGCGGAGTGGGCGTGGCAAAAGTGTTTTTGAGAGCTAGAAGGCTAAAAATTGGTACATATATTACTGACCACGAGAAAGATAAATTTGATGCCGAGATTTGGATTTGGGCGTGGCAAAATAGTTTTTGAGAGCTAGAAGACTGAAAATTGGTACATGTACGAGAATGATAAATATGATACCGAAATTTGGATTTTCGGTTAGTGGGCGTGGCAATAGTGTTTTTTAAGCTAGAAGGCTGAAAATTGGAACGTATATATTACTGACCACGAGAAAGATAAATATGATGCCGGATTTTTAATTTTCGTTTCGTGGGTGGTGGGGGCGTAGCAAAAGTGTTTTTAGCTAGAAGGCTGAAAATTGGAACGTATATATTACTGACCACGATAATATCAATATGATAAGATCAATATGAATGCCTGGCGAAGCGGGCGGGGTTCAGCTAGTATATATATATAAATGAATCTGTGTATGTATGTTTGTTCTTTATAGCAGCCTAAACTACTGAACCGATCTTCTTGAAATGTTCACATTATGTTCATGCTGAACCGGTGGTGAAAATAGGCTATATAAATTTTTGATATTTTCAGTGAGCGTGGCACCTCCCACACAATTTGGGGATTTATTCGTTTTTTATAAATTAGCATATTCGGAATACTGTTGTAGCTAGAGTCTTGAATTTTTGTGAAAGTTCACTAATTATTAGTCTGTACAGTTGTGTCAAAAAGGGGCGTTATTGGAAAAGTGGGCGTGGCACCTCCCATACGAAATTAAAACCTATTATTGAATATTGTCAGTTCTATGACACCTAGAGTGCTGAAATTTTGTGTAAGTGCATCTAGCATCAATGTGCATAGTTGTGCCAAAAATGGGCGGTATCGGAAAAGTGGGCGTGGCACCTCCCATACGAAGTTAAAACCTATTATTGAATATTGTCAGTTCTATGACACATATAGTGCTGTAATTTTGTGTAAGTGCATCTAGCATCAATGTGCATAGTTCTGCCAAAAATGGGCGGTATTGGAAAAGTGGGCGTGGCACCTCCCATACGAAGTTAAAACCTATTATTGAATATTGTCAGTTCTATGACACCTAGAGTGCTGTAATTTTGTGTAAGTGCATCTAGCATCAATGTGCATAGTTGTGCCAAAAATGGGCGGTATTGGAAAAGTGGGCGTGGCATCTCTCATACGAAGTTAAAACCTATTATTGAATATTGTCAGTTCTATGACACCTAGAGTGCTGAAATGTTGTGTAAGTGCAAACAGCATCAATGTGCATAGTTGTGCCAAAAATGGGCGGTATCGGAAAAGTGGGCGTGGCACCTCCCATACGAAGTTAAAACCTATTATTGATTATTGTCAGTTCTATGACACATAGAGTGCTGTAATTTTGTGTAGGTGCATCTAGCATCAATGTGCATAGTTGTGCAAAAAATGGGCGGTATTGGAAAAGTGGGCGTGGCACCTCCCATACGAAGTTAAAACCTATTATTGAATATTGTCAGTTCTATGACACCTAGAGTGCTGTAATTTTGTGTAAGTGCATCTAGCATCAATGTGCATAGTTGTGCAAAAAATGGGCGGTATTGGAGAAGTGGGCGTGGCACCTCCCATACGAAGTTAAAACCTATTATTGAATATTGTCAGTTCTATGACACATATAGTGCTGTAATTTTGTGTAAGTGCATCTAGCATCAATGTGCATAGTTGTGCCAAAAATGGGCGGTATTGGAAAAGTGGGCGTGGCACCTCTCATACGAAGTTAAAACCTATTATTATTTAATATACTAAACCTACTATTATTTAATATTGTCAGTTCTATGACACCTAGAGTGCTGTAATTTTGTGTAAGTGCATCTAGCATCAATGTGCATAGTTGTGCCAAAAATGGGCGGTATTGGAAAAGTGAGCGTGGCACCTCCCATATGAAGTTAAAACCTATTATTGAATGACACCTATTGTGCTGTAATTTTGTGTAAGTGCGTCTAGCATCAACGTGCGTAGTTGTGACAAAAATGGGCTGTAATGGAAATGTGGACGTGGCACCTCCCATACGAAGTTAAAACCCATTTTCGAATATATGCCGTTCTAAGGCAGATAAAAAACTGAAATTTTGTTTGAGTGCATCTAGCATCAATGTGCGTAACTGTGCCCAAAAATTGGAGATATTGGAAATAAGGGCGTGGTACTTTCCATACGAAGTTAAAACCTATTATCGAATATATTCAGCTACAATTCTTATCTTTTGTGTGAGTGCATCTAGCATAAACCTGCGTAGTTCTGCCAAAAATGGACGGTATTGGGAAAGTGGGCGTGGTACCTCACATACGAAGTTAAAACATATTATCTAATATGGTCTGTAGGTGTCATAGACCTAGAGTGCTGAAATTTTGTGTGAGTTGATCCAGTATAAATAGTTGTGCAAAGAAATCTGAAATTAAAACCGGTTTTAGTGTATTTCGACACCGAGATGGGTTGTTTATTGAGATCTTAGGTACATTTTTGTAGTTGATTGTTTCCCTGAATTTTCAACGGTTTGATACCTATGGACCTGAACAGAGGAAAAAAGGTAAAAAAAATCGAATTTTTTTAAGTTTTTGCGATTTTGACCTTGAAGATGAAGTTTGATTTTATATGTTCACAATTTTTGTTCTTTATGACAAGAGCTAGAACTTTGCCTCAGAGAGTAAATCAAAATTCCGAACGGTTTGCAAGATATGAGCCTGAGAATATGATCACTTTTTTCCAAAAATTACACCGAGGCCTCAAATCTCTGGGGGCCCATAAAAAAAAGTGCATGACTTTGGGGAAAAAAAAAACACGGGTCTTTTTTTTTTGGTCTTTTATCATGTAGCGGTGTCCGTATATGGTTATTTTGAAATGACTTCAAAAATGTTGCACAGTGTAAATGTGGAAGCTGATGCCTTGTGCCACGAACCACACAAATTATCATGCCCTTGTTAAATTTAATTCCGCATATATGTTCTCTGACAGTGAGGGTATATATAAGTCGGTTTAGCTGACAGAAGCTTACTTATTCGTTTTTTATATGATTGATGTGATAGTTGTTATTGTTTGGGTGATGTTTAGCGAAATATGTTGTTTTAGTGCTTAATGACAACTTTTGTGGTTGGTAGGGGTTTGTGTCTATGATGTTGGCAATCACGTGGTGTTGTTAGTTTTTGTCTAAGCTGATTAATGTAAGTGTTGTCGATCTTAATTTATTTTTCCCTCCCTCCCACCTTCAGTGGTCATATCGGAAAGGTTATGCCCAAGTTGTTGATGTTAAGTATGTTTTCGTGAAGTTGTGTGTGCCTCCCTCTCTGGCTGTGGCCGAGTGATTGTGATTGATGTAATGTATGTGTAGGAAAAGTTCTCTTCCGATGTGCGTCCTGTGATCTCGATCGAGGGTTCGATAATATACTGTGTATGTTTTTGCCGCTGAAAAATAATATATATTTTTTGTCCACCCAACAAGCTCTTAACCATCGTCAATTTAAAGTGTGTGTGTGTGTGTATAATTCGCTGAAAACAATAAGTTTGCTTACGCCCTCCCAAACCCTTTGCAAAAGCCTTTTAATGTTTTTGCGTTTAAAATTTTTTTCGCTGAAAAAAAATTAATGTAATTTTCCCCTTCCCGAACTTTATTTAGAAAAATAAAAACGCTTACAGTTTCATTTGAATAAATTTATTTTAATTATTTGCTGAAAAAAGATTTGATTCTATGATATTACAAGTATTTGTGTTCGTATCTGTTTGATAAACTGAATTTACACTATGGCCGTCAAAGTCATCCAGATTTAGTATATTAGTCCTTTAACATGTTTTCATTCATTTCATAACATAATTTTAAACAATCTTCCATTTCCTTTAATGTTGAATTTATTTGTAACAAAGAATCCTTGTACTATTGTTAATACTCTACCCAGAAGTTCATAAAAGGATTCCTTTGTAGATTTTTCAGTAGCTTCTATTGATGCGTAACATTGAATACATGTCAGGTTGCGAGCCCTGGTACGTAATCTTGCAGTTATAATTCTGATATAAACTGATAAGAGCTTTCTTCGCTTTCCACGCCACTAGAACGTAGTTCGTTTTCCCAGAATAGAGTAGGGTAAAACCATCGACAGTTATGAATTCGTCAGAATCGCACCACCGTACTTCGCATGTATTGAGAGTTTGAGTCGAGATTTTTCCGTGAGCGTTCTTACATTCCAGGTTCCAATGCGAGTCCTTGTTTTCAAGCTTAGGGTTGTCATCATTAAATCGGGTTTATCTGGAAGTTTTCTTTTTATTACGATTTCGGTAATCTAGTTGGGTTTAAGGCGAATGACTGACTGACCACAGCGTCCGAACCTGGTTTTGGCGCTGCCAACTAAGCCTCCAGAAGTGCCCAGGTACCGCAAGTATTTAGTCCATGGTTGGGATGTGGTTAGATACACTATTATTAGGTCGCCCTATTTTGCAGCCGCTCGCTACGAGTACAGGCGCTGCGTGATCCGCGTAGACCAACCTCTTTGTGGCTTTGGATGTTACCGTTAATTCTCAGATGTCTCCGTGGCTTGACATCCTTGACTCAAATTGACCACTAGGCTGAATATGGCAGGTTTGCCCAATTTAAGCTCCCTCTCACCTTAGTCATGGTACATATTGGTACAACCCGCCAAAAAACTATATTCATTGCTGAAAAGGGGGAGCCGGTGGAAGAATGCTAATGTATATCTATTATAAAATACACCTTTGTAAATACACATTGTAATTCAAAAGACATCACTTGAAATTCAAAAGACACCAGTTGAAATTCAAAAATTTCATTTGCAATTCAAAAAATATCACTTGAAATTTAAAGATTCCATTTAAAATTCAAAAAAATGCAATTGAAATTCAAAACTCGTCATTTGTAATTCAAAATACATCATTTGAAATTCAAAAGTCGTCGTTTGTAATTCTAAAGACATCATTTGAAAATCGAAACTCGTCATAAGTAATTCAAAAGACACCATCTGAAATTTAAAAGTTTTTATTTGAAATTTAAAAGACATCATTTGAAATTCAAAACTCGTCATTTGTAATTCAAAAGCCATCATTTGTAATTCAAAACTCGTCATAAGTAATTCAAAAGACACCATTTGAAATTTAAAAGTTTTTATTTGAAATTTAAAAATTATTCCATTTGTAAATCAAAAATTATACCATTTGCTATTATTTATTTTTGTAAATTTATTTATTTCTGCAAATTTTAATATTCTGCTGTTTAGAAAACAGATTTACACTCATTTAGATTGATAGATAGACGGACATGGCTAAAATACCATAGAAAGTCTGTGGAGTGAGGATATAAAAATAAGAATATTACCCATTGCGAAATTTGGTTCGATTTTAGAATACACACCCAGAAAAGGTGATGTTATAGAGATGAGTTTAAATTAAAGCATTCATAATTTTCTTTAATAACAAGAACCAATGGAAATAATTATGATTACAAACAATAAGTGATTAATTCGGGTCGCAAACAAGTTTTATTTGGTAAAATCAACTTAGTGTTATAATACATAACGATTACAACTAATTAATATATGTAGATAGATTGAAGATTTAATATAAAATCAAGATAAATAATTAATAATAATCGATTTAAACAAATAAGGCATTTGCAATTAGTGACAAATTATTCACAAATTTAAAGATGTAAATAGAAAATCGTACATACATAGATTAAAAAATGATAAAAACAACTTTGAGATAAAAACAAGTAAGAAAAGGCTAAAGTCGGGCGGGGCCGACTATATGATACACTCCACTTCCTATCCGAATACAATTCAATTCTGTAGAAAATTGACTGATATGACCTAACCCAATTTGTCAAATCGAGAAGAATATTTGTATCGGGGCTATATCCAAGCATGGAATGTGACCCACTTACACAATATGTTCTTCTAGTTCAAGTATAACGTGTTATGCTCAATTTGAAGAAATTCTCTGAAAATATGTGGTTTATGGGTCGGAAAAAGTCAATACGGGAGCGAAATTTGTATGGTAGCTATATATAAATCTGAACCGATTTGACCTACTTTCATCACAGGTGCTCCTAGTTTAAATGTATGATGTTTTGTTAAATTTGAAAACAATCTGATAAAATATGTTGTTTCTAGAGCGGAAAAAGTCAAATTTGTATGATAGCTATATATAAATCTGAACCGATCTGACCTATTTTCACCACAGGTGTTTCTAGTGGAAACAAATATGAAGAAGATCTGTTTAAATATGTGGTTTCTACAGCAGAAAAAGTCAAATCAGGAGCGAAATTTGAATGGGAGCTAATATAATAATATATAAATCTGAACCGATCTGATCTGTTTTCACCACAGGTGTTCTTAGTTTTAATATCAGATGTTTTGCTTAATCTGAAGACAATCTGATACAATATGTGGTTTCTAGAGCGGAAAAAGTCAAATTGGGAGCGAAATTTGTATGGTAGCTATATATAAATCTGAACCGATCTGCACCATTTTCACCATGGGTGTTTCCAGTTGAAATGTAAGGTATTTTGCTAGATTTGAAGAAAATCTGTTAAAATATGTGGCTTATAGAGTGGAAAAAGTCAAATCGGGAGAGAAATTTGTGTCGGAGCAATATATAAATCTGAACCGATCTGACCCATTTTCACCATGGGTCTTCCAAGTGGAAGTATAAAATATTTTATCAAATTTGAAGAAGATCCGGTAAAATGTGTGATGTTTAGAGCAGAAAAAGTCAAATCGTGGGGTGAAATTTGAATTGGAGCTATATATAAATCTGAACCGATCTGAACTATTTTCACCATTGGTGTTTCTAGTTGAAATGTAAGATGTTTCGCCAATTTTGAAGAGTATCTGTTAAAAAATGTGGTATCTAGAGTGAAAAGAGTCAATTCGGGAGTGAAATTCATATGGGGGCTATATCTAAATCTGAACCGATTTTCTTCAAATTAAATAGCGTTCGTCCTTGTGCCGAAAAACTTCGTTGTGCAAAGTTTCACTTGGTTCTGTCTACAAGTGCGACCTGTATCGTGATTACAAGAATAGATGGACAGACAGACGGCTAAATCGATTCAAAAAGTGATTCTAAGTCGATCGGTATAATTAACAATGGGTCTATCTCCCTTCCTTGTGGGTGTTACAAACAAATGCACAAAGACATAATACTCTCGTGGAGTGTATAATTAGAAAAATTTTATGTTAATATTAATAAATTTACTTCATTAAAAATATTACTTAAATTCAAGTTCCAACTGGTATTTCCTGCATAGTCAACACCATCTGATGGAATGTAGCGGAGTGAATTATGGCTCGTGTGCAATCTCCAACTGATATAGTTCGCGTTGCATGCTCGACCAGATTTTCTAAGTATTGAAAAGTCTTTGCTCTCCAATATTGGGATGCTAACATTTGGTACCTCTATCTGGGACTTCACCACACTATTTACTTTGGACCATATGTTTTCTATGGGATTAATTGTGGTGAGTAAGGCCCCAATCTTAGCAATGTTGCTGGCGACTCCAAAAACAGCTCTTCGAACTTGCTGTGGCATGGGGCATTGTCGCACACAACCACCAGTTCTGACAATTTATTTATTTATAAGATTAATATACAATTTAAATTATATACTAATACAATTTTTGGAGCTATACCCACTAAGCCCTTAAGCTGTTAATAAAGAATAATAGTTTTTTTTTTAATAAAGGGTGTTTTTTATTGAGGTATAGAACTTCGAATTGAAATAAAACACAAGAAAATCGTTTTAATGTCCATCAATTTGGCTTTATTGGAAGGATAATTTTATGCCATTAATGTTTAAATATGATTTCGGGCATGTGGCCGCCGCGGCTGGCTCGAATATAGCCCATTCTACAGGTCCAATTTTCAACCACTTTTTCGAGCATATGACAAAGCTCCAATTGCTGTGCACGGTGGCGAATCGATTCATTCGGGTCCTCTTCAACACTTTGCTCTACAGCGGCAATTGTTTCTTCGGTGCGCACTGTTCGACGTCTCTGCGGATGCGTATTATCACATAGAGTAAACGTAGTGCGAAAACGATCCATGGTTAACCGAATTAATTGCTCTGATGGACGATTATGTCGACCATAAAATGGACGGAGCTTGCGGTGAACTTCGCGAACTGAACCATTACTTTCGAAATAAATTTGCACGATTTGCAAGCGTTGTTCTTTTGTCAACCTGTTCATGATGAAATGGCAAACCAAACTAAATATTAATCACTTGACAGCTGACAAAATGGCCGCCAGTTAAAAAAGTGATGCCAACTTAAAGTTCTATACCCCAATAAAAAACACCCTTTATTTACAAATAATGCTTGCGTATATATGTTTACATATATATGTTTAGCATAATTTAATATTATGTTTAGTTATAAAATATTTTTAAATTTTTGAATTACTTAAAGGTTTGTTTACAAAATGTGTATGTTTTACTCAGATCTGGTTATATATTGACGATTTCTTTAAAAAAATTATTATTAAATTTATATTATTTATAGTTGGGTTAGAAATTAAGTGTAATGGATTTTCATTACCAAATATTCTTCTCTTATCGTTTGGAATTTAGGACATATGTTTAGAAAATGTTCCGGGAAATTTGGATACAATTTATAGCAGTTGCATATAACTGAGTCGGTTAGTTTTTGTATGCTACCATGAGTTCATTTAGTATGACCTAGACGAATTCGATTAATTTTGATTATGTCAAGTCCGGTGAATTTTTTTGTATCGTTTTTCATATAATTACTAATATTGATGGTATTGAGGTAAGGTTGTAAGTGTTGCAATTTTCTTTGAAATGTGTTTTTGCAATTGTCTTTAGATCTTTGGGGTCTTTGTTCATTATTGAAAGTAAAGGTGATTTTAATGAATTTTTTGCAGTAGCGTCGCCAAATTCATTTCCCTTAATGTCACAATGGCTGGGAACTCAAGTAAGATTTATATTTGGATATTTGTGTATAAGTGTGTTCCTAATATCTATTGCGTATTTATTGTTATTATTTACATTAAGAATCATTTTTATTACTGATAATGTGTCAGTGCAAATAGAGTATTTTCCGTTTTTATTCCTTAGAATTTTAATAGCTTCATGTACAGCTATGAGTTCTGCAGAAAGAATTGTACTATATGGTTGGACTAATAAGGCAGTGCTGTTTTTCGGTTGTTACGCTCAGACCCACGGAATTCTCTATTTTAGAACCATCGGTAAAGATGAATTTTTGATCTGGCATGTTTTCCATTATATTGTTAAAAAGTGTTTGAAATTGTATGTTATTAAGATCATTTTTGTTGATCGAACTGAGTGATATGTTTACACAATCCTGTTGGAATTTCCAAGGTGGATGATTTTCAATTCTTGTCCTCAAATTTTCAAAAGTGAAGTGCGTAAGGTTGTTTAGATCTTTGAATCTTTGTATTGTAAATGGCATTCTAGGGATTTTCTTTAATTTTAGAGTGTTTTTGTAATATAATGAAGTGGATATTTGTGATCAAGCAGAATTGACATCATTATATTGGATTTTGTCATGTCTCTTTGTATGTTAAGGGGAAGAATATTGAATTCGAAAAGCATGCGTTTTATTGGGGTTATTATGAATGCTCCAAGAGAGCATCTAATGGAAGAGTTCAAAATTGTATTTGTTTTATTTTCAAAAGTTTTTGGAGCGAATACAAAGAAGGGGAGGGAGTATCTTATTTTTATATTATTAAAGCATTTACCATTGATATTAGGTTATACCTAAATTTCAATTCCTAAATTTTTTAATTCATTAACCTCCGTAAATGTGTGATTATCACATTTAATTGAAGGGTTACATGATTTTTTCCTACATATATGAATAGATTTGCATTTAACGAGAGATAGAGATGCTCCAGAATAATCGCACAACTTTTTAATATTAGCGAATAAATGTCGGATATCTATTTCTGGATTTTTGTTTCTACCAGATTTAATTATTATATTGTAGTCGTCAGCAAATGCAGTAAAGTCTAATTGTTTATGGATTTGAATAATTAAGCTATTAAAAATAATATCACTGATAGTGGTGACCCCTTTGGGATTCCATTATGAAGTGGGTATGTTGATGACATAAAGCAATTTATTCTTACAGTAATTTTTCTTTTTGACATAAAGCTGATAACATAGTTTATCATTCGGCGCCCCATTTTCCAAGCCATCATTTGATCGACTATTCCAATTTTGTCAAATGCTTTTTCTAAATCCAAAGATAATATTGTAATGTGTCTTCGTTTAGAGAGGCTATTTGCAATTTGATAATCTAAATAAAATAGATTATCAATTGTGGATCTTCCTCTGGTGAATCCATATTGACGACTGTTGAGTAGTTTGTATGTTGTAACAAACCACCAAAGTCTATTGGCTATAATTTTATCTAAAAGTTTCGATAAACACGAGTTAAGGGAAATCGGTCGGAAAGAATTGGGTTCTGTCTCCATTTGGTTTAGGAATAACTATACTGTGTTTAAATTGTTGAAGAATGAAATTGTCGAAGATTTTGTTTTATAGGTTTCAGAGACGTTTTTTCATTTCCTTGGGAAGCTGTTTCAAAGTTGGGTATAATATTCGGTCAGCGCCTGGTGTCTTACCATTTGCTTTCTTTATAGCCGAGTTTAATTGAAGTAGGGTTAGGTTATCTTTCAATGGCTCTGATTGGGGGGCATGTTAAAGCTATGTATGTTAAGATTAAGGTCTCGTTTATGTTGTTGAAATTTGGAAGGGAATGAATTGTCGGATGATTTCGAAGACAAAAGAGCACCAAATTCATTTCTGTCTTGTTCGTAATGAATTTATTTGGATCACTCGAGGAGTATATTCCATAAATAGTGTTTTTGGTTTTGTAACCTGTAAAAGCCCTTATATTTTTCCAAATAGTTTCCAATTTTGTCTGAGGTTTTATCGAAGATGTCAATTCATTATTCTCTTTTGAAATTTTTAATTTCTCGTTTCAGTAATGCATTTGTTTTCTTATATTTAATTACATTTTCTGTGGTCATATTACGCCTAAAGGCACACCATTGTATATTCTTTTCTTTTTTAGGTTTTTTAATTTGGAATTCCACCAAATAACTTTCTTATGTTTTGTTGGGTGTGTTTGTGGAATGAAAATGTTGTTAAACAGGCGATCATTTGAATTGATGAAAATGAGAACCTTATCTTCAAGTGTGTCATTAGACCAATTCTTTCCTTCACATCGCCTATATGTCATTTGAAACAAATACAAGCCATACAAAACAAATGTTTGAAAATGATTTTCAACAAACCATGGAGATACCCCACATCAAGATTGCACGAAGAAACCTGTTACGAATTATTTGCTGATTTCATCAAAAGGTTAAACGAAAATTACTTCCTCAAAACCTATCATTCTCCTTATTCCAAAATAAGAGAATGTAATGAGATTTAATGTAAAACTGATGCGAAAATTATCAAACAGAAAACTTTGTTATATAATTGTTTATTTGAAGAAATAAACTACTTATAAGCAATTGTTTTCTAACTTTATTTGAATACCATCTATTTTTCTCAAATTAAGGGGTTTCTATCCTTTTTCCTTGTTTTACTTTACTTTTCTAATATAAATTTGCAATTTGTCACAATATCCATTAGAGTGGCTTCAAAATAAAAGTTGTGGATGTTCCCGACAAAAATGAAAGATTGGTTTGTTTTATGTGTTCTCCCCAAATATTTCGCTTTTATCAATGTCCGTTCGTGAGCTGAACGCGTTCAAAATAACCTCAATAAATCAGGATTTTTTGAATAAAATTCACGGTGAGAATGGAATTTAGAAAAAAACTGCTAGAAATTAAAATCTGGTCCGAGACCTATCAAACCTTATCAAAAACCAGAATAGAGGGTAGAATTTTAACATTTTTGTGCAATTTTGTTGCATTTTTTATAAAAACCACAATAACTTCCATATTTTTAGTTCGATTTGTGTTTTTGTTGGATCGTTGAAGACGTATTGATTACCAATTGCAATTTTTAGAACTTCCTAACCCATTAAGGGCCGAAAATTTTTTTCTTACCGTTGGTTCTCAGTGGGTTAAATGTTATATAAAATCTGAAATATGGGGTTATTTGCATCGTAAACACATTCTAGTCTTACAAAAAGCTAATTTTTGAAAAAAAAACATCTGAAAATTTGGTCTTTTAATGGATAAATTGGGAGGAAAACTTCACATAAGTGCTACAATAAAACCGTGTGATAATGATGGTTTCCCTCCCAAGAACGAGATTATATAGAAGTGAAACTATAGATCACTAATAGGAAAACTCGTACTCAGTTTTTTATTTCATGGTCGTTTGACTTTTTTACAGGACTTTTAATTTCCAAAGGATGTAAATGTTTCACTAATTTAGTTTCGTACTTTTGCGTGTCATACAATGGCGATGTGGGTATCAAATGAAAGAGAAGAACATCTGCTAAATATACTATAAATTTCATGCGTCTATCTATGTTCATTTAGCATTAACAACCATTCCAATTTTTCCCCTTTATAAAGTTTATGTAGATTATTCATGTTTTAATTTTTAAGGGGGAAAATCTGAAATGGTTGAATTTCTTTCAAAAAATTAGCTTTATATAAGACTAGAATAAGTTTACAATGCAAATAACCCCATATTTCAGTTTTTACATAACATTTAACCCACTGAGAACCAACGGTAAGAAAAAAATGTTCGGCCCTTAATGGGTTAGAAAACTCTAAAAATAGCAATTGGTTATCAATACCTCTCCAACGAGCCAGCCCCTAAAAACATAAATCGAAAATACGGATGTTATTGCGGTTTTTATAAAAAATGCATCAAAAATTGCACTAAAATAGTATAAATCTGTCCTTTATACTGGGTCATATTGCAAGTATTTAATATGTTTTGATAAGGCTCAGTTCGGATTTTAGTTTCTATCGGTTTTTTTTCAATATCATTCTCATCGTGAATTTTATTCAAGAAAAACCTGATTTATAGAGGTTATTTTGAACGCGTCAGCTCACGAACGGACAATGATAAAAGCGAAATATTTTGGGAGAACACATAAAACAAACCAATCTTTCATTTTAGTCGGGAACATCAACAACATTTTTTTCTTCCTCTATATAAGATGTAAATGTATATTTGGATTAATAAAATTTGAAATTGAAATTGGAAATGTTGGGTGACTGTAAAAGAATTTTCAAGATATTTGCACATTCTTTTTTGATGTTTTCACTGACTTGACGTTTGGCATTGAATTGAATGCATTTTTTCTTTAAATAGTTTCCAAACAGCTTTATCCAGTATAAATTTCGGTTTCATAGTTGTTGGAATATTGTCGTTGGTCTGAAAATAATGAAAAAATTATAGGAAAGTGGTCGCTTCCATGAAGAGATTTTACAACATTCCAACAGCTTTATCCAGTATAAATTTCGGTTTCATAGTTGTTGGAATATTGTCGTTGGTCTGAAAATAATGAAAAAATTATAGGAAAGTGGTCGCTTCCATGAAGAGATTTTACAACATTCCATTGAATAAATGGTAGTATCGATGGGGAGCAGAAAGTTAAGTCTACATGGGTGAAGGTGTTATGTGAGCTAAAGTGTGTGGGAGAGTGGTCCTTTAATAGTGAAAGATTGGATTTTGTTATAAAGTAGAAGAGAATTTTTTATTTGTGCTTTGTGAGCCCCAATTTGAGTGCCAACAATTGAAGTCTCCTGCGATTAGTGTAGGGGTATTGTTCATGTTCTAATTTTTTTCTTCGAGTGGAGTTCGACACAAATTGCATCGAATTCATTAGGTATATCTATTAATTTGTGTTGTAAGGAATTATGTACTAATATTGCAACTCCGCCATATCTTGTATTTTTTTAGATAGATTGAATAGTTCAGGGGGATCGGAATAACATTAATGTCGTGTATATGTGTCTCTTGTAATGCTATAATTTTTGGACTTAAACGTTTGATAAGTAGAAGAAGGTTATAATTATTAGTATATTCTTTTAAATTCCATTGCATAATTTTCATGATGGAGTATAATTTACCATGTAATGTGTTGGAGATCGAGGAAATAGCAACCCACTTATGAAATTCACCATATAGTTTTTCCTTTATAGCTTTAAGGGTTATGTAGGGGGTTTCTTCAATAAAAGTTAAAATGCGGTTGATTTCATTTTCATTTAACATGCGCTGTTTCCTGCCCCCACGTTTTGTTACCTCTTCTTGATTTTTCATGATCCAAGTATAGGCAGTGTTATAGGGAATTCCCAAGGACTTGGCAAGTTCTGTCCAGTCATTGCCTTTGTCTGCATATTCAATAATACGATTTCTATCCTGTTCGTTATATGTCTTATATTTTTTACATGAAAAATCTTCCATGTTGTCGATGGGACCTCTACACAGGGGACAGTTGTAAGTCCGTTGTAAGTTCTTGGACACATTTAGCGTGAAACAGATGTCTACATGGAATGATTCTTTTAATGTAAACCCGAGCCATATTTATTACCATATAATTACACATGCGTCTTTCACTTCCATTGTTTCTTTGCGCTTGAAATTTGAAAACTGAAATGTGTCTTCTTCTAAATACGAATTGCAAATGAATTTTTATTATAAACTAGCTCACCCGACAGAAACTTTCCTGTCCATATTTTAACTAGTTTATTTGTGATTGTTGTGTGCATATGGATGAGTTACTTTAAACGTTTAAACTGAATTTAAATAAAATCTACTTATCATTGAATCCATTATTGCTGTCATAGATATTCAATTTAAGAATACGGCCGTGGATATTCAACATGCAAGATGAATTCTTTCGGCACTATATTGTTGGAATTGTTTGTACGTTCGCTGAACTTGATTTTAAACAATGTTAAACATACGGTAAACGAAAAAAATCAACGGGGAATATAATGCAGAATCTAAAGATCAATTTTTCCGTCAACAATTTACAGCAATAGCTTTGAAAATAATTATGGATATTGATATTTCGTTAATTTGCATATTGAGTGCTGAAGTAGCTATAGTCTTTCAACAAATTAGCTGCAACTCCCTTCATTGGGAATTGAATTCTTCAAGAGAATCGTTGCCAAAATCTATGTGATCAAGAAGAAAATCACTCCAGTTCCATCGTTCATAAGTTTCAAACGTTTATTGCCGATTTAACAGCGGAACGTTTATCAGAATTGATTCTCGACATGGTATTTTGGTCGGAATCATTGGGATAGGGCTATCAAAACATGTTTGAATAATATTTGGGAACACCTAACCGATCCCAAAGTTTATTGTGCGCCATAGTACAATTTACACTTCTCCGAATCGATCAAAACGTTGTCCATCTCGGATGGAGTTTAGTCAATTTACACATTCATCGCTCCTGAATGTTTTTCAGCAAACCTGGACGATCAAACATGTCGTCTTTATATTTGGTCCACAAATCGAATGGAACAACGAATGTAAGCATTTTGAGATAATTATACCTGGAACTGGATTTCTCTGTTTACTGATGCAAATTGTAATATTCAGGCATAGAACAGCGTTTGGACGTAGTCATCATTACAGTCGAAACTCTCTATAACACACTCATATATAACGAAGATTTCTTTATTGCGAATCAATTTTAAGGAAACTGTGTTTTCGTTTTATTTTCAGTGTATTTTGATCTCCTTACAACGAATTTCCCTATAGCGAATATTTCCTTATAACGAAAATTTGTTGTAAAGGGGTGGTGCCATGGGTGGCAAGCAATAGACCGAATCTGCCGATATTGCTAAGCCGTTACCTATATATGGAGAACAGTCTACATTTAAAGGTTTCCGTACCAATTTTTTTTTGGTAGTTACCTACCAAATAATGCGCTTTTCTTGATGTATTGAAGAAAGATGGAAAATGAATAAAGAGTGTTAAACGAATTTTCCATATAGCGAAATAATTATCAGGTCCCTCAGAATTCGTTATTGGATGTTGTAGACGATAGTCGATCTGCTTGTTGTAGTGCGTTATCCGCTAATATTTTCCATATGTAATGGGATGGAAAGACGATAGTAAAAGACTTTATCAGCGAACCAAGCAAAAACGAATCATAAAAATAGGTTGTTTCTATCGCCGATTATCATAAACGTGCCTTTTGCAATTTGTCCGAATTTTCGGACTTTTTTTATAATAACCTAAATTTTTGTGCATTAAAAACTTTCGCAGAATCATAGCGACCATAACAGAAAATAATTTCGCATATCCATTGCTTAAATCGAGACTTACAATCTGGAGTTGATTCAAAAATCCTATAGAAAAAGGCACTTTCGGTTTTTTACAAATTTTCAAATTTTGCGGTCAACTTTCCAAAAGTTTTTGCATCTTAAAACCTAGTTCGGGCTACTACGAACAGTTTGTAACAAAAATCAGCCAAATCGGTTCAGTCGTTTTCAATTGATGCGATTACCAACGAACATCATTTCTTTTTTATTATATAGAAGATTATTATATAGAAGCCTAGAAGATTATTATATAGAAGCCTACTTAAATAAATAACATTTTTAATGCTCGTTTTACACGTTGATATCCACACATTGACATAGAATTAGTTTTTTTTACAAATACATTTTCAAAGCCTACTTATGTAAAAACAAACACAAACACAAAATTTAAATTTAAATCAGCATTAAATTTGAAAATGCACATGTTATATCCTCCTGGGGATACGATATTACACTTTTAATATAAATTAAATTTGGTATGTTTTATGAAAAATAACAAATGTTTATTTAATCAAGTAAATTTATTAATAAATAACATAAATTTTTTAACTACTTATCTCAAATTGGTTTTTATCGATTTTTAATCTATGTGTGTACCATTTCCTATTAACCTATTTAAATTTACGGACAATTTGTCACTAATTGTAAATGCCTTTAAATATTTATTTCACGTTCTTCACATGCAGTAGTAAGTATATCATAAATATTATTTCTTCGGTATCTGAAATTTCAACTGATTTTCCTTATATATTCTTATCCTTATTTTTTAAATCGATTTATCATTAAAATCGATTTTTATTATTTTTTATCTTGAAATGTCATTATCTGCTATTGGAAACTTTTTTCTGGGTGTGTTTCGAAACAAATTTCTCAACGGGTAATATTTTTAATTTTATATCCTCACTACAAAGAGTGAGGAGTGACTTAGACCCTAAGTACGTACGTCCGTACTTTCTAAGCTGTTTGAGCCATGCCAGTCTGTCTATCTGCCTGTCTTATGTACATGATAATATTCGAACGAAGTTATTGAATTTATTCAAACTTAGTTTACGTTCGTAGATGGGCGATATTGACACGCCCCTTCTGGTGCCTTTCACATAAATGACCCATATTCCCATGTACAATTAAAACCATTGTGTCTTCCACACGGATATTCGGAATCAATTATATTTTGATATTTGATACAGTTTCTACAAATACTTTGAGCGTACGAAATACAGAGGATTTTGTCACGTACCTCCCACGCAAATCATTCTAACATATTTAAATTTAAAGATTTTATAACTTCTATACGGACGATCGGAATACTCTGAAATTTGATATTTGGTAACGTTTTCATAGACGTTATATACACCTGCAATATGAACGATATTGCAAGACCTCTCACACAAATTGGCATACGCTTTGGTTAAAATAAAACTGATCAGTAACAATTTAATATTGGAAATGATTTTACAATCACTTGTAAAATAGTTATGATTTGTTGTACCTCCCACACAAATAATCCGACCCTAAGTAAAATGCAAGTCCTTATAAATTATATGCAGATGTTCTCTGAGTTGGTGAAGGTTGTAAACTATATATGAAATTACCGACATTTTACATCATTGTAATTATTAGTTGCTTATCACTTTATTAAATCTGTTTTCAAAACTGCAGAATATACAAATTTGCAGAAAAAATAAATACTACCCCTCCTAATGTATATTTTTCTTAAATAATTATACACCCCACGAGAGTATTATGTCTTTGTGCATTTGTTTGTAACACCCAAAAGGAAGCGAGATAGACAAATTGTTAAGTATACCGATCGACTTAGAATCACTTTTTGAATCGATTTAGCCATGTCCGTCTGTCTGTCCATCTATTCTTGTAATCGCGATACAGGTCCCAATTGTGGACAGAACCAAATGAAACTTTGCATAACGAAGTTTTTCGGTACAAGGACGAACGCTATTTAATTTGAATAACATCGGTTCAGATTTAGATATAGGCCCCATACGAATTTCACTCCCGATTTGACTCTCTAGAAACCACTTATTGTATCAGATTGTTTTCAGATTTGGCAAAACATCTTATAAAGAGTGATTTTTTTGAGGTTAGGATTTTCATGCATTAGTATTTGACAGATCACGTGGGATTTCAGACATGGTGTCAAAGAGAAAGATGCTCAGTATGCTTTGACATTTCATCATGAATCGTCTTACAAACGAACAACGCTTGCAAATTATTGAATTTTATTATCAAAATGCGTGCTCTGTTAAGAAAGTTCATTGCGCGCTTCCATTTTATGGTCAGTTTAATCGACCCACTGAAGCGGCTATTCGGGCTATTGTGACTAAATTTCGCACCAAATTTACATTGTTGGACATTAAACCACCAACACGCTTACGTAGAGTGCGAACTGAAGAAAATATCGCAGCTGTATCGGCCAGTGTTAATGATGACCACCAATTTTCGATTCGTCGCCGTTCGCACCAATTGGGTCTCTGTTACTCAAAAACGTGGAAATGCCAAAATTGGACTAAGCGGATGGACCACCTAAGACGCAGCCGCGGTCAACATTTAAATGAAATTATCTTCAAAAAGTAAATGTCATGGACCAATCTAACGTTTCAAATAAAGAACCGATGAGATTTTGTAAATTTTATGCGTTTTTTTTTTAAAAAAAGTTATCAAGCTCTTAAAAAATCACCCTTTATTTAAACTATGAGCACCTATTGTGAAAATAGGTCAAATCGGTTCAGATTTATATATAGCTCCCATTCAAACTCGCTCCCGATTTGACTTTTTCTGCTCTAGAAACCATATATTTTAACAGATCTTATATTACCACTAGAAACGCCCATGGTGGAAATGGATCAGATCGGTTAAGATTTATATATAGCTCCCATACAAATTTCTCTCCCAGCCTGAAACCACGTATTTTCAGAGAATTTCTACAAATTGAGCATAACACGTTATACTTGAACTGAAACTATTGTGTATGTGGGTCACATCATCCCATGTTTGGATATAGACCCGATACAAATATTCTTCTCGATTTGACAAATTGGGTCAGGTCATATTAGCCTATGATTAGGAAGCATACAAAATTGCTTCCCGTTTTCCATTTTTTACCGAATTGAATTGTATTCTGATAGAAAGTGGAGTGTATCATATAGTCGGCCCTGCCCGACTTTAGCTTTTCCTTACTTGTTTTGTTTACATTTTTGTATTTCAAATGGAATAATTTTTGAATTTCAAAGGGTGTCTTTTGAATTACTTATGACGAGTTTTGAATTGCAAATGACGAGTTTTGAATCACAAATGATGGGTTTTGAATTACAAATGATGGGTTTTGAATTACAAATGACGAGTTCTGAATTTCAAATGACGAGTTTTGAATTTCAAATGATGAGTTTTGAATTTCATATGACGACTTTTGAATTTCAAATGGTGTCTTTTGAATTACAAATGACGAGTTTTGTTCAAATGATATTTTTTGAATTTTAAATGGTGTCTTTTGAATTACACTTGCAAATGGTGTAGTTGACAACCACATATGTTATCAACGTGTGAATTGTAGCCGCAGTCATATTTATGTATTCCATATCGAGGGCTTATATTCAAAAGTGGCTATGAACAAAAACACAAGTTTTCAGGAGAGGCAAAAAACTGATTTTCTGCTTAATTTTAAGAGTAATTTTTAATCATTCTTCTACAGTTTAGACTAAAGAGGATCACTAATTAATAGATTATAAAGTTTTCAAAATTTCCTACTATTCGTGGTTTTATGGTTCATAGCCACTTTTGCATGTTTACAAATTGAGCACTATGAATGTTGAAATATGCACATGGGTCACGAAAATAAATTACAGCGGTCACCCCCAGAAATGAAGATTGCATTGTTTAATGTAAGATAATTCGTCTCTGCGTGAAACCACCTGTGAGCTAAACGCTCCTCTAAAAATCATGTTTTTCTCCTGTACTTTTTTATGTTGCATTTTTATCCAATTGTGTCCGATTTAATAGAATTGGACGCTGATATTGTTTTTTTTTTTTTTGTTTTTTCAAGGTGACTGTTAAAAACTCATATTTCTGGGAAACATTTTGTAAGAAGTGTTGCAAAAGGTGAAAAATAAATAGAATATCGGACTAAAAATCACGTTACTGACTTCATGTTTGTAAAATATTTAAATACAGGAGAGCCAACATTTGCATACTCTTTTTACAAAAATGAGCGCTGTGGCGTCAATAATTTGACCAATACTCTAAGAAGAGTCTATTAATTCAGAAACAAACTGCAACATAAAAAATTACACGGCAAAAGCTTGAACAGAACAATATGCTTAAAGTTTCAAAATAGCGTTTTTTTTTCTTTTTTGCTAAAAACTGTAAACAGATGATTGCTATTTCAGCAGATACAAATTTGCTTTCTTTTACTGACATATTCCATTAAGTGTAATTACCTGTCCATTCCATTAAGTGTAATTACCGCGCGAGTTAATTTTTCAGTGTTTGACAATTTCCAATAAAAAGACAATTCCCTTTATTGTTTACAATATGACAACAAAATCAATTTTTTCAAAGATGAAAAAAGGAAGATATGAGAAAAAAACAAGTAAAAACGGCGTTAAGTTCGGCCGGGCCGAACCGTTTGGTTGGTACCATTTATATCCATCCCTCTATTCTCTTTTTATCCTTTAAAAGTACGAATTTGGAAAAAATATTACACTGTGCAACATTTTTGAAGTCATTTCAAAATAACCATATACGGACACCGCTACATGATAAAAGACCAAAAAAAAAAAGACCCGTGTTTTTTTTTCCCCAAAGTCATGCACTTTTTTTTATGGGCCCCCAGAGATTTGAGGCCTCGGTGTAATTTTTGGAAAAAAGTGATCATATTCTCAGGCTCATATCTTGCAAACCGTTCGGAATTTTGATTTACTCTCTGAGGCAAAGTTCTAGCTCTTGTCATAAAGAACAAAAATTGTGAACATATAAGAATAATTCCTAGGAAGTTCATATGTTCTAGAAAGTTGTTTATTGAAATCTTAAGTACATTTTTGTTGTTGATTGTTTCCTTGAATTTTTAACGGTTTGCTACCTATGGACCTGAACAGGGCAAAAAAGGAAAAAAATCTAATTTTTGGAAAATTTTTCACTTTTGCGGCTACCTAAGCGCTACCTAAACGGTGTTAAGAATAATTCCTAGGAAGTTCATATGTTCTAGAAAGTTGTTTATTGAGATCTTAGGTAAATTTTTGTAGTTGATTGTTTCCCTGAATTTTCAACGGTTTGCTACCTATGGACCTGAACAGGGGAAAAAAGGTTAAAAAAATTCGATTTTTTTGCGATTTTGACCTTGAAGATGAAGTTTTTTTGATTTTATATGTTCACAATTTTTTTCTTTATGACAAGAGCTAGAACTTTGCCTCAGAGAGTAAATCAAAATTCCGAACGGTTTGCAAGATATGAGCCTGAGAATATGATCACTTTTTTCCAAAAATTACACCGAGGCCTCAAATCTCTGGGGGCCCATAAAAAAAGTGCATGACTTTGGGGGAAAAAAAAACACGGGTCTTTTTTTTTGGTCTTTTATCATGTAGCGGTGTCCGTATATGGTTATTTTTTTCGTGTTGCACTGTGTTATCTATCTACTCAATTAGAGGAATGTACACGAATTTCGTGTTTCTAGCTGTTGTCGTTTGATATGTACCATTTTTATCCCTTTTTGCACCATTTCACCCCCTACGAATAAAATTACATTATCGTTTTATGGTTCACGTTTTTATTATCGGGGGAATGCGCATACCCAATATCAAGTAAATACAAGCAGACATATTGAAAAAATATGCTAAATACTCTAAAGTATTAGGGGTTATTATGCGTTTTTTCAGTCCTTGTGAGGGAAAATTTTTCCCTTTGGGCCGATTTCCCCTAGTTTAAATTTCAACCGATCTACGACTATAAGACGTGTTTATGGAAAATTTTGACCTCCTAGCTCCTTTCGTTTAGATGCTAGCGTGCAGACAGACGGACAGACATGGCTAGATCGTCTTAGAATTTTATGAATATATATACTTTATATGGTGTCAGGTCGATATTTCAAGGTGTTACAAACGGAATGACAAAGTTAGTATACCCCCATCATGGATGTGGACGGTATAATAATTTTGATGAATTTCTTCAAAATGATAAATGGAAGATATTGCCGAAACCCCTTGGTGATGTATCGTCCAAATGTTTCTAGGGGTAGTGGCAATAAAAAATTATTACACAAATACCTAAAATAAAATATATTTTAAGCTGTGGTGTGCTGCTATTATTGTCAAACTTTTCTTAAACATATTTGCATTAACATTTTCATAAACCCAAACTTCTTTAGTTTCCAAACATTCTATAGCTTCCATTCAATTTTGCTGTTTATATGAGGACATACCTCTGCATAAACATCCATACATACTTTTACGCACACACATTGACACGTACATACGTATGATTGCACATGACACATGTGTGCAAGGAGGTACAATGAACTAGTTCGCTTTAACCGAACTGAACTGATGTTCTTCGGAACTACACAAGTTCGTGAAGTACAGCATCGTTCGTGCTCTTTCGTTCCTATAGCTGTCACTACTTGTTTGGCTCAAATTGTTGTTTAGTTCAGAAATTTGCTGTCTTGTTCACCCATTTTTCACAGCAGTTTAGTGTTCAGTGTACACTTCCATGTGAATGAACTAAAATAAAATCGGAAGCAAAGTATGTATACAAGAAGAAAGCAGAGCGCCATATGGATGCATTACACCGATGATGGCGAGCAAAGGGCAAGATGTAAATATTGCAATTCATCCATTAGCATTGCTGGAGGTTCAAATGGTAATCTTAATCGTCATCTAAGAATAAAACATAAACTAGCTGCCATGAAAGCAACCCCACACCGCTTAGCTAAAGTGGAATTGCCGGCCAACAATACTCAAATTGCCACTACACCGAAAAATGTTATCGGTAGACCTACTCCACCACCACCTCCTCCTCCTGCTTGCAGCAGGTCATCCAAGGCGAAGCAGATTGATAATCAGGTGTTGAGAATGGTAGTCAAAGGACACCACTCCCTAGGAATTGTGGAGGAACCAGAATTTAAGAAATTTATTCAAGCTGTGTCCCTCAGCCCTGGTTACATTTTACCAACAGCAAAGAAGCTATCGAATAACATCATGCCGAATGTACGCAATGAAATGTTATACAACATAAAGTGTGCAATTCGTGCAGCGTCGGCAGTATGCCTCAGCATTGAAGAGTGGACATCTACATCGACTGCCAGTTATTTAGCCGTAACCGCCAACTATATTGATGGAAATTCAGAGTTTAAATCACATTTCATAGACTGTGATGAATTGGCTGGAAGACAACATACCGCCGAAGAAGTGGCGCATTTTTTAAAATCCGTAATAACAGACTATCAAATTACCACCAAAGTTACCGCCATCGTCAGTGACAATCCCGGAAACATAGTCGCTGTCGCCAAAGGTCGTATTGGATGTTTCGCACATTCTTTGAATCTCATTGTTAATGCAGCGCTATTCGAAATTGGCGACATCGTAGCAAAAGTGAAACGTGTTGTTAATTATTTCCACACAAATCCAGAGAGTTTAAAACAATTGTTGCAAATCCAAAGCCAACTGGGACTTCCCGATTTAAAACTCAAGCAAAATGAGCATATGGATTGGAAATCCACATATGAAATGCTGCAAAGGATTGAGATTTTAAAAGATGCGCTCGTGGCCATTCTATCATTGTCTTCTCCAGACTTGTTGTTGGAATTGTATGAGTGGGAATTGGTAGGAGAAATAATTCCCATTTTAAAGCCCTTTTACGAAGTAGCACTGGAGATAATTGCGGATAAAATTGTCACACTGCCCAAGGCAAAAGTGTTGAGTAACCTTCTGGAAGGGTTTATCACAAACTGTGTGTCCACAAACGAGAAGGTGTCGTGTATAATTTTAATAATGAAAAAAGAGCTGGAGTACCGCTTTCGTGATATCGACAGGAATACTCTATATGGAGAAAGTACTATATTGGATCCGCGTTTTAAGAAGAGAGCATTCAAGAACAACACTGCGTATGAAAATGCTCTGGAAAATGTCAGAAAGAGAATTTGTCTTTTAAATAATGATGGCAATAGTGACAAAACTACATCCAAACAGAATTCCGAATCATCTCACGACGACTTAACGAGCACGAATTATTGTATTTGGAACGATTTCGACAAGGATGATAGATCCATATGGCCGAAAAATAATGAGGAAGCTTGTATGCGAGAATTTCAGAACTATTTAGATGAAGATTGTTTAGAAAGGACAAAGGACCCACTTGTATGGTGGAGACAACGGAAATTGGCATATCCTCGTGTTTACGCTTATGCTGTACAACGACTATGCATAGTAGCAACACATATACCGTGTGATCGGATTTATTATACCGCTGGTAGAATACTTAATGAAAGGCGAGAACTTTTAAATTCCAAAGAAGCATCAAGCGTGGCTTTTCTTCATAATAATATGTGAAATATACAAACGATTGCAAAATTCAGACGAAGTTTTCTTTCGCACAATGTATTTATAAAAACTGAATATTAACACCTCAAATAATAATCCCTAATTGTCATACTTGCATATTTGATCTAAATCAAGAAAAACGTAATTTAAAAAAAAAATTGTCAGTCCGAAATTCGTCCGAATCTTATAGACGTTCAATTATGGAGTGTATTTCGCAGCAATACTGGTGGCAGATCATACGTACATTTTTCCATGCTTTATATAAGGTTACTTTCTATATATGTTTGTGTGCCACAAAATTTGAAATCAATTTTTGAAAGCTTTTTTCTCAACCAATTTTGCTCAAATTTTGCACACTTAATCATTTTCGATGACAATACAAGGAAATGGAAAAATTTGACCAATTGGACAAAGGGGCGTGGTACCTCCCATACAAACCACAAATTAAAAATCTATTATTTCTGCTCCTGATAACGGTATTTGAACAAAATTTGGTACGTCGGTTTGGTGTGGATTTTTTAAGTGCTACTGCAAATATGGGCGGGATTGTACAAAGGGGCGTGGTACCTCCCATACAAACCACAAATTAAAAATCTATTATTTCTGCTCCTGATAACGGTATTTGAACAAAATTTGGTACGTCGGTTTGGTGTGCATTTTTTAAGTGCTGCTGCAAATATGAGCGGGAATGGACAAAGGGGCGTGGTACCTCCCATACAAACCACAAATTAAAAATCTATTATTTCTGCTCCTGATAACGCAGTAATTTTTCCTTCTACAAAAGATAACTAAAAAAGAATTTCTAGGCCCAATAGAATTCTGCTTGCATAAAGCATGGATTTGAAAAAAAAAATTTTTTTTGATTTACTAGTTTTCTTTAACCCATAACCGCCCTCTGTGGCCATATGAGAACACCTGTTTAATGCCAGACAACTGAACACCTCCAAAAACGCACAAACAGGCGATTCAACAATTTATAATTTGTGTACGTACGACCTAATGTGGGTTTCGCGCGAAATGCACTTAAACTTCATTCGAAAAAATGGTTTGCAATAATACGTAGCTGGATATTATTTCAACATTTCGCAGCGAAGCACTATAAATGTCTATATTTCGCGTCAAAATTGTTTATGAATTCCCAAGATATTTCGACGATATCTATATTCTAGATTCTACTAATTCCTTTCTGCCTTTTATTAAGGTATAATTTTTTCTAACTACGAAATTAGTGATGGTAATTTTCAGTAGTACAATTGTGTTTTGTGCAGAGCAAGCCTGTAGATTGATTTTTTCGTCAACCGTAGTGAAGACGTACATGTTCTGTTGAAAATATTAAATTCATTCAAAGACAAAAGGTTAATATAGTTATCCTCCACATGGCACCACTATACCAGTATAGGGATGTGATGGTCACTTAACACAAACGTTTATTAGGACGTGTTAATAATTGATCTTTGACAAACAAAGGTTACAATGTCGACAGCACACACGCCCACCAATGAATTATATCGAATGACCTAGAGATGAATGAATTAATTAAAAGCACAGGCGACATTTGAGTAATTATAATATGACTTTGTTCTGTTTGTTTTATTAATGAAAATACACACATAAGTTATTCACATACAGCTCTTGTAGTTTTTCTTTTGTTTTTAGTAGTAGCGGCAATCTTCTTTTACACATTTCCTTTTTTCTTAAGTATGGAAGGCGTACAAAAATAATATGAATTGTTTTACAAAAAGTATTCTTTTTTGCTTTTGGTTCAGTGTTAAATTAAGCAATCAATATAACTCGTAGATGTTGTCTTGTTGTTGTATGTGTTTGAGTTTAAAATGCTGAAGGTTTAAGGTTTTGGGGGACATATAGTGTAGTTTGGCAACATAAATAAATATTTAATATTAATCTTTAATAATTTATTGGTAGATAATGTTTAATATTTTGTTTGCATTTCCTCATTTTTCGATTAAATTTAGAAAAAATACAGACATATACAGACTATGTTTAGATAATTATGTATTTGTGTTTTTAAATATTAAATAACAAGAAAGAAAAAAATAATTGATGGGCATGTATGTACCCACCATAAAGTTCAAAAGGTCAAAATTCATTGAAATTTTAAGATAAATTACAGTGTTTAAAACTAAAGAAGTGATTCCCATAGAAACGAGTAAATATGCAGCATTTCCTAAGTTATTTGTGTGGGTTCACAAACTTCTCTCGGGGATTGTTTGGAATTGATAGTAACCAATAGGATAAATAAACGACATGCAATCCATTTAAATGTATACCAAAAGTATTGTACAAAATATTGATGTACTCCTTTGCTTTATGTTCATATACAAAATAGACCAAAATGCAGTTGTTTGTTTTTCTTCACTGTATGTGGTGAGTTTTGTAAATTGTGCAGCCTTTCGTTTTATCATTCTTTGTCTTTTAGTCGATGTTTAAGGAGGACATGCGCTTCTCAACCCTGTGGGAAGAACAAAAATTAGAAAAATAGATTAATCGGCCGTTTTTCGTTGAATGTGAGATATCAAGGAAGAAATTTTACACGTTAACGCACGTAATTTCAATATCTTGAAACAATTCGCCGATCCATGCTACAACCAAACAATAATGCTGAAATAGTTGTACCAATAATTCGCCCTCGTCGAGCATTTCTAGGCGTTCAATACGCTGACGTTCTGTGGGTGGAATACTTTGATAAACTTGCACCATATCCCAGGCCCGACTGCCGCTCCAACCACATTCGAGAAATCTGCTCATTTGTGTTTCCAACGACAGGCAAGCATCGACGCCGGCCAAACTGCAGCCACGACTTCGCAAATTATTAAGCATTACTTCACCGAAGCGATCGTTCATATTGACCTGTAGGAAAATAAATTATGGACTATAGATTAGAATCAAAAGCAATATAAACATACATATCGGTGATTAAATGTAGGGAATGAATACCACACACAACTCTGTGCTGAACCAGAGAATAACCCATATATAAACTTAATAAATTGAAATTTAGATTTGTGTGAATGCGCACAACATCCTCAAGTTGACTTTAATAGAACAAATTTATAAATGTCTAATGATTTTCAGTATTAATTCCATTTTGGGGGGAGCTATTTCTAAACTGGGGATATCTACATCGGAGAAAACACAGATGTATTTGTGATAAACATGGATACAGAAATAAGTACACCATTTCATCACATCGCATACTCTGAAGTGCCAATTTATTTTTGGTGGAACAACACTTTGAATATTTTCTAACATAACAACTGTATTGATATTGCTTATAGTAGGCTACGGCATAGACTACTACTTTTTTTTTGGACTTGTAGTAGGCTATGGAATTGTCGATGAGCTTTGGAATAAATAAATTTATAGTGGAGTCGAAAACGTCTTTTATTTGGAAACACAACAATAGGCGAAGAGGATTGTACGAACTTTCGCGATACATTAGAAAATGTCATGGCACAGCTTCTCAGAAAAGCTGCCAAACAACAACAACAATTAATTGATGTATTATCGAAGAGACTGGAACAGTCGAAGATGCCACGAGTGTGAGTGGTGCTATTAATGTTCGATTGCTTCTGCGAAAATTAAGCCAGAAGGACTACTATATGCAGATTTTATTTTGACAAGAAAGCCTCAAGACAATGTTTGACAGAAAGGAATCTGTGTTTAGCCTTCGATATAAATGTCTCATTATACGTAAAAATATTTAGAAGATTTCATAAGTTATGGAGCAAGAGCTTATTTAGTGTGAAACGTTTGTTCATAAAAAATGTCATCAGAGGAGCTTAAGTGCCTTATATTCATTATTTGACTCAAGTCACCAAAAGAGGCAGATTTACGTTCAAAGTTATTGTCACTACTGGCTAATTCACCCGACGTCTTTAAGATGGATGCTTGGTTGATGAGGCCCTTCGATTTAAATCTCTCAAAAAGGATGTTCATCTGGTAGGTCAGTCAACACCAGTCAATTCAAGATCATTCATCAGGTGCAAGTAAAAAGGTAAATAAAAATTATTTTCAAGGATAATTTTCACAACCAAACGATAAACCATTTCCGAAACACCATGTGGGCAATGCGGTGGTATGCATTTTGTAAAAGATTGCACCTATTCAAATTCATGTAAAACCTGCAGTTGCTCACAAGTTATCAACAATAAAAAGATTTTAAGAGAACACTGCATTTTGTTGCCACATTTCAGTTCCAGTCTGCTGTCACATTGAAATGCTTCTGTTATCACAAATGACATTAATTGTTGATCAATCATTTCCACGTGGAAGACATCACACCTACTTTTCACTAAGGTGATATCAAAAAGTAAAGTGAAACCAAAACACGGCGAAAGTTATCACATACCTGATAATGTGAAACGTGACGTTACGTGATGTCACATAAATTCACCAGGACATTAGACATTAGTATGGTCAATGAAACCAAATCAAAATGTTACACTAAACTGGACGTTATTTATTATCCTCGTATATTATTGGTGTTAATTATTGTGGTAACATATTTTTGAAAATAAAAATTAAAAATAAAAAAAAATTAATAAACCATGATCTCAACTTTGTTGGCCGTTTGATCATCGTGGTACCTAACGCTTTTATTCTTTCGGTGGAACATTTAACATCGCTTTTTCTGACCACTGATATGTATTTTGTAATTTATTTAGAATCGAGGCGGCTTTCACTGCTAACATTCGATGTCTCATACACGATTTCCTTATACATTATACGCGGGAGCGTCAAGTAGTGAAAATGTATATACGTGTTGAAAATTTCTTGAAAACGGGCGTGTGTGAAACTTAGTACCAATGTAAGTAAGATATTGTTGGACCAATTTAATGTGACCATTAGATGATCGAACAACTTCTGGGAAACATAATCACCCTTATTCTATTTGGCGTAGTCAACAGAAGACGACGTCGTTTTTTGTATTTTGTTTCAATTTGGTATTCCCGTTGGCAATATTGCCGTATTTCGATGACTGTTAAATTAAGTTTGGTATTCTGTAAGAAAAATTGGCGACGCCGTTGTTTTCAATTGCCTTTGATTTTGCTGTCGGCCATTTTAGTGTTGCCTTCAATGTATTGTTTACGTTAATTTTTATTTCATTAGAAAATTAAATGGAAAAAATTAAAATAACAAATAAGCGCCAGTTCGAGAAGCTAGTGGAAGAGCTGGAAAAGAATCCATCACTAGCCAGAGGATTTCACAAGGGCACTGTTCCTAATAATTTTAATGAACAATGGGAGAGTATTGCCACTGTGGTAAATTCTCATGGACCCCCAATTAGATCTGGTGCTGGATGGCAAAAGGTAAGGTAAATAGTTTGGTTAAAAACTATGCTGTTTGATGGAATTCTTTCTACAGATTTGGAGGGACCGAAACTTCAAAGTAAAAAGAAAAATGGCTATAAATAAAGCAGAAAGCAAAGCTACTGGAGGTGGTGTATTTAAGCAGCAAATGCTGAGCCCCTTGGAGGAAGCTGTGGCAAATTTGCAATGTTGCTGCCAATTTTATTGTGTTTGGAACAATTGTTGATCTTGTCCCTTTTTTTAAATGAGGCTCTATTATTTCCAAAACATATTTAAATGAAGGTTTATTCAGCCGAAAATAACTTTCAAATCTTAAAAAGGAATAAAAAATTAATTACTTAGGAAATTATGACTTCAAATATGTCTCTTACTTCTCATCGGGCAATTTAAAAATGGAAGATTTCTGTCTAAGCAGTCTTCTTTCCAATATTATTTTTTTTTGTTTTCTTCGTCACTCGATGAGTCCGAATCGGATAGAAAAAACATTTTTATTTAAACTTTTTTTTACAAACAAACTTTTTCCCACGAAAATAGCACATAACTTACATATATTTCATCAAAAACAAGAAATAAAATGAATCAGCTGACTCTAACATTAGATATGTGTGCTGTATGTTATTGACATTTTCGATAAACAGGCAACGGCGTCGTAATACTCTTACAGAATACCAAATTAGCATAGAATTGATGTTGTCTTCGATTTGAGTTGCTGTTGCCTTGAAATTGCCGTTGATATTGCCCACGCCAAATAGAATAAGGATGAATAATGCACGTAATTAACAAATTAAAAAATATAAAAATAAAATTAGAAACATATAGCATTATCCAAAGACAGTAAAAGAAGTGAATATTAGTCACGTTGAAAATTCAAGAACGGAAATTGAATTAGCGACCGGATTGAAATTAGAGGAAGAAATTAGAGAAAGTAAATAGAATACTAATAATTGCCGTTTTTCTGATTTAAATCTGTTCTTTTTTATGACATTTATTTGCTATTGCGCCTAGAAAAGATGAGCGAAATACTGAAGAATTCAATTCAAAATTTCCACCTATTCGACTAACTAAAGATCTGTTCTTAAATTTGAAGTCGTTTTCATTTGTCAAAGACCAAAAAGAAAATCTTGTCTATTAATTAACTGGCATTTGCATTGCTTACTTACCTGTTCATAATTGACAAATACAGCACTGGTAAACTTACTGGCAATCCATTTCAGTAAATTTTTACAATTCTGTTGTTCTATATAGACCAATACGCATTCAGCTACGAATATTGTCGGTAGTGTATAGTCTATTTCGGCCTGTTGTAATTTATGGTCTACTTCGTCGATATTTCTAAGATCCACGCCCATGAGATGATAATTTGGTCCATGCAAATCTGTTGGACTTAATTTAACTTCGCCATCTTCATCATGTATTTTCGCCAATAGGGCTTTATTGCGTTTGATTGTATAACATTTTCGTGCTGTTACAGTTGGAAAATCCAACTCAATGAAGTTTTTCACTTGATGTGGTGTATCACGCAGACGAAAGTAGAGGGTGTCGAAACCACAGCCAAGGTTAATAATTTGACAGTTGCCATCGGTTTTCTGCGAAAAAGAACAAAGAAGACTTTTTAAAACATATTTTATAGAGTACCAGGAGAAACCATTTGCATTTTCAAATAAATAGTTGTTTGTGGAAAAAATCATTTCATTTTCAAATGTTAATTAGAATTTTGCTCGTACTTTACTTTTTACAAAAAATAAAAGCAAATAAAATAGTAGCATATAGTAGACTTAAAAGTGAATAAAAGGTGAACTTATTCACTCGGAATTTTCTTCTTCCTGCAGGCATTAGAAGGTAATATGATGTAATTTACTAATATTGTTTGTGTTTAGTATGGATATTTATATTTAGTACAAGCATGTATTTGATATGTATTATCTATCTATCAACAAGGACGTGAATTGATTAGTAAAATTAAATAAATAAATATTAATATTGAATTGTTTTCACTTCTTTGAATTGGAACAAAAATAAGGTTATCAATTCGAAGTAAAGGATGTAAAAACAATAATTCATTTCTCAGGGAAATGTTATTCCCGATAATGGACAAGATTGGGAAAGAGGCACGACTCTACTATTTTAATCTATATACTATTTAGAAATGATTGAGCAATAAGGTGTGCTCGATCTAGGCGTCAAATACTTAGGATAGAATCGCCTATTTTAGCGGATTTTTTGTGGGATTAGGGAGATGTTTCAGTTAATACAGGACGAATAAAATGCATGGTTTCTGTTTTATATAAACCATTCAAATGTACGTGTGGCAGAAATGTGCTGGTTCAAATTACAGTTCACGACAAATATACATATAGATTTATTGTTATTATATTTTTTGTCCCTAAATCCAAGATCTGTGATTATTTTCTGACTAGGTTATCATATATAACAATCGCGTTATGAAATTGTTAAGAGTACCAGACTATGATAGAAAATGTCTCTGAAATTCCTCATCAAATTTACGAATTTCAGAAGCATTAATGCACTCACTTGGTCTATCCGCCTAGACCAACGATTTTTTCCAATCACATTATAATGCTAGTGGATTTGCAGTTGCTGATCTGTTAGCAATTAAGATTTATTTCATAAACAACAAGAATAAGTCTGCTTTGATAGAACGACATTGCGAAAAATCCATAAGTCGAATCTAAACCACAAATCAATTTTTGTAAAACCATATTTTACTACACTTCAGCATGCTGCCAATAAAAAATATTGAAATAAATTGCCTTGACATTGAAGGACGAGCAACAGGACACTTGAAGCGCAGCCATTGTCAATGCCAGCAAAGCGAGAAACAACAAAATCGAAACCAATTAAATCAAACTGCTTTACCTATCCTAGGGAAACGAACACAAACACACGCACAAACAATGTATGGATGTGTGTATGTGCGTCGTGTAGCGCTGCAACTTTAACCCCCTTGCCCCAAGGGGGTGAGCTCCACCCATTGCAATAATGCCCTTAAAAGTTAAGCTATAAATAGTACATAAACTGACCTTCAGGAACTTCTCTATACACATCTCAACGCCCTTGACCCTGGCAAAATAGCCTCGATTTATCTCAGGAGCCTTGCGGTCTTGATTGCGTACAAAGAATCCAATGTAGTCATCCTTCCAATAGCCTAAACGAACGGCACCACGTTTACAATCGCTGGCATCGTCATTGGTGGCAATCACAGCCTCATCGCAAGGATGAAATGAACATGGTGGCTCCATGGTTGACAATAATGTAATTTGTTCTCCCTTTTTTACTGAAAATAGCAACACTCAATACTCCAACGAACAAAAATGAAACAAACAAAAGCGACCAACCTACTTATACACTTGTTCTTGTACTGCACCGCACCGGGGTGTGTTGCAAATCCTTGCTCTTGTTGCTTCTTTTTGATTGGCTTCACTTCTTCGCTTATCAACAACTTTCGCTCTTTTCAATGCACTGACAATTAATTTACTGATTTTAAATATAGATTATCTAGTTTTTATATTATTATATTCTAGAACTTGTTCGATTTCTTTAAAAAAAACTCCTTACATCAGGACACGGACACCTATTCTGAAAAAAATTCTGACAGTTGACTGATTGGAAAAAAAGGAAAACAAATCAAGCCTCCGAATGTCATGTCAAAACAATGTTGTCAAAACTTGTCATAAAAACCGCTAAAACAATCTAATAAAAAACCGTACAACTTGGAATCCAATTCTAGTTCTTTGAAGGCTTTTCAGATAAAAATTTAGTAGATCCAACTCTTAAGTTACAGCTAAAACATATTTTCCATCGAAAAATGCTAAATTTGTTAATTGCCTTTTCAGACTGCATGAAAAATCAAGCGATTTCAGCACAAGGTCGATTTGTATGGGATATGATATTTGTAAATCGAACTTATGCCATATCAGCTCGATTCCACATGCAGTCTGGAAATGCTAAAAGATTTCGTCAAACCTATTCTCAAGTAGTAAAGGGTTTTCTTAAATTAGACGTAGATAAATGTGTGTGTTGTTCGCAAAAATACGCAAAATTGAAAATACACGTTTATTTCATAAATTTCAATATTTCATTACGTTCTGTCAACATTGGGTAACATTCATACATGTATTCAACTTTTATTTTGACATTCGCAATACGTTACGCACTTTGATCAAGTTGGGCCTTTATTCCGAAAACAACAGTGTTGTAATAATTTGTACTGTTAATTTATATTTTAATTACAGCGCCATCTACGGTTGAAATTGTCGCATTTAAAGACGAACGCAAAGAGAATCTACAACTCTCTCAGCAAGAACTTAATGTTGTCTGCAAGCTGCAGATATCGCTGACGAACTTCCCTGTTAAGCGGGTATTAGACGGGCATACATGTCTGTAGACATGTGTGATGGCATACCAAAAAACACTGTCTAATAGCATGTATGGTATGCCATCACACATGTCTACAGACATGTATGCCCGTCTAATACCCGCTTTAGACATAAAAACCTTCTATATAAGAGACAAGAAATCTCGCTCTTTGTCTGTTATTATCGGCGTAACGTTGGGAAATAACAGCAAATGCTAATGTTAAATCCATGTTAGCTTTCTACAGCAAAAAAACTAAAATAAGAAAATCAATGGATACACACACAAATATACACGAAAACGAAATGAATACATGTGTGTATAGTTGAAGGTGTGAATAAAAGACGTTGCTTTACACTAACAACTATTAAAATATACTTTATTGAGTACTAAAACTATTTATTATAAAAAAGGTTAATTTGCCACAGTTGTGGTGTTGAAGACTTCGCGGGGAACTAACTTCTGTTTTCTTCTTTGTTGACGTTTGTCTTCGTTACCAGATTTCGAATTGTCTGTCATCTGAAGAGACGGTGTTGCCACAACCACTCCCCCTCCATTGACACAGTCACGATTATCTTGGAAGGTAACTCTTCGTGGTGATGGTGAGTCCATGGTTGTAGTCTCCTGAGAAGTTGGAATGGGCTCTGGAGTGAGGTCCGTTGTTCCTTGTTGGATTTGAGATGAAGTGATGTTCTGATGTTGAGTTGTTATTGCTGTTGAATCTGCAAGTTGGAATGTGGGTTTCAATCGATCAGCAGAAACATTGATGTTTTTGTCGTTTATGCGTATAGTGAATAATCGATCTGATATTCGTTTGATGACTTCAAAAGGTCCTGTGTAAGGCGGTTGAAGTGGCTCACGTACTGCATCAGTTCTCAGAAATATATGCGTGCAGGTGTCAAGTCCTTTCAATATGAACATTTTATTTCTAGAATGATGAGCAGCTGGAGTAGGTCGTAAGATTCTGAAGTGTTCTTGAAGTTTTTTAAGAAAGTCCGAAGAATTGACCTGTCTGTCATTTTCAGTGAAAAATTCGTTGGGTAGTCGCAAGTGACCACCATAGAGTAAGTCAGACGGTGATGCCCTAAGATCTTCTTTGAATGCTGTTCTCAGACCTAACAGGACAGTAGGTAATATATCAACCCAGGTAGTATCAGGGTGACACATTAGAGACGCTTTGAAGGATCTGTGCCATCGTTCAACCATGCCGTTCGACTGCGGATGGTATGCTGTAGTGCGAGAACGTTTGCAGCCAGTTAGAGCGGCAAGTGACTTAAAAAGACTGGATTCAAATTGGGTGCCTTGGTCGGTTGTGATGACTTTTGGGCAACCAAATCTTGATACCCAAGTTGACCAAAATGCACCAGCTACTGTTTGGGCAGTCATGTCCTTAAGGGGCACTGCTTCAGGCCATCTGGAAAATCGATCAATCATCGTGAGACAGTATCTGTAGCCCTGAACAAGGGGCATCACCACAATGTCCATATGTATATGATCGAACCGATTGTCAGGAACGTCGATTTTGTTTGGCGTAAAGCGATTGTGCCTTGTGATTTTTGCTCTTTGACAATGTTGACAATTTCGGCACCAATTGATTATGTCTTTCTTCATACCTGGCCAAATGTATTTAGTTCGCATTTGCTGAATTGTTGCTCGGCCGCTGGGATGAGAAAGTCTGTGTACCGAATCAAATATTTGCTTGCGCAGTGAGTTCGGAATGTATGGGCGAACATGTCCAGTTGAAATGTCGCAATATATCGATGAACTGTCAAAATGAATGATTTGCACTTTCAATGAATTATCACCTTCGAGTATGATGCGTAGTTCTTCGTCTTGCTCCTGTGCAGATTGGATGTCTTCTGTTGAAGTATTCGTTGGCATTGATATTTCATTGAGTCTGGAAAAGGCATCTGCGACGGTGTTGTCTGGTCCAGAAAGATAGATTATTTCCGTTGTAAATTGTGAAATGAAATCTAAGTTTCTTAGTTGTCTGGGTGATGCTCTTTCAGGTCGTTGAGAAAATGCGTAGACTAAGGGCTTGTGATCGGTCTTGATCACAAAATGACGTGCCTCCAACATGTGACGAAAATATTTCACTGCCTCGTAAATTGCCAGTAATTCTCTGTCATAAGTGCTGTAGCCTCGTTCAGTCTTGTTTAATTTAGCAGAGAAAAATCCTAGCGGCCTCCAAACGCCGTTAAAATCTTGTTCCAGTACAGCTCCGATGGCTGTATCAGAGGCATCTGTTACGAGAGCGAGGTCCAGGTCTGGAGCAGGGTGTGCTAGCATGGTGGCTTCACAAAGACTTCTCTTGCAAGACTCAAAAGATTCCTCAATCGCCGGTGTCCACGGAATTTTTCTTTTGTCGTTTTTCTTAGAATTACCAACAATTTCATTTAGAGGTGCTTGTAGATGTGCTGCATGAGGTATGCAACGGCGATAGTAATTCACAACACCAATAAAACGTCTCAGTTCACAGATAGTCTCTGGTTTAGGGTAGTTTTTTACTGCTTCAATCCGGTCTGAAGGTGGACAACAACCATTTTTATTAACAATGTAGCCAAGAAATCTTACCTCGGGTACACCGAAATGACATTTGTTGACGTTGATGGTCAGACCGTGTGCTCCCTATGTTGTTCAGCTGATTGTGACATGATTATGATGTCGTCAATGTAGCAAAATACAAAATCAAGTCCTCTTAACACTGAATCCATGAAGCGTTGAAAAGTCTGCGTGGCGTTTCTTAATCCAAAAGGCATATACATAAATTCCAAAAGTCCAAAAGGTGTGCAAACGGCAGTTTTTTCGATGTCTTCGTCGACCATAGGAACCTGATAATAGGCCCTTACTAGGTCTAGCGTAGTGAAAATTGACTTATCGTACAAGTTTTCCGAAAAGTCGTGAATGTGGGCTATAGGGTACCTATCTGGAACAGTTTGCGAGTTGAGTTTTCGATAGTCACCACAGACTCGCCAACCACCAGTTTTCTTGGCGACCATGTGTATGGGACTGGCCCAAGCACTATTAGAGGGGCGGCAAATACCTTGTTCAATAAGAAGGTCCATTTCAGCTTTTGCCGCTTTCAGTTTATCACCAGATAAACGGCGTGGACGACCAGGAATTGGCTGACCTGTAGTCTCGATGTGGTGAACGACGATTGCTTCATCAGTAGATTTACGCAGTGCAGATGTCTTTGTGATATCTTCAAATTCTTGGAGCAGGTCTGAAAATGATGTTGAAATATTCAATGTTGAAATTCCAAATTCTTTCGTTTGTAAAATTTCACCACGGCTGGTCAATTTTGTTGTATTGTCGATTAGACGTCGTTGTTTGAGATCAATGAGTAAATTAAAATTGACTAGAAAATCGGCTCCAATTATGGGTGCACGCACATCGGCAATTACAAACAACCATTTGAATTCACGACGGAGTCCAAGGTCAAGTCTGAAAACACAATTACCAAATGTTTTTATTTCAGTTTGATTTGCGGCTAGAAGTCTCAATGTTGACTGGTTAACTTTCTGCTTGATCATAGATGGAGGTACAACAGATACCGCAGATCCAGAATCAATGAGAAAACGATATTTCGTCGATTTGTCGTATAGATGTAAACGATTTTCAAAGATGTTGTAATCACCGCTGCCGCCAACCGTGTTGACTGACGACAGCTCTTTTAGTTTTCCGGCTTGAAGCGTGGACAGTTAGGTTTACAATTTCGGGCTGCATCCCCAAATTTGTGATGGAAATAACATAAACCATGTGATTCATTTTCGGTTCCACGTGAACGGCTTCTTGATTTCGATCGATGTCGTTGATACTGACTTTTACCCTTACCAATTTCCGTTTGTAGTCGATCTACCTTCTCCGATAAGTCTTTAATAGCCTGACACATGTCTGAAAAAGACATCCTTGAAGAAATTGCATCAACGGGGGCAGACACTGTTGACTGTTGTTGCACAGCAGACACCGAACTGGTTGTGTTGTTGTTGGCATCAAACATTTTATCTGCTATTTTTGTCAGTTTCTCCAAGTCTTCTTCTTCCCAGGCTGTCAGAAAAGGTCGCATTGTTTCTGGCATTTGTCCTAGAAATAAGGTCCTGATGATGGCTTCATTACCTCTTCCAGGCGCAAGTCGTTTCATATGTGCCAAAACTGATGTTGGTTTCATGCCATTTGTTTCACCACCCTGAATAAGGCGTCGCAATTTCGATTCAGAAGATTCTGAAAATTTTGAAATCAATCTTTCCTTCAGCGTAGAATACTTGTTAGTTTCAGGCGGGTTGGTGATAAGGTCGTCCACAGATAACATAGCGAAAAGCAAATTTCTCGGAATCAGCAGTGACCTCACACAAGGCAAATGATCTTTCGATTTGAGCAAATCATAAATCAGGATTCCGTTCGTTGAATTTCGGAATGTGGACTCTCTGCAAGTTAGATCGCGCACCGCCTTGTTGCTGTCCTTGAGAAACTCGTAGCAAGCTAAGGTCACGTTGTAGACTTTGAATCTGTTGCAAAAGTTCATCCATATTTGGATCCGGCATACTCAAACTGCTGCTTTCAAAAAATTCAGAGTCTTCACTGCTGGCAGAATCAGTTTCCTTATAAGACACGGTCTTTCGTTTTCTCAAGTTGCGTGTTGCACCTACCATGAGTCACCACAAAAAATCCAATGTTCTGTTTGCCTTTGTCTACAAAACCGTTGAAAATTTGAAAAATTCGTGGTCATGCACAGCTTCTCCTTTGGATGTTGTTGTAAATTTCCAAGAATGTTGTGAAATTCACTTTGTCTTGAATATATTGTTTTTTTTGTTGTTTCGATGCGTCGGGGTCACCAATATAGTTGAAGGTGTGAATAAAAGACGTTGCTTTACACTAATAACTATTAAAATATACTTTATTGAGTACTAAAACTATTTATTATAAAAAAGGTTAATTTGCCACAGTTGTGGTGTTGAAGACTTCGCGGGGAACTAACTTCTGTTTTCTTCTTTGTTGACGTTTGTCTTCGTTACCAGATTTCGAATTGTCTGTCATCTGAAGAGACGGTGTTGCCACATGTGTGATTGCTAAATGTTTGAAATATATTTGAATTTTTAGCAAAACCTTATAAACTTTGCAGAAGCAAATGTTATTGCTGTTCTGTGGCATAGCTCGCATTTCTGCAAGTTAATATACAAAGAGCGAGATTTCCCCTCTTGTATATTTACTCTCTTTGGTTAGACACTTCTTACTCAATGAACAGATTATCTTAATTAACACTTATAGATTTAAAACTGGAAATGTTTCGAAATTCATGACTTTTTTTAATGCTGACCTATTATACAAAAATCGATTGAAACGATTGAGTGAATACCTTTCGATAGTATTTCGACAGTACCTTTCTACATTCTGCCGCCATCTAGTGCAAAGTAGCCGAACGTTTGCATAAAGATAATGAGCCAACCAGATACACAAACTAATGTTCGGGTATTTCGCACAAGATAGCGACAGAATCAGGAAAGGTACTGTGGTACCTTCGGTGGCATAGCGAAAAGCAATAACATTTGCTTCTGCAAAGTACAACTGTTTGTCGTAATTTTGCTGTTTTTATAAGGTTTTGTTAAGAAATTCAAATATATTTCAAGAATTTAGCAATCAACCATATAAATACATTTCGTTTTCGTGTATACAGTGTTGGCCAAAACATAAGGGTGACTTACTTTAATAGGCTCTGTAAGTTTGTAATTTAAATCACAAAGAAAACAATGTTGTTAAAATAAATATTAATACAGCGTTAAGATTTCAAATAAATGACAAAATTCACATATTCTGTTAAAAATTTGTTATCGACATTTTTGTTGATAATTATGAAAATCGGTGTGGACAAAACGTATGCAACTCGACAATTTGTTTTAAATAACGGCATTTTTCAAATTTATTTGTAATTGTCCTTTTTCCTATTAGTAAATAATAATCCTGTGCAAAGAAATTTACATATAAGAATATTTAATTTTATTTTGTTATTTTTTCTATTGAAGTTAAAATAGAATTTGTATTGAAATGGCATCCAATAAATTCGAATCTTAGCTTATACAACGAATTGTCACTGCTTATTTTGGTGGAATATAACACAAAGACATTGTCCAGAAATATAATGTTCATAAAAATTCAATATTTCGCATTATTGCTAATTTTTTAAAAGAAATCAAAAATTGCTGTTGTGCACCGCAGTGAAAATAAGTGGTCGGTCATTTGTCTCTTTCTATAAACTAACTGAACAATTGGAACTGCCAGTTTTAGTTCGAAAAATTCGAAGACTTCCTGTAAGCACCTATCCGATTATATCAAAGCGTTTGCGCTATGCTAAAGACCGTTTTAATTAACCAGAAAGTGATTGGAAATCTGTCTCGTTTAGTAACAAATCAAAATTTAATATTATTAACAGCGATGGCATGTGTTATGTAAGACCCACAGTTGGAAAGTCGAAGTACGTTACTGCAAAAAGACGGTCAATCATGAGAGGAGTAAAGACGGATGTACAAAACGTCTTCGAATTGTTCGAGCAGAAACTTTTACTTGCAATTGTTCAGTTCGTTTATAGGAAGAGACAAATGATTCTATTTTCACAAGTCTGCTCATTAAATTGTCCGTCCGACCCCTTACCTTGGGCGGTCAATTACTGCGGTGTACAACAGCAATTTTCGTTTTATTTTAAAAAATTAGCAATAATTGAAAAATATAATTGAATTTTTGTGAACATTACATTTCTGGACAATGTCTTTGTGTGATATTCCACAAGAATAAGCAGTCACAATTCGTTGTCTCAGCTAAAATCCGAATTTATCGGATGTCATTTCAATATAAACTCTATTTTATCTTCTATAGAAAAAATAACAAAATAAAATTAATTATTCTTATTAATTTCTTTACACGGGCTTATTATTTACTAATACGAATAACGACAAATCAAAATAAATTTCAAAAATGCCGCTATTTAAAACAAAATTGTCGAGTTGCATATGTTTTGTCCAGACCAATTTTTATATTTATCGATAAAAATGACGATAACAATGAAATTTGAACAGAATATGCGAACTTTGTTAATTATTTGAAATCTTAATGATGATTGATATTTATTTTAACAACATTGGTTTCTTTGTTAAACTTACAGAGCCTATTGAAGTGAGTCATTTTCAGTTGCATATGTTTTGGCCACCACTGTATTTGTGTATGTTAGATATATGTTTGTGGATAACTAGTTATCAACAAAATACTTTTCAATAAACTTATTAAGGCTGTTTTTCTTTAAGCCGGGATAACAAGCTGCGATAACAAAAACGTTAATAAAAATTTATTTTTTTGCTCAAAATAAAAAATTATTTTTTTCATATTGTCGCCAACTACAATATAAATATTTGTGTCAAATTTTCAAAAAAATTATTTTGTGTTGACTTTTTTGGACTTAGCCTCGATAACCATAAATTTGACTTATACTGGATAATTATCCAGGCTAAGTCTATCAGATGGCATTTGTATACAAGAATGTAAAGACAATAATTTTTGTGACATATGTGCGAAATCCAATGCGACCTTTTCCTAAAGAAAGTCGCAGCAGAACTAAAGATGTTCTTGAATTTGTACATTCGGATGTTTGCGGTCCATTTCAAATTAGTTCTCAGACGGGAAATAAGTATTTCTTAACATTTATAGACGATTTTTCCCGTTACACAAAACTTTAAGTTCTGTCAAGGAAAAGCGATGTAATTTGCAAATTTAAGGAATTTTTAACCGAAGTTCAGAATTTTACCGGAAAGAAGTTGAAGGGCTACGCTGTGATAACGGTGGAGAGTTTGTAAATGCTGGAATGAAAACAATTTTACACATGGTATACTATTACAAACCACCGTACCTTATTGTCCGGAACAAAATGGCATAGCGGAACGCAAAAAACGTACTTTGGCTGAAATGGTTAGAGCCATGTTATGGGCTGAAAGTGTCGTAGCTGCTTATTATATCAAAATCGATTGCCCACTAAGTCTATCGATAAGACCCTGTATGAGATTTGGTTCAACAAGAAACCTGATTTAAGTAATATAAAGGTTTACGGTAGTAAGTACCAAAATCTAAATGCCGAATACTTGACAATGTTGCAATAGAGGGTATATTGGTGGGTTATTGTGAAAATTCTGAAGGAATTTTTGAATTGAAGATGATGTAATTATTAGCAAGGACGTGCGTTTTCTGGAAGATTTTGTTGTACAGAATTCCGAAGTGAAGCCTAAGGAAGAGTATGGTCCGATAAGTATCACCAATGACAATATGCAAGAACTTAAAGACGAGCTGGATTTCGAATCAAAAAAATCCAGGACAAGTTTTTAATGAAGAAGCCATCGAAGAGTTAGCAGAAAATCGAAGTTCGCCGATCACAAAAACTTGTACTTTAGCCAAACTACCTAAAGGGAAGAAACTTGTTGGATGCAGATGGGTGTTTCAATTAAAAAATGACAGTCTCAATAAACCAAAATATGAAGCTAGATGAAGCGAAAGGCTATACTCAACGTTTTGGAGAAGATTAGGACCAAACATTAGCACCATTTAGATGTAAAGTGTGCAATCTTGAACGGACAAATTCAAAAATAAATTTATATGAAGCAACCAAAAGGTTTCATTGAACGAGGCAAGGAACATCTTGTATGCAAATTGCAGCGATAAATTTGCGAACTTAAGCAGGCCGCCAAGTCTTGGTATGAGAAATTGAACGAAGTCCTTGTGAATATTGGGTTTCAAAATACAAAGGCTGATACTTGCTTATACACGAAGAAAGATAATAATGAAGTTTTGTATCTACTGGTATACGTAGATGATATTTTAATTTGTGCTAAACAAAAATCCACTATAACTATACCATTTCTTGGTCGTCTAAGAAGCAGTTAACAATTGCACTATCGTCAACTGAAGCAGAGTTTATAGCCGCATTGTTTGCAGCTCAAGAATTGTATTAGTAAAGTAATTAAGAAAGCATATAAAGATTCAATGAACATCTTTTATGCAAATAATTTGTCAAGCTTTCAAATACACTCGGTAGAAGCTTAGAGAAACAGATATCCATCAAAGATTCTAACGGTAATTTTATACCAAACGATGTAAGCAAGACTCTCATTTTTTAAAGTCAATAAAATACTACGACAACTCGCTGAGAACACTCCAACATTGTAACACTCTATTAATACTTAATTACACCACTACACCTTCTTCAATTATAATTCGAAAGACATCACTTGAAATTCAAAAAATATCAATTGATAATCAAAAATTCCATTTGAAATTCAAAAAATGTCAATTGAAATTCAAAACTCGTTATTTGTAATTCAAAAGACAACATTTGAAATTCAAAAGTCGTCATTTGTAAATCAAAAGTCATCATTTCAAATTCAAAAGACATCATTTGAAATTCAAAACTCTTCATTTGTAATTCAAAACTCGTCATTTGAAATTCAAAATACACCATTTGAAATTCAAAAGGTTTCATTTGAAATTCAAAAATTATTCCATTTGCAATTCAAAAAGGGTAAACAAAATTATTTAAGCAAAATATACATTAGGTTGGGTAGCATTTATTTATTTCTGTAAATTTTAATATTCGGCTGTTTAGAAAACAATATTCTGCTGTTTATTAAATAAACTAATTAAAGAGAATTATGAATCTTTTAATTTAAACTCATCTCTATAACACCACTTTTTCTGGGTGTATATTCTAAAATCGAAACAAATTTCTCAATGGGTAATATTTTTATTTTTATATCCCCACTACAAGGAGTGAGTAGTGACTTAGACCCTAAGTACGTATGGACCAAATCCATTTCACAACTTTCTAAGCTGTTTGAGCCATGTCCGTCTGTCTATCTGCCTGGCTTATGTACATGATAATATTCGAAGGGAGTTAAGGAATTTATTGAAACTTAGATTACGTACGTAGATGGGCGACATTGACACGCCCCTTCTGGTGACTTTCACATAAATGTTTCTTCCACACGGATATTCGCAATCAGTTATATTTTGATATTTGATACAATTTCTATAATTATTTTGAGCGTACGAAATACAGAGGATTTTGCCATGCACTTCCCACGCAAATCACTCTAATCAATTTAAAGATTTTATAACTTCTATACGGACGATCGGAATACTCTGAAATTTCATATTTGGTAATGTTTTCATAGACGGTATATACACCTGCAATATGAGCGATATTGCAAGACCTCTCACACAAATTAGCATAAGCTTTGGTTAAAATAAAACTGATCAGTAACAATTTAATATTGGAAATGGTTTTACAATCACTTTATACTTGTTAAATAGTTATGATTTGTTGTACCTCCCACACAAATAATCCGACCCTAAGTAAAATCCTAGTCTTTATAAATTATATGCAGATACTCTCTGAGCTGTTCAAGGTTATAAACTATATATGAAATTACCGTCATTTACATCATTATATTTATTAGTTGCTTATCATTTTATTAAATCTGTTTTCAAAACTGCAGAATATCCAAATTTGCAGAAAAAATAAATGCTACCCCACCTAATGTATATTTTTCTGAAATAATTTTGTTTACATTTTTGAATTTCAAATGGAATCTTTTGAATTTCAAATGGAATACTTTTTGAGTTTCAAATGAAAACTTTTGAATTTCAAATGGTGTATTTTGAATTACAAATGAAGAGTTTTGAATTTCAAATGATGTCTTTTGAATTACAAATGACGACTTTTGAATTTCAAATGTTGTCTTTTGAACTACAAATGACGAGTTTTGAATTTCAATTGACATGGAATGACATTGTGGCACAGAAGAAGCAACAGTTAATATCCAAAATCATATATGGAAATTGTTGGATGAGGGTTACAGTGGCGTTACTGGAATTTTCTTTGATTTATCTAAGGCCTTTGATATGATTGACCACAAGATTCTGATACAGAAACTTCAGTGTTATGGCATTTGCGGCAATGTTTTATTACTTTCTAAATCCTATCTGGAAAACAGAAAGCAGTTTGTTCAGATCAAGGATAAGAAGAGCAAGTCGGTTCCGGTTGAGCATGGAGTACATCAGGGTAGTGTGTTAGGTCTCTTGTTTTTTGTTATGTATATCAATGATTTGAAGAACTTAGAGTTGACTGGTAAGCTGTTTATGTATGCTGACGATATATGCCTTTTTTTATCCATACAAGTATGAAGCTGCAGTAAACCCTTACATGGAACATGACTCAGCTCTGATAATTGAATACATGAGAATAAAAAAGTTTTTCATTAATCCAACAAAAACCAAATTGATACGTTTTAGACCATGGCATGGTCGTTTCAATTCAATATTTTCCATAAATGTCGATGGAAATGAGATACAAGAGGTAAACTCAGTAAAGTATCTAGGATTACATCTGCAATCAAACCTTGTCTGGGATCAACACATTCACCACGTGAAGTCCAAAATATCTCCTGCAATTGGATTATTATTCAAATTCAAGTATAAATTTGATCGAAATACCCAATTATTGATTTACCAAACATTAATTCAGAGCTATATTAACTATTTGGCAATCATATATACGCACAAAAAGAGTACAGAATTGAGATCCTTGCAACGACTCAAAAACAAAGCGTTAAAAGCTGTTGGAAATTTGCCAATAACACATTCAACCTATTCTTTATATTTTGATGTTTTTCCTACCGTTTTGCCAATATATGGTGTTTACAAACTCCACACTCTTTTAAAGGGTGATTTTTTAGCTATTATCTTTTTGGCAACACTGATTTAAACAGCTGACGCACGTTTCGTGTTTTGTTTCACAGTCAAACATCTTCAGTTTGGTCTATAATTTAACCATGAATCGTCTTACAAACGAACAACGCTTGCAAATTATTGAATTTTATTATCAAAATGCGTGCTCTGAAAGAAAGTTCAGTAAGAAAGAAATTGTGTTCAGCGACGAAGCTCATTTTTGGTTCAATGGGTACGTAAATAGGCAGAATTGTCGATTTTGGAGTGAATATCAGCCAGAAGCTTTGCAAGAGCTACCAATGCATCCAGAAATAGTCACAGTTTGGTGCTGTTTATGGGCTGGTGGAATCATTCGACCGTACTTCTTCAAAGATGATGCGAATCGTAACGTAACTCTAAATGGTGAGCGCTACCGTGAGATGAAATCCAACTTTTTTTTGCCCAAAATGCAAGAGCTTGACTTGCATGACATGTGGTTTCAACAAGACGCAAGACGCAGACACGCAACAATGGACTTATTGAGAGGCGAGTTCGGTGAACATTTTATTTCACGTTCGGGAACGGTCAATTGGCCGCCTAGATCGTGAGATTTAACGCCTTTAGACTATTTTTTGTGGGGCTATGTTAAAGTTCATGTCTATACAGACAAGCCCGCTTCAATTGAAGCATTGGACGACAACATTGAAGCATTTATTCGTGAGATACCGGCCGAAATGTTGGAAAGAGTATGTCAAAATTGGACTAAGCGGATGGACCATTTGAGGCGCAGTCAAGGTCAACATTTGCATGAAATAATCTTCAAACATTAAATTATATGGACCGTACTGTCGATTCAAATAAAGATTTCATGCACTTTTCTGAATTTTATGTGTTTTTTAACTTTCCTATAGCTTTCAAAAAATCACCCTTTATATGTCTTCAAATGCCTGTATAATGTAGGTCATCACACAGTAAGTTTTAGACGAAGTCAAGTTTCAGTTAATACTCGTAACAATGAGCAACTGCCGTACAGAGACAACTAAACAACGCGTTGAACATTCTGGTAGTAGAGAATTTAACAACTCGCTCCTAAATATAAAATCATGTACAATACTTTCAGGTTTTAAAAATATGTTAAAAACCTTTTTACTTTCACATATTGAAGATATTTTGTCATAGATAATACGCTTGTGATATACTATTTGTCCAATATTATTTGTATGATATTATACAATTAAAGGGTGATTTTTTAAGAGCTTGATAACTTTTTTTTAAAAAAAAACGCATAAAATTTGCAAAATCTCATCGGTTCTTTATTTGAAACGTTAGATTGGTCCATGACATTTACTTTTTGAAGATAATTTCATTTAAATGTTGACCGCGGCTGCGTCTTAGGTGGTCCATTCGGAAAGTCCAATTTTGGGCAACTTTTTCGAGCATTTCGGCCGGAATAGCCCGAATTTCTTCGGAAATGTTGTCTTCCAAAGCTGGAATAGTTGCTGGCTTATTTCTGTAGACTTTAGACTTGACGTAGCCCCACAAAAAATAGTCTAAAGGCGTCAAATCGCATGATCTTGGTGGCCAACTTACCGGTCCATTTCTTGAGATGAATTGTTCTCCGAAGTTTTCCCTCAAAATGGCCATAGAATCGCGAGCTGTGTGGCATGTAGCGCCATCTTGTTGAAACCACATGTCAACCAAGTTCAGTTCTTCCATTTTGGGCAAAAAAAAGTTGGATATCATCTCACGGTAGCGCTCGCCATTCACAGTTACGTTACGATTCGCATCATCTTTGAAGAAGTACGGTCCAATGATGCCACCAGCCCATAAACCGCACCAAACTGTGACTTTTTCTGGATGCATTGGTAGCTCTTGCAATGCTTCTGGCTGATATTCACTCCAAAATCGACAATTCTGCCTATTTACGTACCCATTGAGCCAAAAATGAGCTTCGTCGCTGAACACAATTTCTTTCTTTCTGAACTTTCTTAACAGAGCACGCATTTTGATAATAAAATTCAATGATTTGCAAGCGTTGCTCGTTAGTAAGTCTATTCATGATGAAATGTCAAAGCATACTGAGCATCTTTCTCTTTGACACCATGTCTGAAATCCCACGTGATCTGTCAAATACTAATGCATGAAAATCCTAACCTCAAAAAAATCACTCTTTATAATAAATATTTTTTGTTATGAATTATTCCAACTTCCTCTTTAATGCCTTGCGGCGCTGAGGCAAATACATATTTATGAATTACTAGCTTTTTGTACCCGGCGTTGCACGGGTTTTCGTCTTCCTTATGTATATAACTTTGTATGCTCGCAATTTTTGTTTTGTATATTTTTACTTCTGTAAATTAGTTTAAATTAATACTTATTTATTTAAATTCATAAGTTACATTTTTAAAATGTAAAAACTTCATGAAAATTTAAATAATGGAAGGGTCTGTCGGAAGTCTCCAGATAGTAAAATAAGAGTTCCACATAATGGTTGTGTATTTGATCTAAAATCTTGAAGTGTCCGATTAAGCGCTTGTAGGGATTTCTTATGTGCCATGGTGCAGTCATCCCACACAATCAGCTTGTATGTTTTCAGCATTTTCGGCATGCCTGAACTTTTGCAATATTACAGGTTGGAGAATCAACAAATTCCATAATACATGGTAATTTCAACGCTGAATGTGCCGTTCGTCCTCCATCCAATAATGTAGCAGCAATACCGGGGGAAGCAATATCTAAAGCTATCCCATTTTGAGTGCGGATGTACGCTAATACCAGAGTGATGAGAAAGGTTATAACTGTGCCTCCTGGTGCATCGAGATAAAAGGCCGCCGCTGTCATTTGTTACTGCAGTTATAATTTTATCAAAGGCCACAATTTGCAATTAATAGAGTTTTTTTGTTGCGACAAACAAACGCAAGTCTTCAACATTGAATTGCCGTTCTCTTAGCAAATCCCAATCAATAATGTCAACGATAGAACGTTCAGGCACCATCAATCCAAGTTGATTAAGAGTTTTGTTGCTGATGGCTAGGAATATGTCTTAAATTTTTATCAGCGTATCGTTGAAAATGTTAATCGCAAATGATATAGAATCGTAACGGTCCGATAATGTTGCAAAATGTCCTCACTCATACCCTCTTTGAATTTTTCCCACATGTCTTTTGGGTTAGATGGCGAGCAAGTTCTTAATATTGTCGCAAACAAAGTTCGTATCTGGAGATGATAACAGCTGACAGAAGCATACATTAATGTGGTCCCCCAGTTTCTGACACGCCTCTCTCAACTGCTCTTAAATTTTAAACTGAAGTGGGTCCTCTCACGTTAACTTATAACATTCCCAAATAATACCATTCTGCGTTGTTTGGGTGTACGGTATAAACACGGCCCAATGCATATGAAGCGTAAACAATATGATACCCATCTACTGGAACACCTTGTTTGGTTCGAGTATGAGGAAACGCGCCAGTTGTTCATACCATGACCTCTTATATTCAAGAACCAAACCCTTACCTGAACGTAGCGGCAGAAAAAAATCGTGTTACTTTATAGTCCCTTTTTGTAGCATGACCTTTTTATAGTCAAGGGTCATCCTCTGTTCGTTACAAAAAAATATTGAAGTGAATCAATGTATTTTGTTATAGTTTTAAAATATAGTGTTTGTGATGCCTATTTGTCGTGCCTTCCCCTATTATAGCCAGAAAACGTCCCCTTTCCACAGGCTAGAACAGTAAAATTTTCAAGAGAATCCGTTATTCGTTACTTGTTTTGTGATAATTTTAATATATTGTTCGTGTGGGCAGTCTCACGTCCATTTGTATCATCACCATTGTATAGTCACCATTCAGAAACTATCCTCAGTTCATAAGTTAGTCACAATAAAATTTTCAAGAGAATCCGCACTTCGGAACGTGTTTTATGAAAGTTTTAAAATATAGTTTGTGTGGGCGGTGCCACGCCTTTTTTTCGTATAATGACCCAGTATATCCTGGAACCATCCCTTGCCCAGAAGTTAGCTGCAGTAAAATTATCGACCGAATCCATCCATCGTTATGCCTGTTGTGATAGTTTTAAAATATTTTTTGTGTGGGAGGTACCACCCCCTTTGTCCTATCGTGACCTAGACTATCCAGGAACCATCCTCAGTGCAAAAGATAGATACAGTAAAATTTTCAGGCGAATCGGTCCACCGGTTTGGAGTCCTATACGCAACATACAGACATACAGACATACAGACACACATTGATTTTTATATATATAGATGACCTATTGTAGTCAAGGGTCATCCTCTGTTGTTTACAATAAAATATTCAAGTGAATCAATCCATTACGTGTTTTGTGATAATTTTAATATTTAGTTGGTGTGGGCAGTCTCACGTCCATTTGTATGATGACCATTATATAGTCACCATTCAGAAACTATCCTCTGTTCAGAAGTTAGTCACAATAAAATTGTCAAGAGAATCCGCACTTCGGAACGTGTTTTATGAAAGTTTTAAAATATAGTTTGTGTGGGCGGTGCCACGCCTCTTTTTCGTATAATGACCTAGTATATCCTGGAACCATCCCTTGCCCAGAAGTTAGCTGCAGTAAAATTATCGAGCGAATCCACCCATCGGTATGCATGTTGTGATAGTTTTAAAATATTTGTGTGTGGGAGGTACCACCCCCCCTTTGTCCTATCGTGACCTAGACTATCCAGTAACCATTCTCTGTCCAAAAGATAGATACAGTAAAATTTTCAGGCGAATCGGTCCACCGGTTTGGCGTCCTATACGGAACATACAGACATACAGACACACATTGATTTTTATATATATAGATTGTATATAATGTTTAAAATAAATAAAAAAAATGTTATGGATCAGGCTACTAATACAAGATATGTTTGTTCCTTTTTCAACACCTATTCCAGTACATGAGGACAATCAGAGCTTCATTAAAATCATTCAATCTCCAAAGTTCAGTTCAAGAATAAATCATATTGACGCATATCAAGAGTTTAAATGAAGATGGAATTATTGATATGCTGTACTGCACCTCGGATCAACAACAAGCTGATTTTCTAAAATATTGTTAAATGTTTATTTGTTTGAAGACATATTTTGGGGACAACTACTTAACAACAAAATACTTTTCAATAAACTTAATTTGTAAAATTGTAGTAACAGTTGAAAAGAAAATTAGTCGAGGAAATTTTTCAATACAATTTTTTTTTTTTTTTTTTTTTCACTGAACCAACACTCAGGGGGTTTCCCCTATAAATGCAGTGCATTGCGTTGGTAGAAGGAAGATAAGGTATTGGAAGGAGGAAAGAGGGAGTAGTGTCTGTTGACATCTGTTTTGAATCTCTGAATGTCGTAATTGGAGGGAAAGATATTTGCCGGAAGTCGATTCCACATACGGATAGTACGGGCGAAGAACGAATTTATTCTGTAATGTGTAGTGCGGTCGGTTGTCCAATCGACAACAAATGGGTGAGCGTTCCTGGAAAGTCGCGTATCTCTACCGAACGTTCTCACGGGCGGTATAAGATCACGAATTTCCGAAGAACAAACACCATGAAAGTATCGATAGAACAATGACACACAACCAACATTACGACGGTGTTCAAGGGAGACAATAGAATTGGATATCCTACCATCACCTATCAACACCATCGCCCTCCTCTGGACACGGTCAAGTAGCTCCAGTGATGAAGCTGGAGCTCCCGACCATATATGGGAGTTGTATTCCATCTTTGGTCTGATGTAGGTAGTGTAGATATTGAGAAGATCAGAGGGTGTAAAATATTTTTTACATCTTTTTAGAATGCCTAAACATTTGAAGGCATCTTTCGACACATCAAATACATGCTTTGTCCATCGAACATCACGTTGTATTTTCATGCCGAGAACATCGAGAGTATCTGATTGCTCAATATCGACACCGTTCATTAAAATCGACGACACCGTTGGATCAGTGAATCGTTTGTGAGACAACAAGGAGCACTGGGTCTTACGTGCATTAAAATCTACTCTATTCTCACGACCCCATTCAGAAATGGCCATCAAATCCTGGCTAAGTGACTCATCCATCAATCGCCTTTTATCCTCAATTTCTTGACGACTTGGTCTATGATCGAATGAGTATGAATGACAGAGGTTGCTGTCATCCGCGAATGAGTATATTGGATTCACAGTCCGATCCAAGAGGTCGTCGATGAAAATAAGAAAAAGGGAGGGGGAAAGGACAGAGCGGTTAACCTATGCTCGTCGGATGAGAACCCATCTACAACAACACGTATAGTGCGATCTCTGAGAAAGCTCGATATAAATCGAGAGAAGTCACTACCAACACCAAAAGCGATAAGCTTTGATATGAGTGCGCCGTGCCAAACTCTATCAAAGGCCTTGGAGATATCTAGAGCAACGACCTTACTCTCACCAAGCTTGTGAATAGATCGATTCCAATAGAATCTTCATAATTAAACGTTTTTACTTCTCCTGAAAATGTGGGTTTCGTAATTTTGCATTTCAGGTGGCGATAAGTCGAGTCATGATCGCAAAACGATCGTAAGCGACATTTTTCTAAAACAAAATATGGTTGAAAAGTGATGACGAGACATCTTTGTCTATCTTCAAAATGTGGAATTTATCAATAAAACTTTAAAAAAGTGGTTGTTGCATTATATCGCAAGTGATTGTTTATATTTATACCTTACACCACTTCGTGGAAAAGGGTATTATAAGTTAGTTTTCCGGCAGATGTTTGTAACACCAAGAAATAATCGAGCTAGGTCCATCAGCCGAGTCGATTTCTGTCCGGATAAAATTTCCCACAACATGTTATATTTCAACTAGAAACATCTACTATGACATATAGCTGTATGAGTCCATGTCCTCCATGTAAATGGGCTTCATTTTACATTATTACTGCTCTATAACACACATCTTACATCGGATCTTGATAAAATTTTGATCAGATCATGTTATATTTCTACAGGGTGCCGCAGAATGAGCTACTTTATGGTTTATAACTTTTTTATTTATGCTCTCTTAGCATATTTTCGTAACAGAGATTAAGACACCACTTTCATTTAAAAAAAAAACAAGTAAGGAATGGCTAAAGTCGGTCGGGCCAACTATATGATACCCTAAACTTTCTACTCCACTACAATTCAATTCGATGAAAATCGTGAACGCCATTTGTATGGAGCAATATAAAAATCTGAACCGATCTCATCCTCTTTTACCATAGATGTTTCTACTGTAAATATAAGTTGTCCTGTCGAATTTGGAAAAAATCGGTTAAGGTATGTGGTTTCTACAGCGGTTAACCTCAAATCGGTGGCGTAATTTGTATGGGAGCTATATCAAAATCTGAACCGATTTGACCCATTTTCACCACAGATGTTTTTAACTTAGATGTAAGGTGTTGTGTAAAATTTGATGAACATCGCTTAAATTATGTGGCTTATAGAGCAAAAAAGTGAAATCGGGAGCAACATTTGTATGGAGGCTATATCTAAATCTGGACCGATTTGAACCGTTTCACCAGAAATGTTTCCAGTTGAAATATAAGGTGCTACGCCAAATTTGAAGAAAAATCTGTTAAAATTTATGGTTTCTAGGTCGGAAAATGTCAAATAGGGAGCGAAATTTGTATGGTGGCTATATCTAAATCTGAACCGATTTGACACATTTTCATCACAGATATTTCTAACTTAGATATAAGGTCTTGTGCAAAATTTGATCAAAATAGCTTAAATTATGTGGCTTCTAGAGCAGAAAAAGTGAAATCGGGAGCAATATTTGTTTGGCGATATATCTAAATCTGGACCGATTTGAACCATTTTCTCCAGAAATGTATCTATATGAATTATAAGGTGTTAAGCCAAATTTGAAGAAAATCTTTTAAAATTTACAGTTTCTAGCCCGGAAAATGTCAAATAGGGAGCAAAATTTGTATGGTGGTTATATATAAATCTGAACCGATTTGACCCATTTTCACCACTGATATTTCTAACTTAGATATAAGGTGTTGTGCAAAAAAGTCAAATCGGGAGCAACATTTGTATGGGGGCTATATTTAAATCTGAACCGATTACTTCAAATTAAATAGTGATCGTCCTTGATCCACAAAACTTACTTGTGCTAATTTTTGTTAAGATCGGACTATAATTGCGACCTGTAATTTGATTACAACAATAGATGGATAGACTAAATCGATTCAAAAAGTGATTCTAAGTCGATCGGTATAATTAACAATGGGTCTATCTCGCTTCCTTTTGGGTGTTACAAACAAATGCACAAAGACATAATACTCTCGTGGAGTGTATAAAAATCGAGCAATGCGTTAAAGATATGAAAATGGGCGTTCAAATCAAAATGCATATCGTGCACTTCAGCTAAAGAAATAATGGCTCTTTTGCGCGACAAATTCAATGGCCGTGTTATCTCATGCCAATTGGCCACCAAGATCATGTGATTTGACACCGTTGGACTTCTTTCTTTGGTTATTTGTTATTGAAAGAAACACCAGCAACAATTCAAGAGCTAAAGGATGAGATAATTCGGCACATTAATGGCATAGAACCTCAATTATGGAGGTGTGCTGCCGAGATCGCGGCGGCCATTTGGCCGATATATGGTTCAATTGTGACCATACCAATATTATCATAATAAAAAGAAATGACAATAATTTCCTAAATAATTTGTGTTTTATTCAAAATCAACATCAGCCCTTATTTAACCACCCTTTAAATAGCAACATTTCATTTGTAAATAAATTTGCATTCTATAAAATATAGATGCAAAATGGTCTTGAGACAGGACAATATCCCAGTTCAAATCAAATATGGATTATAGACCGAAATAAATTAAACGGAAAACTTATGAATAATTTTTAATTGTTTATCCTTTCGAATAAAAAATAAACATTTTTCACATAGACTTAGCTGAAGTGATTTCGACCTTAAGCCCGGCAGACAAGGCCAATGGGGCTAAAACTCAGTTCCCAGAAAACTTGGAACATCCGCAAATTCGTATTTTTAGCCCAATATGCTTGTGTTTTACGTGAATAATGAGGACGCAAGACCATCAAATCAGGTTTACATATTGTGTTATCTCAGATTACGAGGTATACGCATTTTAAATTCAAAAATGTTTGTAAGTTGTAACTGAAATTACTTCCGAATTTAATGCCCTGTTATTTTCAGCCAAGGTGGCAGATCTCAAAAAAAGTCTACTATTTTCTGAGTGTAGATCCCCTTTCCTTATCGGAGTTATCACTAAATATTTTCTGTTGTGGATTTTAAAAATCGTCGAATTTTCCCCAATCGCAGCAAATAAAACATTTTTTTGATACATATGTACTCGTATGTAACATACAACTTTATATTTTTGGAATTTTCTGTTTTCTTTGTCATTTTTTTTTCAATACAAATTATTATTATTAAAGCACTAGGATAAGAACTAAAAAACTTAAACTCAATAGAAGTACTATTTACACATATAATTAAACATTAGCTTAAGATACGATTGTAGCTAAACTTTAAAATATTTTTGTATCTATAGTTAGTATGTATGTATGTCTAAATATAAAAATAGAAAACACATCCTACGTTTATATTACAAATTAAACAAGAGTTTATCATCACTTATGGTGGTCGAATTCATCTGACTTGAGGTGCAAAATAATCAATCACCAAATGACGGCAATCGCGTGTATAGTTTGTAATGTAAACGTGGCATAAACGTAGATTTAATTAAAAAAAATGAAATTCAGTCTAAACTTGCTTTAGTCACAACGAGAAAAATCAAATTACAATTTCTAATACTTTTCATGGGTATTTAAGGAATTACAAATATACTAACTATGGACATGACTGTTTCTTCCTGCAAGGTTTGTGGTTCCAATTATCAATTAATTAATATTATTCAATGTAGTAGATGGGTGGGGAGTAATATTTTGATTAGATTATAATTGCTAAGCTAAACTATTCATAACATCCTTGCTCTAGTTGATTGTGTTATACGCTACAGAGTTTGTTTGTTTGTTTTCTTTTTTGTAATATTTATATTTATGACAGTTCCTTTGGACTTTACAATGATCTATGAATAGGTTTAGGGGCTAATATGGCCTATAGATTCGAAAAGACTGCATTATCTCTCTCTCTCTCTCTGTCTTAAACTGGCGAACTTTGGTTCGATCCTATAAACTGAGAAGTTAATGAGAATTATACAGGCATGTTATGAAAATGGAAGGACATTTAATAGAGCTCGATCGGATATTTGTTTGATTTAATCGTTGTGTCAGTAATAGGAATCAAAAAACCAACATCGTTCAATTTCCGTCACATGTCCACTTATTTGTTTTACACCATTTCCAGTTTGGATTTAAGAAAAGTGAGATATTTCAATTTGTTGTCAAGGTTTACGTTCTTTCAGTCTCAATTAGTTCGGGGTTTCTGGATTATGCTTTAAAGAAACCTTGAAGCATTAATTCTCATGAGGCTTTAGAAATGGTGTCTTCTATTTCGTATTGTTTATTTAGAGCGGGGCTCCAGGAAAGCCTTTTTCAATTGGGTCTCATGGGTAACATGCCGTAATGTTGATTGTGCTGCTGAGGGTGGGCGGGTGGTGGTGGTTGTTGCTGGGACTGTTGCTGCTGGTGATGTTGAACCATCATTTGCTGTTGTTGCTGCTGCTGTTGTTGTGGCGGTGGTTGTTGTTGTGTATGTGCTGAAGGTGGTGCTCCCTGACTAGTTGAAAATTGTCCTATGGTTGTGGTTGTCGAGGTCATCGTGGACGCCTGTGACGCTACCACGGGGGTCGAAACTTTGCGCTCCGATTGCGTCCTCATTGGTGGCGGATTCGTGGAGGATACTTGATGCTGATTCGGTTGTGGTGGTGGAGCATACATAATCATTGGAGGTTCAGTGCTAGGAATGCGGGCTGGTGGTGTCATCGAGGAGCCGTGATATGAGCCATACGAGCTATCATCTGACTGAGCGGATTGGCCACGATTGCGGGGTACTGTCATGCCATAAACCGATTCTGGGCGACGATCAAATTTGGCATTGCCATCAGTAGGATTTGGATTGTGTCTGGTGCCATAAACCGATTGGAAACCTTGTGGGCCACTATCTTGGGGTTGCTGTGAATGATGTTGTTGTTGCTGCTGTTGTTGTTGTTGTTGCTGCTGCTGGGTGGGTGGTGGTGGTTGATGTTGCATTAGCTGTCCGGTGAGATGGTGAGGCATTTGACCTTGATGAGGCTGCTGGTTTTGTCTGTTGGTGGAACGCACTCCATAAATACTTTCCGATCTCTGTTGCAACTGATTCTGTACATTTTGATTTTGCAAATGGGATGATTGTTGGTGCTGTTGCTGCTGTTGTTGTTGTTGCTGCTGCTGTTGTTGCTGTTGATTCTGTTGGCCATTCATGCGGTATAAACTTTGGGCTGGCACCAATGGTCCTGATCTCGGTACAATGTCACGGTTAATGGCTGTATTGCTTTTGGTGTACACCGATTGTGAACGATTCAAGTTGGTGCGCGTCAAAGTGGGAGAACGGCAGTACATGGAACGAGTGCCTCCGTACAGAGGTTCCTGCTGCTGATCGAATTTAGGCGGTGCTGTATACAAATTCTGACAGTAATTGCCATTGGGTCCGTTGGCACCGGCCGGTGCTACAACTGCACCACTTTGAGGTGGGACATTAGCACTGGGTCCCCTCTGGAAGGCGGTGGGATATTTGGCTTGCATATTTTGTTTCTCCAAATCCAGATCGTAATTTAGCTCATCTTCTGAGTTGATGGACGAGGACTCATTATCCATGGAGGCTTTAGTGTGGCGGGCACTTCTTTTCGAGCTGAATATGAATTCGTAGACAATGCCCGAAGCGATGCCACCAACCAATGGACCGAACCAGTAGACCCAATGATTATCCCATTTGTTTAAAACGAACGAGGGTCCCAAAGAACGAGCAGGATTTAGATACGGCATCTGTAATGAAAGAAGGATACACACACAAATGTTAAAAAGGATCCTGTTTCTAGTTTCTATGTTTAGATACAATACGAGAAGAATGTTAGGGCGTTTGGTTGTTGTGTGTGCAACAGCTGCTGCATAGATTTTCTCACGGTACGAGTGATCCTTTCATAGATGAAAATCTATTGTTTCAGCAGGTACCCAGGATCCACAACAAGAGAAGAAAAAAACACGTGCAGCTGCAGGTTTCTTTTTTCAATACACCGGCTACGTGTCAAACGCAAATCCGGTGGAAAGAAGAGTAATTAAATATTTGACTAGATTTCTTTGCAAAAATAATGGGGTGCATAGTTCAAATTTCTATTGTGTGCAAATGTGCGATTTTCACAAAATAAATGACACGAAGTGGAATTGAAACATTCACTGATTTCAACCACAAGGTGAAATTGAATCGTCAGGTGGCTGGCTAATGTCTGGCTGTGGCATTGTGTACAGGGTATCAGCAGCTGCTTCATGCTTTTACAAAACTATTTTAAATCCTGTATCTTTCCAAATAATCACGAATTGAATATTTTATTGGGTTCAAAAGCGAACATTTAAGAGTTACACAGTCGTACTGATCGAAGGACATTGTTGTGAATAGAAAGCAATGGCTTGTTAAAAAATGTTGCCAGCATTCTAATGTTGTGCCCATCAGGCATGACGATATTAAGCTGCCCAACAAAATGGCTACTTTTGATCTTGAATTCTATTTGAGAATCATAGGGTTGTTAAAATTGTTTTATACATTTAGCGACCCATTAAATATGTCCACATTATTAAATAAACATTTTAAAATAAATCATGTTTCAACCGAAGGTCAGGCAAAAACCGGCAACATTCAGAAAACGCCGCCTTTGAAGCTACAGCCAGCCAGCCAGCAGTCTCGCAAAAACGAAAGATGACAACTACAAAAAAACAGACATAAGAGCGAGCAGCATTCAAGCTCAAAATGAATGAAAAAAGTAAATCTTTAAGTAAATTGCTTTGATATTAAGAGATTTTTTTGTTTCTGTGAAACACACATGAAATACCTAAACAGCAGGTGTTTTTTGGTTTCTTGCAACGGTGGACGGTGGACGATACAAATTACAAGATGCAAAAAATGAAACATAAGTATTTTGTGAAAATTTATTGAGAGAAGACGGACGAAAAAAAAAATAAAAAAACAGAAGAAACAGAAAAACTTGAAACTTACCGATACAAAACTGCACGCACTATAGGCGGCAGCTATGGAGGATGCAGAATGTCCCATAATTTTCTTAACGGAATCCGTAGAGACAAAATATGTTAAGACCACAACAAACGTTAAAATGAATTCCACGCCGAAACGTTCCCAGGCTGCTAAGGTGGCACTGTGAGAGATGGCTGCCTGTAAATTACCCTGATAACCGGGTACGGTGACACTGTAAATACGAAAAGAAAAAAGCAAAACAAAATCAAAATAAAGTCTCTGTCTCAGTCTCAGTAAATAGCTATTGAAGTAAATTAATAAATTATAATTAACAGATTTTTAAAAACAACAAAAAAGACACACTGGCCGGCAAAAAGGTCAAACGGACTTATTCCCAGGTAATCTGAGATTGATCAGCACGAAAAAGGGATAATGCACACACATACACATGCAGACATACTCGGTATTAATACAGTGAGTGCAAAGTCATGAAATGATAAAAATTCCCATAATTCACTACAAAGGGATCCAAGTAAAAAAGTGTGAAGCAAAGTTTGTGTTCTTGTTGTTGCTGTTGTTGGCGGTGATGAGCTCCAAAGAGGTTCACATCACAACACCCATCTTTCTCCTTCGCGCGCGCTCTCTCTCTTCTCCAACCGGGCCTTTGAAAATCCTAAAAATTCCCATAATTTACTACTCGACACACAAGGAGCAAGGCAATAACAACAACAACTACTACTACTTTGGCATATGACGGTTGAAACACATGTTTGTTGTTGGTGGGCCCCAACGAGGTTCGAGGTTCACATCGCAACACCTTCGTACTCTCTCCGTTCCTTTCCCTTGCAACTTCTTCTTTGCTTTAGTTGGTTTGTTTTCCATAAGAACCTCATCAAGTGTTGGGGCATACATATTTATGTATGTATGTGCAAGAGTATGCTAAAGGTATAGGAGGTCATCATCATACCGTAGACATCATGCTCATCATTGCCAGCCTATATGTCGAGCTTAACATACATACAAGGTAGTTGTTGTTACTTGTTACTACGTCGACATCATCATCTTCATCATCATCATCTCCACCACCATCATAAGATCAAGGCAAGGTTTAATAAGACCTCGTCAGTGGATAAAAGGAAGGAACACAAAAAGCGAAACCAAATCGCTGGAACAAGTATATTTAAAGTGTTGAACCTTTGTGCTAAGGTACAAACTACCACCACCAGTACTACTCCTGATACTGCTGCAGCCGCCGCAGTTGATGCCTCTGCTGCTGACCATGACATTCGCATACACTAGCTCAGCTTTATAGCAAGACTTTCCCACGCTCATATCATCAACATACGAGGAAGCGAAGCTCCGCTCCGCGTATTCACAAAGTCTTTACTTGGTTGAATGTGTTGTGCACCTCTTCATTTTGGGATAACCAAAAGTGCTAAGGTGAGTAGGGGGAAGGCAAGTCATTTGTCAGTATTTCGGATTTTCCCCGCCCCATCACCCATCGCCCATGATGTTGATGGTGTTGTCAACTTCACTTTGTTCTAAGTGAGTGTACTCCATGTAGGGGAGCCCGCTATGGGCATATGCACCTTAATAGAAACAACATACACACAAACATAAATAGAGATTTTCAGCTTTGTACGATTTGTTATTTGATAGACTTCCAATGGTAGGAACACGACAAGCCAAGGTTCGACGAGACCAACAGCACACCAATAACTAGTAATCAATGCAAAAAATATTGATCGGCCCAATATATTAGTAAACAAACTAAATTTGAGAGGTTTGTATGTTATGTCCGCTTTCTTTGGGCAATCAAATGTTGGTTAAAGCTACTGTTTAAACCTCGACTGGCTCAACAGAATGACATCTTTCATTCACAAAATATGGTTTCCTTTCGAGAGACAACATCGGATGTCGTACACTCAGGGCACAACACACACACGCACACAGTCCATTGACAGTTTACATTTAGTTACTACGCCTGCCACCTGCTTTAAAATTCATACATCTTCCCAATAACATGAACATCATCATCATCATCATCCTCCTGACATCTGATATTATTTTTTGTGGATCTCGACAAAGAACCAAGTATTTGTTCACACACACACATACAATTTTTTTTAAATCCAACTTCAAAAGTATCATACACATAAGTGGTTGGTTGGTTGGGAAGTCTGTGTAATTGAAACCTCTCGAACCGTTAAAACATTTAAACGAACCAACGGCGACAACGACAACAACATCCTGTCCGGATCATTGAAAGCATCTCACTAAGAGAGGAGGGGGCACAGCAAATTGTACCCTCCCTTAGCCCCGTTTTGACACATAAACGAGTACAACAGAGATTATTGTCTAGATCATATGATACGATTAATCAAATTAACACGCTTTGGATTTTTCGAAAGTTGTGTGTGTGTTCTAGTGGTTGCCAAATATATTTTTGCTTGATAGAAACCACACTTGTCCATTTTTGTATTAAGCGGAAAACGAACATTTCCCCCCGCCGAGGGTGTAGCATTTAAAATTGCCTGCCTTGGCCCGCAAAAACAATGTCATAATTTAAAATGTTTTTCATAAGGGTTTCGTCGTTGATTGTCCTGTTCGCAAATTGCAATGACATTTTTTATGGTTATCAATTTTTGCGGTTTCATTAATTTTTATATTTTACACACTACACTGTCCCTTGTCTTCTTGCACCCCAATTTTATTGATGCATTGTGACAGTGACCATAAAGTGTAAAGTATGAAAAAGACAATTCCGGCTATTATTATTATTGTTCACACTTATCAGAAAAATAAATACTTCAAAACAAAACAACAAACTACATACATACATACATTTTTTGAAATGTGATTGCAACGAATTCAATTTTTGAGTTGTTTGTGTGGGGGAGTAAATGTTTATTTTCGCTTCATGGAAAATTCAATTCAATATTGTTTTGATTATCTGTGAAATCCGTGTGACTAGTTGAACGAGTGTTGGCATTAAACGCCGCTTAATGGTGCATTGAGTTTAAATATTTGTACACATTTCAATTTAGACTTAACAAAAGGACACAAATTCATGTGTTTCATGGTAATTCTGGTACAAACCTCCAAATGAAAGCGCGAAACGAAGAAACGCGATTAAATGAGCTTTACAATTCGCTTCGAGCAGTTAAAATTCCATTGAAATAGAAATAGCTTAATTTTTAGTTAAAAGTAAATATTTCCTAATGGATTATAACTTTGCATGTTTTGTTCTAGAGAAAGTTTCAGAAATAAAAAATATTACCTTTTAAAGATTATTCACAAAAGACCATCTAAAATAATTGCTTTCATTTGTTTGAAGGGAGAGAAGAGTATGGTTGCAAAGATATAGAGAGAGAGAATGGGGAGATAAAAGTAATAAACTGTATAAAAGTAATAAACAAAGTTTTCCTCTTTAGTAAATAAAATTCCATTCTAATTGGCAAATCTTCCCAAACTCTATGATCAATAATATGCAAAAATTATTCAATAAACTTATAAAGATGCATAACAAAACCTGGTAAATTTGCCACAAAAATCAAATGACCATGAAGGGATATCGGCTGATTGAGACGATCGATTGACATGTGCATTTGCATAAAGCGGAGTGTCCCTTTTTTAACAGTAGCATTTACGTCACATAAATCTGTTAAATTTCCTTTTCTCCTCTTTTTATCACAATCATGGTTTTTTGCCACAAATCCTCTTAAAATTAGCGATTATATTCAAATAAATATCCATTGATTGGCTAACAATGTGATTTTTATCACCCAAAAAAGTGAATTGGAAACAAACAATAAAAAAAGAATCTCATCCTTATGCGATAATCAAATTATTTACATACTACCCCAGTTACGGTAGTCGTCCCAGTCTGTATGCAATAAACTCTGCCGTCTATGGTTGGTTGCAGTAGTGTGGTGTGCGGAAAAACTTCGTTTACCGAATTTCGTGGTTATTCATTTCATATGATAATATTAAATGCAACAGAAGATGAAACCCATAAAACAATAACAACAACATGAAAAGAAACACACAAACACAAATTGAATTAACCCCTCGCGGTCGATGTGCTTGTCATAAACACAAACAATGCAAAAACAATTATAGGGGTTGTGGTTTTATTGTTTGATGAAGTATACGTTCGGTGTTCGGTGTACACACAACCAACTCGTTCAGTGATGAGCGAGCTATGCATGCACAACAAATGAGTGTATGATATGTAGGTTTGTGTGTGTGTGTGTGTGAATGCTGTGATATATATTTTTCAGTTTCTGTTTTGTGACACTTTTTATGAGAGCCACTTAATTTTTATATGTACATTCATACGTACGTACGTACGTACACTGGTGCTGCTGCACTTTTTGTTTTTGCTGTCATGTGTTTGGTTCGGTGTAACATCTCGCATTCAAATTTATGTTAAAATTTATGACCAAATGGTAATGTAATACTTTTTTTCGTTGGCTGATTTTGAGGGAGAAATGTGGGTGCTTTTTTATTGTTGCTTGTTAGCCGTTACATTTAGCGGAGAGGAGAGGAGGAACGCAAGCAGAGAGAAGTCGAGTGTGTTCACCTAATTGTTAATTGTTTTGTTTTTGTTTGTCAAGCATATGCGGACATTTTCGAGACACCACAAAATATCACAGAGAAATGGTTCTCTTCTGCATGTGTACGGAAATTAACATATGGGTTACATTTCATAGATGGTATTGGTGGCGGAGGAGGAGGAGGAGGAATGGGCAAAGAATTAGACAACAGGTTAAGCCTGCAATTGTTTTTTTATTGGTTTAAACAATTATGGGGTTTTGTGAAACAAATGTTATCATTTTTTAATAAATCCCTGTTAATTGATGTTTTCAGTTTAAAACACTTTATAAAACACTTTATTTTTTCCAGTGAAATATTAACATTAGACTCTGGACATTAGCTCGATTTCGCCTGAATTCGGAAAGACTATTAATGATTTTTGTTTATAATTGCTGCTTATTGTTCTAACTTTTAATATTGTCCTGAATTAAAATCTTTTGAAGTAAATTTCCTTTTCTTGACAGATTCGTCCCTTAGTTACTGCTGCAATCATTACCTCTGTTTCATTCACTGTGAACACTTTATTTGCAGCTAAGCCTTTGCGAAATCACTCTTAAGAACGAGTGATTCCCATTTTAATCCTCGAAAGATTGCAAAACTTTTTGCAAGTGTGTACCTAAGGTCTTACGATAACATTGCACGCCCAAAGCCAGTCGACGACAACGTCAACGTCGTCATTTAAACCAACAAACACACACTCACACTTCTCTGGCAAACAGAAAAAAAAAACAGAGAAAATGTTTGGAATCCAAACCCTAGAAAAAAAAACAATCATCAAATATTTATTGAACACAAGCGGCGGCGACGGCGTTGTCATTGCGAAAAAGGAAAATACTCATACTTGAGAATCATCATCAATAACAATCAATTTGCACAAACTCTAACCAGGAGCTACCCCTTTCCTTGGCTCCGGCTACCCAAAGATAACAAGGATATTGTTTTTTTATGACACTAGGCCTGTGTTTTTTGCAACTGGTATGAATTGCGAATACATATCCTCTTTATGATATACTCCATTAAAATTAACACACATGTTTTGGGAAAGAATAATCCGCTTTTGATTAACTCGGTTTCCCAAAAAACACGGACAATTCTTTGCGGTGACATTTTTTTTTGGGTGAATCTAAAGGAAAAAGGGTCACATAGTTCAATATTTTTATGCCAAATACCAAATTTATGGCACCATTGTAACGTGTAATTTCGTTATTTTTTGGCAAAGGGTTAACTGCCGTACGTACATAGGTGGGTAGGTAGCTTGGGTAAGTATATTTAATTGATTTATGATAAACTTAATTGAACGTAGCATTTATCGAAGGTCTATTGCCAGCTACAGACGTTGTTGTTACAACGCATAGCAACGTTTTGCTGTTTGCTCTGTGCGGTTGCGTTTACAATACTTTTGTAATTTGCATAATTTGTACAAACATTTTGCACACTTTAGATTTCGGCTCATCCAAATGGAGACATCCATCCATTCAATTCACATCATTAGTTTTGCCCATAGAGTTTGCAAATTGTAAATCAATATTCGCACATGATAATAAAATATGCAAATTGAGTTGGGAAATCAAAAGTATACCCTTGAAACCCCAAATTGACAAATTACAGAGAGCGTGAAATATGTTCGATTTAATGATGAATTGTTACATTGAGGCATATCTAACGGTGGATATAATATTTGTTAATCGTCGTAAGAAGTTGGACAGTTACTCAGTCTGAATTGCTGCATGCGAGGGTGCATTATCACCAAGCAGATCGTTGACTCAATGATCCGTCATACAAATTAGATATACGAAGTTGCAAGAGGAAAGAAAAATAACAAAAAAGAGAGCACAAAACATCAAACCGCATTCACAACATAGTCCTGTGTGTGCAAGGTAGGCTTGCAACTCCAACACATGGAGATTCGAACCTTGCCATTGTTTTGTATGGAGCAAAAACAGCATTTTGAACAAATTATTATATTAAAAAAGAAATTGAAAATAAATTATATTTTTGAAAAGTTTTTACTTAGAATTAAAAAAAACATGACAAAATTAAAAAAAATACTGAGAAGTTGTATCAAACCTCAAAATTGTTTCTTCGCTTGTAATCCTATGTAGTTCGCATGTTGCTGTCCTTGTTGTTTCATTCCATCGTTCCTGTAGGAACGGAATACAATTTGAATCATTTGGCAGAATTGTTATTGATTCTTAGATCACGTCGAAAGTGTTTCTTAAAATATTTTATTATTATTTGTAATATATTCTCCCTCTCCCTCCTTCTTTATTTTATAAATAAATAAGTTGAAAGCAATAATGAAAAAGATGCAATGCCTTTGTTCGGACCTTGAAAGCTTCACACGTGAAATTCCGACTTTAGTACCAGGTTTATGAAAGCTTTGCACTATTTGATAAAGTCGACCGATCTAACACAATTTACATGAGTTGAAAAACTTTCTCAAACATTAGTGAAGTTTAAGTGACATTTCGTCTTTTGGTAAAGACCACCAAACCATTTCTTGGATTTTTGTTGTATTCTTTGGTTTGGTTTTAAATGTTTGCCGAAACCGTGATGACCGATATTCAATGAATTGTTGGAAAGGAAGTTACGTTGAGCAATGGTTTTTCGGTCATCATGTCAATTCGTGATTATGTTAACCTCTTTTTAAATCGTTGTTAAGCGTTCTATTATCAGTGTCACTGTCTTCGGTTAATCTGCTGTCGACAAGCAAGTCTAAGGTCTTCTGAACATAAAATGGAAAACTGAAATTGATTTCCGTCTGGAACGTTTAAATTTTATTATTTCAAGTGTTTGCTGGGAACGTTTTAATATGTCTGAAAAGTATGTACTTACATACACACAGAGAGGGAAAAACCCTAAACTAACACATCGTTGACGTCGTTTTCATGTTGAAAAATGAAACAATCCTTAAGATTAAACATGTGGTGGTTCTTGAGAGATAATGTTTCCTTAATGGTTTACATACCCGGGGATTTTAAATTAAATACGAGTAAGAGCGCGGCGTCGCACATACTTAAATAAAAAACGGAAATTTCTGTAAGTGTTTCCATGTGTTGGGATTTTTGTTCGTTTTGTTATCGAAAGTAAACATCTTCTTCCAAACACTAAACTAAACTTTTGGTACGGCAACACCAAGGCAACGGGGAAAATGAGGATGTTTTTATAAATGAATTCTTCATTAGATAACAATTGATATCCTGTTTGGAATTTTAACTACATATAGACATACATATGTACATATGAATGTACGAAGGTATGTTTCCAACTGCTATTGCCCAAAATATTAAGTATCTTATTTCGTTTAATAGCCCTTAATACTAATACAAATTTTCATTTTCATGTCAATAACGTTCTTTTTTTTTTTGTTGTTGGTGTTTTCTTCAAGTTTGAGCACGTTCCAAAACAAACGCTGAATGCAGTGTTTAAAGGCAACACTACCATAATTATCAAAGAAATCCACTCGTTTGCTGCGGCTGCCTCATGTTCGTTCGGCGGACCCAGAAATTATACCCTTTTTCGGAACTTAATATGCAAACAGCGCGCGGCGGTAGGTTCAACAGCATGTGCGCATGTGTAAAGGCGACCAGCGGCGCTTATGTTTTTTGATTTTGTCCCTGCGGACGTCTGCATGCGAACGAACCCACGAACGAACGAGTGAATGAATGGTGGTGTGTTTTGTTTTCGGCCAAACAAAATCTTATATTTCGATGGCCTTTTTAATTCTCATTTTTATGGGCATTCGATGACTTCTGCATATCATATGCATACATGCATGTAGCTATGTTTGTACAAAAAAAAAAGAAGAAAAAACCTTTTCTTGTTTTATTCTTCTTGGTTGGTCGGACCAGAGAGCCCATCCTGGAACAAAACAAAAAATCCTCTAAAACACACGGACATTCGTGTGCATACCGCCGTAGGACGTGTATGAAAATATTCCTTTTAAACACGTGTTTCAATTTTCAAATTCAGGTTTCCTTTTTTCGTGTTCATCATCTGCTTAAACAAACGGGTTTAATTTGATTCATTCGAAAACCACCTGCTCCTGAGTTTTTTTTATATAGATATGGTTGGATATGTATGCATGTTTGTGTGTAGATTGTATACATATTTCAACAGAAACAAAGGAAGCGGAGTCAATGTTAAGGAAGGGTCTTGTGCTGCTTCTTCTTCTTCTTGATCACCGTGATCGAATCGAAGTTGAAACCGAAAAAGACACAGAAATCATGCGTTAACGCTAAAGCAGATTGAGCGTAGCACAAGAAATTGTAAATTGTGACATGCTTGCATGCACTTGGTTTAAAATTGGCGTGATCGAATTTTCAAAACTCCAAAGAGGGTGTCCCCCACCAAATCAATCTCTTTTCGATCGAAGATCGTATAAGGAGTTTGCGAAAGATATGTATGCTTCAAAAGACTAAAATCAACTGGAATTGTAGCCTAAAATACAATTGTAGACAAAGCTGAGATTCGTTTGAAACGTTTATCATTGACATACATAATATACCCTAGGCCACATAGTTCCGGAGATATGCCATATTGAAATTTAAAATTCCTTCATAACGGCATATGTACATACATACGAAATTACTGCCCCGTTTTTCACTAATAGCCTTGTCAAACTGCATGCAAAATCTAGCTGAAATAACATAAGGTCGATTTTCGGCCTTATGCCATTTCAACCAGATTTTGCATTCAGTGTGACCGGGCTATAAGAGATCACTATATACTTGGATTTAATTCGCCGAAAACACAATATTTTATATTGACTTTACATGTGAAGATGATCATTGAGCGGAAAGTGCAGCTCAACTTCATCAAAAGAATTTTGTCTAAATTTTCATTTTGATTTAAATCTACAAATTACCCTAGACTGCAAAGATCTTATTCTTGATCTGCATATGGCTATTCCAATGCCACATGTCGTTCCTCTTGAAATCGCTTTCATGAACAATACACACAATCAGTTTGTAGCATCAATCAAATCTTTAATTTTCTTTGCTTTTCAAAGTGTGAATGAACGCAACATCTGTTTCAATAAAACAATTCTCGAATCGAAAAGAGCAGCTGATAGATTTCTTCTTTAACAACAACGGCAGCAGCAACAAAAATAATACTATTATAACATAAAGGGAAGACAAAAAACCTAAGCGAATGGTCAGTGAGTAGTAACGTGACTTAAAAAAACGCTTAAAAACACATGCGTCTTGTGTTTGTTTGTCTTTAAACGGAACAGATGGTGCGCAGGCGCAGCACTCTTAAATCCTTCTAAGCTGTATTCGAACATGTACGGATGGATGGCTACGCATGGCTGTCTGTCGGTCTGTGAAGAAACCATTTTTTACACAAAAATTCAAGACAGAAGTGGAACAATCATTTCAAAATCTTAAAAAGGAATCCTATGATCCTAATGATCCTTTCAACAGCAGGTAGAGCTGCTCTAAGAAGTGTTACGCATGTGCGCTCTAATGACTAGATTTATGGTTCCGTGGAATTGTTGTTGTCGTTTCTCGTTTAAAGCACAGCACCTACACAATTGTAAACGTAACAGGATATCGCTGGAGACAAGGGATCTTACTTAATGCATACACACACACACTTACACACTCTTTGTATTTGTTTAAGTGTTCTTGCTACACGAAGATATGATAAATCTCTTTAGCAATCTTACAGAGGAAAGAAGGCAGATGTTTTTACATTTTTGGAGGGAAACGGCATAGATGCCTTGTCTATCTTACAGGGGAAGCACCACAGGATGTCAATGTGTACTTATGATAATAGGTTTCATTTTGCGCTGAGCAGGAGTAGGACGAAAACAAAACTACCTGCTCCAGCGGCAACAATGAAGAAAGAACAAAAATTCCAAAAAATTGTGCGCAAAAGAAAAATCCGCCTGTCAATTGATTCAGGGGGTCAATGTGTGTCTAGCTATACATATAAGTATGTATGGCTATGACGGAAGTGGTTTTTTGGATTTCTTTTTTGGCTTAAACCAAAAGACAATTTACTGAATATATTTTACCCTTTGTTGCAGTAACTAAACATTTTCGTACAGTAGTTTATGTGTTCTGTAAAGCATTTTTTGCCGGATTTTTATCGTTACCACAAGAAGATGGAGCCAAGCGAAAAAAAATGAAAGTAGCATATTTGGCACACAGAGAATACAGCTGCCGAAAAAACGTAAATTGTTGCTTTAACGCACTCATAAAATACAAGTCATGCGTGCCGAGTCTAAGGACTGTCCTAGAAAATCAAAATAAATTAAAGACAGTCCAGAGAGTTCCTAAAAGTATTTTTCTTTAGAGGTGGAAGCGTTTTTCTAAGAAACCCCATTTTTACTTTTTGTCATTACAGAAAATAAACACACACACACACAGAAAGTGCTATTGGTGGCCAAGTCATTCGAAATCCCTCACTTTCAGGGGCAGTCCTTACATTGTCACATACGAACACTCATTTCAACACACAGTAAGTTCAGCTTTAAGGATTAATGCGTATAGAGGGAGCATAAAAAGAATCAGTCGGTATTTATAAGCACATCTGTAAGTATGTACTCCCATATAGTCGTATGTATGCGAAAAAAACACTTGTTCCCTCTTTACACCGCCCTCCCTTTGCATTATGTTTTGAGGTCAAAATTTTGTATGCAGCCGAGTGTGCGGTTGTGTGCGTTTTTTTGCAAAAAAAAATTGTATTTCTTTTTCTTATCTTCATACTTTCTGCATGAAAGTTGGTTCCTTTTTTGCCTTTTTGTGAAAAAGAAATTAAAAAAGCATTTGTGAAAACTTACCCATAAAGTAGAGCAGCTCCAGCTATGCCTCCACCACACTGGGCCGTTATGTACATGGCAGCACGTAAGGGCGATATGGAGCGTATGACACAGGATGCCAATGTTACGGCTGGGTTTATATGAGCGCCTGTTACATGAAACGAAAGAAAAATATTTTTTATATTAAATAAATATTTGCAATAGTAATAAATATGTTATGAACTATCGAAGGGGAGTAGAGTAATCTTAGGAATTCACAATAAATATTTAGATATACTCGTATGTAAAGTCATTTCGCATAGAGAGACACCATAAATATTACAATAGAGTATAACGAGTAGAATATTAGTTTGAGACAGTATGTATGAAAATATTTTACTCCCATTTATGGGAAATTGCCAATAGAAATCGAAATTGGGAATAGTTTTCATTTATTTACGTGGAAACAGAAATATGGCAATCAATTCGAAAAAAGCTTAAAAACAAATTGACAAATATCATGATTTTTAATTTGATTTAACAATTATTTAAAACAATTTATTAAAACGATGGTAACTCTAAGAAGAAATTTGTGTAAAATTTGGAATAATGGTTATTTGAGAACTTTTACTAGACTAGAGGTTGGTAGCCTTCATAAATTTGTGGTATTTGCCCAAAAAACGTTATAGAAAAATCATTAAAATAACCGATCGTCTTAATAGTCTCTTCACACTGAAGGCGAAATCGAACTTAACTAAATTTCCCATTGAAATTTGACTCTTGAAATCAAACTAAGCTCGATTTCATGGTGGATTTCAAATGGCATTGATTTTTGACATTTGAAATGGACTTGAGCTCTCCCTATTCAAAAAGAAACATTTCTGTTAATTATCTTAAACAAGTGAAATTCTCTACAACAACAACAATAGTAAAAATAAACCACAACTGCTGTCATGTAATGCTTTTTTGTTTGTTTTGAAATCACACTTTGATTTTCCAAAAAAAAATCCTTGTCTTAAAATCATTCTTAACCACAAAGAACAACAACAGTAATAAAAACAATAAAAATTAAAAAAGCATAGGCATATTAACAGGCAAAAATAAATCACAAACACATGTTGGAAATTTGTTTTCTTTGGCTTGAAGAAAACAACAAAACGACACAAACCACAAAACAAAAGAGCAAGAGCAATCTCGAGGGAACCAACAACTCATATGGAGGAGACTGGTAGTAATTAAGTTTCCTGGCAATGGCAAGTCGTTATCATTTTTGTTGGTGTTTATGTACTCGTTCGTAAATGTCACCATTCCCTAAAACAACAACAACGGAATTCTTTCGATACTTCGCAACTTCTCTCCCCCATTTTCCCACGCACCAGAAAACAAATCCATTATGCGACAGCTCCACCACCACCACCATCACCACTACCACACCGCATCATTTTCTTTGGGTTTCGGAAACAAAAACAAACACACTTGTGTGCCTTTTTGGAACACTCAACCAAACCCCCTCTTGAAATGCACCGAACAATAATAATGGCCTGGATTTGCCTTTTATCGACAGACAGACAGACATAGTATGTTTTATACATGTGCTACTGAGAGTTTTGCTTTGCTTACCCGATATGTGCAGGAAACAGTGTGTAAGGGTACCCATGGCTAAACCCGAAGCTAGGGCTGTAGCCAATAACACTGAGGAGACACTGGCACCCACGCCAGCACCAGCCGCCGCACCGCATACAATGAAGACATAAAAGAACGATGCCAAACATTCACTAATTATGGATCTGGAATTAAGAAAAGAAAGAAAAACAGACAGAGTGAGATACAGCGTTAAACTATAGATAAATAAATTTTAATACGTGTAAAAGTTTATATTCACTAATTTGCCAGGACGACATTAACAATGCCAGCCCCCACCAATTGCACGACTTATTGCATTGTATTCGAATGGATTCAAAGCGAATGCCATTTGATTCGTTTGGAATCTTATTTTATTCATTCAAACGACCTAATTCGTTCCAATCGTATAGCTTTAAACACACATTCGATACGATACGCTTCTACTAAGTTCTTTGGGCTCGATACTTGATTCGTCGCATTGCAAGAGTTTCGAAACCTCATTCCCGAGACGTAATGATCTGAAAACCCGTCAGCTCTAAAATCAACATTTGATGTACATCTAATTTCGATTCTCTCTTTCAGATAGAAAAACCTTTTAATTATAATTGTTTCAAAGACTGGATTTAATCACGATCGAATCTCTACAAAGAATGAAACATTTCCCACTGTTCTGAGATTCGAGTCGATTTGAATTAGTTTTTCTTGCTCCAAAAGTTACTGAAGCATGTTTTGTAGAAAAAAGTACTTTCGAAACAGGAAAAACAAATAACTCCTATTAATTGTTGTTGGATTCAAAACGACTGGATAAAAATCAGAAATTTTTGAAACGGCGAGAAGACATTTCGCTGCGAAAAGGAGATTGTTGGAGTATTCGAATTATAGAACAAATTGATAATTTCTTTATTCAATATATATGTATGTATCTGAATAAATTGTGGAAGGAGAGCTCTGCCACAAAAGTTTTGACTTATAACGATAACTTTTTACGCTATAAATCTTACAACATCTGTGACTTTGCCTCCCAGCCCAAATTTGACACTTGAAATCGAGTTAAGCTGCCTTTCTCGCCGCCAGTGCGAAAGGCTACAAGACATTTTGTAATTAAAGTATTAAGTGTGAATTGATTTTTTTGAGTGTAGAATTTTAAAGAAAACAAAAACATCTGCATGTGTTTTTCTTTGAGAACTCCAAAAAGGAGCGTTGGTGTAGTCGACGTTTTTAAATTGAAATAAGCACGAATTCGGGGAAGAAGAACCTCATAAACAATGTAACAGTGTTCTGTGTTTGTTGTAGTCTCAAGATAAAGAAAACAAATTAAACAGCTGCATTGTTGAGTTGAACTCAGTAAAAGTGACTGTGTGCGTTGGGGGAAGTCGTCAAGACAAGTAAACATAGCCGTCAAGTCCAGTCATTAAGGGAATTCACTGCAACAGACTCTAGGGAAGTGTAAATATGTTGTGTGTCTAGTGCATCCCCCTATTGCGTTTGCGAAGTGTGTACAACTTACCTCCAAAACTCCAGGGTCCTGATCTCCGCCTGCATACTCCTCTTCGGCTGCAGGGTACTGGATAGCCGATTGTTAATGGCATTGCACTGATTGTCGCGACGTATGGCCTCCAAACGTTCGAATAAGGTCACTATGTGAGCATCGATATTATTTTCCAGCGGTATCGTTTGCAAAGTTTCATCGGCCATATTTGCGGCGAAGTGTTTTGATTTGGGTTTTCTTTCTTTTTTTGCTATTTCCGGTTTAAAAATATTTAAATGAAAGGCTCAACAAGTAAGACCTTTTGTATCTTGTTTCTTTTTTGTATTCTTTTCAAGCCTTCTTCTTCGTCTTCGCTAAGCTTTCATGTTTCACACTGAATTTATGTGCAAAAAAAGACAGATTTCTTACAGTCGGGTAGGGCACAGTTTTTAATTGATTTGAATTAAATTCAATTGAACTTTTTTTATTTCTTTCACTTGAATTGCGGGCAAAAAGTCGACAAATACATTCGTTAACAACGCGGAATAAAAACTTAAGATGCGCGCTTTTCTTCTCTTGCAATACCGCAATATCTAATACTAATACATTTGTTTTTCAAAACAAAGCGGAAAATCGTGAAAACGATCTTTGCCGATTTTAAATTTGATTCTGTATCACCCGCGTAAACTTTGGAACGTTAACCTCTCCTTACCGAGTAACAAACACGAATGAATTGTTTTTGAAACGCATTCAAGCCGGTGCCGATGATGACAATCGCTGGTGGTTGTGGTTGTGGCGGTGGTGAGACGTGAAAATCCCACTAGTTTGCCAAGTGAAATGCACATGTCATACACGCACGCACACACTCACACACACGAATCGTCTACCTACTACTTTACGAACTCACCATCATGTCGTCGTCAAACCTACCACATTCAGGCAGATGAGTAGATGTGTTCGATAAGCACTCGAGCTCGAGCAGGCAGCCGTACAACATGTATATATATATGTGTGTGTGTGTGAATAAATGTTTGTTCATACGTTCATGCATCATACATGTTGCGTGCATGAGCCACCCCTGCCACCAACTCGCTGCGAGTTGGATAAAGGGGAACAACATGGCTGTGTGTGAAATGGAATGGAATTGAACTAAGGAACGCTTTAGCAATCCGGCGACTATGTATGGTTGATAGGTGTGATAATATCATATGCTGCATTTCATCGCTGCAGATGTCCTTTGTCTTAAAGGATATCACGCTTAGCCATAGACAAGTAGTAAAAAACTATATGTATTTGCATATAAAATTACACGTTTATGCAATTGGTAACGAAAATCCATTATGCCAATAAGTATTGGGCGCCCCTCCCAGAAGGGAGGGTCCTATACGTTTAACAATTCAAGTTCGTTATGAAAACATGCAATGATTTCAAATATATGTATATGATATATATATATATATGAGTTCATCCGAAAACTGAATGGAAAAAGTATTCTGCTAAATGCTATAAAGTGATATATGCAAAATACCAAGTGAATGCCGGAGGAAGCATGATCAGTAGGCGCATCAAACATATTCTTTCTAAGCGTGTAAAGTGTAAAATATTTCAAAAATCAAATTCATAGCATAAAGAAGAACATCAACAGTCTCATCAGTAGGAATAGAGACTATTTAAATTTCAGAAATACATATAATTTTCTATAGAGGTTCAATAAGGGCATTGTGGTAAATATGTGTATTAAATCAACAGAAACAAAAATCATTGGCATACAAAAACATTAAATACACAATAGCTCTTCTCGATTATAAAGATTTTAAGGAAAATACTCTGAAAGAATTATCTTCATAATATTTATGATTTTGTCATAACCTAAGTGGAAAATTTCTTAAAAAAGTTTCTTAGAAACTATTAAAACTACTTTCATATGAAGATAATGAATCAGAAAAATCCAGTGTAATTAAAGTAAAGTTTATGAAGGATTTTTGGATTTTAATAGCTAATAGCTTTATTTGTCCATATTTCGATAACTATTACTATTATGAAACTTGAAGTTAACTCGTTCTCTTTTATATTCATTAAAAGTTGCTAAAGTGTTTGAATCTGCTAAAAATGGCTGCTGTTAATTAAATTATTAAAATAGATAAAAAATAAGCGTTTATAATACAAAAGCCTTTCAGATTGACGGCGAAAACGAATTTAGCTCGAATTTCGTTTTATATAAGCTCGAGGCAATATGCGTGTCATAAAAAGACAATCACAATATATTTCAGTGGTAATAAATTCCTTTAAAATAGCATTTATTCTAAAAAGTGTTGTTAATAAATTTATTAACTGGCTCTATTGTGCTGTACATATGCTTAAAGTTTCGAGAAAGCGTTTTTTCTTTATTGCTAAAAACAGCAAACATCTGTTTGCTATTTCAGCAGATAGAAGTCTGCTATCCCTTTTTAAGCAGAAAATCTGCTCTTACAGCAGACTTCCTGCTTTCTTTTACTGACAAATTCCTTTGAGTGTATATTTGTTTATAATTTTACTAATTTGTACTAAATCCTGACAATATATTTTTAAAATGTAGTACACTTTAGAACACTAAAAATGCTGATAGACTTTTTCTGTTTCTTTCTTGTTTTTTTTCCCCCGTAGTTTATTTAAAGTGTGCGAATGTCGCGTCCGGGCCACTGGGAGATGGGATTTATATATTTTAATCATATGAGTGTGGTGAATAATTTAAAGACAGTTTTTTACTGCTTATATAAAACAAATTTTAAGTTACTTACGGGCTCTCAGCATTGGCGTAGTAATAGATTTTTGCTGTTATATTTTATGAGTAAATTAAAAATTTGTTGTTATGTTTTGTATTTCAAGAGTGAAAATGGCAATGAAAAGTAAAAAATTAATATTGAAATTACGATATTGGCAGTGTGCAGCCAAGTAATAAATGTCATCATGCCATTTGTAAATTAATTTGCATTCTATCAGATCAAAAGAAATAAGAATTATTACAAGCTTTATATGATAAAAATAAATATTACAAAAAAAAAATCAGTCTTTTAAAAAACTGTAATCGTTTAAAGCAAAAATAAATACTTACATTTTATTAGTTAATTAAAGATGAAGTATTAACATGTATGTAACACAATGTTTCATAAGAAACATAAAAAGTGTCAGAATGATATTAGTAAGAATTAAAGATGTCAGTTCAAGTGGTAGACTTATTGCAACTTTGCAAAAGTTTATAAATAAATATTTTCATCAACCTTTTCTCTCAATATATTTTATAGCACTAGTTTCTGCTGTCAGCGATTCCTTGAGTCGACAATTACCAAATTTAATTTGTGTGACAGACAGTGAATAAAAATGGCTAATGTTTTTTCTTTTATTTCCCCTTTGAAGTCCATTCTTGTAGCCCAGTTATGTAAAGAATCGGCATCTCTACTTAAAGAACAATCTAAGAAATCTAGGAATCGTTATTCTACTTTCAAATAGATTACAAATCTTATTGAGTCTTTTTGAGTTATGAGATTAAAGCAGATTTTTTTCTTTTTCATCTATCATACTCTAAGGGATCAAAATTGCAATACACGAAACAAAACGCTTTTTCTGGTCATTCATATACTTTATAATATTTTTTAAAAGGGATTTACTTTGTCCTTCAATCCTTACCTTGTTAAAATAAGAATAAATGTATTCAAAACTTACGGCAGCGGCTGATCTGCGGATTTAGGTTGGACGCTTAAACAGCCAATAGGATGTTTATACATAAAGATTTCTTAATAATAATAGATAATGCCGAAAACTTAAAAATGTAAGCATTTAATGATGAATAAATTGTTTTTCTAAAACTACAAGTCAATATGGCTGTTTTTCTTTAAGACAGGATAACTAAGCTGCTATAGGAAAAGTTTAGGGAACATAAGAATATTTTTTTTACTTACTTCTTCAATTTAAATCTTATAATTATTTTATATATCGAGGGCTTATATTCATAAGTGGCTATGAACAAAAACACAACTTTTCAGGAGAGCAAAAAAACTGATTTTCTCCTTAATTTTAAGAGTAATTATTAATCATTCTTCCACATTTTAATCTAAATAGAATTACAAATTGCTACGATTAAAAAGTTTTCGAAATTTCCTATTATTCGCGGTTTTTTGTGTTTAAAATTGAGCATTATGAATGTTGAAATAAGCACATATCCATTTATGCCCAAATATATAAATAAGATTGGTGTAATCTCGATAACGTTTTTCATGAAATGTTGGCAATGTTGTGTAGAAAACGCATTTTCTGGGATATACACGGCGAATTTAAAGAATCCAGCTTCATTCAACAGATTGGTACTTTTTCCAATTGTTTATAAAAAGTGGATATTGCGGTAGGGCATGGTAAACAAAAAATACAAATTGAATATTTTTGAAAAAATTTAATCTTTGCGGCAAATATGGCTATTAACGCGAAATGGTGCAATTTGATAGTACGACATGCCCTAAATGTAGAAAACATTTTAAAACAAAATCGTTGTAGCGAATTTTAACCTTCACTTATATGCTGCTTCATTTTTGAACTATTTTATTTATGTCCCGACTCTAATGCAGTCACAAACTAACGTATGAGTTGATAGCCATATCAGAAAAATTTGAAAAAATGGCTTTAGAAAAATAATTTATTTTCCAAATTTATATGACAGATGACATCCAAATCTGAGAATGTTTGGCATCAAAAACTCATTTTCGAGAAAATGGTTCATAGCCACTTTTGAATATAAGCCCTCGATATGTAGATTAGTTAGCTTGGTTAAATCCCGAGCCAATTCCCGTGAAATGCATCCCGTGAGAAAAACTCTAGACAGAACTTGTTAAAGAATTGACCTGTCTAATACCACAAAAAATATAGTAGACTAGGGCAAAAAGGAGGTAACCTCGAATCTTCCTTGTCGAACTTCAACTAAAATTTCAGTATGAAAAAATAAAGAGACCTACAAGATAAAAAGAAAGTGCAGAGTGTAATCGTATCCCAATGGAGTTCCAATCGCAACTAAAAAACTGAACATTGAGATATGTGCTCTTGCGACCAGGCCAACTGTTTTTTTTTGTACTATATCCTTTACGATACTATATCCTTTAAAGTAAACTGTTGTGAGAACAAAACTAGCAATCTGCATGTGCGCTCACTCACACTTCATTAGATCATCATGAAAGCCTAACGACCAATTTGGCTTTCTTAATCCAGTTTATTTTGTGGTTGAAACGCAAAAAAATATCCATACTCATCCTTTAATGACTTTGCAAATTAACTCTACAAAAAATTACAGTTCTCAGTTTAACCCTTTTTTCGTCCTTGATGCAAGCCGAACAAAAAACTGTCCTCCATATCCCATTCCAACGTGCGGTGACGACTATCACCTCTTTTAGTGGTTGATTTATCCTGACACTGCGAGACTACACTCGCCGTCTGATATGAGCACGGGTGTCGGCCGTTATTGGTGATATAGTTTAAATTAACCCTTTTGCCTTTTTAAGGATGTTCGTGTTTTTTTGCTTAAGTGTGTTTACATTACAGTGACATATGCATAAATCGTATTCAAATAGAGATTCATGTCGGCATCATTAACGGATACGACCAGATTCACAGATTAATGATTCGGTTGCCAGCCGCATCGCCGCATCTACGATTCTATCTGTGCGGGAAGAGTTGCGGTTAGGAAACTTGTGTATGTCATGACCTTAACAAGTGATTCCGTGTTTTGCATGTGCTCTCAGTTCAAGTGCGTTTGCTTGATCCGAACGAGTGCGGTGAAGTTGAACCCTTTCTTGGCCTTGTTTCAGTTTCTATCGTTGTTTGAATAATGGTTTGATAATTTATCGCAGCTTCCCTTAAAATTTATGTACATAAATATTATCCATACACATATGTGCGTGTATTTGATATTCAATTTGAATTTATTGTGCTGTGTACGACCTAACCCTTTGAGAAAATGTTATTGAAGCGACACCTGTTTGAGAAAGAAGTTGAGCGGGAGAGTTGAAAAGTGCAAAAAATGTTGTTACATTCTTTGCAAAGTCTTTATTATTTTTTGTTTGAAAATGATTATACAAAATTTTCTCTAAGATTTTGCCAGACAACTTAAGGAGTTTTCAAATGTAAACAAAGAAAGGCTATAGTTAGACCAAGTCGATCATATGATACCATCCACTCTCAACCCTGCATGAAAAAAATACATTTTTATATTTTAAACTGTGAACTGTACAGTACTGTAGCACTTGTGTCCTAGGAGAGATATTGCACTTCTGATTGATGTATCCTCTTTAATAATTAAAGGAGAAACCAACGGAAACAGTTTTTGGTGCACTGATTGAGACATGCGCAAATAGTTGAGAAAATCTAATTAACCTTCACTTAATTCTTTTAATAAATTTATGTGGGAATATATTTTTATTGTTGTAACCACTTCTTATACCACTGGTTATTCTTATCCATTTTCAATATATTTTTTTTTGTGCCTGGAAGGAAAGAAACAAATTTTTCTCAATATTTTGGAAACTGTTCCTAAACCTCTGTTTCTATTTGAAAGTGAAAATTGTATCCATCATAACTGCCTTTATTTGAACATAAAAGAGGATGTTAAAAATTGGATCTATTAAAGAAATAATATCGTTTTCGAGTTTAGAAAGGCAGAATACAGGGTGCGGCAAAAGTCACGAAGGGGTGCGGCAAAAGTCACATATTACTATATGTATGTTATAGTGCACACGATTAAAATGATTCAATTCCAGTAAGATACCAATATTTCAAACCAACTTTTAAACCATTCACAGATTTAATCGTATTAGAGTCTTTTTGGTATCAAAAGTACATTCTAGATTTTAATTGTTCCCCTTGGTCCATATTAATAAATGAAACGAAATAAGATCTATTTTAAAATCTTCGATTTTATGTATATTTTCTTTATTTGCTATACATTTAAATATATGTATTTATTAGGCAATAATTATATCTGGTAAAATAAATTACAGTTCAGTTGAGTCCCATTAAGCTCACATTTATAATACAATATACATTTACAATAATACATTAAATGTACGTTAAACAATTATAATAGAAAGGTTAGATCAAGAACGAGATGTATTTTCAGTCTCCTAACTCCATTGTCAAGTTATTTTGATGATAACATAGACTATTTATATAGCTACCCAGCAAAACAACTTGGAAGTAGTTCAAAATGAATGACATTAGCATTACTCCTAAAGAATGTATCCAAACAAATTCATTTTAAATAGTTTCCCAAATGCAAATATATTTGTCATCTAATAAAGTCATTCAAAAGCACTTCCAAAAATAGTTTAACACACAGCACTAAAATGGAAGTATTTCCAAATGAATGACACTTTCACTGCTCCTGAATCATACATCCAAGATAATTCATTCTAAATAGCTTCTCAAATGCGAATAAATAAATTATAAAATGCAATTTTCTAGAAAATGTAAAATAATCAAATATCGGAAATTAATTCTGCTGCGTCATAAAAATACTGTACTAATGGAACCATTTTTCGTAGATGATGAAGGAACGATTGTTATAAATTGAAAACTCTTTAATAATATAAAATGTTGGTGACATTTACACAAAAATTTCATCTTAATAATTTATGTATATATTCTTTTATCAGAAAAAGTGATCATTGAAATCATTAAAAGAATAAAGTCTCACTAACCAATCTCACTTGCAATCATCGAATTTACATACTACCGTTGTCGCTACCGTTTTTAATTTAGGGAGTGACTGCTTATGTAGTTTTTATCGAGTAATCCCTAGTAATAACATAAGTAAATTTTAAAAGTGGATATAACAACAAATCATACAAATTCGCGCTTCAAAAGAATTATTAATTTTATAGTGATCATAATTGGTATTGGATCAATATTGGTATGTACAAAAATAATAATATAACAATTAATTATTAATAATGAAATAAACTTCAACTAGCAGTAAACTGAAAAGAATATTTAAAAAATGTTAGCAAAGAAAGAATATAGAAGAAGAATATATAAGTTAAAACGAAATATCTTTTTAAAAAGATTTGTTTGTGTTCTTCTTGAAATGTGATACAAAATTAAATATTACCAAATTCGCCTGTCCATCTAGAGTTTTATTAAAAGTAAAATTAAACCGAAGTAATGTAATAAAATCTGTTTTAAGAAGAATTCCTAAAGGAGTTTGTTTCACCCCATTTTCATTAATTCAGAGAAGTGATTCCCACAATGTATCAAAAAATGAATAACTTTCACTTATGAAAAAATATCATGTAAGCATCGAACTTGCATTTCTTATAAGCACTCATTCGAATGAAGTGACGTGGATCTGTAAATGAACCCATTCCTCCCAATGACAACTCTATGTTAAAGTCATGTATCATTCGTCCATATCATCTTTTCACCAGTTGAACCGATGTTTATCCACTTCTCCGTCATGTTATTTATCGCTGCTGCTAATTTTCTTTTGACAATTTTCTTTTCTTGATGTATGAGTAACATGTACTTTCTTCTATTTTGCGTTTGTCTGAATTGTCGTTGAACTGCAGTTGAGGTTATTGCAGGATTTATGTTTGTGGCTCAAATCGCTCTATCATTTGCCTAAGTTGCTATTGTAACATCACTGTTTATGGACGTGCTTGTCGTAATATAAAATATAAAACAAGTCCCAAAACACTTCCTAGTTGAAACCCAGATAATATGTAGCCAATTTCGAAATCCTCGTCGTTTATGTTTATGTAAAAAGATCTTTCCTTTATTAAAATTCATGAATGAAAATGATCCGGAATTCCATCGAAAAATCATCTTGACTGATGAGGCCCATTTCTACCTCGGTGGCTACGTCAACAAGCAAAATTGTCGCATCTGGGGCTCGGAAACCCCAAGAGTTATTGTTGAGGAGCCTCTCCATCCTCATCGTGTTACTGTTTGGTTTATGGTCCGACGGGTCATTGGACCTTACTTTTTCGAAAATGAGGTTGGCTCAACAGTTACGGTGAATGGAGAGATGATTAATGATTTTTTATTGTCGAAGCTGGATGGTATTGATCTGGACAACGTTTACTTTCAACAAGACGGCGCTACGTGCCACACAAGCAACGAAACCATTGCTCTTTTACGGGGAAAGTTTCCGGACTGTGTTATCTCTCGAAGTGATCACAATTGGCCACCGAGATCTTGTGATTTAACACCTTGTGACTTCTTCCTTTGGGGCCACGTGAAAGATAAGGTCTACGCCAATAGCCCAACGTCGATTCAAGACCGCAAAGATAGAACTCGTTAGGCTATCGAGGACATAGGGCAGCCACTTTGCGATTTGGTTATGGAAAATTTCATGAAGAGTATACGGTCCTGTAAGCGTGGTCGTGGTGGCCATTTGGATGATGTTGTTTTTCATTATTAACGGCATACCTTCCTCTTTATTATGAAATAAACATCCCATCATTTATGTAAAAAAAATTGTATTTTTCTTTGAATACCAAAATAACACCTCTTGTTTGAAAAACCCGTATGATCGAAGCATATATATATATATATATATATATGGCTTCTTTTGTGAGGAACGAAAAAATGTTGTTGATGTTCCCGACCAAAATGAAAGATTGGTTTGTTTTATGTATTCTCCCAAAATATTTCGCCTTTATCATTTTCCGTTCGTGAGCTGAACACGTTCAAAAAAACCTCTATAAATCAGGGTTTCCTTGAATAAAATTCACGATGAGAATGGTACTGAGAAAAAAACCACTAGAAATTACTGAACTTGCAATATGACCCAATATAAAGGATTATTTTAGAGCAATTTTTGATGCATTTTTTATAAAAACCGCAATAACTTCCATATTTTTAGTTAGATGTATGTTTTTAGGGGCTCATTGGAGAGGTATTGATAACCAATTGCAATTTTAAGGATTTTTTAACCCCTTTTTTATCTTACTGTTAATACTCAGTGGGTTAAAAGTGAAGTAAAAACTGAAATATGTGGTTATTTGCATCGTAAATATTCGCCATTGTATGACACGCAAAAGTATGAAACTAAATTATTGAAACATTTATATACTTTGGAAATTAAAAGTCCTGTAAAAAGACAAACATCCACGAAATAAAAAAGTGAGTATGAGTTTTCCTATTAGTGACCTATAGTTTCACTTCTATATACTCTCGTCCTTGGGAGGGAAACCATATCACAAGGTTTAATTGTATCATCTTATGTGAAGTTTTCCTCCCAATTTATCCATTCAAAAATAGCTTTTTAGTAAGAATAGAATCCCATATTTCAGTTTTTACATCACATTTAACCCACTGAGAACCAACAGCAAGAAAAAAATTGTCGGCCCTTAATGGGTTAGGAAGTTATAAAAATTGCAATTGGTTGCAACGGTTTTCATAAAAAATGCAACAAAAATTGCAAAAAAGGTTAAAATTCTACCCTCTATTCTTGGTAAAAATGCAAGTTTTTTGATATAAAGGGTCATTTTTAAAAGCTATAGGAAAGTTTTTCAAAAAAAAAAACACATGAAATTCAGAAAAATGCATGAAATCTTTATTTGAATCGATAGTACGGTCCATATAATTTAATGTTTGAAGATTATTTCATGCAAATGATGACCTTGACTGTGCCTCAAATGGTCCATCCGCTTAGTCCAATTTTGGCATTTCCACGTTTTTGAGTAACAGAGGCCCAATTGCTGCGAACGGCGACGAATCGATAATTGATGGTCATCATTCACACTGGCCGATACAGCTGCGATATTTTCTTCAGTTCGCACTCTACGTAAGCGTGTTGGTGGTTTAATGTCCAACAGTGTAAATTTGGTGCGAAATTTAGTCACAATAGCCCGAATAGCCGCTGCAGTGGGTCGATTAAACACACCATAAAATGGAAGCGCGCGATGAACTTTCTTAACAGAGCACGCATTTTGATAATAAAATTCAATAATTTGCAAGCGTTGTTTGTTTGTAAGATTAAAGATGTTAAATTATAGACCAAACTGAAGATGTTTGACAGTGAAACAAAACACGAAACGTGCGTCAGCTGTTTAAATCAGTGTTGCCAAAAAGATAATAGCTAAAAAATCACCCTTTAGTTAGATAATCTACTAGGTTTTTTCTAAATACCATTCCCACCGTTAATTTTATTGAAGAAAAACCTGATTTATAGAGGTTATTTTGAACGCGTCCAGCTCACGAACGGACGATGATAAAAGCGAAATATTTTGGGAGAACACATAAAACAATCCAATCTTTCTGGAAACAGCCATTCGACATATTTTTTGTTGCATAGTGTTATTGTATACTCATCTTGAGGAGATTATTCGGAAATACAAACCAGTTATTGGACCTAAATCAATTAAGCAAGGTAACAATAATAAAACTTGACTACTGTTGGTTGGCTGGTATGAATTTAAGTGCATTTTAGACACAAATTATTTGTACTAAAAAGTTATTACGCACATTTAAATCTATCTAGATAATGCTAAATTTCGTAATAGAAGGAAGTATTAAAAATATATATTTTTAATAAACTGTAAAGTAACATTCCTGTTTGTGAGAAGATAAGATTTTACTACCCGTATTTCGCTTCGATCAAAGTTAATATCTATCCCTGTACTCACATGGACTGTTCCTGTGTGTGTGTGTATTTAGGTACGTACAAGCTCGCATTAAAATTGAAAAAGATTTTTGGCGCAACATTTCTTCAAATCGCATTGTCTCCTCAAAGATAACAGGTTTAGTGAAATCCCTGTGATGATATCCTTACATAGACAACCACATATTTATTTGTAGTTGCAACAAACAGGATGGCAACGGTTTTACCAAAACTATGCACCACCACCACCATATTCTTCTAGAAATGTTTTCTTTCAGAACAAAGGTGTTTCATTTTCATTAGACGTTCGAAATTCACCAGGCGTTCTAAATCGTATTTCACTCACTTTCATAGGTAGGCATTTCTCGTTGACCTCTCGCTCTCTCTATCTCTCTTTGTGTCAATTACAAAAGGACCTGAAGCGTGACAAATGGAAAATCTACAAATCGAAGACTGCAGCCAGAAACTACCTGCCTCGGTATCTTATGCGATTAAATGCCAATGAATGTGTAAATACCCCGCAGTATAATAAAATCAGTGTCTAAACAGTGCACCGTGCACAGCGAACATAGAAGGAGTCGGAGGTCAAAGGGCAGGTGTTTAAAATTCTCGTGCTATGCAAGGGAAGTGGTAAATGCTGCCTGGCATTGGGATTGATTCCTTTCCACTTTGTATGAAATACAGAAGAGGGGATTTCCGTTATTCTCCACAAAACTGCAGTGCAAATAATGTTAAGTCGTTGCGGTACTTACCTTGAATCTGCAGCCAATTCGATGTTAGTTTGCTGAGGAAATTCTCAAACATACATACATGGATACAGAAATATCTTACATATATTTGTGAAAGGAGTTAATTTTTAAGGACCGTATCTTATGCAGCTGTCCTTCATCATTGAGCCTGCACCACAGCGTCATTGCCGGTTCACCCACTCGTTTTTTGTCAAGATAACGGCATGCAAAGAGGGGCGTGATATTGACGCATATTCTCAATACAATATTAACCGGAATTTAACTCACAATTTTTGCATCTACAGAAAATGTAAAACCAATTTTTCCCATAATGAAACCACTTTCATTTCCAAAGTGGATTTGTATAAATTAACCACCAAATATAATGCAGAAGGTCGACATTTCAACGGCGATCTTGCCATTGACACTATCAAGCAAGTCTTTTGAATATAATTGTTCAAATTCGTCGTTCTGCAACTCGAAACTTAAGAGTACTTAATTTAAATCGTCGTGACGTGTTCCACAAAAAAAATCGAGCATTCGTTTAGAATGGGTGGAGTAGGCCGTGTAATAACTGGTAGTGATTGGCAAAAATTACCAAACGAGTTATTGCCATTGGATTGGATTGTTTCATTAATAGACAGCGGATTTTCAAAAAAAATCTTTTTGGATTTCTGACATAATATTGGTTATATCGATTCATTTGAGAGATGAGATTCATTTGTGTTATGTCGTCATTCAATTATAACCATGCTCAAAATATACTTTTGCATAAAAATCGCCCGTCTAGTCATTATTCGGTCTAATTTCTTCAAAGACTTTATGTGAGACATCGTATATTCATTCCGAGCGATCAATTTACGTTACTACACAACAATGATCACCGGCACAGTTCTTCGACAGGAATTTTTGAACGTTGGAATTTTTCAAAAACTTGGCTGCAATTTCAGGCGAAGCCGGCAAAATAAAAGTCTGCGAGAGAATCGTAGCCAAATCTACACGATCAAAATAGTCTTGTGGTTCCAACGTGATATCACTTCAATTCCATCGTTCACATGTTTCATGAGCATCGTATATTAATTGCCGATTTAACAGCGAAGAGTACTGTCAAAATGTTCTCATATTCGCACTTTCCTTTAATTAATTTCCCCATTCCCCTGTGTCATTGCAAAAAATAATCTGATATTAACTGAAGATGCTGAGTCGATAGTCTGCTAAAGTATAGTGAATTTAAAAATTCGGTTGTCAACATAATTTTCGCTAGAAACGGAATCCACCAATTCAATGTTTTTCGCAGCCAATATAGTATGTTCGCTCAACGACACACGATTTTGAGCAACGTATGGGAACACGAATTGAAAAAATCTAAATATTAACATTCGCAATATCCACAATATTTTTCCTATAGCGAATGTCCAGCAATTGTTTTGAAAATACTACAGATTGGCCGTTCCACAACACATGATTCTGTCCGTCAGCTGGAGATTGCTGTGGAAATGCCAGTAATGTAAATCGAAAATCACCTTCCAACAGAATCATTGAACCAATAGTGCGCCATAGCACACTCCTCCGGACCGATCAAAACGTTGGACATTTCAGATCTTTGAAAGGTTTAAATACTCAGTGCATCGGATAGCGTGGCGCTGTCATTCCCAGTTAGGCTAATATTAATCGCATGTCTTCATTCTTCATTGTGAATTTCAGAAATGTCCACTTTGTATTTGGTTCACGAATCGGTCAAAATACGTGTAACTGAATTTCCCTGTTTATTTGATGACTGATTACGAACTGGAATTATGAACTAAACAAAAATAAATCAATAAATATGTCGTTCCTGTCGCCAGTTCTGACAAAAAGTGCATAAAATATAAAGATTTTTTTGCATTTTGTCGGAATTTTTGTGTTCCGAAAATTTTTGCAGAATCATAACGAAATTAACATAAAAGAATTTTTCGTATCGATTGTTTGAATTGAGACTTATAGCCTTGAATTCATTCAAATATTCTATAGAAAAAAGCAACTTTCAGTTGTTTAAACATTTTCTTATTTTGCGGTCAGCTATTCAAAAGTGTTTTCATCTTAAAACCTAGTTCGGACTACCACGAACAGCAAATCAGCCAAATCTGTTCAGCCGTTCTCAAGTGATGCTATTGCCAACGAACATTATTTCATTTTTATTATGTAGATTGTAAAAACATGATCAAGTATCAAGTCTTTCTTTTCTTGTCATCAATTGTTCACAGAACAGTTTTTGCATTTTTTAGTTCAGTATCACGCAGTTTACTGCTCGAAATACAGATCGCGAACCAAAAGTAAAGCCGTTTATACTTGCTGTATTCCTTTAGAACATTTACAAACTTTTTTTTGTATATCTGACGTATTTTTAATGTTTTTAATATTTTATTTATCGTATTTTTTATTCAGCAAAAGTGATTATACATATAACTAGCAAAATGCCGTTACTTCGTACGCGGTGTAATGATATCGCTTTAAGGGAAATCCGCTTATAAATGCTCACAGAATTTGAAAAATCGCTTTATGTTGCTCAACTACGTATTCAGAGGTATATTAACACCAAATTTTCGATTCCAGATCCTACATAGCCGAAGGAATTTATACACCGAATTGATTTTTGTCCCTCCTTGTACAAATTACCACGATCGGAATACTGTGAAATTTGATCTTTGGCAATATTTTCATATATGCTACACACACCTGATTATGGGCGGTATTACCACACCCCATCTGGCACTTTCCACACAAATTGGATAGTTAAAATCAGCAAGTTTAAAATTAAAACGAGTAAGGAAAGGCTAAAGTCGGGCGGGGCCGACTATGTGATACACTCCACATTCTATCCGAATACAATTCAATTCGTTAAAAAATTGAAAACGGGAAGGATTTTTGTATGCTTCCTAATCATACGCTAATATGACCCAATTTGTCAAATCGAGAAGAATATTTGTATCGGGGCTATATCCAAATATGGAATGATGTGACCCACTTACACAATAGGTTCTTCCAGTTCAAGTATTACGTGTTATGCTCAATATGAAGAAATTCTCTGAAAATACGTGGTTTCTGGGGGGGAAAAGTCAAGCTGGAAGCGAACATAAATATAAAGCTATATATAAATCTGAACCGATCTGGCCCATTTTCACCATGGGTGTTTCTAGAAGATCTGTTAAAATATGTGGTATCTAGAGCACTAAAAGTCAAATCTGGAGCGAAATTTGAATGGGAGCTATATATAAATCTGAATCTACTGGAAACATAAGATATTTTCCCAATTTTGAAGAAAATCTGTTAAAATATGTGGTAATTAGAGCAGAAAAAGTCAAATCGAGAGCGAAATTTGAATGGGAGCTATATAAATCTAGTTTAAATATAAGATGTTTTGCCAAATTAGAAAACAATCTGATAAAATATATGGTTTCTAGAGCGGAAAAAGTCAAATTGGGAGCGAAATTTGTATGAGGGCTATATATAAATCTGAACCGATCTGACCCATTTTTATCATGGGTGTTTATATTGGAAAAATAAGATGTTATACCAAATTTGAACCAAATCTGTTAAAATGTGTGGTATCCAGCGTGAAAAAAGTCAAATCGGGAGTGAAATTATGTAAATCTGAACCGATTTTCTTCAAATTAAATAGCGTTCGTCCTTATCCCGAAAAACTTCCTTGTGCAAAGTTTCGTTTGGTTCTGGTTACAATTGCGACCTGTAGCGTGATTAAAAGAATAGATGGACGGACAGACAGACAGACGGACATTGCTAAATCGAAATCAAAAGTGATTCTAAATCAAAAAGTGATTCTAAGTCGATCGGTATACTTAACAATGGGTCTATCTCTCGTCCTTTTGGGTGTTACAAAAAAATGCACAAAGACATAATACTCTCGTGGAGTGTATAAATATTTTTAAAATGACTTTAAACCTTCAAAATATGTATGATTTATGTATGTAAGACGAATATACCCAACGAATTTCATGATTGTATCACCAGCCATGTTGTTGGTACCTTTTGACCCCCCTTTTCCTGTTTTGGCCTAACCGTTTGGTCATTGCCATTCTTATCCCTTTCAATCCCATTTTACCCCTTAAGAGTTCGAATTACAAAAAAAACCCTTCATATCTACTCTGTAAAAGAAATGTACACACCAAATTTCACGATTCTAGATTCAGCCGTGTTGTTGGTACCATTTTTGCCCCATTTAACCCCCATAAGTACGAATTTTGCAAATGTTGGGTTGCCTTCATGCCGCAAGAGGAATGTCCATACCAAAATTCAATATTCTAGGCCCAGCCGTTTGGTCATTGCGGTGGTAATTTTTATAATAATATTTATTTTTATACCTTTTTACCCCGTTTTACGGATTTCGAAAAATTCCGTCTTATCAGACCTCTACACTGTACGAGAAATGTACACACCAAATTTCATGATTCTAGCTCTAGCCGTTTGGTCTGGGGAGTGATCAGTCAGTCACTCAACCACACATCTATTTTATACATAGATTAAATTAAATTAATTGGGATTTTTCGAATTCGTTCGTTGGATTGAATAAGGGCCTGTTTTTGAAATTATTATAGCTTTCTCGTAAATTTTTTTTGAAATCATGTAAAGAAATCATGTAATAATTGCGTGATTTTTGAAAATAAGTTACAGAAACAGGACCTTAATGAATTTGAAAAGTGTCATTTGCTTTAAAGGAATCAAAATATAAAATAATGAAACTTTTCTATTGCTTATCCTGTATTCTTGTATCAGTTTCTAATGTATATAATAAGCACATGTAAAAACTAAAACACTAATCACAAGATGTAAAATTTCAAAAAAATGTATACTTTTATTTTTTAACTGCATCTTACAAAAGACGAAACAGACGTTTTTAAACTTACGTTCGCCGCTTATTTATATTGAAAATTCTGCAACTCTCGTGACTTTCAATATTTCATGAACCAGATAAAAACTAAACTAAAGTTTTAAGAAATTCAAGAGCGATTTGTTTTTAAACATGTGTTAATGTTTCCTCTACATATTCACAAACTAGTTTTGAATTCGAGCCGTCCCCCGCCAATGTGGCCTCAAATCAGAAACGATACGATGTCCTTCGCATAATCGTTTTTTAGTTAAACAAAAACACTTAAAAATTCAACAGAATCCATCAATGTTGGACTCGCAACCGTATCATGGCATGACATCACGTACACACGTATGTGCATATTTCATCCCTTTTTCGCTTGGGAAGAGTATCCTTTTTGATATCCTGTAACAATTAATCAAATTAAGGCACTTGAAATTTTAAAGTTCGCCGAACATGAGGTTTTGGTTTTTTTTTCTGAAAAAAGGAAACAAAAGCAAACCTGACAGACACTTGTCCATCTCTTTGTGTGGACAGATATTTGGTGCATGTGTTCAGATTTTAATTTTGTGGCTTGAAAATGTTGAATTGATGATTCGTTTTTTACAAGTGCCAGGCAGAGTCGGTTTTGATAAACTAACAATTAGTTTTGATTATGTTGCTTGTCAAGGAAAGGTCAAAGCATGAAGGCCGGTTTTGTAAATCGGTGGTTAGCACGCCAAGGGTGCATACAGCTACATACACTAACACATATGTATGTACGTCTGTAATTATTATGATATCACTTGGTGGTAGACTCGGTACTGTAGCAGGCAGGACAGACCGGAATCATCATCTCGCAGCAACCCCCATAAAAAACGAACAGAATGTTACAAATCAAAGCAATCACCAATTGATTGTTGCTGGTTTGGTTTTGTATCGGGTGGATTAGGCAGGAGTTTGCCATTTTTTGCAATATGTGCCCTGACAATATCAAATTTGCATAAAAAATGATAATAATAAATAATATGTGTTGAGCGAACAACTGCATTATCCAAATATACGAGCATTTAATGGCCAACAATTGCAATGGTTGCTGTAACAGGAGGCGGATGTGCTCCATCCACTCACACACATACATCAGTGGAATATGTACGACCTATTGTTGAGTTATTACAGGGCGTGACATACGCTTGTCTGAAGTGCCGAAGAAACTCAGGCTGCATAAATTATAAGAATATGTAGACGGAAATCACGAGCAACTTGATAGATCGATCGGCCATGAATAAAGTGTGACTTTGTGCGCGTCTTTTTGGAAATATGCGTTACGTACATTAGGGTAGATTGATTTGACTAAATTCTTGAATACGAATTTGGTTTAATGTGAGATTGGCGCCAACTACGAATATTTTTGTTCAATAGGCTATTTCACGAAAAAAACGCCTCAGAAATAAAACCTGGGTCAAGTCGTAAGTAGAAATATTGTTTCTTTACCTAAACTGATTTTGGATTTTTTGGGGGGAAATAAGATCGAAAATATAGTTGCTCAGTCTTATGATTGTCCAAATGATATGTAGGGCTACCAGAATGGAAATAAAACAATATACTACCCGTTTTTATTCACTGTCTTGTACAAAAATTTAATTACTAAATGTGCCAGTTAGAATGATAGTGGTTTAAGTCAAAAATTCAAAAAATTGAGATATCCCAATTTTTCTCTTTAATTTGATCAAATCTCTAATTTAAGAAAATTTTTGACATTTATAAAAAAGTACCCTTACAATGACATTTCTCATTTTATGCACACTAAAATTGTCTTTAGTGTTAGTTTGAAAGTGGTCTAAGTCACACTTTATCCACTAATATTGATGTGTGGTGATGCAAACAAACATTTTTTATTTATAATGTCAATTTTTGCTGATTCAAATAATTTGAATAACATATAAAATGAAATTATTTGAAAAGTAAAAAAAATAATATAAAATTGCTAAATATTTATATATGAACATTAGAGCGTACCAGGTTACAAGTAAAAAAAAGTTCGCCGTACACCTTCGAATATGAGCTCAATGACTTCAAAGACAAAAAAATCGGCCTCGTCGAGACAAAAACTTCGATGTATCACACTTTAAAATCCGTTTATAAATGCAGAAGTTATATAGAAAAATGTAAAAGCGCGACCCCTACGTTCGGCATAAAAAAATAAAAAACAATTTTTTGAAACTACCTTTCAATAATATGTACTTCATATTCGAAGGTGTACGGCGAACTTTTTTTTGAGGTACGCCCTAATGAACATATTTTAATTTATTTTTTTTAATAAAATATTTTGAGTTTTCTTTCATTTTTCGTACGGAAAATTACTTTTGCGAAAAAAATAAAAATTTTGTGTGTTAAATTTTTTCAATATTGAGAAGAATGAAAGTGGTCTAAGTCAGTACATCCTCTGAAAGTAGTGGTTCCCTTAGAGGTACCAACGTTGTCGATTTTTTATAAAAGTAAGATATACTAAGAAAAAAATTTTGTACTTCGGTGCAAAAATATTTTTCAATTGACTCAAACATAAACCATTGCATAAATCAGAGCGGATAAAGTGTGACTTAGATCACTATAATTCTAACTGTCACAAATAGCGACAGCTTAAATTATTGTGCTAAAAATATGTTGAGAGAAAAAATTGATCAAATATATACTATTAAACAAAAGAAGTTTTTGGGCGATGATTAAAAAATCTAAAAACTAAAATTTTGTGAGGCCATAAGCCTTCCCAGAAGAAGTCCATTGCTACGCCTATGCTTATCGTGAATTCATTTCAAGGAAAACCTGATTTATAGAGGTTATTTTCGACACGTTCAAGAGCTCATGAACGGACAATGATAAAAGCGAAATATTTTGGGGGAACGCATAAAACAAAGCCATCGTTCATTTTAGTCTTAAAAGAAGCCACTCTAATATACACACAATAGATAATGGATATACGAAACTCAAAAAATACCACTCATCTACTTCTTATATGTTTTTTAAATACTAGTTATAAGAAAATAGTCTCTTATTGGCGTAACCACGACTAAAAGTAAAGTCATTTTTAATAATTTTAACATATTTTTAAGAAAACTGTTCATTTATTAAGAAAAATAAATAATATTAATGAAAACAACAATGTAAAACATTAGCAATATTGATAGCTTCATGGTAATATAGATTTGCATAAATTGTTGAAAATGGTTTTACCTTTGGATAAGTGATTTATTACGCTGTACAGTGGTTCAGAATCCGTTTCCATATACACCAATAACTCACTTTGCGTCGTGGTTACGTCTCAAAAAACACGACGCAAAGTGAATTTTGATTTTCTATAGCAAACCATGTAAAGATCGAATATAGGTTCCAGAGTTACGAAAAAAATGAACAAAGTAAATATTAAAAAAAAAAAAACAAAAATAATATAAAATTTTATTACATACATACAAAAAACAAAACACAAATTCAATTAAAACAAAATAAAATATTCAATTAATTTAAAAAAAAAAAAAAAACAAAATAAAAATTAATCACTGTCGGATGAGTCTGTCGTAAGTCAGCTTTCTTTCATAAAAAATTGGTCCAATGTTTGCTGGACAGCTTTTTTCAACGTAAAATAAATTTCCTTGTAGCAATATTCGTAGCTACCGCCTGGGACACTTTCGTTGTCAGGATCGTTTTATAAAAAATCTGCATAGCTTCGTCAATCAATCACGTCGCTTTGGAAATTTGTTTGGAGGTTACATTTTGTTCTTCGGAGATTTCTATTGAACGGCCACTGCCATCTTCTTTATTGCAGCAAGTGGCAATTCCAGTTGCTATAGTTCTTCATTAGACTATTCTTGATTGTGCGAGGTTAGCAATTCATTTATGTCAGTCTCCTTCCTCTATACTTTCAAAATTAGACTCTCTAGCTAAATTAGAAATATCATGACGAACATCAACTTCTGCAGCGCATGTTCTGTGAACACATTCAAGCCATATTTTGCGCCAAACACCATTCATGCATGATGGTTTAACCTCCTCCCACGAATCAGAAATAATTTCTATGACTTTCATATGTTGAACTTTTTCCAAAAATTAGCATGGTAGGCTTATCTTGTCCATCAGTCTCACTTAAAGAAGTTTAAATGTTCGTCGAAGGTAATAACTTTTAAAAGTCGATATTACTCCCTGAGCCATCGGCTTAATAACTGATGTCGTATTAGGCGGTGCTGTCATCCATGCTTCTGTGCTCGCCAGTGGACAGGAAGCAGATTCTTTGAACAAACTTTCATAGCTCTTGGATTTTCTGATTGATAAATGAGAAATGGTTTAAATTTGAAATCATCATTTGCATTACCACCAAGAAGAGTCAGTCTATCCTTGCTAGCTTTAAATCCTGGCGCAGATTTTTCTGTTTTAAAAACAAAAGTCGTGTCATCTTTAAGAAAAAAAAAATTCAAAAAAAGTTAAAGACTCGAACCCAAAACAACGAACTTCGAAAATCTAACGACGCACAGTGAAAATTAATACCAATTCAGCAGCGACGAAACTTCAAAAAAACGCAAAACGGAACGACTCAAAGCGAGTACTAAAATTCAAAAAATAAACAGTTTTAAGAATTTTTTTATACCCTCACTCTAGAGAGTAGGCGGGTATATACCATTTGGGACAGAAAAAAAGTGTAACGCATAGAAGGAGTGACTTAAACCCTAAGTATGTTTGGACCAAATCCGTTTCACGACTTTTTAAGGTGTTTGAGCCCGGCTGGCTGGTGTACACGATAACTCTCGAAAGGAGTTAAGGAATCGATTCAAACATTGCACATCGTAATATTTTTCCCAAACTTAGTTTAAGTTCGAAGATGGGCGAAATTGCCACTCCTCCCACACAAATGGTCCATATTCCTATTTTAAATAAAAACCAATGAAACTTCCACAAGTATAGTCGGAATTAGCTATACTTTGGTATTTGATAATGTTTTTTAATCACTTTAAGTATGCTAAATATGACGAGGTTTTTCACGCCGTTTTCCAGTACCTCCAACACAAATTACGCAAAAATACGTAAAATTAAAGCAGTTATAACTTCTATACTGATGATCGGTATACTGTAAAATATGATATTTAACAATGTTTTTGTAGTGCTTACATTTGCATGGAATATGGGCGAAATTGTCATACCCCTTTCTGGTACCTCCCACACTAAGTGGTATAAACTTCGGTTACAATAAAACCGATATAACATACATACGGGTAGTCAAAATCATTTGCAATTTGATATTTAAAAATGTTTTTATAATCACTTTAAACCTAAAAACAATTGTCACACAATTGTCTCTATCCTAGGTAATATTAAATCCTTTATAACTTCTATACTGATGCATGGAATCCACTATGAATTGATATTTACTCAAATTATACTGCCCTACATAAAATTTTATTGCTTACAATTTCCGTATATATGTTCTCTGAGAGTGAGGGCATATATAGGTCGGTTTAGCCGACTGAAGCATAATTACATGTTTTAAATTGAAATTTCTCAAGGACTCCAAGAACCACAAATCGAAAAATAAGTAATCATCTTTGGGCTAATTTCTAGAATATACTCTATTCTTCCATTTCCAATGATATTATCTCGTTGTCTAATTTCAGTTTTTTTGCAAAACTAGAAAATATTTTAACGTTCTTATACGAAAACGGTGATTTCTAGGCAGTAGTATACGATAGAAGGCAACCTCCCGCAGGTCATAACATATTTTACATCAACAGTGCACCACAGGACTCCAAATTCAATATCCGTTATGAATGTATAGAAACAGTTCCACACATGACACTTTCCTATGGAACAAGTAGTATGTTCTGTGGAAAAAAAGTATATTTCATCATAACAATTTATGACTATTAAGGTACTTAGCATTAAAAAAGACACACACAGGAAGTCCTGAGTGTCCAAAGTGTTTTGTTCTGTTCTTTTCGATAGGTCACGTTGGACCATTTTCTATAGAAAACAAACAAATATGACTAAACTGCACTTCGGAAAATAAAACATTTCATGAAATGCTGTCACAACCAAGACACGAAGTTGCTCCATAGTTATCCTAAATCACTTGAAATTACCAGAAGCAAAAATTGTTAGAACGCATAGTATTACTTTCATTTAATTGGAGTATGTAATTGGTGATAAAACCCGACAACTAGGTGGAAATACGACTATTTGTTTAGACTGATTTCGATATCTAACTAAAAAAAATACACTAAAAACTTAGTGGAATTTGAATTCATTATAATTTATAAAGGTCTGTTTTTACATTTTATTGCAACAAATATTTGATAATGCACATATACTTACATAATACGACACACATTATCTCGCTGCTATAAATACAACATTTCCCAAACTCCCAATACATTTCATATGATAAAAAATAAAAAAAATGAAGTTAAGTTCGGCCGAACTACGAAAATCGACACAGGGTCTGTCGATTTTCGTAGAAGGAAAATATAAATTTAATATAGCCAAACCAAAACAAATAAAAATATCGAAAAAATAATTTTACAAACAAATATAATTTTTTTTTTATTATTTCAAACCACGCATATAAGGCAAGGCTACCAATACGTTTACATAGCGAAATAATACTTCAAGTCAATTAAAAAAATAACTAATCGTATATTTATATTTTCAAAAAGCTTAAATACCATAAACATTGGTAGATAGTGGATGCTATGTTGTAAATCCATTATATTTGAATTCCAAAAGAAAAATAAAAGTAAGAATTTGGAAAAATCTTTTTATTTTGCGTGTCTATATAGTCAGAGGAATGTATACACCATTATACCCTTTTTCATATTTTCCCCTTAAGAGTGCGACCTTCTAAAATCATTAGAGGGATGTGCACACCGAATTTCACCATTCTGGCTGTAATCGTTTAGTTGGTACTATTTTTATCACACTGTACTTATAAAGTACAAATTTGGAAAAAAAAACCTTTTATTTTTCGTGTCTACACCGTCAGAGGAATGTCCGAATTTCATGACTCTAGCTGCGGTCATTTGGTTGGTACTATTTTTATCCCCTTTTTCCATTTTATCCCTTTGAGAGTACGAATTTCGAAAAATCCCTTTATTTTACATGTCTACGCCGTCAGAGGAATGTATACTCCGAATTTCATGACTCTAGCTGCGGTCATTTGGTTGGTACTATTTTTATTGCTCTATTCCCATTTTACCCCTTAAAAGTACGAATTTGGAAAAAATAATTTTATATTATGCATCTTCTCAATTAGATGAATGTACACACCGAATTTCGTGTTTCTAGCTGCTGTCGTTTCATAGGTACCATTTGTATCCCTTTTTGCGCCAACCCCTACGAATAATAATCACTTTACGGTGCACGTTTTTTAGGGTGAATGCGCATACCAAATATCAAGTAAAGGCAGACATATTGAAAAAATTTTCTTAAATACTCTAAAATATTAGGGGTTATTATGGAAATTTTTAGTCTTTGTGAGGGAAAATTTTATATTATTGAAAATGAATGTATCACATGCCACAACCACATAAATATCAATTAGGGGGGTCAATCATTTGTCTTTCTGGCTGGTGTAAACTTTCGAAGGAATTTATTCAAATGGTCGATTCGGAGATGAGCGAAATGGACACATACCCTGTATGGTACCTCCCATACAAATGGTCCATATTTCAAAGAAACATTAAAACCAATGTACCTTCCACGCGGGTATTCGGAATCAGCTATATTTTGAAAGTTGATAAAGTTTTAATAATGGAGGATTTTGCCACACACCTTCTGGTACATCCCACATAATTTGACACAAGCTTTGGTTAAAATAAAAGAGATTAACTTCCATACGGACAGTCGAAATCAGTTGCAATTTGATATCTGAAAATGTTTTTATAATATCTCTATTTTTTTGTTTTTGCCACGATCCTTGTATGACCTCCCGCACAATAGTCCCTATTGTAGGTATTATTAAATACTTTATAACTTCTATACCGGAGCCTGAAATTCATTACGATTTGATCATAATTTTGCAATTGTTTCACATATGTGAAATCTAGCTCCATATTTCACGAACCTTCTAGTATTTTCTACGAACAGATAAAGACGCTCCTATTCTTTTCTTTCTTTTGACGAAATTTGTGGAACTAGAATTTGACAAGACATGGAATCAATGATTGAGATTCTAATTATATGAAAAGCGTGTGAGCACATAGGCTATTATTATATTGAGGGGTCGGCTTAACCGATTGAAGCTAACGTGGTCGCCGAAAAAAATGAAAAAAAAAATATTTTTAAATTTATTTTGTTTTGTAATAAAAATCTAAGGATAAATATATGACTCTTCTCGTAGAAGTAAAATAATATTTCATATTTTAACTTTTTCATATTGATTGTAATTGAATTGTGAACTATATTCAGAAAAGAGTGAACCCTATAATGAGTTAAAATGAACTAATATTTAGGAAAATTGAACTTCGTATAGCGCTATAGCAATATTTCCTCATATCAATCTCAAACTTTTCCTTGCAAGTAGTACATGCTTTGAACTTGATTCTAGTTCAATTTTCCTCAAACCAAGTAAATATTTACTCAGTTTGAGAAAAATTGCAGTAGTTTTTCCTCAGACCAAGTAAATTTTTACTAAATCTAAGTAAAATGCTGCTGAAATTTTCCTAAAAGTAAGTAAATTTATTATTCAAATCAAGTAACTATTTCCATAAAACAAGTAAATTTTTACTAAAACTTGATACAACGAAAAGTAAACTTAAAGTAAGTTCAATTTAACTAACATAATTCAAACTAACGATTTTGCTTCCGAGTATGCGAAACTAATACCAAAAATGACTACATGAAATATTTCTCAAAAGTTTCATGATACCTCTGTCATGAAGAGTTGAGCTATAACTCCATGATTGCTGCGAAGGCAAGATAAGCGTCTTCGCAGTGGTTGTTTAGAATAATACTTGAAGTATTTGCAGAGGCAAACGAACGAGAATTGCTTCTTAGATTAATATTCAAGAATTTTCTAAACACTTTCATTTGATTTTTTATAAGTTCATTAACACATAATTTCATTATACACATATTAACTTAATTTTATGAATGAACATATTTTTTAGTTAAAATTTCCTAAATGGAATTTTCCCATACAAAAAATTTCGTAATATTTTTCTTACTTAAAACCTTAAGAAATAAAATTATTTTTTAGATCCAATGAAATGCTTTTAAGTAAATTTACTACCCTAATTCTAGGAAATGAACTATTTATTATGGCTTTGAAATAAGGAAACTTTACTAATACAGTTAATTTTCCTACTTTTAAGGAAATTTTTACTAAACTGGAGTAAAATTGTTGAACTAAATTGGAGTTTGAATATTACTCAAATTTTTCTTTTTTTGAGTGTAGTGTTTATAACAAATAAATACTTAACAAGATTTGTAATAATGAATTTTGGACATTTTACTACATTTGATCAACGTCTGTGAATTCCATTTGCCGTTTAGATATGGTCGTACCGTATTCTATATACGCTACTTGCAGCTAGTTTTTTGTATAGTTCTCTTCATATTTATATAACATGAAAATTCGACCAAGTTTGGGTGAAATCATTAATTGGTTTTAAATTTACCACTATTTTACTAACGAAATACAAGAATTTTTCAAGTGCTGCGAAAGTTGACTAATTCAATCCTGCCAATCCTTCTGAGATAAATAAAATCAGATAGATAAATGTGTTTTCTACACGCAGAAAAAAACTTGTGTAAAAATATATAATACAACTTTGTAAATCTGTATCATCTTCAACAAGGTAAGTCGTACAAATGTACAAAATGTTTATACATATAATATTTTTGATTTTGATTTGCGGGCTCGATGATCGCAACCACTTATTATCACAAACTACTAAAATTTAGCAATGGAGTCTTTATAAGCGTATACAAAAATTGCGACTTGATTTGAAGTCACTACAATCCAAAACAAAGTCCAACACTAAATTTGTTGCCAGAGATCCACTGAATAACTGATTTGGTTAATTATCCGCAGATTCCAAATTTCGTTTTAGTTTTCATAAGTAACCATAGTTTTCGAGATGTCAAAATTTCAATCAGCGAAGAGTTAGACATTTTTGATAGAATGCGTATTACAGAGTTGATATCGAATCTCTTAGTTTTTCCCAAACAACTCTACTTCAAAGAAATATTGGAAAAGTTGCCTAACTAACCAAAACCAATTCTCCGATATCAAAAATCTATAGTAGCCCGAATAAATCCATTCAAAATACATACTGAGTTTAGACTGGGGTTTAGTTATCACAACTATTGCGGTTATTAATTGGTTGCATATCATTGAACTCTTATTGTATTTTCCCCATTTTTCTTTATTTCCATTTTATATCATTTTTTTTTCATCTTCTTAATATGCATATAATCCAAATAAAAATATTATATTTTTAACATATCATAACGATTCCCTGCATCAGCGTACCTAGGTTGCGAAGCAAACTGCACTTCAAATCAATCACACTCGCATATTAAAATGTTTAAAACAAATTGCATGCACATCAATCATAATTTTTCACTTAAAAAATACTTTTCTTTTTATAGAAAATAATTTGAAAAATAAAAAACTGAAAATATTTTGGAAAATAGTGTGATCATTTCACACCTTTTCGCCACAATTCATCCATCACGCAAACACTCGGGGGTAAACGAAGAAGTGCACAAAGCGAATTTGGGCATGACAAAAGGCAATCGTAAATTATTACAAACAAGTAGAAATAATTAAAGGACCTCATAGGGGATGATGTTCGAATGCAGTGAAAAAATATAAATGCCACAAAAAAGGACGACGACAGTTCTGTTTTGGGATGGAAAAAGTCATAAAAACGAAACATATGTAAGTAGTTTCAAATCAAATCGAAAATTGACGAAGCAAAAGATGATGGACAGTGAAATAAATATACGAAGTGAAATAGTCATGGGGAATTGAAAGAAGTCCTGTCGTGGTGGTTACGGTTATTCGTTACAGTTAGTGTAGGTGTTGCAAGTGTTCTATATTCGATGGACACGTTTAGACTCTCTATATGAAGGATCGACTCCGTTTTAAAAATATTAGCGGAGTTCATTATAGTTTTTAGTGTATTTTTGATAAATTAGTAATGTTTACATGTTTACAAAAACAAATTTGTATTAATTTTGAAATGATGCATCAAAAATACAATGCCGAAACCCTATTGTACTTGTATTATATTTTGTGTTGTATATCACTAATTGATATACAAAATTGTATTTATGATAAGAGTTTATCACACATACATCAGGTTGTGAACAGCGCTATTGTTATCCGTAGTTTTAAATCTTATTCAAATCGATACAGTTAAAGCTCTACTCGCGGAGAGATCGCGTGTTTTCAAATGAACACAATCTAAAATACATAAAATAAAATCTAAAAAATATATAGTCAGATCTTGTGGTCTTGTCATACCAAAGTTTAGAATTCCTTTTGCAAAATGGCAACTTTATGAAAAGAAGAAACATTTCAAATATTTTTTTATTTAATCGGAATATGCGTATAAAGATTTTGAGTAAACATCCTGTTACTCATGTCCTATATAAATTAAAACCCCCAAAATTCATTAGACATAGACTGACTAGACGTCATGAGAAAAATTGAACAACAATTGAAGAATTTTTTTTCTAAAGTAATTTTTTCAAATTTTTCTGATTTAGCTATCAACTCACACGTTAGTTTGTGACTGCAAAAGTGGCTATGAACATAAAAATAATATAGTTCAAAAATGGAGCAGCATATAACCGAAGTTTGTAATTCGCTACAACGATTTTGTTTAAAACATTTTTCTAGAATTGGGGCATATCGTACTATCAAATTCCTTCATCACGCGGTTAATAGCATTTTGGTTCCCAAGTTATCAGGCTAAAGTAGGATAAATAGTGGCTGTAAAGTCAAAAAAATGTGTGAAAAGTGTCTTTAGAAAAACCAGCGTAAATTAGTTTAAATTATTACTTATTTATTTAAATTCATAAGTTACATTTTTAAAATATAAAAACTTCATGAAAATTTAAGTAATTTTTTCAGTGTTTTTTTTAAAGAAAATGAAACATATATTAAAGAGTTAATTAATTATGGTAATTATTTCTATGAATGTATTTTGTGTCTATTAGTTAAGTTAGTCAATATTTCATTGGAGTGCTTCGGGGTACACGATATATATATATATATAAGTGAAAAACACGGATTTTCCAGTTTCCAGTATCTGGAAAGGATGACAGCTGATAGAAGCATACATTAATGTGGTCTCCCAGTTTCTGACTGCTCTTAAATTTGAAACTGAAGTGGATACTCTCGCGTTGTTTGGGTGTACGGTATAAACACGGCCAAATGCATATGAAGCGTAAACATTTTGATATCCATCTACTGGAACACCCTGCTTGGTTCGAGTATGAGGAAACGCGCCAATTGTTCATACCATGACCTCTTATATTCAAGAACCAAACCCTGCAGAAACAAAATCAAACAATAGAATATTGTTGTTTGGGTGGAGCCGCGCGCCTTTTTGTAGCATGACCTATTATAGTCAAGGTCATCCTCTGTTCGTTACAATAAAATATTTAAGTGAAGCAATGTATTTTGTTATAGTTTTAAAATATAGTTTTTGTGAGCAGTGTCATGCCCATCCCCTATTATAGCCAGAAAACATCCCCTCCTTTCCACAGTCTAGATACAGTAAAATTTTCAAGAGAATCCGCCATTCGTTACGTGTTTTGTGATAATTTTAATATATAGTTGGTATGGGCAGTCTCACGTGACTATCATGACCATTGTATAGTCACCATTCAGAAACTATCCTCTGTTCAGAAGTTAGTCACAATAAAATTTTCAAGATAATCCGCACTTTGGAACGTGTTTTATGATAGTTTTAAAATATAATTATTTTTCGTATAATGACCTAGTATATCCTGGAACCATCCCTTGCCCAGAAGTTAGCTGCAGTAAAATTATCGAACGAATCCACCCATCGGTATGCCTGTTGTGATAGTTTTAAAATATTTTTGTGTGGGAGGTACCACCCCCTTTGTCCTATCATGACCTAGAGTATCCAGGAGCCATCCTCTGTCCAGAAGATAAATATAGTAAAATTGTAAGGCGAATCGGTCCACCGGTTTGGCGTCCTATACATAACAACATACAGACACACATTGATTTTTATATATATAGATGATTGCTGACTTCATTCGGAATATTTGTGTCAGAGAAGTTTCAGAATACTGAACAGAGAAAGTTTAAATATAAGCAATTGCAACCGCGAATTTTGGATTTTTCAACAATTTCAGCGACTGGCTACATATATGTTACAAGCGACATTGATTCTTAATACACAAACAAAAATTCAGTCGGATCAGTTGGCTAGATCGCGAGAAAATCATAAAACAAAAATGTCATGAATGAAAATCATTTTAGTCATATTTGTCGCGAAAATGAAAATTTTCCAAAAATATCCAATTTGTATTTTTTGTTTACCATGCCCTACCGCAATATCCACTTTTTGTAAAAAATTTGGAAAAAGGGATAAAAATGGTACCAATCTGACGGATGAAGCTGGAATCTTTAAATTCGCTCTGTACATCCCAGAAAATGCATTTTCTACACAATATTGCCATCATTTCATAAAAAAATGTTATCGAGTTTACATAAGTCTTATTTATATATTTGAGCATTAATGGCTATGTGCTTATTTCAAAATTCATAGTGCTCAATTTTAAACGTGCACAAGTGGCTATGAATCATAAAACCCCGAATAATAGGAAATTTCTAAAAAATTAATCGTAGCAATTAGTAATCCTCTTTAGATTAAACTGTAGAAGAATGATTCATAATTACTCTTAAAATTAAGGAGTAACCCAGTTTTTTCGCTCTCCTGAAAAGTTGTGTTTTAGTTCACAGTCACTTATGAATATAAGCCCTCGATATATTACAATGCCAGAGGAAGAGACGTTGTCAATTTTGCTTGAAAACTATTTTTCGAAATAACAATACAGTGACATCCGGGCTAAATTCAAGCAACGCAATCCTAATATGTTTCCATGGTACAGAAATGTATTACCAATCAAAAGAAAGTGCAGACCTGATGATGTACTTATTGCATATACACTATGCCACAAAAGTCTACAAACGACGTTACATATTATTCTTTAGTTATTTTTATTTCCCGGAGACTGTAGATTATTTATACGATATTATTCTCTACGCATACAAAGAATACTGTGGGCCTTTGAAGAACACAACAGCAATTCTTATTTCATTCGTAATTTACTATCGTTTGGAGACCCTTGTGACATAGTGTACTTATAGGAGATGCTTTAAAACTGCTTGTAACAAATATTTAGCTATAGACTTGACAACATCCCTGGACAATCTCAATTTATTCAATCATTCCTAGATCGAAGTACATCATGGAAATACTGATTGTTGTATTTTGGCCACAACGGCGATTCCCTTGAATCTTTTGCCCTGATTAGGAAACCCGATTTGGAATAATCGTGTTCTACATTCTACAAGATTTTGTCGACCTTGAAAATTAAAGTTACGAATGAAACGAAGTAATTGATAACATGTAAGAAAGTTTCAGTCAGTTAAACCGAGCTATACATACTCTCGGAATCAAAAGGGCAGCACTACTTGTGTGGGTGGATTTCAGACAGCGATATAGAAGGGCGTGGCAAAAGCAGAAATAGATATATCAATTTTATTTTAACCAAAGCCACTTTATGTGGGAGGTACCAGAAGGGGTGTGTCAATATTCCAGGTGAATACAGCGTCTATAAAACACATTGTCAAATTTCAGAGCATTCCAATCATCCGTATATAAGTTATAACAGCCCTAATTTTACAAAGGTAAAGGTGATTTGTGTGGGAGGTACTGGAAGGGGCGTGGCAAAATCCTTCATATTTTGTACGGGCAAAATATAGCTGATTCCGAATATCCATGTGGAAGTTTTATTATTATACACCCCACGAGAGTATTATGTCTTTGTGCATTTGTTTGTAAAACCCAAAAGATAGACCCATTGTTAAGTATACCGATCGACTTAGAATCACTTTTTAAATCGATTTAGCAATGTCCGTCCATCTATTCTTGTAATCAGAGTACAGGCCGCAATTGTAGCCCGAACATAATGAAACTTTGCACAACGAAGTTTTTCGAGATAAGGACGAAGGCTATTTAGTTTGAAAATCGTTTCAAATTTAGATATAGCCCCCATACGAATTTCACTCCCGACTTGACTTTTTCCACCCCAGATACCACGTATTTTCACCGAATTCAAATTGAGCATAACATGTTATACTTGAACTGGAAGAATTTGTGGGTCACTTTATTCTACGTTTGGATATAGCCCCGATACAAATATTCTTCTCGATTTGACAAATTGGGTCAGATCATATAAGCCTATGATTAGGACACATACTAAAATCCTTCCGTTTTCACTTTTTTACCGAATTGAATTGTATTCGGATAGAAAGTGGAGTGTATATAGTCGGCCCCGCCCACTTTAGCCTTTCCTTACTTATTTTAAATTTAACATAGGAATATGGACCATTTGTGTGGAAGGTGCCAAAAACTATATTTGGGGAAAATATTACTACATGCAAAGTTTGAACATATTTCTTAACTCCTTTCGAAAGTTATCGTGTAAACCAACCAGCCAGACAGACGGACGGACATGACCCAAATAGCTACTTAGAGTCTTAAATCACTTCTTCAATGAGTTACACTTTTTTCTGTCCCAAATGATATACACCCTCCTCACTCTGTACACTGAGGGTATAAAAAGAGAAGCTGCTGACTTATACGAACAAATCCAAGAGTTTGAAAACTTTTGTGTGGAACTTGAGGTTGGTAAAATAATCAAAGTAACGTTCAGAATGTTTTCGACAGTTATAGACGGAATAGTGTCGAATGTTTTAACCGATACGAAATCAAAATTATCCAATATGTCATGCAACTCATACTGACATTCTTAAGGTGATGTAATATCGAAGGAAATCCAAAGTATGGAATTAATCCATTGCACTGTTAATTAGGTTTTTTGATTTCGTACTACATATTAATATATTTTAGAGCAATTCGTGACTACACTCGAAATAATTTACCAGTAAAAATAGCAGGCAATACTGTTGAACAGCAGGCTTTGTCTGCTGAAATAGCAGGAGTATGTTGCTGTTTCAGCAGTTTTTTCTGCTGTCTCAGCAAGCTATTGTTGCTGCTTCAGCAGCATGCTTTTGCTATTGAATATAAGCAAATTGTTTGTTAAAAGCAGTTTTAGCCGAATTACGCAGCCTATTGCATAATTTTTAACAAGTAAACAAATATAACACAGTCACATCAAAACACTTTAAACTAACATTCGGAGAGAACTAACTTCAGTTTGTATTTAACGGACCTTATAAGAGTTATGATTTTTTCAAAATAAACACTACAACGCTAAATCCGCCTCCGCTAGAAAGTTTATTAACAACTCCTGGTTGCATAGTGTTTACAGTTTGCTTTGAAAAATGTGTAATATATGCTAAACATGCTGTATAATGCCACACATTGGTATTTTGCTGCCAAAAAAAGACATTTTTCGACAATTAATTTTCAAAAATTATACGATCCAGTTCTATAGAAAAGTGATTTACTAAAAAAAAAAACATAAATTGTTTTAGTAAAAAGTAATGTTTTGTCTTAGAAAAAATACAGTGAAGTCACTTAATTATTTTTTAATTTGATTTAATTATATTTTAATTCTAAATTGTTTAATGATAATCTGCAAAATATTTCGTAGCAGGATCAAGCCTTCTGTGAGCTAAACGCTCCTGAAAACACCTCCAAAAATCATGTTTCTCCCGTGTAATTTTCATACCCTCACTCACTCACTCTCATTTGGGACAGAAAAAAGTGTAACGCATTGAAGGAGTGTCTTAAGACCCTAAGTATGTTTGGACCAAATACGTTTCACGACTTTTTAAGGTGTTTGAGCCATGTCCGTCCGTCTGTCTGGCTGGCTGGTGTACACGATAACTCTCGAAAGGAGTTAAGGAATCGATTCAATCTTTGCACATGGTAATATTTTTCCCAAACTTAGTTTAAGTATGAAGATGGGCGAAATTGCCACGCCCCTTCTGGTAACTTCCTTCTTGTTTTGGGGGTTCAAACCCTCCCAGAGAGGTTTCGAACATATACTTTTTAAAAACCTTCTAGACTTTCTGAAGCAATAAAATATAGAATTTTTAAGTTCTTTTTAAAGTAACTCGTCTGAAATGGTAATTTTGCAGTAAAAACACGAAAATTACATAAAAAATCGTGGACACATTATTGAATTTCGGAAAAAGTTATGAAAAATGCAAAAGAACTAAACGAATTGTGTCAATTTCAAGATTGTGTAATGTTAATTTCGCTAATGTACACCAAATTGTTCGGAAATTTTTCATTTTTATTAACCGATACCACTTCTTGACATTCGACTAGAGCTATATCTTATGAACTTTTAATTGTGTACTGCAATAAAAGTTTGCAAATTTAATAACAAAATCGTTTAGTAATTTTAAAAAAGTGTAGATAAGAATCACTATGATATCATAATGAAATCTAAAATATTCTTGATAAAAGCAAATAATTTGCTTGATGCTTGTAGAACGCTAAGATGTAACATTTTTATGGAGATGTATCTAAATCTTAACCTATGTGTCCTATTTTCATCACAGATGCAACAACAACGGTTTCTGTTACTTCCAATGTTATGGGAGTTTGCAATTATAATACAAATCCACTTCGACAAACGAAGAACACTGATATACATAAACTTACTTCTCTTTGTTCATTTACAACAAAAGAAACTCAAAAACGATGTTCACGTGTTTAAAATTTCGTTTCTACGAAATGCAAATCTACTTTAAAGTTGCGAAACAATAAGAAATGAGTTTTAACTTACTACATTTTTTGTTCTATTTATCACTTATGTCAAATATTTTTCAGAGTTAGTATTTTTTTGTACAAGTATTATTCAAAAGAGTAATAACAAATACAGTAACTTGGATCTGCGTAGGAAAACGAAACTCTAAAATACCAATTATTTGGGTTTTTGGAATTACAATTTCTAGTCGTTTCTTCTTGCATTTCATCGAATACGAAAAAACTGTATTTGTTATTCGAATTTATAAATATTTAAGATTATAAAACATTTCCAAATATTTGTTATTTGATCGGAATATGCGTATAAAGATTTTGAGTAAACATCCTGTTACTCATGTCCTATATAAATAAAAAACCCCAAAACTCTTTAGACATCCTATTTAAGCCCATACTTTGTCAAAAAATATATCCAATGTTCTCCATTTATCATAGAAAAAATGCGGGACTGAAGGGTTTATCGCCGAGGAATTTCATCGTTTTTTGTGTAATATTTCTTCAAAATATATATATATCAAAAGTGGCTATGAAGCATTTTCTCGAAAATGAATTTTTGATGCCAAACTATCAAAAATCGCCTAACTTAGTGGAATATTTCCAAGGTTTTAAGTGAGAAAAAAAATCTGAAATTTTTTGTATAGAACAAATTCCATTTAGGAAATTTTAACTTAAAAATGTGTTTTTTTTTCCATGCTTTATATAAGGTTACTTTCTATATATGTTTGTGTGCCACAAAATTTGAAATCAATTTTTGAAAGCTTTTTTCTCAACCAATTTTGCTCAAATTTTGCACACTTAATCATTTTCGATGACAATACAAGGAAATGGAAAATTTGACCAATTGGACAAAGGGGCGTGGCACCTCCCATACGAAGTTAAAACCTATTATTGAATATTGTCAGTTCTATGACACCTAGAGTGCTGAAATTTTGTGTAAGTGCATCTAGCATCAATTCGCATAGTTGTGCCAAAAAGGGGCGGTATTGGAAAAGTGGGCGTGGCACCTCCCATACGAAGTTAAAACCTATTATTGAATATTGTCAGTTCTATGACACCTAAAGTGCTGAAATTTTGTGTAAGTGCATCCAGCATCAATTCGCATAGTTGTGCCAAAAATGGGCGGTATTGGAAAAGTGGGCGTGGCATCTCCCATACGAAGTTAAAACCTATTATTGAATATTGTCAGTTCTATGACACCTAGAGTGCTGAAATTTTGTGTAAGTGCATCTAGCATCAATTCGCATAGTTGTGCCAAAAAGGGGCGGTATTGGAAAAGTGGGCGTGGCACCTCCCATACGAAGTTAAAACCTATTATTGAATATTGTCAGTTCTATGACACCTAGAGTGCTGAAATTTTGTGTAAGTGCATCTAGCATCAATTCGCATAGTTGTGCCAAAAATGGGCGGTATTGGAAAAGTGGGCGTGGCACCTCCCATACGAAGTTAAAACCTATTATTGAATATAGTCAGTTCTATGACACCTAGAGTGCTGTAATTTTGTGTAAGTGCATCTAGCATCAATGTGCATAGTTGTGCCAAAAATGGGCGGTATTGGAAAAGTGGGCGTGGAACCTCCCATACGAAGTTAAAACCTATTATTGAATATTGTCAGTTCTATGACACCTAGAGTGCTGAAATTTTGTGTAAGTGCATCTAGCATCAATTCGCATAGTTGTGCCAAAAATGGGCGGTATTGGAAAAGTGGGCGTGGCATCTCCCATACGAAGTTAAAACCTATTATTGAATATTGTCAGTTCTATGACACCTAGAGTGCTGAAATTTTGTGTAAGTGCATCTAGCATCAATTCGCATAGTTGTGCCAAAAATGGGCGGTATTGGAAAAGTGGGCGTGGCACCTCCCATACGAAGTTAAAACCTATTATTGAATATTGTCAGTTCTATGACACCTAGAGTGCTGAAATTTTGTGTAAGTGCATCTAGCATCAATTCGCATAGTTGTGCCAAAAATGGGCGGTATTGGAAAAGTGGGCGTGGCACCTCCCATACGAAGTTAAAACCTATTATTGAATATAGTCAGTTCTATGACACCTAGAGTGCTGTAATTTTGTGTAAGTGCATCTAGCATCAATGTGCATAGTTGTGCCAAAAATGGGCGGTATTGGAAAAGTGGGCGTGGAACCTCCCATACGAAGTTAAAACCTATTATTGAATATTGTCAGTTCTATGACACCTAGAGTGCTGAAATTTTGTGTAAGTGCATCTAGCATCAATTCGCATAGTTGTGCCAAAAATGGGCGGTATTGGAAAAGTGGGCGTGGCATCTCCCATACGAAGTTAAAACCTATTATTGAATATTGTCAGTTCTATGACACCTAGAGTGCTGAAATTTTGTGTAAGTGCATCTAGCATCAATTCGCATAGTTGTGCCAAAAAGGGGCGGTATTGGAAAAGTGGGCGTGGCACCTCCCATACGAAGTTAAAACCTACTATTGAATATTGTCAGTTCTATGACACCTAGAGTGCTGAAATTTTGTGTAAGTGCATCTAGCATCAATTCGCATAGTTGTGCCAAAAATGGGCGGTATTGGAAAAGTGGGCGTGGCACCTCCCATACGAAGTTAAAACCTATTATTGAATATAGTCAGTTCTATGACACCTAGAGTGCTGAAATTTTGTGTAAGTGCATCTACCATCAATGTGCGTAGTTCTGCCAAAAATGGGCGGTATTGGAATAGTGGGCGTACCACCTCCCATACGAAGTTAAAACATATTATCGAATAGTGTCAGTTCTATGACACGTATAGTGCTCAAATTTTGTGTAAGTGCATCTAGCATCAATGTGCGTAGTTGCGCCTAAAATGGGCGGTAATGCAAAAGTGGGCGTGGCACCTCCCATATGAAGTTAAAACCAAAATTACACCTACTGTAATTTTGTGTAAGTGCATCTAGCATTAATGTGCGTAGTTGTGACAAAAATGGGCGGTAATGGAAATGTGGGCGTGGCACCTCCCATACGAAGTTAAAACCCATTTTCGAATATATGCCGTTCTATGGCAGATAAAAAACTGAAATTTTGCAGTAATTTTTCCTTCTACAAAAGATAACTAAAAAAGAATTTCTAGGCCCAATAGAATTCTGCTTGCATAAAGCATGGATTTGAAAAAAAAATTTTTTTTGATTTACTAGTTCTAAAATGAAGTTAAAATGTTTACTGAAGTGTATGCCGAGTTCTTCATACATTTAAGTATTACGGAACTTATCAAAATCACTTGAAATTGTTTAGAAAATTCTTGAATATTAATCTAAGATGAAATTATCGTTCGTTTGCAGAGACTTATTTCTTAAATACTTTCTGAATTATTCTAAACAACCACTGCGAAGGCGCCTATCTTGCCTTCCCAACAATCATTTTGAGAAATATTTCATGTTGTAATTTTTTGTATCAGTTTTGCATACTCTGAAGCAAAACTATTTGTTTGATTTTTTTAGTTAAATTGAACTTATTTTAATTTCACCTTTTTTCTAAAATTTTCTTCAGTTTAAGTAAAAATTTGCTCGTTTTAAGGAAAAAAATCAGCAAAATTGTCCTCAGTTTGAGTAAATATTTACTTGATTTGAGCAAACATTTACTTAGTTTTTGGAAATTTTCAGCAAAATTTTACTAATATTTAGTAAAAATTTACTTAGTGTTAAGAAAATTTTGCTTAAATTTAGTAAAAAAAATTACTTGGTTTTAGGAAAAATTTAGTTAATTTTTACTCATTATAGGGTTAACTTTTTTATAAGTGCATTGCATGCATTTTCCTCCCAGGGGGGGGGGGGCGGAAATACACTCAGATGGCAGACGGTACCATTTTTTCCTCATTTTCCTCTATACCCTTCTTATCACACCTCTACGCTGTAAGAGGAATGCAAGATTGAAGCTCCAGCCAGTCACGCAAAGTTTACATATTGCAAAAATTTAAACACCCGCCGGTGCAGTGTTCTCAGGTTTTTCTCTTCTCTTTATCTAAATTTTCAAAAATCCGCTTATTACAAATAGAAATCCCCTAAAATTAAAATTCTCACAAAAATAAAATGTTAATAATGGGGCTGTTCGATTGGGCTTACTAGCTTAATTTTTGTATAGAATTTTCTCGCTTAACAAGAAAGTAGCTTACTACTCGCTTAGTGTTGTTGCCAGATTTTTGTGGTTGATCCATTTAAGAAAAACCATTGGGTAACAATGATGCCACCTTATCAAGTATTTTAATTGTAAACTAGTAAGCCCAATCGAACAGGCCTAATGTACATTCTGATATGAGCAAAAATCCACTTTTTCGGGATTGTGTACAAAATCCATCAGATTTCCCAAACCAATTGACAGTTGCAAAATCCAACGATTCTTTCGGATTCTGTAAAAATCTGGTCAGTCATATCTGATATATCTCCGTGCAACTCTGGGACGCGGCACTTCCAATCAGAATAATACTAATGTAAAACATCATTGAAGAATCAATTTTGCACATTCTGAGGCAGAAAATGGAAGTAAATTATTCACTTATGAATATTTTAGGTTACAATAAAAAACAAAATGTTATGTCTAAACGCGTAAACTGTGTCTTCAGACACAAATATTCTGATCTTTAAAATAATTTATTTTGTGAAGTGTAAGATTTCCCTTCGGATTTTGTTGCAAAATCCGTTCGAATTTAACATATCAGAACACGCTATTAACAAATTCTATCCACTAAACCATAAATATCATCTAAATCTAAAGATAAATCCTCTTTTTTTATCAGATTGATTCACATAGGAAGATAAATGGAGAAATAACCTTGCAATGCAAAAAACCGAAGCAAAGCACACACACAGTGTTGCCACTGAGGAGAATTATTTTCTACCAAAATTTTAGGAAAAAAACTACCAAAATCGTGTAGAACCTACCAAAAAATTTTGAACTATAAATATTAGTTTTTAGAATATGTAAAGCGTTTAATTAACACCGCTTATATTATATGAAATATGTACTTAAATATATAGGTTTAGGAAAAACCGACGTACAAAGAAAGTGAGGGCTAAAATGAAATAAATGCATCTGTCTTTCCAAGTGAAAAATAATTCCAAATTTATTTCGACTGGAAACAGCCTAAATGCAAAACTTCAAAATCTATTCGTCAAATATACTCTATAACGAAGTTATCTTCCTCAAGCACGAAACGTGAGTTAGAAATATAACCTGTAATTTAGAAGGGTCGAGTATTTATTTCTTACATATATAGATAGATATACATGCATGTGTATGTCTCAATATATATTAGGAATTTGCGAGATTTTTTCGAATTTTGATAAGAAATCATTGTCAAGGCGTAGGATATATCCTCCGGATACGTCTATCCAAACTATGTAGCATATTTCTGATACAATTTGATTTAAATATATAAATTCTCTTGTCTCAGTTGGTTTAAATTAACATCATCATCATTTCTATGGTTTTTGAAACATCAAAAGTCTTACAAATATTTGAAAAATTAAATATATTTAGTAATCAATGTAAAATTTTGTTCGTCTTTTGTTCTGCTCCATATTTGCCATTCATGTGGGTATCTCCCAAAAAAGCTCTACCAAAAAAATGAAATCAGACCACACTAATAGCTTTAAACTTTATTATACCCTCCACCTCCAGGATGGGGGTATACTAACTTTGTCATTTCGTTTGTAGCACCTTGAAATATCGACCTGAGACTCTATAAAGTATATATATTCTTGATCGTTATAAAATTCAAAGACGATCTAGCCATGTCCGTCCGTCCGTGAAAGCACGCTAGCATCTAAACGAAAGGAGCTAGGAGTTCCAAATTTTACATAAATACGTCACAGTCGTAGATCGGTTGAGATTGAAACTGGGAGAAATCGGCCCAAAGGAAAAAATGTTTCCCTCACAAGGATAATATTTTAATAATATTTTAGAGTATTTAAGATTATTTTTTCAATATGTCTCCTTGTACTTACTTGATAATGGGAATGCGCATTCCCCCGATAACAAAAACGTGCACCGTAAACGATTTTTATTCGTAGGGGGTGAAATGGGGCAAGAAGGGATAAAAATGGTAGATATCAAACGACAACAGCTAGAAACACGAAATTCGCTGTGTACATTCCTCTAATTGAGTAGATACATAATATGAAATTATTTTTCCCAAATTCGTACCTTTAAGGGATAAAATGGGGATAGAGGGATAAAAAATGTAACAATCAAACGGCTGCACCTAGAATAATGAAATTCGGTGTATACATTCCTGTGATTGCGTAGATACGTAAAATAGAAGGATTTTTCGAAATTCGTACTTTTACGCAAAAATTGGTTGAATCATGAAGATAAGTGCAGAATACTATGTACGTGAGATAATGGATTTTCAAAATTTTTACTTTTGGAATTAAAATAGAATGGAAATAGAACCCAGTTGGCACCCACGTCTTACCAATATTTATGGTATTTAAGCTTTTTTGAAAATATAAATATAAGAATATATATATTTTGAATTTACTTGAAGTATTGTTTCGATATATATAGTACGTATAAACATATTGGTAGCAAAGCGTGGCTTGAAATAATAAAAATATTATATTTATTTATAAAATTACCTAATTAAAAAATTTAAGAGATAATTCTCATATTTCATAAATCTATCTAATCTCTATAAATCTATGACCTTAATTTACATGTATATATGGAAAAACGAAGAGCTTCAAAAGTACTTCTGTTTTTTGTAGCGTCCGTTTCATTGTAAAATTATTTATACTTCTGTACTAATTTGTACTAAATCCTGATGATATATTTTTAAAATGTAGTGCTCTTTAAGCGCTTTAGAACACTAAAAAAAGGCTGATCGAATTTTTCAGAATCTTTCTTGTTTTTGGCGAAGTTTGGAGTTTTGGGAGATGCCTATATACGTTTTCGAAAATTGCTTTCACGCTGCGATTTTTTAATAACCAGGAAGGGCCCAATTCTATATTTCAATACCTTTTCTTCTTGCAATAAACAATTGAAAACCTACCAAAATAAGATTTAGCCTACCATCCTACCAAACGAAAAATAACCTAACCAACCTACCAAGAAAAGCCCAAAACGACAACACTGCACAAATGATTGACTCTTGGCGAATAACTCTTTCTCAGAGATAAAAGAAAAGAAAACAAAAAACATAAACGTTAAGTGAGCTTTTCAAAGTTTTCATTTTTTGGCCGAAGGGAGCTTTATACTAAGCGAAAAAATGTTCTAAGTTAATGCCTAAAATGGTACCAAAAATTCATGCTTGCCGTTTTAATATAATGATGATTTAGGTTTTCGTTACCGCAGCTTAGTTATCCAGTATTTAAGTAGAACATCTGTTACATCCTGTATTGCTTATTGAGAATATCCCACAATCCCTAGCTTGTTAGAATCATCTGGCAACTCTATTGCTGGGTATGATAGTTATAATTGTCAAATCTGTGATCATGCTTCTTTTATATATACATTACTACATTCGATAATAATCATCCATTTTGTATATACAACATTTCAACAACTCCTTAATATATTTAATAAATATTGAAAAAATTTTTTCCTCACAAGGACTACAAATACCCATAAAAGCCCGTAATATTTTAGAGTATATAAGCATATTTATACCCTACACCACAGGGTATAACGTCTTTGTGCATTTGTTTGTAACACCCAAAAGGAATCGTGATAGACCCATAGTTTATTATACCGATCGACTTAGAATCACTTTTTAGTCGATTAGCGATGTCCGTCTGTCCATCTATTCTTGTAATCAAAGTCCAGGTCGCAATTGTGGTTAGAACTAAATGAAACTTTGCATAACGAAGTTTTAAGGACTAAGGACGAACGCTATTTAAATTGAAGAAAATCGGTTCAAATTTAGATATAGCTCCCATACATATTTTGCTCCAGATTTTACTTTTTCGGCTTTAAAAACCACATATCTGTGGTCACAACCCATAACAGCCTAAGTCTGTTTTTCAATATTTTCAGTACAGGAGTTTAAAGTTTTGAATCTTCACTGAAAATCAGGAGAAGGTGTTTTTTGGAAAACTTTGCTACAGATTCCAAGGAAACGAATTTCTTTACTTAGTTGTTAACAAAAAATAGTTGTTTATTCTCGCAGTCAAAAGATATTATCGAAAAAGACACTTAGGCTCTTATGAATTGTTGAACGAAAGAAAGTCAAAAAGTTCAACTTGACATGATATTTTAAAACTTTTTTTTGTTTGGAGAAAGACCTTAACACGTTGAGTGCCATGTGCACCGCCGGCGGTTCACATTTTACTTTTATTAGAGTGCCCTGTGCACCGCCGGCGGTTCACACTTTATTTTTATTAGAGTGCCACGTGTACCGCCGGCGGTGCACAGTTACTCGTGAATTCAATACAATATACAAAAAACGCTTTTTACAAATTAATTCTTATCATAAAAATATTATTTTAAACCTGTTTTTATATATTGGCACTTTACTAATATATTTTTTTTATATGGTGGCACTTTACTAATATATTATTTTTTTATATGGTGGCACTCAACGTGTTAACTCAATTTATGTTTATCAAAAAACGAAATTGTAATTCGGAATAAGAGCTTAACTCAAGTTAGGAAAATAAAATTGTTTCTTTGTTTTTTTGGATTAACGACTTAAGTTGATTTAGGCAATGATGAAAAAATAATGTTTATATTTGTTGTAATCCTAAATTGACTTAGGCAGTTATGCCAAAACAGTAATTTAGAAAAATAACTTAAGCTATTAGGTTTTTTTAGGATTAATTGCCTTCCTAGAAGAGATACAAACATGAAAAATTTAGAGCAAATAAATTTAGATACGCTGAATACGATGGTGCTAATAACTCAATTGTGTCCTAACTCGAGTTAGGCTGTTAAGGGTTGTGACCACTGATATTTCAATAGATTTTCTTTAAATTTAGCAAAACCTCATATATTTTAACTAAAAATAGCTCTGTTAAAAATGGGACAGATCGGTTCATATATATATATACTTATATATATATATATATATATATCTACCATCGAATTTCGCTACCAATTTGACTTTTTCCGCTCTAGAAACAACCCGTTAAAAATGGGCCAGATCGGTTCAGATTTATATATAGCTCCCACACAAATGCCTCCCCCGATTTGATTATTTCCGCTCTAGAAACCACATATTTTAACAGATTTTCTTCAAATTTGGCAAAACAAATTATATTTGAACTAGAAACAGCTCTGGTAAAAATGCGCAGATCGGTTCAGATATATATAGCTCCAATACAAATTTCGCTACTAAATTGATTATTTCCGCTCTAGAAATAGCATATTTGAACTGATTTGCTTTAAATTTGGCAAACCAGCTCATATTATGACTCCCCCGATGAGTGACCATATAAATGACTTCCCCGATCTAATTCTTTCCGCTCTAGAAACCACATATTTAACAGATTTCTATCAAATTTGGGACAGCGTCTTATATTTCAGAAAACCTATGCTAAAAATGTGTCAGATCGGTTCAGATTTATATATAGCTCTCATTGAAAGTTTGTGTTCAATTTTTTTTACAAATACAGATAGAAGTATGAAATTTGTAGTATATATATACCCGGTTCAAATGTAACAACCTTTTTATACCCTACACCACAGGGTATATTGACTAGGTGAAGGGTATCATATAGTCGGCCACGCCCGACTTTAACCTTTCGTACTTGTTTTTCAATATACCTGCTTGTTCTTACTTGATATTGGGTATGCGCATTCATAGTTTTCTGATCTCACTATTGTTAACCCTTGAATCCGTTTTTAATACATAAGTCGAAGTTTCAAAAAGGTTTTTCGTACGTCATATCTTTGACATCAATGCTATGTTGACATCAATCCCATGACAATTAGCATAAATGGAATAATAATCTCCTATAGGATTTCTTTGCACATCTTACGCAAAAAACACAGCCTAAAAAGAAAAAAATATTTTCATATGGCGCATAATTATTTTGCTGCAATCATTACAACTTCATAACTTTTTATTTATTACGATAAGGACATGCTAATTTTATTATGTTTATAAACGGCTTTCCCATATTATTTGCCCAAAACAGCAAATATATTCTTACAACAAAAAATTTTTAGCGAATTACGCAGCCGAACCATGTTTACAAATAAACACACATCCAAATTCTATTTTCATTTTTTATTATATTTATAGTTTGTATTACTACTTACTATTACTACTTACTCTGCTAAATGCAAAAAATTACGTTACAGACGGATAGAACTAACTTCAGTTGTAAACGGCATCTTTAAAAATAAAAATTGATTGAATAAACACTGGTTTAGGTTGCTGCTCTCACGGGAACGTCAAGTAGTGTCTTTAGGCACCGTTTTGAATTGAATAAGCACTGCTTTAAAACGATTTGTCCAGATTCTTTCACACACTACGATTTTTACTAATTTTTATTATCCGCTATTACTTTTATTATTTACTTTAGTATTACTTTTTGTATGTGCACTACCTTCGTATACCTCCTTTAGAAAGTTTAACAACGCCAGTCAAGTGTGGGTATTCAAATGAACGGTAATTTCCTGTAGATGTAAAGAGTGATTTTTTTGAGGTTAGGATTTTCATGCATTAGTATTTGACAGATCACGTGGGATTTCAGACATGGTGTCAAAGAGAAAGATGCTCAGTATGCTTTGACATTTCATCATGAATCGTCTTACAAACGAACAACGCTTGCAAATTATTGAATTTTATTATCAAAATGCGTGCTCTGTTAAGAAAGTTCATTGCGCGCTTCCATTTTATGGTCAGTTTAATCGACCCACTGAAGCGGCTATTCGGGCTATTGTGACTAAATTTCGCACCAAATTTACATTGTTGGACATTAAACCACTTACGTAGAGAGCGAACTGAAGAAAATATCGCAGCTGTATCGGCCAGTGTTAATGATGACCACCAATTTTCGATTCGTCGCCGTTCGCACCAATTGGGTCTCTGTTACTCAAAAACGTGGAAATGCCAAAATTGGACTAAGCGGATGGACCACCTAAGACGCAGCCGCGGTCAACATTTAAATGAAATTATCTTCAAAAAGTAAATGTCATGGACCAATCTAACGTTTCAAATAAAGAACCGATGAGATTTTGCAAATTTTATGTGTTTTTTTAAAAAAAAAAGTTATCAAGCTCTTAAAAAATCAACCTTTATTTATATGCAAACAAAAATGCGTTATTGTGGACCCAGTAGGGCCCCTAAAGCCCATAAGAAGGGAATATGAAACAAAATTTTATTGTGGGTACTCAAATGAAAGGAAATTTCTTATAGATGTCATACATGAAAAAAAATAGATGTTTTTGTGGTCCCAGTAGGGATCTTAATCTAAATGTGGGTACTCAAATGAACGGAAGTTTTCTGTAAATTACATATATGTAAAAAATATTATTGTTGATTTAATTATCCTTTTAATACAAACATGTGGAGAAAATTTTGTTTACTGTAAATTAATATTGTATAAAAAAAGCTCTATCTTCTTTGACACACTAAAGGATCACAGTAGAGGAGCTGTTGTTTGTTGTTTTTTACAGGAACACATGGCCACGCATACTGGAATTGACATATAAAAATGCGACTTTCAACTCAAAATACAATATATAGACGTCATAAAAGTATACTGTTATACTTTCTTTTGTAATTTTAAGTGGGTTGTCTAATTCTCGGCGGAGTGGTTGAAGTCGATATGAGCCGATGAAATCGGCGGCGTCGTTGAAGGTGGGGGTGCGGCTCGTGCAGAAAGATGCGGCGGCGGCGACTTGTCAAATTAAAATCGCTCGGCTTGTATCTCTGTGATATAGTCTATCGCCCATGTGCTGACAACCGCATGATTTCCAAATCGCATTTTTTTTGGCGATTTCGAGTCTCTAAATTTCGCATTTTTACTTTAAACAATTGTTTTCAGTTTTCTTTCTTTACTGGCGGATAAATGAAGAAGATGTTTGGTTAAACATAGCAATTTTAAATAGAAATGTAAAATTTAGAGACTCGAAATCGCCAAAAAAATGCGATTTGGAAATCATGCGGTTGTCAGCACATGGGCGTATATCTTCGAAATTTCTGATAGTAATTATAACATAATCCGTCACTAATTAAGCTATACGTATACCCATTAGACATACACACATTATATAGTCTGAAACTGCAACACAAATAATAATATGCTGGAAGATGATATAAATAATATAAATGCATTGATCTATAAGCAAATTCAAATAAGCATACCCTTAAAGTAATAAAAAAGTTATAAAGCCGTTTTAATTGTAATGTTTGGAACAAAATAACTATACGGCGTTTGAGAACAGTTTTTTGTTTTTAGACTGTAATTTTTTGTGTGAGGTAGGCAAAGAAATGACAAATAATTTTGGAGAGAAATCTCTGGCAGAAAAGTAGAGTAAGCTGTCTCCTTGAGAATTATCCAAAACTGACTAAAACCATGTTGAAATTAATATAAAATATAAATCACTCAATATCAAAAAATTGGCAAAAGTGCAGTTTATGGGGCACACCTCCAAAAAATGTCAAAAATGTAATACATTTTTGTTTGCATATATGTCATCTACAGGAAATTACCGTTCATTTGAGTACCCACACTTGACTGAAAGTGGGCGGCCCCGTTTTTGGGTCCCTAGGGCTCCATGGGCCCGTGCGCCTATTTTATTCTTCATTTTCGTTTTTTTGGATCAATCTTAACAAGATAGGATTTATTATTTTTAATTTGCACTGCACTTCAGCCCTTCTTTCTCCTGATCACCACCGACCACGTCTCCACAGGCCACAACGGTCAACTTGCTTCCCCGTACCAAAAACAGCACCACGCCTGGTAATAACCGGAGGTGATATCGGAGCCCCAACGGCCGCCGACTGAACCCCACCCACCTTTCCGCCCTCGTACATATCGATGCGCCCCTTCAGCCGCTCATTCTCAGTCAGTAGCTCAAAAAGCAGCAGCTCAAATTTGGTGGAGTGTCCCATGACACCCCTGGCCAGATCAACACCGTCAGCCATCTCCAGCAAAGCCCCATTCACTGCCTTCATTTTGCCGACTACGCCAGTCCCCACAGTCGGATGAGACGCTCCTCCTCACCGCGCCTTCTTCAGGCCGGCTCCGCATGCCGCATCTGATACCCCAGCACCCACAGCAACACTAGGTGATAGATGGTATTAGTCCTTTGCACTGTTCGATTAGGTTTTTTTTTATTCGTACTACATACCAATACACTCAAAGAATTTTCCGGTAAAAATAGAAGAAATACAGCAGACTTTTTCTGCTGAAAAAGAGAAAGCAGACTGAAATAGCTGTTTTAGCACACTTTTTCTGCTGTCTCAGCAGGCTTTGTAGCTGTTTCAACAGCATATTTTTGCCTTTGAATAGAAGTAAATTGTTTGTTAAAACAGCAAATAGGTTTTTTTATTGCTTGCTAGTCATTGACTATATATGTACATTAGGGCGTACCTCAAACGGATAAACGGATTTTAAAGTGTGATACATCGATGTTCTTGTCTCGACGAGGTTGATTTTTTGTCTTTGAAGTCATTGAGCTCAAGCACCCCCTTCTGGTACTTACCCATCATATCTCAGTTGCTACTAACCTAATGTACCACTCTAATATCAGAAAATTAAAGCTCGCATAAAATCATGAATCATGCTTGAGCTCAATGACTTCAAAGACAAAAAATCGGCCTCGTCGAGACAAAAACATCGATGTATCACACTTTAAAATCCGTTTATAAATGCAGAAGTTATATAGAAAAATGTAAAAGCGCGACCCCTACGTTCGGCATAAAAAAAAAATAAAATTTTTTTTTTTTAAACTACCTTTCAATAATACTTCATATTCGAAGGTGTACGGCGAACTTTTTTTTTTACTTGTAACCTGGTACGCTCTAATGTACATGCAAATAATCCCTATCCCTATTAATATTAATGTAAGTCTGTCTGTCTGTTTGTTTTTTCCGCAATCACGCGTAAACGGCTGAACCGATGTTGTTGAAATTTTCAGTACAGAGAGATGCAGGTCTGGAAGTAACTATATGCAATAGAATTTTCACAATTTTGCTCTGTGGGCGGAGGGGGCGTGGCAATAGTGTTTTTGAGAGCTAGAAGGCTGAAAATTGGTACATATACATTACTGACCACGAGAATGATAAATATGATGCCAAAATTTTGATTTTCGTTTGGTGGCGGGGTGGGCGTGGCAATAGTGGTTTTGAGCTAGAAGGCTGAAAATTGGAACGTATATATTACTGACCACGAGAAAGTTCAATTTGATGCCGAAATTTAGATTTTCGTTTTTGGGCGAAGTTTTATGTGGACGGTGGGCATGGCAATAGTGGTTTTTGAGCTAGAAGGCTGAAAATTGGAACGTATATATTACTGACAACGAGAAAGTTCAATTTGGTGTCGAAATTTGGATTTTCATTTCGTGGGCGGTGGGGGCGTGGCAATAGTGTTTTTGAGAGCTAGAAGGCTGAAAATTCGTACATATACACCACGTGAATGATAAATATGATGCTGAAATTTGGATTTTCATTTTGTGGGCGGAGTGGCCGTGGCAATAGTGTTTTTTGAGCTGACCACGAGGAAGTTCAATTTGATGCCGAAATTTGGATTTTCGTTTTGTGGGCGGAGCGCGCGTGGCGATAGTGTTTGTTTGAGAAAGAAGGCAGAAAATTGGAACATATATATTACTGACCACAAGAAAGATCATTTGATGCCGAAATTTGGATTTTCGTTTCGTGGGCGGTGGCAAAAATGTTTTTGAGAGCTAGAAGTCTGAAAATTGGTACATATATATTACTGACCACGAGAACGATAAAAATGATGCCGAAATTTCGATTTTCGTTTCGTGGGCTGTGGGGACGTGGAAAAAGTGTTTTTTGAGCTAAAAGGCTGAAAATTGAAGCGTATATATTTGCCTGGCGGAGCGGGTGGGGTTCAGATAGTCTTCTATGTATATATAAATGAATCTGTGTTTGTAAGCTTGTTTGTTCTTTATATTAGCCTAAACTACTGTACCGATCTTCTTGAAATTTTCACAGAATGTTCATGCCGAACCGGTGGTGAAAAAAGGCTATAAATTTTTTTGATATTTTCAGTGGGTGTGGCACCTCACACACAAATTGGGGATTTATTCGTTTTTTTACAAATTAGCATATTCGGAGTACTGTTGCAGCGAGAATGTAGATTTTTGTGAAAGTTCACTAATTATTAGTCTACACAGTTGTGCCAAAAAGGGGCGGTATTGGAAAAGTGTGCGTGGCACCTCCCATACGAAGTTAAAACCTATTATTGAATATTGTCAGTTCTATGACAGATATAATACTGAAATTTTATGTGAGTGCATCTAGCATTAATATGCGTATTTATGCCAAAAATGGGCGGTATTGGAAAAGTGGGCGTGGCACCTCCCATACGAATTTTAAACCTGTTATTGAATATTTTCAGTTCTATGACACCTAGAGTGCTCAAATTTTGTGTAAGTGCATCTAGCATCAACATGGGTGGTATTGGAAAAGTGGGCGTGGCACCTCCCTTACGAAATTAAAACCTATTATCGAATATATTCAGTTCTATAACAGCTACAGTGTTGAACTTTTGTGTGAGTGCATCTAGCATAAAGCTGCGTAGTTGTGCTAAAATCTGCCGGTATTGGGAAAGTGGACGTGGTGCCTCACATACGTGGTGCCTCACTATTATTGAATATTTCTATTTATTTTTGACCTGCTTAGACAATATACAAATGGGCCGGATTTGAAAGATGGGGAATTTTTATTAGAATTTTGTTCAATTGCACGTTTTCTTTGGCTTTTCTTAGCACAATAGAAAGAAAGGTTACAAAAAAGAAATATTCATTCGTCAAAAGCCGACTTAAGTCAATAAAACGGAAATTATATTATTTTTTTTGTTTTTCTGTTGTTTGATTAGTGAACAATTTGATTGACTTTCTATAGGTTTCGAATATAGTACATTCGAATTCAAGCTATTCGATTAAGTAAGTTCTTCGTACGTAGGAAGTTATTTGTTTTGGTAATGGAAAGGAGGAGAGTCACACTCAACCTAAAATAAATTTGATTTTTGACATTACTTCGTTTATTCGCCGTAAACTAAAGTTCTGTTCTTCAATATTCTTCATGGAACATATCAATTTGATTGTATATAAGTGGTACATATACATATTACCGATCACAAAAAAAAACAATATGAAACCCGATTTAAATGTTGCCGTCTGTTTTTCTGCCTGGTGAAGCGGGCGGGGTTCAGCTAGTGTATAAATATAATTCAATGAGCAGCAGTCGCTTGATTTATATTATTTGGACTGGATAATTAATTACCCAGTGTTAATTTCCCAGCTAAGTCGTTTCAACGTTGCCGGTCTTTATTTTGCCCAATCCGAGATGTTATGGTGCAGCCAAATTTATTTTTGCTTTATATTTTAGCTGTTTTTGATGCCCCCTGTAACAATTATAGTGAAAGAAAAACAGCCCTAATTTCTTTTAGCTGCGATAGAAATTTGTATGGAGAATTTTACCCATCGCGGCTAAGTTAAGACTGGATAATTATCTAGTGTTAATTTCTCAGCTAACGCGCCTGCATCACAGGCTAAAATACATAAGAATTTTACCCATCGCGGCTACGTTAAGACTGGATAATTATCTAGTGTTAATTTCTCAGCTAAGTCTTGTCAGCGTTACCTTACTTTATTTTGCGCAATCCGAGATATTATGGTGCAGCCAAATTTATTTTTGCTTTCTATTTTAACTTTGATGCTCCCTGTAACAATTATACTGGAAAAAATATTCTAAAATTTTACGTGAATGCCATAGAAATAAGAAGATGGAGTAAACATTGAAAATATGGAAAAAAATTTTAAATTATATGCAATTTATATTTCTTAGATAAATAAAATTTTAATGAAATAAATGACGAAATTAAATAAATTATAAAATAGATGCACAAACATCTCATCATATTAACAATAATGAATGATGAATAGAAGCGCTACGTAATTATGAAATTACTCCTGCCCGTCAGTCGGTCTGGATGGACTCTAATTCTTCACGAGAACCATCAGTTTATTAAAAGCCATCTAAATTTACTTCCCATTTTTTGCCTTAGGTTTTGACATTTTATTCTTTTGCTTTTGTGTTTTTTACAGTGAATTTGCGTAACTTTAACATGACATGTTAGAAGTACAAAAAAAAAGATTTTAATCAAAATGGGAGTTTCACTCAGCCTTGCAATTAAGTATTTTCTCTTTTATTTCTTTGCTCCTGTTTCCTCATCTCCTTGTCTTTTAAAGCAAGCAGTTCACGTACATATGGAAGGTTTTTTATTTAATAAAAATTTAATTTTCCGCAAACAATTTCCAAACCATACACAATTGCGAGATGTCAAACAAACATTTTTGTTTGTTTCCAAACATTCGATTAATAAATTATGATGGAAATAAATAAATTATTATGTTAACTTTAGGTCTGTTCGATAGGGCTTAATAGCTTATGATTAAGAGACTTGATAAAGTGGCAACATTGGTACCCATTGGTTTTTCTTAAATGAATCGACAAGAAAAATCTGGCAGCAATGCTAAGAGAGTAGTAAGCTACTTTCTTGTTAAGCGAGTAAATTCCATACAAAAATTAAGCTAGGAAGCCCAATCAAACAGGCCTTTTGTGTTTGTTCCGAAATATCAGGGCTGTTTTTCTTTAAGCCGGTATAACAAGCTGCGATAACAAAAACGTTAATAAAAATTTATTTTTTGCTCAAAATAATTTTTTTTTCACATTGTCGCCAACTACAATATAAAACAAATTTTCAAAAAAATATTTTGTGTTGACTTTATTGGACTTGGCCTCGGTAACCATAATTTTGACTTACACTGGATAATTATCCAGGCAACGTCAAACACACAAAATTATTTTTTCAAATTTTGTTTTCACACACACATATTGCTTTTGGCGACAATTTTAAAAAAGAATTTTTTATTTTGAGTGAAATGTTAACATTTTATTTAGATTTTTGTTATCGCAGCTAAGTTATCCAATCTTAAAGAAAAACAGCCATGATATTTCGGAACAGCTGACTGCAATACAATGCTGCTAAGTTTTACTCTGCTAACACTCGATGTGGGATTTGCGTTTTTTCTTCGCGACTAAAAGAAAAAGTACTTTAGCCAAAATGGCTCCAATGACTCAACAGCTTTTCCAGCCTTGCATTTTGTTTCACATAAAATGTTCCTTAATTACTTAAATTCATATTATAGTATTTTCTTAGACCGACATAAGAAGCTGTTTGAATTGAATTCTATTTTTATATTATATGTATACTTGCTGAACCCCGCCTGCATCACAGGCTAAAATACATACATTTTGAATTTGAGTAAAATCTTACCATAAATATTAATTTTCGATATAAATCCACTCCGACGCCATCTACCGGTTCCAAACCACGTATAAACATAATCGTTCAACAACCTATGGCGTCAATATGGCTCTTAAACACTACACTACTCTTCGATCGAAACAATCGAAAGAATATCTCAATATGAAGAAAAAAATCGACAACAGTATCTTCTTTCGAATTATCAAAACAATACCAAAACGAAACCATCAACAAGAAAAAAATAAACAATCAACCAACAACAGAAACAAATCCCATGAATAAAACCCATAAAGGTGGCAACATAGACTTTGTGTCTCGGGCCACTTTTTACTCCATCCACATAAGTGTGGAAATGACATATCAATGTATATGTCAATAGAAGAAGAATATGACTCTTATTGTTAAGATCTGATGCTCTCACAAACACGTGAACGGACGTTTTTTTATTAAGATGATTTAGATTTTAGGTCGTGTATCCCGTTTTTCTTTCAAAAGCAGTCCCTGTTGGCATCCCTAATGTGAAACAAAGAGCTAGCTTACTGGATTGTGTTTAAAATCTATTTGTATTGGAAGATTTAATAAGATGATCGCATCCAAAATTACTGCGGCGGAGGTAAAAGCTACAGGTGCGGAATCCTGGGATTGCACTAGGGCGAATATTATTAAATTTCGCCATTTGTGGAAAGTGGAAAATTTCAGTTGTTTCCCTAAAGAAAGAACGTCTCCAGTATTCAGTGCGAACGGTTGCAGCAGTCGAAAATGGCAAATGTATATTTTAAAGAAAGATACACACATATATCTTGAACTAAGATTTGTCTCTAGAGACAAATCGCCATTTAAATACAATTGGAAATCCTTCATATTGGACAACAAAGGTAAACTAGGACATTCCGCTGGTGGTGAAGAGGAACATGACATACCGCAAAGCCCGATACTTTGTTCAAATAAATTTATTGGAAACGATGTTCTACATGATGTCTCCAAAGGTCTACTGCCAAATGATACTTTGTCTGTGGTTTGTGAAATATCTATGGTGATCGATAAAGTTGATATTGTTTGCACTGGTGAACCTGCCGATTTGAAATTATTACATACTGAACAACACGCAGATCTATCACAGCTCCTTGAGACGGGAAAGTTTAGCGATGTAACACTGGAGGTGAATGGCGAAGATATTAAAGCCCACAAAAACATTCTTAGTCTACGTAGTGAAGTTTTTGCGGCGATGTTCGATCATGAAATGATGGCTGAGAACAAAACAAATCGAGTTGTCATAACGGATTTTAGTCATAATGTTATCCGGGAACTACTTACATACATGTACTCGGACAAGTCCCCGAATATTGATGAAATGGCTGAGGAACTTTTGACTGCTGCTGATAAGTATGCTTTGGCAAGTTTGAAGATAAAGTGTGAGTCCGTACTTGTGGATTCTTTAACCATTGATACGGCATTACAGACATATATTTTAGCAGATCGACATTATGCGCATCACTTAAAAGCACAATCTTTAAATGTCATCATAGCTAATCTTTCAGCAATAAGTAAGACAAATGAATGGCAAAATATGATCGCCAATTACTCTCATTTGGTCACTGAAATCGTGGGATACATTGCCAGTAAATAAATATCACATCCTTTCAGACAGACGTTGAAAAGTTTTGAAAGTAATACTTTCGAATTCCAGCTATTCGATCAAGTTATTTCGTCTTACGATTTTTTTGTTTTGGCAATGGAAAGGAAAAAATCCTTCGTAAGAAGGAATAACTTGATCGGTTATTATATTCAAGAGACGTAGAAAATCAATCAAATCGAATCAAACAACACAAAACTAAATAACTGACTCATTTTCATCGTCAGTCTGTACGTAATATATTAGGATAGGAGTGGGTATGTATAGCGACTTGTGCCAAACATTTTTAAAATCGATAAAACCAAAATAATATTTCCATTATTACAAAATTGTTTATATCCGATATGTATATGTTCGACAGATTACACATCATTCTACAAATATGCTTATAATCGTCCAAGTATGCTCTGCGATTGCATATTGATTATAATTGTTTTATAATTAACACAAAAAACTGTTTTCTAGGTTAATCAATAAAACAATAATGACGTACTTCCTTTAGTGGAAGGAATTCACGTGTACGGAAATTGTGTGAATCAATTGAAATTGAATGAAACATCAAAATATCCATTCTAAGTTTTGGAGATTTTAATCGTTTTCGATAAGTACTTGGTAACAATTAGATCAAAAAACAAACGTTCTCGTACATCACGAACAAAATTTCCCTGGGAAGGAATTGTTCCCTTAAATTTCCAAACATGATTTATGGTAAAATTTTCATGTTTATTCTGCTTTCTTTCTTCGATTTGATGGCCTTATTTCTAAAACAACGCAAAGAAATGAAAGCTATTCCCGTGTTGTATTCATATTACCATATTTCGCCTACAAGGGAGTAGAAAATTTCACGTGAACAAATTCCCCTTTTATTCGCGATAAGGGTGAATGTCACATTTGCATATAAAATAAGCCTTATGAAACAATTTTTTATGTAAAGCCAATTGTTAAAATAGCATTAATTTTCTATACTCAACGATTTGGAAAACAAATCGGTTAATAGCACACCAAAGTTAAAGCAAATCCAATATTTTATAAAAGTTGTTTCTTCTTTTCTTTCAAATTCAAATTGTATATTTAAAGATTTATAGATACTGAGATTGATTTTTTCTCCCCTAGTATGTTACTTGATTTATGAATTTGATGTGATTATTTGAAATATATTATTTTTGGACGTTATAAAAAAATAAACGCAACTTCTTTGGTAATGTTGATTGTAGTAAATCAATGACAATATTAAAAGATTGACAACAAAAAAACAAAATTTTACATTTTGATGAAAACGAACTGTTGCTCCAAATGACTTAACAAATGAAATTTTCGACTCCCTGTCTGTAAAATCTCTGCTGGCTACATAGTAGTGCCCTCTGTTTTAATCTTGCTAAATAGACTTTTTCACGTCAGTTGGTCCATTTAATTTGATTTTAATTTTACTATAGCATGCGGAATCATTATTAAATAATAATAATCTCTAATTATTTCCATACGGAAGATAGGGAAATGCTTTCTTTATATGTTCAATGGTGACCGAGTTCCCCAACATGTCATGCCATGTTTTTGTTCCGACAAACATGCAAACTCCCCGCGAATCAACCATTTGTGGCAACTCCAGCCAGCTGACCGTTCAAAACAACATTAAACTCGGAAAATAAAAGAGTTCATGACGAATCAACACAACTTATTGCACTTTAGGAATAAAAAGAAAAAAACTTTGATTAAAATTCTCTTTATTTTAACATACTTACATTACTATAGTATCTTATACGAGTTAATATCGGTTAGAGTAGATTTTATAAACTTATTAATATAGTATGAAAAAATGGGTTTCTTTCATGATGACTATCAGTGGGAAATCATGGCTTCCCTAAAGGAATGATGAAACTCATATAGTCTGCGGTCGCTCCCCATTCGGACCGTTGTGTCTGGAATATTATTATCCAAATTGTTAAAACTATAGTCCAGAAAAGTGTTCCAAGTCCAGAATATATGACGTATTGTCTGATTTGTTTTTGTTCCGGATAAGATGTTTTAGCGAAAGCTTCTTTGAAAAACCAACAGAAGTTCACCGCCCACAAGAAAGGCAGCAATGCAAATCCAGCACGAAAGTATGTTTGGCACAGCTTCAGTTTTTGTTCGCCGGTGGCTTTTGAAATGTTCATTATATTTATAATTATTAAAACAAATCTCAAACAATTAATAAGCAACTCTCGATACGCGACTAAAATAAAACAAAACAAGTAATGACAACTGGTGTTGCCAATAAAACACATCACGAAAACGCCAATTTTTTTAAACGAACAGAGAGTTAGTTGCCGCAAAGATACGAAACAACAAGATACACAAACTCATGTTCGGCTATTTTGCAAAAGATGGCGGTAGAATCAGGAAAGGAGCTTCTGAACACAAGAGTACCTATGGATTCACACAATCGCTTCTTTGTCAATCGAATTTTTCTAGAATATGTCAGGATACCGACAAATTTATTTATGATATTTAAAACATGTTCCGTTCTAAACATATAATAAGAATTTAAGTGTTATTTAAGTTATTTTTCTCAAAGAGTGCACTTTATAATCTTAATGAGAGTAAAAACGTAGCCAAAGAGAATCTACAACTAGATTCACCAACTCTCGCAGCAGAAATTTTATGTCGTCTGCAATCTCCAGATGTCGCTGACGTACAATTTTGTGCTGTGAAAAAATAGTATAAATATCACTTTGTTATCTATATATATAACTAGTAAATCAAAAAAAAATTTTTTTTCAAATCCATGCTTTATGCAAGCAGAATTCTATTGGGCCTAGAAATTCTTTTTAAGTTATCTTTTGTAGAAGGAAAAATTACTGCAAAATTTCAGTTTTTTATCTGCCATAGAACGGCATATATTCGAAAATGGGTTTTAACTTCGTATGGGAGGTGCCACGCCCACATTTCCATTACCGCCCATTTTTGTCACAACTACGCACATTAATGCTAGATGCACTTACACAAAATTACAGTAGGTGTAATTTTTTATGGGAGGTGCCACGCCCACTTTTGCATTACCGCCCATTTTAGGCGCAACTACGCACATTGATGCTAGATGCACTTACACAAAATTGGAGCACTATACGTGTCATAGAACTGACACTATTCGATAATATGTTTTAACTTCGTATGGGAGGTGGTACGCCCACTATTCCAATACCGCCCATTTTTGGCAGAACTACGCACATTGATGGTAGATGCACTTACACAAAATTTCAGCACTCTAGGTGTCATAGAACTGACAATATTCAATAATAGGTTTTAACTTCGTATGGGAGGTGCCACGCCCACTTTTCCAATACCGCCCCTTTTTGGCACAACTATGCGAATTGATGCTAGATGCACTTACACAAAATTTTAGCACTCTAGGTGTCATAGAACTGACAATATTCAATAATAGGTTTTAACTTCGAATGGGAGATGCCACGCCCACTTTTCCAATACCGCCCATTTTTGGCACAACTATGCGAATTGATGCTAGATGCACTTACACAAAATTTCAGCACTCTAGGTGTCATAGAACTGACAATATTCAATAATAGGTTTTAACTTCGTATGGGAGGTTCCACGCCCACTTTTCCAATACCGCCCATTTTTGGCACAACTATGCACATTGATGCTAGATGCACTTACACAAAATTTCAGCACTCTAGGTGTCATAGAACTGACAATATTCAATAATAGGTTTTAACTTCGTATGGGAGGTTCCACGCCCACTTTTCCAATACCGCCCATTTTTGGCACAACTATGCACATTGATGCTAGATGCACTTACACAAAATTACAGCACTCTAGGTGTCATAGAACTGACTATATTCAATAATAGGTTTTAACTTCGTATGAGAGGTGCCACGCCCACTTTTCCAATACCGCCCATTTTTGGCACAACTATGCGAATTGATGCTAGATGCACTTACACAAAATTTCAGCACTCTAGGTGTCATAGAACTGACAATATTCAATAATAGGTTTTAACTTCGTATGGGAGGTGCCACGCCCACTTTTCCAATACCGCCCCTTTTTGGCACAACTATGCGAATTGATGCATCAATGTACATAGTTGTGTCAAAAATGGGCGGTATTGGAAAAGTGGGCGTGGCACCTCCCATACGAAGTTAAACCCTATCATTGAATATTGTCAGTTCTAGGACACCTAGAGTGCTGTAATTTTGTGTAAGTGAAACTAGCATAAACATGCGTAGTTGTGCCAAAAATGGGCGGTATTGGAAAAGTGGGCGTGGCACCTCCCATACGAAGTTAAAACCTATCATTGAATATTGTCAGTTCTAGGACACCTAGAGTGCTGTAATTTTGTGTAAGTGAATCTAGCATAAACATGCGTAGTTGTGCCAAAAATGGGCGGTATTGGAAAAGTAAGCGTGGCACCTCCCATACGAAGTTAAAACCTATTATTGAATATTGTCAGTTCTATGACACCTATTGTGCTGTAATTTTGTGTAAGTGCATCTAGCATCAATGTGCGTAGTTGTGACAAAAATGGGCGGTAATGGAAATGTGGGCGTGGCACTTCCCATACGAAGTTAAAACCTATTATTGTAATTTTGTGTAAGTGCATCTAGCATCAATGTGCGTAGTTGTGCCAAAAAAAAAGGCGGTAATGGAAATGTGGGCGTGGCACTTCCCATACGAAGTTAAACCCATTTTCGAATATATGCCGTTCTATGGCAGATAAAAAACTGAAATTTTGTGTAAGTGCATCTAGCATCAATGTGCGTAATTGTGCCCAAAAAGTGGGCGATGGGAAAACGGGCGTGGTACCTTCCATACGAAGTTAAAACCTATTATCGAATATATTGAGTTCAATGACAGCTACAATACTTATCTTTTGTGTGAGTGCATCTAGCATAAACCTGCATAGTTGTGCCAAAAATGGACGGTATTGGGAAAGTGGGCGTGGTACCTCACATACGAAGTTAAAACATATTATCGAATATGGTCAGTAGGTGTCATAGACCTAGAGTGCTGAAATTTTGTGTGAGTTGATCCAGTGTAAATAGTTGTGCAAAGATGGGCGGAAAGTGGGCGTGACCCTTCCCATCTGAAATTAAAACCGGTTTGAGTATTTCGACACACAGATGGGCGGAAAGTGGCCGTGACCATTCCCATACGAAATTAAAACCAGTTTTTTGAGTATATTCTACAACGATATTCCTACAGTGTGGTGTGAGTTAATTTAGTTGTAACCAGCTTAGACAATATACAAATGGGCGGGATTTGAAAGATGGCGCATTTTTGATTTGAATTTTGTAAAATTACACGTTTTCTGTGGATTTTCTTAGCACAATAGTAAAGAAAGGTTATAAAAAGAGAAATATTCATTCGCCAACAGCCGACTTAAGGCATGAAAACGGAAATTATATTATTTTTTTTTGTTTTTGCGTTGTTTGATTAGTGAACAATTTGATTGATTTTCTATGTGTTTTGAATGTAATGTAATTTCTTCTTACGAATGAAGTTTTTTGTTTAGGTAATGGAAAGGAGGAGAATCACACTTAACAAAAAATCAATTTGATTTTGACATTTTTCAATTATTCGCCGTAAACTAACGTTCTCCCTGGAACATATCCATTTCTTTAGTATCTCAGGGAAGAACCTTGATTATAATTGGTACATATATTACCGATCAGGACAAAAATTAATATGAAAGCAGATTTTAATTTTACCGTTTGTTTTTTTTTTTGCCTGGCGAAGCGGGCGGGGGTTCAGCTAGTCTATATATAAAAATGAATCTGTGTTTGTAAGTTTGTTTGTTTGTTTGTTTGTTTGTTTGTTTGTTTGTTCTTTATAGCAGCCTAAACTTCTGAACCAATCTGCTTGAAATTTTCACAGTATGTTCATGCTGAACCGGTGGTGAAAATAGGCTATATAAATTTTTGATATTTTCAGTGGGCGTGGCACCTCCCACACATATTGGGGATTTATTCTTTTTTATAAATTAGCATATTCAAAATACTGTTGCAGCTAGAGTCTTGAATATTTGTGAAAGATCACAAATTATTAGTCTGCACAGTTGTACCAAATAGGGGCGGTATTGGAAAAGTTAAACCCCATTTTCGAATATATTCCGTTCTATGACAGATGACTGCATCTAGCATAATCCTGCGTAGTTGTGCCAAAAATGGGCGATATTGGGAAAGTGGGTGTGGTACCTCACATACGAAGTTAAAATATATTATCGAATATGGTCAGTTCTATGACACCTAGAGTGCTGAAATTTTGTGTGAGTTGATGCAGTTTAAATAGTTGTGCAAAGATGGGCGGAAAGTGGGCGTGACCCTTCCCATATCAAATTAAACCCGGATATAGAGTATATTCGACACCGACATTCCTTTATTGTTGTGTGAGTTAATTTAGTTGTAACCTGCTTAGACAATATACAAATGGGCGGGATTTGAAAGATGGAACATTTTTGATTTGAATTTTGTAAAATTACAAGTTTTCCGTGGATTTTCTTAGCACAATAGTAAAGAAAGGTTACAAAAAGAGAAATATTCATTCGTTAACAGCCGCCTTAAGTCAAGAAAGTGGAAATTATATTAATTTTTTAGTTTTTGTGTTGTTTGATAAATGAACAATTTGATTGCATTTCTATGTGTTTTGAATGTAATGTAATGTAATTTCTTCTCACGAATGAAGTTTTTTGTTTAGGTAATGGAAAGGGGAGAATCACACTTAACAAAAAAATCAATTTGATTTTTGACATTTCTTCCATTATTCGCCGTAAACTAACGTTCTCCATGGAACATATCCATTGCCTTAGTATCTCAGGGAAGTACCTTGATTATAATTGGTACATATATTACCGATCAGGAGAAACGTCAAGCAGGGTGACCCCCGTTTTCATGTAGCTCCGTTAACATGAAGTTAGGACTAACCGAGCGTTATAGATGAAAGTTTCTGTGAACATTGGCATCTGTAACCCTTGGTTAGAGCGCCCCGGTAGTCGAGTTGGTAGCGTGCTCGGCTATCAGCGTTGGGGTCGTGGGTTCGATTCCCACCAGAGGCTCTGGTCTGTCGCTGCAATAACTAGCTACTATGGTCTTAGTCACCCCGGCTCAATCCCTGGACCCAAAATTAGAATATAAATTTACTTTGTATTGTAATTCATAATAAATAAATAAAAAAAAAATAAAAAAATAACCCTTGGTTAATTCTAACGGAGCTTCATGAAAACGTGAGTTTTCTAGGTGTGCGTATATAACTGCACAACTACACAACACTTAAATTAATTTTGTAAAGTCATATAGGTTCAAAAAGGCAAATGTTTCGAAGTTTACGTAAAAAAATATATTTCAAAGTTCACTTATTCTACAAAAAATCTATTGAAACAAACGATTGAATGAATCCATAGGTACTTTAGTGTGACATTACTTTCCAGATTATGGCGCCACCTTGTGCAGAATAGCCTAATCTGTGTGTATTTAGTTGCTTCATTATCATTGCGTAGCGTAAGACAGAATCATAAAATTCGATTTATACATTCCATTCTTACTGCATATACACGCAAAGTAAAAGGTTTTTTTTCAAATTCTCACTTTTTTAATTATACCGCAGAAAATGTTTGAATCATGAAGATAGGTTATCTTGCACTGTGTACGTGAGAGATAATGGATTTTCAAAATTTGTACTTTTGGAATTAAAATAGGATGGAAATACAACAACTGTAGCACCCACTATCTACCAATAGTTATGGTATTTAAACTTTTTTGAAGGTTTCTGCTTTATATTTACTTTTTAAATTGACTTGAAGTATTATTTCGATATATATAGTATAAACGTAATGGTAGCCTTGCCTTATAAGCGTGGTTTGTTATAATAAAAATATTATATATATTTTTAATTTTTTTTTCAACATTTTTATTTGTTTTGGTTTGGCTGTATTAAAAAAATACATTTTCCTGTAATGATATTGCACTTCTACGAAAATCGACAGCCTCTGTGGAATGCAAACATAAATCTGAAAATAAAAATGAATGTTACCATTCAAAGTCAAAGTAATCGGTAGTTCAAAGTTAAAATTTTAATGGCTCACCACCCTGTACTTACCTGATATCTTTACCTTGAAATTTTATTCGGACCTCCACGAAAAGTTTGTAACAAAACGAACACGAACATAATTTCATTTTACCATCCACTAGGGTATTACGTCGTTGTGCATTTGTTTGTGACATATAGATAGACCCATCGTTTATTATACAGATCGGCTTAGAATCAGTCGAACATTATGTAATTTTAAACAAATCGGTCCAGATTTTGATATATACCTCACACAAAAGTCGCTCCAGATATCACTTTTGCACTCAAGAAACCACATAATTTACTCGATTTGCTTCAAACTTGGCACACTATCTTATAATTGAACTAGAAACATCTATGGTGAAAATGGGTCAGATCGGTTCCGTTTTAGATACAGCTCCAATACAAATTTCCTTCCGGACTTTTTTCCGCTCTAGAAACCACACATTTTAAACGATTTTCGTCATATTTCATCTAGAAACATCTATGGTAAAAGTGGGTCAGATTGGTTCAGATTTAGATATAAACCACATTGAAATGTCGCTCCGCTCTATAAATTATATATGTTACCCGATGTTTTTCAAATTTAGCAACCCCCCTCAAACTTCAAACAGTAACACCTATGGTGATACTGTGGGTCACTTCGTCTGAGGTTTTAATATAACCGTCATACAAATTCGATTTAATTTTTTTCTCTCATACACATACATACTTTTACAGATTTTGATCTAATTTGAGAGAACACGTTATATTTCTGCTGGAAAAATACTTTGTGAAAGTAAGTCACCGTACAAAAATCGTTCCCTACTTCACTTTCTTCCCGAATTCAATTGTAATGGGGTAGAAAGTGGGGGTACAATATAGTCGACTCCGCCTTTAGCCTTTCCAGGATCAAATCAATCTTTGTAGTAGGTTATGGTTGGAAAAGGTCAAACTTTCGATTGAAAATGTCGGATGGCGTCTGTAAACAATTAGTATTGCCTATGTTGAAAATATGAACAGCCCTCGTATTTCCTTTTGAATTAAAGTACTATATAATTTATTGATTTGTTGAAATTAAATTAATTAATTGTTATTTCCAAAATGTTGCCTCTATTCATCAAAATTAATACTTTCTCGACGTCATCGAAAAGAGGTGATGCACCAAGACCAAAACTATGTCAATAATCATTCGTAAGTGCCGACGCATATGTCAATAATTTGTCCTAAGTATAAGAGAATTCTCGTCATCTTGACCAGGTAAATAACTTAGTTTGTTTAACAAATTTTCTTTACAATAAAAAATAATAAATCATACAAGAAACGTGTACAATTCACCTAAGTTTCTTAAGTGAAATACAACTTTAAAAGTTCTTTGGCAACCCATACAGAACACTTGGGTAATTTGGTACCAAAAAAACTTCTGCCAGTTATACAACAAAACTTGTGTAAAATTACCTTGTATGTTTTGGCTGTATTTCAAAGCACTTTGTTCTCTTAAACAATTTGCATTTTCTCAATACATACAAATGAAGAAATAAATTAACTAACTGCCACAATAAAAACCATGTTGCATTTATGCAATTTTTAATGTTTTTACTAAATTGAATAAAATAAATGGCCAAAAATCATTTAATTAGTATTCTATTTCCCTCTCAAATAAAAACGCTAATGGCTTTACTCAAAATCAAAAACTTTTTTATTTAATATATTCACTAAAAGGTGTTGTATGCTTACATAAAAAGGAAGGCAACGTCAATAGTATACCAACAAATATTAAAAAGACGTCACAGACGCAGGTATAAACATACCGATAGTTTCTTTTAAAATTTTAGATGGGGCGAGGGGAACCATCTGAAATCCATTTCTCGCATAAATAGTTCGGCCCTAAATAATATAAGAGTTTTTAAAAATTCTAGACAAATATTTGGAATTTTGATTTTGAGAGTGAGGATTTATATAAGTCGGTTTATCCGACTGAGACTTACTTATTTGTTTCTAATAAAGATAGTATCAAAACATGCATTACAAAGTACAGAACAAAAATAAATAGGATATTAACAAAAACCTTTTAATAAAATCATGCATTGTTTAGTGACCGTGCCTTTTGCAAGGGAATTAAAATGATAGTGGTACAAAATTTTGCTGACAATTGCAAAAGGACCCTGCCCGGAGTAACAAAAAATTTTGTTAAAGCCATTTCAAGCACATGTGAGAATAAGAACGGCCTTTACGAAACATTTTTAATATTTCTGTTCACTTTTTTGAAAACAATAAAATTTTGCCAAGAACATTTGGAATTGTAGAATTAAATGGCGTACTAAAATTCCACTAATGTTAGAAAAATCTAAAGAAAAAAACTTTGAAAAATTTAAGGAAATTCGTAAACTTGACCCTGAACCCTCTACAGAAGGTCTATATAAAATTCCAGCTACACTATTGTGATTTCTACGCTATGTGATTAACACGCAAAATCCAAACGCAGAAAGCAGTTGAATAAAACTCACAAGAATCCCTTGACTTACATACAGTGAACTGCAACAGTCAAATAAAAACTATGTGGTAATTTCTCAAAAAATACGCCATAAATAATTTCAAACTATCTTTTATTTAATGTGCTCACTTATATACTAAAACAAAATGAAATAATTGTTCAAAAAATACATAAAATATATATCATGTCAACCTCATATTTTGGGACACCATATGCCTTGGTACCACTGAGAAAAAATCAAAATCTTTATAAAAATTGCATATTTTTTAAAAAAATTGATTTACTCTATACTTAGATGGATAGCTCAAAAGTCGTAGGACCTCATCCAATCGGGTTGGCACTGAGCACCCCTCTTTTTCGGTGTAGTTGACCTCATTCAGTCAGAATGCGGTCTTGGAGCTGAGCTTTGTTATTTTGGATGCGTTTTTCAATGGGTTCCAAACGAGACTTTTCGTAGGGGTTTTAGATATGTGAGGAGTATTGTACATATGTCGTCCACACCTTACCGTCAGCAGTGGTATGATTAGGAACATTTCTTGTAGAATGTAATAACTATTAAGAATATTATGTTTTGCAGGACTATGGTTAAAAATTTCTTTCAGAATTTTTCTTGAAACTGTTCTGTTCATCGTCTCGTCAATGAACAATACATTGCCAACACCGGCTGATGTCTTGAGGTCCCACAACTCTACCCCATCACCTACAAGCTTGATGGTAACTTCGATTTGAATTTTCATTCGAATAAGACGTATAATTTTCAAATAATTTTTCTATTAAGAAAAGAGAAAAAAAGTCTGAAATGCATTTTTGGAATTTTTAATTAAACAATGGAAAATAAGCCCATAGGCATGTTCAATCAAAAGAAACCGCCTGATAAAAACTCAAAGGTGAATCATAACAGCGGGGCACTGAAGAAAACAATCCCGGTTCACGAACACGGTCGACTTCTGGCATAATTTCTACAGAATGTAAAAAGGACGATATGGTGGTTGATGACGATTCTCCAACTTTTGATGAAAATCAGGATCCGTTTTTCAAAAAACATGAGCTGATCGGTAATACAAAAACTAAAATCCTAGAAGCCCGCCTTTTGTCAAAACCAGACTTAAGCCAAAACATATCAATGGAGACTCGAGCAGACCAGGAAGGATATCAAACCGCATTAAACAAACGTTACAAGAGGGATATAAAAGGTGATGCTAAGATAGATTTAACTAAGTTACCGGAGCAAGTTTGTACTAATGACAACAATGCGAAAATCACAACAAATGCACCAAAATCTTCTACAAATAGATTTGCAATTCTAGGAGAATTAGACGTAGAACCTAATTCTAATGTACAAAATGCAGATTCTCATATAGAAACAACATCCAAGGTGGAACCACGTAGACAAGCTAAATTTTGCCCACCAATATTCTTATTTAATATACACATGAGTCATTTAATTGAAAAGCTGAATGGTAAAAAAAGTTACATACAAGATTGTGAATCGTAGTAGAGTCAAGAGTAAGCTGTACATACAGTACCCATCAGTACACAGGGAAATGATGGATATTCTAAAGGAAAAATCATTATATATACACACCGACGGAATTCAAAAACATTAATGTCGTATTACGAGGTCTTTGTTATGACACGGATATTGATGAGCTTAAAAGTTGGCTGGAATTATTGGTACCCAATACGATTAGTTCAGTGTCCAAATTTAGAACATCATTCGCTAGGAAACATAATATTGAAACGGGCTTGTTTATAGTTTCACTACTTCCGGGGAAATCATTTGCTGCTATTTCATTTTTAAGGGAAATATTCCACCAGAAAACTTTTTGGGAATCCCCAATGAATAAGGGGAGGGAAGTACAATGTTGGAGATGTCTCCAGAAATTGTAGCAGACCACATGATTGTGTAAAATGTAATAAGTGCCATGTACCAGGGAATTGTAAATTTGTACCTAATGAGAATAATAGACCATACTGCGTAATTGTAGAGAAGTAGGACATCCGTCTAATTTCAGGGGTTGTCCTGCATAGCAGAAATATTTAGATTTGAAGAACAGACTACGAAAATTCGTACTTTTAAGGGTTACAATGGGAATAGAGGGATAAAAATGGTACCAACCAAACGGCTGAATCTAGAATATTGAAATTCGGTGTATACATTCCTCTGATTGTGTAAACACGTAAAATAAACAAAATTTTCAAAATTCGTACCTTTTTGAGTTAAAATGGAAAAAGGGGATAAAATTAGTACCAACCAAATGGCCGCAGCTAGATTCATCAAATTCGGAGTATACATTCCTCTGCGTAGACACGAAAATTTTTCCAAATTTGTACTTTCAAGTAATACAATGGGTACAGAGGGATAAAAATAGTACCAATTAAACGACTACAGCTAGAATAACGAAACTTGGTGTGTACAATGTACATCCCTCTAATTGCGTAGACACGAAAAATAAAGAGATTTTAGAATGTTGTAATCTTAAGAGGGTAAAACAGGAAAAAGGAGATACAAATGGTACCAACCAAATAGCCGCAACTAGAATCGTGGAATTCGGTGTATACATTCCTCTGACTGCATAGACAAGCAAAAAAAAAGATTTTTCCAAAGTCGTACTTTTACGGCAAATATTGGTTGAATAATGAAGTTAGGATATTTTGCACTATGTACGTGATATAATGGGTTTTCAAAATTTGTAATTTTGGAATTAAAATAGAATGTAAATACAACCAACTGTAGCACCCACTATCTACCAATATTTATGACATTTAAGCTTTTTGAAAAAAAAATATAAGAATATTTAGTTTTTGAATTTACTTGAAGTATTATTTCGATATGTAAACGTATTGGTGGCCTTGCCCTATAAGCGTGGTTTGAAGTAATAAAAATTTATTTATTTTTTAAATTAATTTTTCAATATTTGTATTTGTTTTGGTTTATATATATAATGATGTAAAAATTCAGATTGTTTTATTGCTGCAGCCAAAAACTTTTCAGTTGCAGCCCAATATATTTTGTTCAGCTGTAGACGAGAAGCAAAAACACAAAGTTTAATTTTGAGCTTCGGTTTATGTGCAATAGCAGCCAACACTTCAGCTGAAGCCAATGATTGAATATAAATGTAACCAAATCAACGGCTTTTTTTTTGGTATTGTAAAGCGCAGTAGCTGGAGCTAAAGAAAGCTGTTGATCAGCCGACGGTGCTTTTTGACGGTGATTTGAACCATCTTCAAGTGGTTAATATTTATTCCTATTTTCAAATTTCAGCAAATTATTTCTACATGACTTAACCACCTGAAGATATTGCTGTTGTCGATTGATAATACATCAAAAGTCTAATAAAAATGCGTCGGCATTGTCAGAAGCACTTACACTGACTGATTGAAGATGCCAAATATCCAAATGTTTTAAAAATCCACAAATTCATACCCATTCCAAAATGCTCGAGCTCCAATAAAGTTGAAAACTATCGTCCAATATCGGTAAGATACGATTTTTGAAAAAAAATATTTTTGAACAGCTTTCGAATTACCTTGACGACAATGATATTTTATTTGATCGGCAGTATGAATTCAGAAAGGGTACTGGTACTGAAAAGACTGTAATAAATGTTATTGAGTATATTTGCAATGGACTTGATGCGGGATATAAGGGAGTGACTGAAGTTTTCTTTGATCTATCTAAGGCATTTGATTTGGTTGACCATGACATTTTTATACGATAGGTAGATTTTTCCGCGGTTCCATTGAAATATTTAAAGACTATTTACAGAACAGAACTCAATTTGTCCGGGTCGTGTGAGTGGTGTACCGCAGGGTAGTGTTCTCGGTCCGATATTATTTAAAATTTATATAAATGACATGCACATGGAACGGTTCTACGGACTCAGATTAAATATGATGCTGCTATTTTATTGGAACCTTTAAGATTGAAGAAATTAATGTTGAATTTGTAAGATTCAAACCTTATGTGTCAAGAAATGATTAAATTACCGTCATCATATATGCCCATTACATACATGATGACGGTAATATAATAAACGAGTCAGAGAGTGTGAAATATCTTTGTACCACCTTGAATCATAACCTTAACTGGGATAGTCATATCAATAACATAAAATCGAAAGTATCGTCAGGAATCGATGCAAATTTAAAAATAAATTAAATACTGAAACCAAGTTATTACTATATCAATCACATCATTGCACCTAGAATACCTTCCAGTAATTTGTGGTGTCAGAAAGAGCACTGCATTGAGGTCCCTTCAATCTGCGCTAAATAAACCACTAAAAATCGTGTTCAACTTACCAAAGGTTTAGTAGAGTTGAATTATATAAACGTTATGCGAAAACCATCCTTCCACTAAGGGGCTTGTATAAACAACAAATTTAGTTATACGTTTTTAAATGTGTAAAGGGAATTGGTTCCCATGTCATACAATTTAATCAGAACATAGCATATACTGCGAGAATAACCAGGCAGGCGTTAAATTTAACTGTGGTAAGGTGCCGACTTCAATTAACGAAAGAACTTATCACTTTCGCTGGGCCAAGCGAATATAATTTATTACCGATCGATTTGCAACCCATATCCGCTTTGTCAACTTTTAAAAACAATTTAAAAACACATTTGCTACAAAATGTTTAAATACTTCTTACTACAAATTAAATTAAAAATACTTTGCAAATAATTAATATATTGTATTAAAATATTTGAAATAAATTTTGTATATTGATTATTGCCAACTTGATAGCCTCTATAAAGACATACTTGGCGCTGAGGCGTTATGTATATTTGTAAATACAATACTGAAATAAAGAAAAATAAATAAAAAAATCACTCCACCCTAATGTACATAAACTATTTACTAAATGTTTAACTACATTTTTATAATATTTATAGGAGTGATCGTTGTTCACTTGGCGTGCGCCCCGAACTACTTCGGCTTTTTACACGTGCACCCCTCGTGTTGGCTCAAAAAATCACAACAGAGCGTAAAAGAACGAAAAATTTCAACCATTTCAAAAACAAACAAACACACCAAGGCAAATACACCAATACATTCTCACTTGGAATGCTCTCTTTGTGCCGACCACTTTGCAGAGTAAAAAGTACACGTACTCTTATAATGTTAATAAACTCGGTTAATAATTTCGGTATCGGTTGATATTTAGATGTATATACAGTTGAACTGCGATTAACCGTGATGCTCGGGACCGGGCTAATCACGGATAACCGAAAATCACGATTAAAAGAGGTAAAATTTTACATGTATAAATTTTATTATTTTTATTTATTTTTGACAAAAAATGTAAATCTGCGTCTATAAAAAACTTATCTTATCTCTAGGAATACATACATTTATTTTAAAAAATATTTTATAGAAGTCTGTCTTATGCTTTTAGCTTTTGATTGTTCTTCCAACAAATGAGTTTGTATGCGATATATTTTATCTGGTTCTGAAATACTTGGACAATTAAAGTTTTCTAAAAAACCTAACAAAATACTACTAGCCTCTATTGCCTGAGCCAATGTAGGCGTTTCGTCCGCATTTCCTCCATCTGATTCCTCGGAATTTGAATCAAGCTCATCTTCTTGGCTTTGGGTAACCATGTCTACGATTTCGTCTTCAGATATAATAGCAAACGGAGCGACATCAGAGTCGCACACCATCCACTTTTCGACAGCATCAATCGTACATCCAGAAGGCATGGTTATATCTGTTTGTATCTCAACAAAGCTAGAGAGATAGTAAAGCTATTCCAAACTCTTTTTAAAACTTGTGGAGCTACAGAGTCCCACGAAGCTGCGGCTGCCCACAAAGCTGTCTTAATATTCAAAGATTTAACGAACTCACGTCTGTCATTAGCACCAACAAGTTTTTGAACGATCAGTTTACGGTAGTGACATTTGAAGCTCCGAATTACTCCTTGATCCATAGGCTGAATCAAGGACGTGCAATTTGGTGGGAGATATTTTACTGTAACGTTCTCAGATATCATAGCATTTACATCTGGGTGTGCTGGACAGTTGTCTAATAGTAAAATTATTTTACAGTTATTTTTGAGACCGATGCGTCGTTGATGTTCCTTTGCTTCTGGTACAAAATTTTGATTAAACCACTGCAGAAATAGCTGTTGTGTTACCCTTCTTATTAGATTTATAAATCACAGGAAGGTTTCCACGTTTTTTAAAGCTCTTGGATGGGCACTTTTTCCTATTATCATCAATTTACACTTGTGAGTTCCTGCAGCATTTGAACAAACTAGCACTGTGATTCTCTCCTTGGATTCCTTGTACCCTTCAATAGAATACTCATTACCACTAGCCAAAGAACTCTGAGGCAAACACCTCCAAAATAGACTGGTTTCGTCTGCATTGTAGATCTCTGCAGTTGTAAGTTGTTCGTTTTTAATGATTTCATCCAAGTCGTCCACAAACATCGTAGCAGACTCATAACACTACTCAACAAAATGAAAAAAATTTCATGTACTCCGGATGCGATAATTTTTTCTGTGTAGATAACCTTGACATGAGCTCGAAAAACGCAATAAAAATTTTTTTTCGTTTGGTTTTTTTTTTATTATTTTTTTTTTTTTTAATTTTAAATTTTTTTTTTTGGTTAATTTGTTTCGTCCGGCATAACTCGGGAACCACTAGCCCGATTTAATTGAATTAAATTTTAAAAAATTTAAAATTACAATTCCCTTAATCTGTTCATATATTGTTTTCCTATACAAGCAACAGTTTCCAAGTTAAAAATGAATATATAAAGGAAAAAACCCTTTTTTTGCCTTAAGATTTAAATTTTTTTTTTTTAAATCCATAAAAAATCCAAAATGAAAAAAAAATGTCAAATCTTATTACTTTTACGTAAAGTCACATAGCCTATGAGCAAAATGAGACAAAGATCATGAAAATCGATGCACGCGTTTCGCTTTTATTCGCAATTGAGTAAAGGTATGAATTTCAAAAATTTGCTCGACATATGCACAACTTTGTCTATGGTAAGGTTTTTTCTTTTTTTTTTGATTCTCAGAATTAACAAAACGGAATAAACAAAGGGTTATTTAATTTTTATGATTGCGTAAGCAAAGTAATAAACGCTAATAAATGTGCGTGAACAATTAAAAGGAAAAAAGGAAAGGGGACTTTTTTAATTATTTGGGTTTTCCGTTGGCTACCTGTATGATTTTTTTTACAGAAATGCAACCCACATTTAAGGGTGGTCATTATTCGGAAAATTTAAGACTCACACATGGTGAAACAGGTATGTAGCCACCGTAAAAAAATATACACCCATTTATAAGTACCTGTCAGTATAATACTAAACAATACACAGTATAAATAGGTCTTCATTGATCGATTTTACTCATTCAACAAGTGTCGACGAACGCGATAGTTAAAATGAGCAAACGTTCGCGAGGATTTGAATGCAATACCAATCCAAGTAATTTTTGTTACATGTGCGCCATGCTCGTCACTCACATCGCCCAGGTTGTCCGGAAAGAAGTCCAAGTGCGAGTGTAGAAAATGTATCTTAAGCGACATATTTGCTCTAATTTTTTTATAATTTTGGAGTAGTTGTTCGACGATATCTCTGTAATTTGAGCTTTTGTTGTTTCCAAGAAATCCGGAAACAATTTGCCGAAATGAGTTCCAAGCTGCAGCTTCATTTGGTGATAAAATGTGCTCAAACTGTTGGTCTTGCAACAACTTTTTAATTTGCGGACCGTCGAAAACGCCTTCCTTAATCTTTGCCGATGAAAGGTGAGGAAAAATGGTTTTTAAATAGGCGAATGCTTCGCCATCTTTGTTGATAGCTTTCACGAAGTTTTTTATGAGTCCGAGCTTTATGTGAAGAGGTGGGAGAAAAACATTTTCCTTTTTTATGAGTGGTGTATATTTCACGTTGTCGCTGCCGGGGATGAAGTTAACTCTTTCTGTCCAACTCCTCCTGGTGTAATGATGTTGACGATCGCGGCTGTCCCAAAGGCAGAGAAAACAACAGTACTTTGTGAATCCACCTTGTAATCCACAAAGGATACCGATAACCTTAAGGTCGGCACAAACTTTCCAATCGTGCCTCTCATAGTTAAGGCACTTTAGTAGATTGTCCATGACTTCGTATGTTTCCTTGGTGTCAACGGCATGAGCAATTGGAATCGAAGGTTTCTTGTTGCCGTTGTGCAGTAAAATTGCTTTAAGGCTCTGCTTGTTGCTGTCGATGAAAAGACGCCACTCTCCTGGATCGTAAGAGTACCCGAGTTCACCAAATAATCCGGGAATGTCCTTACAAAAACAGATGTTGTCTTTTTTTGTGTAGTACCTTGCTTCATGACGCTTCCTGTAGATTGTTGTCACCACACCAGGAGCCAAGAAACCGAACTGTTGCATGCGCGATGCACTGGAAAATTCACTGTTGAAACAGCAGCGTAAGTCCATCGTATATTTTTTCCCACGCCTGTTTTTTTGCTAAGACAGAAGTAGCAATCTGTTACATGGCAAAGCGGAGCTCTCCAAAGCATTGGCATGATGATTCTCGGCTGTCGTCTGAAAGAATTTCAATAATAAGTTATATATGTACTTGAATTTCGTAATCTACACTTACCTTGAGTCAGCTAGCTGTACGTAGCACCTTGGACATAGAGCACTTGGTGTCCACCGCTCATCTATGTTTGAGACCTTTAAATTGAAGCTCTCTTCAAATGAATCTCTCAATTTAGGTGAAAAACAACGCTTGTTTTTTTCAGAAACGTATTCTCCGCACATGTAACAAAAATTACTTGGATTGGTATTGCATTCAAATCCTCGCGAACGTTTGCTCATTTTAACTATCGCGTTCGTCGACACTTGTTGAATGAGTAAAATCGATCAATGAAGACCTATTTATACTGTGTATTGTTTAGTATTTTACTGACAGGTACTTATAAATGGGTGTATATTTTTTACGGTGGCTACATACCTGTTTCACCATGTGTGAGTCTTAAATTTTCCGAATAATGACCACCCTTAAATGTGGGTTGCATTTCTGTAAAAAAATCATACAGGTAGCCAACGGAAAACCCAAATAATTAAAAAAGTCCCCTTTCCTTTTTTCCTTTTAATTGTTCACGCACATTTATTAGCGTTTATTACTTTGCTTACGCAATCATAAAAATTAAATAACCCTTTGTTTATTCCGTTTTGTTAATTCTGAGAATAAAAAAAGAAATAACCTTACCATAGACAAAGTTGTGCATATGTCGAGGAAATTTTTGAAATTCATACCTTTACTCAATTGCGAATAAAAGCGAAACGCGTGCATCGATTTTCATGATCTTTGTCTCATTTTGCTCATAGGTTATGTGACTTTACGTAAAAGTAATAAGATTTGACATTTTGTTTTCATTTTGGATTTTTTATGGATTTTTAAAAAAAAAAATTTAAATCTTTAGGCAAAAAATAAGTTTTTTCCTTTATATATTCATTTTTAACTTGGAAACTGTTGCTTGTATAGGAAAACAATATATGAACAGATTAAGGGAATTGTAATTTTAAATTTTTTAAAATTTAATTCAATTAAATCGGGCTAGTGGTTCCCGAGTTATGCCGGACGAAACAAATTAACCAAAAAAAAATTTTTAAAATTTAAAAAAAAAAATAAAAAAAAACCAAACGAAAAAAAAAATTATTGCGTTTTTCGAGCTCATGTCAAGGTTATCTACACAGAAAAAATTATAGCATCCCGAGTACATTTTGACTGTTGACTAGTGTAATTTCCGCTTTCTTGTCTTTCTAAGTCGACTGTTGACGTTTGAATATTTCTCTTTTTGTAACCTTTCTTTACTATTGTGCTAAGAAAATCCAAAGAAAACGTGTAATTTTACAAAATTCAAATCAAAAATACCCCAACTTTCAAATCCCGCCCATTTGTATATTGTCTAAGCAGGTTACAACTAAATTAACTCACAGAACAATATAGGAATCTCGGTGTCGAATATACTCAAAAAACTGGTTTTAATTTCGTATGGGAAGGGTCATGGCCACTTTCCGTCCATCTCGGTGTCGAATGTACTCTAAAACCGGTTTTAATTTCATATGGGAAGGGTCACGCCCACTTTCCGCCCATCTTTGCACAACTATTTACACTGGATCAACTCACACAAAATTTCAACACCCTAGGTGTCATAGAACTGACCATATTCGATAATATGTTTTAACTTCGTATGGGAGGTACCATGCTAACTTTACCAATAACGCCCATTTTGGCACAACTACGCACATTGATGCTGGATGTACTCACACAAAATTTAAGTATTGTAGCTGTCATAGAACTGAATATATTCCATAATAGGTTTTAACTTCGCACATTTTTTGGCACAGCTATACACATTGATGCTAGATGCACTTACACAAAGTTTTAGCCTCTTGGTGTCATATAACTGACAATATTCAATAATAGGATATAACTTCGTATGGGAAGTGCCACGCCCACATTTCCATTACCGTCCATTTTTGGCACAATTACGCACATTGATGCTAGATGCACTCACACAAAATTTCAGTATTGTATCTGTCATAGAACTGAATATATTCGAAAATGGGTTTTAACTTGGTATGGGAGGTACCACGCCTACTTTTCCAATACCGCCCATATTTTGCACAGCTATACGCATTGATGTTAGATGCAATTACACAAATTTTCAGCACTCTAGGTGTCATATAACTGACAATATTCAATAATAGGATTTAACTTTAACAAAAAACTTCAAGAAGATCGGTTCAGTACTTTAGGCTACTATAAAGAAAAACAAACATACAAACACAGATTCATTTATATATGTATGTATATACTAGCTGAAATCCCGCCCGCTTCGCCAGGCAAAAAAACAAACGGAAATAAAAATCATATTGTTAATTCTTGTGATCGGTATTATATTAGAGCGTACCAGGTTACAAGTAAAAAAAAAAAAGTTCGCCGTACACCTTCGAATATGAAGTATTATTGAAAGGTAGTTTCAAAAAAATTTTTTTTATTTTTTTATGCCGAACGTAGGGGTCGCGCTTTTACATTTTTCTATATAACTTCTGCATTTATAAACGGATTTTAAAGTGTGATACATCGATGTTTTTGTCCGATTTTTTTGTCTTTGAAGTCATTGAGCTCAAACATGATTCATGATTTTATGCGAGCTTTAATTTTCGATTATTAGAGTGGTACATTAGGGTAGTAGCAACTGAGAAATGATGGGTAAGTACCAGAAGGGGGTGCTTGAGCTCAATGACTTCAAAGACAAAAAAATCGGCCTCGTCGAGACAAAAACATCGATGTATCACACTTTAAAATCCGTTTATAAATACAAGTTATATAGAAAAATGTAAAAGCGCGACCCCTACGTTCGGCATAAAAAAATAAAATTTTTTTTTTGAAACTACCTTTCAATAATACTTCATATTCGAAGGTGTACGGCGAACTTTTTTTTTGAGGTACGCCCTAGTATTATATGTACCACTTATAATAGCTTCCCTGAGATACAAAGCAAATGGATATGTTCCATGGAAAATATTGAAGTACGGTGAATAAAGGAAGAAATGTCAAAAATCAAATTGACTTTAGGTTGAGTGTGATTATCCTCCTTTCCATTACCAAAACAAAAAACTTCCTACGTAAGAAGAACTTACTTAATCGAATAGCTGGAATTCGAATGTACTACACTCAAAACAAATAGAAAGTCAATCAAAATGTTCACTAATCAAACAACACAAAAACTAAAAAAATAATATAATTTCCGTTTTCTTGACTTAAGTCGGCTTTTGGCGATATTTCTTTTTTTGCTATTATGCTAAGAAAACGTGTAATTTTACAAAATTCAAATCAAAAATACCACATCTTTCAGATCCCGCCCATTTGTACAACAATATAGGAATCTCGGTGTCGAATATACTCTAAAACAGATTTTAATTTCGTATTCGGTGTCGAATATACTCTAAAACCGGGTTTAATTTCATATGGGAAGGGCCACGCCCACTTTCCGCCTATATTTGCACAACTATTTACACTGGATCTATTCAGACAATTTTACAGCACTCTAGGTTTTATAGAACTGACAATATTCAATAATAGGTTTTAACTTCGTATGTGATGTACCACACCCACTATCCCAATACCGCCCATTTTTTGTACAACTACGAAGGTTTATGCTAGATGCACTCACAAAAAATTCAGTATTGTAGCTGTTATAAAACTGAATATATTCAATAATAGGTTTTAAGTTTGCATGTGAGGTAGCACGCCCACTTTTCCAATACCGCAAATTTTTGACACAACTACCCATATTGATGCTAGATGTACTCACACAAAATTTCAGTATTGTATCTGTCATAAAACTGAATATATTCGACAATGGGTTATAAATTTGTATGGGAGGTGCCACACCCACTTTTCAAATATTGCCCATTTTTGGCACAACTACGCACATTGATGATAGATGTACTTACTATAGGTGTCATAGAACTGACAATATTCAATAATAGTTGTTAGCATCGTATGGATGTGCCACACCCACTTTTCCAATACCGTCTATTTTTGGCACAACTACGCACATTGATGCTATATGCACATACACAAAATTTCGGCACTCTAGGTGTCATAGAACTGACAATATTCAATAATAGGTTTTAACTTCGTATGGGAGGTGCCACGCCCACTTTTCCAATACCGTCCATTTTTGGCAAAACTGTACAGACTTACATTTAGTGAACTTTCACAAAAATTCAAGATTCTAGCTGCAACAGTACTCCGAATATGCTAAATTATAAAAAACGAATAAATCCCCAATTTGTGTGGAAGGTGCCACGCCCACTGAAAATATCAAAAATTTATATAGCCTATTTTCACCACCGGTTCAGCATGAACATACTGTGAAAATTTCAAGAAGATCGGTCCAGTAGTTTGGTCTGCTATAAAGAACAAACAAACATACAAACACAAATTCATTTTTATATAGATAGATAGCCCTCTACTATATAAATATTGATATAATTATTATTCAGAAATCTTCAAAAATGTGCCCTAAATATTATTAGATAGAAACAAATTCCCTCAAGCCCGATTTTCTCCATTTGCAATTTCTTGATTCCATATACAGTCTAAATGGTAAGAAAAGTTATAATATTGAAGAACCAATGTGATTCAGAGTAGAATGTCCACACCTAATGTCATTATTTTAGTTACAGCAGTTTTATTGGTAACAGTTTCACTCTTTTTTCCATTTTAATCCAAAAAGTACGAATTTAGAAAAATTCGTACCTCTTATTTTCCACGTCTACGTAGACAGGCGAGTGCCAAATTTAATTCCATTTAGATCCTGATGCTACGAATATCGGAAGATCTCTGAAAAAGATATTCATCTTAAATACTAATTAAATTTAGTATTAAATAAATTGACACAACTTAATTTTACTGATATTATGTAGTACAAATAATTAATAAAAATATGAAGCAATAAATTTGTATTTTTTATGCAAACATTTTTAAATTGTTAAAGTTATACAAAATTAAACATTATTTATTTATAAAAGTAATAACATAATATCAAAAAAGTTTTTTTCCCAAGCCACGATTCGAACCCGAGACCTTCTGTGTGCAAAGCGGACACCTTACCTTTGGGACCCCATACTAAAAAGTCGACCCCATTCAGTTGTAATGCTATTCATAAAATGTTACGGAATATATTAACATATTATAGACTTTTTGAAAGTTGTCTACAAGAACTTCCTCAAAGCGGGGAAAATGCATTTGGCTTTTGAGATGCGATTAAAATGTGCTTCCTACTGAAGTACTTCCAATTTTTTTTGCTGGGTTAGAGAGTAAACATTATCTTTTCTACATACTTATCTAAGAACCTAATTGTGATCATGTCGCATGCGGAAGAAGTGTAATTAAAAATTAATTCACGAAAGCAAAAAAGTTATGAGTCATTCCATGTCAAGCGGTAGGATTACTGACCTCGATAGCTTGGATTGTTTCGAAAATTTGTGTATGCATTCTTCACATAAATATATTATTGAAGAATTTTTGGAAAAAAAATAAAATTTTTTCATGAGTTTTACGATTTTTTCAAATTGCAATTACGATTTTTTTTTCAAAATGTTGTGTTCACTCAACGCCTGTAAAATATGGAAGTGTTAGTATCGCCGCGTTGGATTTCGATAGAAATTTGTATGGAAAATGTTAGCCATCGCGACTGGATAATTATCCAGTGTTAATTTCCCAGCTAAGTTGTGTCAGCGTTGCCGGACTTTATTTTGCCTATTCATTCTACCTAAAACATTTATAACCATTTATACCTAAAACATTTATAACCATTTATTAATTCTATCAGACATTAACTTACAACACTTATCTCACTTAGTATAATGCTCCCTTTGATCAAAAAATAAAAACTTTTACCCGCTGTAAAAAAAAACTCAGACCAGCTGGACTATGAGTTTATTCTCCAAAAGAATTCATAAAAATAAAATAACTTTTTCATATTTATTTATGTTTGGGGATATTTCATTACTATTTTGGGGACAAATATAATATAAATATTCTATGATTGTTGACGAATCAACAAATCATTCATAATTTGATTTTGTTTAGGTCGAATTCTTTGAAATTAAAAAACATTTTTATATTTGGGGATTTTTCATGACAAATCTGGGAACAACGAAAAAATGTATCTGGCAAGCCAGGATTTAAGCATGTCAATCTGTCCGTAATCTAAGTACATGTCGCATTTATTGTATGATAATATGGCTGTTTTTCTTTAAGACTGGATAACTACTAAATCTAAATAAAATGTTAAAATTTCACTCAAAATAAAAATTCTTTTTTAAAATTGTCGCCAAAAGCAATGTCAATGTGTGTGTGAAAATGTGTTTTGAAAAAATAATTTTGTGTTAAAATTGTTTGACTTAGCCTGGATAATTATCCAGTGTAAGTCAAAATGATGGATATCGAGGCTAAGTCCAATGAAGTTAACACAAAATATTTTTTTGAAAATTTCTTTTGATACATATATTTATATTGTGGTTGGCGACAATGTGAAAAAATATTTTTTTATTTTGAACGAAAAATTAAATTTTTATTAAAGTTTTTGTTATCGCAGCTTGTTATCCCGGCTTAAAGAAAAACAGCCGTATAAATGGTGTTTTTCTTTTAGCCGCGATACGCAAGCGATCAGGGCTTAAGGAAAAACGCAAAATCCCCCATCGAGTGTTAGAAGAGTAAAACATGGCAGCATTGCATTGTAGTCAGCTGTTCCGAAATATCAAAATAAACACAAAGTTAACATTTGGAAAATAATTTATTTATTTCCATCAAGGAAAGAACTAAAAATGTTGGAAATTGTTTCGTAAAATAAAATGTTTATTAAATAAAATGAACTTACCTAAGTACTTGAACTGCTGGCTGTAAAAGGCAAAGGGTTGACACAAAGAGCAAATCCACATAATTGTAAGGCTGAGTGAAACTCCGATTTTGATTAAAATCTATTTTTTTCCATGCTTTATATAAGGTTACTTTCTATATATGTTTGTGTGCCACAAAATTTGAAATCAATTTTTGAAAGCTTTTTTCTCAACCAATTTTGCTCAAATTTTGCACACTTAATCATTTTCGATGACAATACAAGGAAATGGAAAAATTTGACCAATTGGACAAAGGGGCGTGGTACCTCCCATACAAACCACAAATTAAAAATCTATTATTTCTGCTCCTGATAACGGTATTTAAACAAAATTTGGTACGTCGGTTTGGTGTGCATGTTGTAAGTGCTGCTGCAAATATGGGCGGGATTGTACAAAGGGGCGTGGTACCTCCCATACAAACCACAAATTAAAAATCTATTATTTCTGCTCCTGATAACGGTATTTGAACAAAATTTGGTACGTCGGTTTGGTGTGGATTTTTTAAGTGCTGCTGCAAATATGGGCGGGATTGTACAAAGGGGCGTGGTACCTCCCATACAAACCACATATTAAAAATCTATTATTTCTGCTCCTGATAACGGTATTTGAACAAAATTTGGTACGTCGGTTTGGTGTGCATTTTTTAAGTGCTGCTGCAAATATGAGCGGGAATGGACAAAGGGGCGTGGTACCTCCCATACAAACCACAAATTAAAAATCTATTATTTCTGCTCCTGATAACGCAGTAATTTTTCCTTCTACAAAAGATAACTAAAAAAGAATTTCTAGGCCCAATAGAATTTTGCTTGCATAAAGCATGGATTTGAAAAAATTTTTTTTTTTGATTTACTAGTTCTACTTCTAACTAACCTACTATTACTGCAGCTTTCAAGGCGGATGTCATGCGAATGTTACACAAATTCAATTCAATTCACAAATAAAAAAATACAAATGCAAAAGAATAAAACGTCGTGCACCACCAACATCTAAGGAAAAAGATGGGAAGCAAATTCCGACGATTTTTAATAAACTGATGGTTCTCGTGAAGAATTGGAGTCCTGCCAGGCCGACTGACGGATAGAAGTCATTTCATAGTGCTTCTGCTTCGATGGGAGTCTTTTCTTTCCGACTTAACAAAAATTAATGTAAAAATCATAATTAATAACGTTTTAGGTAGATTGCCTATTGTTGTCATATTCATACACAACTGCAAAGTTATATCCACAGGTGTCACGTTTCAGGCAAAATTGAAGAATCTACAAATGAAATTAGTTAAATAAACACAAACAATAGACAAAGTCTTGTAGAAATACTCCTCCTTCTTTCATTTATTTTATTGAATTTCTTGGCTAAAATCTTAGTTTATATTCATCATTCTCTGAATCGTGTTTCATGTTGGCGATGTTTGTACATCTATTTTACAATTTATTTATTTAATTTCTTCATTTATTTCATATACATATAATATTTTTTTCGTATTTTCAATGTTTACTACATCTTTTTATTTGTGTGGCATTCACGTGAAATGATAGAATATTGTTTTTTCCCACTATATTTATTACAGCTAAAATAGAAAGCAAAGATAAATTTGGCTGCACCATAATATCACGGATTGGGCAAAATATAGACCGGAATGAAAAATTCTCCATACAAATTTCTATCGCAGCTAAAAGAAAAACAGCCCTAACAAAGTGAGTTTTGAAGGTCAGTTCTGCGCTATTTACTTTGAAGCAAATTGGTTTGTTCCGATTTGAGTTTTTTCGAAACTCGTCCAGCAAATGTAAAATTGTGTATGGATATGCCTCATAACATCTAATATTAGATGGGATCGATCCCCAACCAAAAAAGTTTGGACAGTTAACCCCTATTTGAAAATTAGACCAAGACAAAACCATTTTGTATATTTGCAGAATTCAATGTTATTTACAAATGACATGGTTACATTTATTACTTGGCTGCACACTACCACTATACCATCAAGATTTCTGGCCTGTGAAAGCCTTCACAGCGACTTATCAACAAAATAACCGCACTCTTTAAGTAAATGATACTCACAAACGAATGAGACGCACAACTCACCTTCTGGATGTCAGTCAAAAAATCGCTCCAAGTAATAAAACGAAATTAGCGAAATATTCATAACAGCTAACTTTAATTTATGTTGAAATACAGTCAATTGTTTTATTTTTGCATTGATAAACTTAAATCAATAAATTGAGTATTGAATTTGTGATAACTACAAAACAAAACGACAAAGTATTATTATTTATTATGAATTTATATAACGATAATCATAAAATACCCAGCAAAAAGAGACCATCTGAAGAAGTGAAAAATTAATTTCGCTTTTCACTCACTCGAAATTAGAAAATGAGAGAGTTGATAAACCAAAACTCAATTCGGTTGATATATGAAAATTTTTGTTTTATTAAAAAAGCGAAAAAATCTCTTACGAGGTTTTAGGCCACCATTGTGCAGTCCATATTGTATATAGAGGAACTTAGGCTCTTCAAATTTGTCCGTGTGAAATTTCAAAATCGAATATTCGTATAGGAGTTCCATCTTTTTCATATCATCTTCATGGTACGGTATATAATCGGAACTTAATTCCGATTTAACTTATTTTCATTGATTTTGGGATTCGGTTTGGAAATATGACAATCATTTAGCCGTCATTACATAATTGCGCAAGTTCGAGACAAAGAAGATAAACAAGTGTCATAGTAATTGTTTCTTTTGTTGTTGGTACTCCATTCATGGATCGTGTGAACATATAGATTTCGAATACTAGGTCAAGTTTCTGTTAAAGTGTCATTATTGACACATTACTGACTCTCGTACATACATGTATGTATGTATGTAGAAAGAAAACCAAACGATCAACTCAATAATTTAATTTATTTTGCAAGTTTATGTTTCTATACGTTTGTTTCTAATACACATCAACATACTTTTTTCTAGAGATTTTATTTTTTGTATTTTTATATTTATGCAAACGCTTTGTCCGCCTAATTTCGTTGTCGGATTTAGCCTTGAAAGATCACTTTTACTGAAAGTTTGACATCAAGTGCTTTTTGAACTAATTTTCAAAATTGTTTTCGATATCATGGGAAACACGTCACTTTACAATTATGTTATACATACTCGTATGTAGGAGGGAATACCGCTTGACTTACTGTACATATGTATGTACGTCATATCGACAACAATTACAATTTAAATTGATGTTTGTGGGCACATCTATTGTCCATTGAATAAAGTGGTATTGAGTTTATGCATTTCAGTCGTCGTAGTAAATAAGTCGGTGGCGAACATTTCTGTTCTCACCATGTCTGAGCACGATGTGGTCAGAAAGTTTTTTGCTGATAAGGGCATCCAGTACTATACGTACACGGCCAGGAATATGACTCCATACTCCTGTGTCATGGAGGGATTATCGAGCTCCTATGAGGTCGAGACCCAGCTTAACTTGGATGTTAAGCGGGTCTCAAAGCTAGGCAACGACAAATGGCTTATCCACTTGTCTAGAGGCTCGGATATAACCGGCCTCTACAACATCCGTCGCTTCCTTAGCTGTAAGGTTACGCTAAGGAAGGACAAGAGGAAAGGGCTGACGCAATGTCACAATTGCCAAAGATACGGTCACGTATCAGCAAATTGTGGCATGACATACAGATGCGTCAAATGCAGTGATACACATGGCCCCGGAAAGTGTATCATTCCTGCAGGACTGGAAGGACGTCGTGAAATTGCGGCTACTGATCCAGTAACTGGCGTGGTACAAATGCAGGCTGCTTTTGTACTGAAGTGTGCCAACTGCAACGCAGAAGGACACTCTGCCAACTCCCGGGATTGCCCTAAGCGGAAGGCGCTGCTTGCCAAGAGGACGGAGCAGAAGAAGGAGAAGACCGAGGTGGTGAAGACGACCATGCAGCGGAGGAACAGCACTGTTCGCCCTGGAGTGTCGTACGCTGGTGCGGCCACCGGATCCCCTAACGTCCAGATGTCGTTGAAGGATGTCATGAGCGGGTGCTTTATCTTCAACGAAACATGTCAGGAGGTCTTTGGAAAAGATTTCCTCGCCTGTGGGATGAGACTCCGGCAGTACGCTGCTGAGTTCAACGCCTTGGTCGATAAGGCAGATAAAGCTAACGCCGTCCTTGGCGTATTAACTGCTTTATTCCTGAATGCCTAATTCCGGACTATGTCTGATTTGGTTTTCAACACCCTAGTTTTTAAGAATTGTAAAAAGTATCTTTAGTTAAGTGTTAGTTGTAAGTCGTGGTTTGACTTAAAATGTTAACTAACTCCCTTTTTCTTGTTCCTTTTTTGGGAGAACATATATGTATAAAGATAAAAATGTATTATTGATACGTTGCAGTACGCTGCAACATAGTATAAGTATTAGTTACATAGTTCTTGAAATGTATTAGTATATACGCTAGAAATTAAGTACAAATGTTAATCGTAAGATTATACTCAATTGTTTAAGTTTTTGGAATTAAATAAAATCTGAATCTGAAATCTGAATTTCAGTCGTCGAACTGCGCAGATGTGCTTACCTCTGGCCGTCCGCCTGTGGTGTTGAATCTGTGATGACGTAAAATTAAATTCAATCGTTCTATGGTATATCAATATTCCCTGCCACGACAATTAGAACGGAACTTTGTCATAACATCAAGTTCTTGTCGTGCTATCGTGTCTAGCAGCACCAACCGTGTCCGTATGTCAGTGTTGACCACTGAATTTTCTCCCTCAATACAGTTAAGTTATTTATTTCTTTCTTCATTATAGAAAATGTAGTATAGTCAAATATTAAAATATCGTAATTCTGTTGCGTTGTCTATTAAATGTCTCATTATGGTTTGAGTAAGCGATTTTAATAACCTGTATTTCACTCTGCAATATAATTTCCGCTCGCCCCAAGTCTGAAAAGGCTATTATTGGCAGGATAGAATTATTTATTTGTTCAATTTAGATCTCAACTATTTCCTTCACTGGACAGGGTTGTCAGACATGGCGATTTCTCGCCAAACGTGGCAAATTTTAAATATGTTTGGTGACTTTATTTTCTATTTGGCGACATTGTGATTTATAAAATAGTTGGCATTTTTCTTGGCTAATTTTAGAAAATGTTAAATCTTTCCTCCGATTTTATTATATTAACGTTATTTTTATTGAGAATTATATTACAATTTGTATGCATATGCGTTCATGACAAACCGAATACTTTTTAAATTAACATTTCCGATTTCTTTGCAACTTTGCACTCTATAAAATTTTTGATTTAAAGAGAACGAAAAAAGGATTTTTTAAAAGATATGCCCAATTGAGAATTAGTAAAATTAAAAAGAATTAGTAACATTGAAAACACGTAGGTACAATTCAAATAATGAAGGCTTATTTTAAAGATAATTGTATTATGTTTTCTTTTATTAAAGAAGTAAAAAATAGGTGTATTCCCGTCGATTATAAGCAAACCATGTACATTTTAGAATTGAGAAAAAAAAATAATAAAAAACTGTAATAAATGTATACGACCTTAAACGCTATTTTTGATGAAATATATGCATTGATTTTTCTACTAAAACAGATTTTTCAAAATTCAACTATATGGTTCTGTTTCTTTTTCGTTCCATTTAAAATACCTGAAATAACTTTTAGGAGACATTGGTCCATGAAAACGGGAAAAAGAGATCAACTCAATATTATAAACTGCTTCATAAAGGAGAAAAAATATATTTTTTAATGTTAATGTTTTTAACCAGTAATCACTGCATTGAAAGTGTATTCTGCATTATGAATTGCCTAAGAAAACTTTTAACTTTTATTATGAACGCCCGCTTCGCCAGGCAGAAAAACAAACGGAAATAAAAATCATATCATTTTTTCTTCTGATCGGTATTATATGTACCACTTATAACCAAGGTATTTCCCTGATATACAAAAGAAATGGTTATGCTCCATGGCGAATAAAGGAAGAAATGTCAAAAATCAAATTTATTTTAGGTTGAGTGTGATTATCCTCCTTTCCATTACCAAAACAAAAAACTTCCTACGTAAGAAGAACTTACTTAATCGAATAGCTGGAATTCGAATGTACTACTTTCAAAACACATAGAAAGTCAATCAAATTATTCACTAATCAAACAACACAAAAACTAAAAAATTAATATAATTTCCGGTTTCTTGACTTAAGTCGGCTCTTGGCAATATTTCTATCTTTCTTTGCTATTATGCTAAGAAAATCCAAAGAAAATGAGTAATTTTACAAAATTTAAATCAAAAATTCCCCATCTTTCAAATCCCGCCCATTTGTATAACATTATAGGCAGGCCCGTGCGCAGGATTTTCCCCTGGGGGGGGTTTTCATCTACACTCATAAAAAAATTAACCCTATAATGAGTTAAAATTAACTAAAACCAAGTACATTTTTATTAAATATAAGTAGAATTTTGCTGAAATTTTCCTAAAACTAAGTAAATGTTTACTCAAATCAAGTAAATATTTACTAAAACTGAGGACAATTTTGCTGATTTTTTTTCCTCAAAACGAGGAAATTTTTACTTAGACTGAGGAAAATTTTATTTTATACAAGGAAAAAAGTTTAATTAAAATAGTTCAATTTAACTAAAAAAATCAAACAAATAGTTTTGCTTCAGAGTATGCAAAACTGATACAAAAAATTACAACATTAAATATTTCTCAAAAGTTTCATGTTACCTCTGCCATAAGGAGTTGAGCTATTACTCCATGATTGTTGCGAAGGCAGGATAGGCGTCTTCGAATAATTAGAATAATTCATAAAGTATTTGAGAAACAAGTCTCTGCAAACGAACGAAAATTGCTTTTAATCTAATATTCAAGAATTTTTTAAACAATTTCAAATGTTTTTTATAAGTTCATTAATACCTAAATGTAAGAAGAACTCGGCATAAATTTCTATAAACGTATTAACTTACTTTTAGGAAAAAAACACATTTTTAAGTTAAAATTTCCTAAATGGAATTTTTTCCATACAAAAAATTTCAGATTTTTTCTCACTTAAAACCTTGGAAATATTCTTCCACATAAGTTTGAATTTACTCAAATGTAATTGTGTACCCTTTTTCTAGTAAATGAACTATATAATATGGCTTTGAAAGATGGAAACTTTACTCATACATAGTTAATTTTTCAACTTTTTAGGAATTTTTTACTGGAGCGTTTGGAAACCACTCATATTGTATTGCCAGGATCTTCGAGAAATATTTTGATACATTTGTCCGACAGACATTGTCTGCAAAATTGCATTTATGTCAGTAAAAGAAAGTAGAAAGTGTACCGAAAGAGCAGATTTTCTGCTGTTAAAAAAGAAACAGCAGATTTGTATATGCTGATATGCCAAAAACAGCTGTAATTGCAGAAAAGTGTCTGCTGACAATCGCTGCTTTTATTAACAGACTTGTTATCTAAGTGTAGAACTTTTTTTTAAATAGTTGCTTGAAATTACATACATACCTACATATCGAGGGCTTATATTCATAAGTGGCTATGAACAAAAACATAACTTTTCAGGAGAGCGAAAAACTTATTTTCTCCTTAATGTTGTATAGAAAACGCATTTTCTATGCTTCCAGCTTCATCCATCAGATTGGTCGCTTGTAACATATATGTAGCCAGTCACGAAAATCGCTGCAATTGATGAAAAATCCAAAATACGCCGTTGCAATTCCTTATATTTTAACTTTCTTCATTCATAATTCTGAAACTTTTCATACACAAATATTCCCCATGAAGTCAGCAATTACATGCCAAAGAATTATTTTGGTATTCTCAATATAATAAAAAGTTACGCCGGTTTTTCTAAATATACTTTTCACAATTTTTGACTTTACAGCCACCATTTTTCCTATTTTAGCTTCATAACTGGGAAATCAAAATGCTATTAACGCGAAATGATGGAATTTGATAGTATGATATGCCCTAAATCTAGAAAAATGTTTTAAACAAAATCGTTGTAGCGAATTATAAAGTTCGGTTTTATGCTGCTCCATTGTTGAACTATTTTATTTCTATTATTTTTATGTTCATAGCCACTTATGCAGTCACAAACTAACGTGCGAGGGGATATCCAAATCAGAGAAAATGGTTCATAGCCTCGATATATATTTTGATGAAATATTACACAAAAAACAATTAAATTCCTCGGCGTTTAACCCTTCAGACCCGCATTTTTTCTATGATAAATGCAGAAAAGTTGATATGCTTTTTGACAAAGTATGGGTGTAAATAGGATGTCTAATGAGTTTTGGGGTTTTTAAATAAAAAATATTTGGAAATGTTTCTTCATTTTTATAACAGTTTTTTGTACTCGATAAAATGCAAGAAGAAACACCTAGAAATTGTAATTCCAAAAAAAAAAACAAATAATTGGTAGATCCAATTTACTGAATTTGTTGTTTCCCTTTTGAATAATACTTGTTACATATGTACAAAAGAATACTAACACTGAAAAATATTTGACACAAGTGAGAAATATAACAAAAATTTGAGTAAGTTAAAACTTTTGTCTTACTGTTTCGCGGCTTCAAAGTAAATTTTAAAATAGAGACCTACACGCAGAGAAAAAATGCATTGCGTAGAAACGAAATTTTAGTCACCTGAACATCGTTTTTGAGTTTCTTTGTGGGAACAATTAGTTTGTTTGTAGTAAACATGTCATTAGTTGTTGTAAATGAAAAAAGAGAGATATGTATTATCATTGCAAACTCCCAAAACATTAGGGGTAACAAAAACCGTTGTTGTTGCATCTGTGATGAAAATAGGACACATAAAAATAATAAAAATGTCGCATCGCAAATGTTACATCTTAGTGCTCTACAAGCATCAACAAATTATTTGCTTTTATTAAGAATGATTTTTAGATTTCATTAAGATATCATAGTGATACTTATCTACACTTTTTTAAAATTACTAAAATATTTTTTTATTAATTTTCTAAACTTTTATTACAATTAACTAATTAATTGAACTTATGAACTTTTAATTAACAATTAAAAGTTCATAAGATATTGATCTAGTCGAATGTCAAGAAGTGGTATCGGTTAATAAAAAATGAAAATTTTCCGAACAATTTGGTGTCCATTAGCGAAATTAGCACTGCACAATCTTGAAATTGACACAATTCGTTTAGTTTGTTTGTACTTTTCCTAACCTTTGTCCCAAATTCAAGGAAGTGTCCACCATTTTTTTTGTAATTTTCGCGTTTTCACGATTTTACTGCAAAATTACCATTTCAGACAAGTTATTTTAAAAAGACCTTACAAATTCTATTTTTTATTGCTTCAGAAAGTCTAGAAGGTTTTAAAAAGTATATGTTCGAAACCTCCCTGGGGGGGGTTTGAACCCCCAAAACCCCCCCCCCCTGCGCACGGCCCTGATTATAGGAATCTCGGTGTCGAATATACTCTAAAACAGGTTTTAATTTCGTATGGGCAGGGTCACGGATACTTTCCGCCCATCTCGGTGTCGAATTTACTCTAAAACCGGTTTTAATTTCATATGGGAAGGGCCACGCCCACTTTCCGCCCAAATTTGCACAACTATTTACACTGGATCTATTCAGACAATTTTTCAGCGCTCTAGGTTTTATAGAACTTATAATATTCAATAATAGGATTTAACTTCGTATGTGAAGTACCACTATCTATCCCACTACCGCCCATTTTTGGTACAACAACGAACATTTATATACTATAGCTGTCATATAACTGTCAATATTCAATAATAGGTTTTAACTTCGTATGGGAGGTACCACGCCCACTTTTCCAATACCGCAAATTTTTGACACAACTACCCATATTGATGCTAGATGTACTCGCACAAATTTTCAGTATTGTATCTGTCATAGAACTGAATATATTCGAAAATGGGTTATAACTTCGTATGGGAGGTGCCACACCCACTTTTCCAATACCGCCCATTTTTGGCACAACTACGCACATTGATGATAGATGCATTTACACAAAATTTCAGTATTGTATCTGTCATAGAACTGAATTTATTCGAAAATGGGTTATAACTTCGTGTGGGAGGTGCCACGCCCACTTTTCCAATACCGCCCATTTTTGGCACAACTACGCACATTGATGCTATATGCACTTACATATAGCATCAATGTGCGTACACTTTCAGCACTCTAGGTGTCATAGAACTGACAATATTCAATAATAGGTTTTAACTTTGTGTGGGAGGTGCCACGCCAACTTTTCCAATACCGCCCATTTTTGGCACAACTACACAAATTGATGCTATATGCACTTACACAAAATTTCAGTATTGTATCTGTCATAGAACTGAATATATTCGAAAATGGGTTATAACTTCGTATGGGAGGTGCCACACACACTTTTCCAATACCACCCATTTTTGGCACAACTACGCACATTGATGATAGATGCATTTACACAAAATTTCAGTATTGTATCTGTCATAGAACTGAATATATTCGAAAATGGGTTATAACTTCGTGTGGGAGGTGCCACGGCCACTTTTCCAATACCGCCCATTTTTGGCACAACTACACAAATTGATGCTATATGCACTTACACAAAATTTCAGCACTCTAGGTGTCATAGAACTGACAATATTCAATAATAGGTTTTAACTTCGTATGGGAGGTGCCACGCCCATTTGCCCAATCCCGCCCATTTTTGGCACAACTACGCACATTGATGCTAGATGCACTTACACAAAATTTCAGCACTCTAGGTGTCATAGAACTGACAATATTCAATAATAGGTTTTAATTTCGTATGGGAGGTGCCACGCCCACTTTTCCAATACCGCCCCTTTTTGACACAACTGTACAGACTAATAATTAGTGAACTTTCACAAAAATTCAAGACTCTAGCTACAACAGTATTCCGAATATGCTAATTTATAAAAACGAATAAATCCCCAATTTGTGTGGAGGTGCCACGCCCACTGAAAATATCAAAAATTTATATACCTTATTTTCACCACCGGTTCAACATGAACATACTGTGAAAATTTCAAGAAGATCGGTGCAGTAGTGTAGTCTGCTATAAAGAACAAACAAACAAACAAACCCACAAACTTACAAACACAGATTCATTTATATATACATATATGAATAATAAATACAAATAAAATATGCTTCAATTCTTCATCAATTCTTTATGTTGAAAATATTCAATTCAAATATAATATCTGAATTCCATACATTTATTACAAGAAGTAAATATAAAATTGAATTTGTCGATTTTTTAACAAAAACTGAAGTTGACAATTGATTTGGCGATAGAGGTATAAAATAATCTGACAACCCTGTCATTGGATAATGTTGGTGTGCACAACAAAAAAAATATACAAATGTAATAATTTTTGGTACACTCAGAAAAAAGTGAACCGTATAATGAGTTAAAATGAACTAAAATTCAGGAAAATTAAACTTCGTATAGCGCTAAAGCAATATTTCCTCATATCAAGTTCAAACATGTCCTTGAAAATAGTACATGCTTTGAACTTAATTCTAGTTCAACTTTCCGCAAACTGAGTAAAATTACAGTAAGTTTTTCCTCAAACCAAGTTAATTTTTACTAAACCTTAGTAACATTTTGCCGATTTTTTCCTAAAAGTAAGTAAATAAATGTACTTGATACGAGGAAAATAGCGAACTTAAAATAAGTTAGATTTAACCAAAAATCAAACAAATGGTTTTGCTTCAGAGTATGAAAAACCGATACAAAAAATGACAACATGAAATATTTCTCAAAAGTTACATGATACCTCTGCCATAAAGAGCTCCATGATTGCTGCGAAGGCAAGATAGGCGCCTTTGCAGTGGTTGTTTAGAATAATTCTTAAAGTATTTAAGAAATAAGTCTGTGCAAACGAGCGAGAATTGCTTCTTAGATTAATATTCAAGAATTTTCTAAACAATTTCAAGTGATTTTTTATAAGTTCATAAATACTTAATTTTAGGAAAAAACACATTTATAAGTTAAAATTTTCTATATGGAATTTTTTCTACTACCCTATTTCTGGTAAATGAACTATTTACTATGTCTTTAAAAGAAGGAAACTTTACTCATACTTAGTTAATTTTCCAACTTTTTAGGAAATTTTTACTGAACTGGAGTAAAATTGTTGAACTAAATTGTAGTATGGATTTTACTCAGATTTAGGAATTCTATTTTTCTGATTGTAGATGAAGATGCAGCAGAATGACTATGGACCGTTGCAACTGGAAACATATTCAATTTGGATTGGAAAGGCATCTGCAGAATACAGCATGACGATGTATTGCAGTAGGCATATTACACGAAAAATTTGATACAGCTGTGTGCGGATGGAACGCACAATAAATTGCACCTGGAAATTAAATGAAAAACAAATGGTAAAGTAAAAATCAGGTTTCTTATTGATTTTTATCAGCCTTCTAGCTCAAAAAAATACTTTTGAAACGCCCCAGGTTTCTTATTGATTTTTATCAGCCTTCTAGCTCAAAAAATACTTTTGAAACGCCCACCATCCACTACCCACGAAAAGAAAACTCAAAATCCGGCATCATATTTATCTTTCTCATGATCAGTAATATACATATACGCTCCAATTTTCAGCCTTTTAGCTCAAAAACACTTTTGCCACGTCGACACCGCCCACGAAACGCAAATCCAAACTTCGGCATCATATTTATCTTTCTCGTAATACATATGTACCAATTTTCAGCCTTCTAGCTATCCAAAACACTTTCGCCACGCCCCCACCGCCTACGAAACGAAAATCCAAATTTCATATTATATTTATCATTCTCGTTGTCAGCAATATATACGTTCCAATTTTCAGACTTCTAGCTCAAAAAACACTATTACCACGCCAACTCCGCCCACAAAACGAAAATCCAAATTTCGGCATTTATTTATCATTCTCGTGGTCAGTAATATATACGTTCCAACTTGCAGCCTTCTAGATCAAAAAGCACTATTTCAGCATCATATTTATCATTCTCACGCTCAGTAATATATATTTACCAATTTTCAGCCTTCTAGCTCAAAAACGCTATTGCCACGCCCACTCCGCCCACTAAACGAAAATCCACATTTCGGCATCAAATGACCTTTCTCGTGGTCACGTTCCAATTTTCTACGTTCCAATTTTCTAGCTCTCAAAAACACTATTGTCAATTTCAAGAACATCGGTTGAGCCGTCTACGCGTGAGAGAGTGGAGAGAAAAAAGAAAGAATTGACAAGAATTTGGTATGTTCCAGAAAACAAATATAGTAGTATATACATTAGGGTGGGTCGCGGTCCATACAAATGGAAAAACAAACTGTGAGCTAAACGCTACCCCTAAAAATCATGTTTTTCCTTGCAATTTTTTTTGTGCTGAATTTGTCAACATATTTTCTGAAATAATAGACCTTCGAAAGCACTTTTAATATAAATTTAGATTTTTGTCTTACAGTTACTTATTGATCGAATTATTGGACCTTTTTAGTAATTTTTTGTGTTTTTTTTTATAGTGGTGTTAGTATTTTATAAAACATAAATAGCGGCAGTCAATACTGTATGGTGCCTAAATGATGAACATCGGAATGAAATTGACGCCGCAGCGCTCATTTTTGTAAAAAGAGTTTGAAAATTATGGCTTTTAAAATCCATTTCATGTATTAAATTATTTTACAAACATGGAGTCAGTGACGTCATTTTTCGTCCGATATTCATAATTATTCATTGGCTTTATTCGAAATGTATTGAGTCCTTCTATTTATTTTTTCTAATACCTCTTACAAAATGTTTCCAAGAAATATGAGTTTTAAGCTGTCACCTTTAAAACCCACAAAAAAAATTATAAACGTCCAATAATACGACCAATGAGTTATCCTAAGACAAGAATAAAATTTTTTATTTAAAAATCCATTCAAGGGTCTATTAATTCAGGAAATAAAATTGGCAAAACATGATTTTTAGAAGTGTTTTCAGGAGCGTTTAGCTCAGAGATGGTTTGACCCAGTGACGAAATATTTTGTAGATCTTATTTAAACAATCCAATCTTCATTTCTTGGGGGTGAAATGTGAAATGGTATTTTCGACCGTTTATAAAATTACTTTTTCAATATTTTGTTTTGGTTTGGATGTACTAAACAAGTAAGGAAAGGCTAAAGTCGGGCGGGGCCGACTATATGATACACTCCACTTTGTATCCGAATACAATTCAATTCGGTAAAAAGTGAAAACGGGAAGAATATATATCTGAATCGATTTAACTCATTTTCGCCACAGGTGTTTCTAGTTGAAATATAAGATGTTTTGCTAATTTTGAACAAAAACTGTTGTAATATGTGCTATCTAGACTGAAAAGAGTCAAATCGGGAGTGAAATTCGTATGAGGGCTTATCTAAATCTGAACCGATTTTCTTCAAATTAAATGGAGTTCGTCCTTGTCCCGAAAAACTTTGTTGTGCAAAGTTTCATTTGGTTCTGGCTACAATTGCGACCTTTATCTGTACTTATCTTGTCCCATTTTTGAATTGACAGAGAAAATAGAAGTAAATGTCAAATTATTCTTCTTGTTATCCTGCAGTTTAGACACATAACCATACATTTCTCAAAATTTTCTTATTTTTATGTGTCTAAATATTAGATTTCGAGGTCGATTTTTAAAAAAATCGATGGTCGATTTTAATTTTTGTATGGAAAAAGTACTAGATTTTAGATCGATTTAGCTCGAAATCTAATTAAACTAGATTTCCCATGCAGTGTGACAAGGCTATAGCCAAATTTTGTTAAGCGCGAAAATAAAAAGTCCTGGATCTTAACACACGATTCCCATAGGCATAAACTCATAAAAACTAACCATCGGCGTTACACTTCAAGTGCCGAACGTCCTACTTCTCTATATAATATAGCAATTTCGTTTGTTTTTCTGTTGATTTGTTTAAAGTTTCAATTTTGTAATCAGTTCTCTGATGTAATATCGCAAATCAATCAAGTTACCTCAATATAATCACAGCACCCAAGTTCCTTCACTCAATACAGCCATATTCACAGCTTGGAAAACAATCTTCAGTTTTTACATATTTTTTTTTTGCGCAAAGACCCTAAGAGTTGTAATTAGGATATATACTAATAATTCTAATGTTTTTGTATTTATAAAAGCCGGTTAACGGATATGAAAACACCGGTTTCATGCATCAGCATTCACACTACTAAAGTTTTTGCAGTCTGCTAAAAATTACTGCTATTAATTAAATAATAATTAATAATATCTTTCAGTGGTAATAAATTCCCTTATATTCTAAAAAGTGTTGTTAATAAAATTGTTATCTGGCTATATTGTCCTGTACATATGCTTAAAGTTTCAAGAAAGCTTTTTTTCTTTATTGCTAAAAACAGCAAACAGCAGTTTGCTATTTCAGCAGATACAAGTCTGATATCTCTTTTTCAGCAAAAAGTCTGCTCTTACAAAAGACTTTCTGCTTTCTTTTACTAACAAATTCCTTTGAGTGTATGAAAAAATGTCATGTGAGCATCGAAAATGCATAATAATATTTTCGCCGTCATGTTACTTTTTGTTAGGTATATATATTTACGTCTTTAAATTTTATGTAAATATCTCAGTCGCAGATTTATATACCTTAAATATATGATTTTTTTACTTTAAGTGTAGAAAAAATCTATATATGGGAAAATCTACAAAATAGTCCGATTTCAATTTTGAAAAATTAAAAATTTCAAATTAGAGGCACACGTTTTATTTTAGCGTCAACTTGTTAAAAATAATTTAAATATAAATAATGTGCTCGCGTGCATCATTTTTTTCAAGTGCTGAAGAAGTTATAATTGGATTGTCCCTTTTGGTTCTATTGCAAGTTTAGCGTCACGTTTTATTTTAGCGTCAACTTGTTAAAAATACATTAAATATAAATAATGTGCTCGCGTGCATCATTTTTTTCAAGTGCTGAAGAAGTTATAATCGGATTGTCCCTTTTGGTTCTATTGCAAGTTAAGCCTGAAAACCCTATGAAAATCAACAAAATTTAACCTAAAATGGCTCTCGGTACCAAAATAATAATTCGATCTATTTAGCACTTACACACATTATTAGTAGTACCCATATTCACCGATCACACAGGGTTGCCAACAGTTATTTTTCAAACTGCGGATGTGCTCTTCAAAAAATATGAAATTTCATGATCTGCACGCATCGACCTGATGATGTTCGTACTGTCATAATATCCTTGTCGCTGAAGGCACACCAAATCGTCCGGTCGCCTTTTGTTAGTATCTCTGTCGTTTATAATCCAATATTAAAAAATTTGCAATTACGTTCACGCTGAAAGCGCAAAAAAGAAAATTGTATTAATTTTCGTTTTATGCAAAAACAGAGTGACAGATTTTGAAGAGCTACCATTTATTCCTCAGTGATGGCACACGCCCTTTTCAACATATAGAAGATTCCGCAACATCATTACTATCATCCACAAAAAGATCAGAATGATTTTCTCTTATGCTGAAAAAGTTATAGCCAAAAGAGTTGAACAACTCCCGAAAGTTACAAGCAAAAATAGGGTAAATTAGGGTAGACCTTAGCTCAGTAGACTACATTAACAGCATAATTTTAAAACTTTAGGATGTTGGCGAGGTTAAACTCGTCGTTTTGAAAATTATGACACTCTCAGAAATATTATATATTGCTCTTAAAGCGGTTAGAAGCCTGAGTGACATGGAATCGTACTATACCGTAGATTTGCCCATATATATATATATATATATACAGTTGAACTTCGATTAACCGTGACTCTATTAACCGTGAAGCTGAGTGGTTGATTTTTTACCTCTATTAACCGTGATTTACCTCTATTATCCGTGATGCACATGTCCATGTGACTGCTTGTTTGTTTTTCTTTTTCGTATAATACACACACATCTCTCATATTAAAATTCGGTGATTCCCCTTTTTCATGAAAGTGTAATTTTCATATCAAATTTCATATTCATTCATCAGTGTGAAATTTGATCTGTCAAGACGTGTTTTCCTTACATCATGCCACCGTCAAAGACTAAATCCGCGAAAAGAGCAAGAAAGGTTCTTTCAATTAAAGAAAAAATGGAGCTGATTAATGAATACTCAAAACGTAAAGTACCTTTTAAAATGTTGTCTGAAAAATATGGAGTTGGCATTCAAACTGTATCCGATTTAATAAAAAACAAAGATCGGATTTTAAAATTTTGCTCCGATACTGATTCAATGCTTGGCCTTAAACACAGATATACACTAAAAACATCCGAAAATCCAAAAGTTGATTTCTCAACATATGATTGGTTTCGGCAAGAAAGATTTAAGGGAACTCCAATTTCAGGTAAGTTAACTGAAATCGAGATATTGTATGAACTTAAACTGAAATTTGCTTCTGAACTTCAGGCGAAATGATTGTCGAAAAGGCAAAAATGTTCCATTTGAAATTAAACATGAATTCAGAGTACACTTATTCATTTGGTTGGTTGGATAAATTCAAAAACGTCATGGAATCCGTCGACTGCAATCTACGGGAGAAAAGGAGTGTGCTGATTACACTAGTCAACAGTCAAAATGTACTCGGGATGCGATAATTTTTTCTGTGTAGATAACCTTGACATGAGCTCGAAAAACGCAATAAATTTTTTTTTCGTTTGGTTTTTTTTTATTTTTTTTTTTTTAAATTTTAAAAATTTTTTTTGGTTAATTTGTTTCGTCCGGCATAACTCGGGAACCACTAGCCCGATTTAATTGAATTAAATTTTAAAAAATTTAAAATTACAATTCCCTTAATCTGTTCATATATTGTTTTCCTATACAAGCAACAGTTTCCAAGTTAAAAATGAATATATAAAGGAAAAAACTTATTTTTTGCCTAAAGATTTAATTTTTTTTTTTTTTTAAATCCATAAAAAATCCAAAATGAAAAAAAAATGTCAAATCTTATTACTTTTACGTAAAGTCACATAACCTATGAGCAAAATGAGACAAAGATCAGGAAAATCGATGCACGCGTTTCGCTTTTATTCGCAATTGAGTAAAGGTATGAATTTCAAAAATTTGCTCGACATATGCACAACTTTGTCTATGGTAAGGTTTTTTCTTTTTTTTTTGATTCTCAGAATTAACAAAACGGAATAAACAAAGGGTTATTTAATTTTTATGATTGCGTAAGCAAAGTAATAAACGCTAATAAATGTGCGTGAACAAATAAAAGGAAAAAAGGAAAGGGGACTTTTTTAATTATTTGGGTTTTCCGTTGGCTACCTGTATGATTTTTTTACAGAAATGCAACCCACATTTAAGGGTGGTCATTATTCGGAAAATTTAAGACTCACACATGGTGAAACAGGTATGTAGCCACCGTAAAAAAATATACACCCATTTATAAGTACCTGTCAGTAAAATACTAAACAATACACAGTATAAATAGGTCTTCATTGATCGATTTTACTCATTCAACAAGTGTCGACGAACGCGATAGTTAAAATGAGCAAACGTTCGCGAGGATTTGAATGCAATACCAATCCAAGTAATTTTTGTTACATGTGCGGAGAATACGTTTCTGAAAAAAACAAGCGTTGTTTTTCACCTAAATTGAGAGATTCATTTGAAGAGAGCTTCAATTTAAAGGTCTCAAACATAGATGAGCGGTGGACACCAAGTGCTCTATGTCCAAGGTGCTACGTACAGCTAGCTGACTCAAGGTAAGTGTAGATTACGAAATTCAAGAACATATATAACTTATTATTGAAATTCTTTCAGACGACAGCCGAGAATCATCATGCCATTGCTTTGGAGAGCTCCGCTTTGCCATGTAACAGATTGCTACTTCTGTCTTAGCAAAAAAAACAGGCGTGGGAAAAAATATAAGATGGACTTACGCTGCTGTTTCAACAGTGTATTTTCCAGTGCCATTTTGCGAAGAACCAGTGGACCCGCAACCGTCCGTTTCAAGATGGGCATCTAATAATGAGGCGATACATCCAACATCAGATCCGGAGACAGTAGAAACCACATCAGAATGCGAGTCAACATATACATTGCATGGAGGTCAACGCTTATATTCCCAAGCAGAACTGAACGATTGGGTTAGAGAATTGAAACTCTCCAAGGAAGATGCAGAGTTGCATGCATCGCGCATGCAACAGTTCGGTTTCTTGGCTCCTGGTGTGGTGACAACAATCTACAGGAAGCGTCATGAACCATACGCAAGGTACTACACAAAAAAAGACAACATCTGTTTTTGTAAGGACATTCCCGGATTATTTGGTGAACTCGGGTACTCTTACGATCCAGGAGAGTGGCGTCTTTTCATCGACAGCAACAAGCAGAGCCTTAAAGCAATTTTACTGCACAACGGCAACAAGAAACCTTCGATTCCAATTGCTCATGCCGTTGACACCAAGGAAACATACGAAGTCATGGACAATCTACTAAAGTGCCTTAACTATGAGAGGCACGATTGGAAAGTTTGTGCCGACCTTAAGGTTATCGGTATCCTTTGTGGATTACAAGGTGGATTCACAAAGTACTGTTGTTTTCTCTGCCTTTGGGACAGCCGCGATCGTCAACATCATTACACCAGGAGGAGTTGGACAGAAAGAGTTAACTTCATCCCCGGCAGCGACAACGTGAAATATACACCACTCATAAAAAAGGAAAATGTTTTTCTCCCACCTCTTCACATAAAGCTCGGACTCATAAAAAACTTCGTGAAAGCTATCAACAAAGATGGCGAAGCGTTCGCCTATTTAAAAACCATTTTTCCTCACCTTTCATCGGCAAAGATTAAGGAAGGCGTTTTCGACGGTCCGCAAATTAAAAAGTTGTTGCAAGACCAACAGTTTGAGCACATTTTATCACCAAATGAAGCTGCAGCTTGGAACTCATTTCGGCAAATTGTTTCCGGATTTCTTGGAAACAACAAAAGCTCAAATTACAGAGAGATCGTCGAACAACTACTCCAAAATTATAAAAAAATTAGAGCAAATATGTCGCTTAAGATACATTTTCTACACTCGCACTTGGACTTCTTTCCGGACAACCTGGGCGATGTGAGTGACGAGCATGGCGCACATGTAACAAAAATTACTTGGATTGGTATTGCATTCAAATCCTCGCGAACGTTTGCTCATTTTAACTATCGCGTTCGTCGACACTTGTTGAATGAGTAAAATCGATCAATGAAGACCTATTTATACTGTGTATTGTTTAGTATTTTACTGACAGGTACTTATAAATGGGTGTATATTTTTTACGGTGGCTACATACCTGTTTCACCATGTGTGAGTCTTAAATTTTCCGAATAATGACCACCCTTAAATGTGGGTTGCATTTCTGTAAAAAAATCATACAGGTAGCCAACGGAAAACCCAAATAATTAAAAAAGTCCCCTTTCCCTTTTTCCTTTTAATTGTTCACGCACATTTATTAGCGTTTATTACTTTGCTTACGCAATCATAAAAATTAAATAACCCTTTGTTTATTCCGTTTTGTTAATTCTGAGAATCAAAAAAAAAGAAAAAACCTTACCATAGACAAAGTTGTGCATATGTCGAGCAATTGCGAATAAAAGCGAAACGCGTGCATCGATTTTCATGATCTTTGTCTCATTTTGCTCATAGGTTATGTGACTTTACGTAAAAGTGATAAGATTTGACATTTTTTTCATTTTGGATTTTTTATGGATTTAAAAAAAAAAAATTTAAATCTTTAGGCAAAAAAAGGGTTTTTTCCTTTATATATTCATTTTTAACTTGGAAACTGTTGCTTGTATAGGAAAACAATATATGAACAGATTAAGGGAATTGTAATTTTAATTTTTTTAAAATTTAATTCAATTAAATCGGGCTAGTGGTTCCCGAGTTATGCCGGACGAAACAAATTAACCAAAAAAATTTTAAAATTAAAAAAAAAAAAAATAAAAAAAAAACCAAACGAAAAAAAAATGTTTATTGCGTTTTTCGAGCTCATGTCAAGGTTATCTACACAGAAAAAATTATCGCATCCCGAGTACATTTTGACTGTTGACTAGTGTTAGTGAACAATTTGATTGACTTTCTATGTGTTTTGTATGTAATGTAATTTCTTCTTACGAATTAAGTTTTTTCTTTAGGTTATGGAAAGGAGGAGAATCACACTTAACAAAAAATTAATTTGATTTTTGACATTTCATCCATTATTCGCCGTAAACTAAAGTTCTCCATGGACCATATCCATTTCTTTAGCATCTCAGGGAAGTACCTTGATTATAATTGGTACATATATTACCGATCAGGAGAAAAATCAATATGAAAGTAGCAGGGTGTTCGGCTAGATTATATTATAATAACTTCTGTGTAACGTCGAAAGCCTCTAATCTACCGATAATATTGGGGATTACACTCCGTGGTGGAGGTATATAAGATTCGTCCCGGCCGAACTTAACGCCTTTTTACTTGTTCTTTTTAGGACTTGTAAAATAAAGCTGGGAGATTAATCATGAAGAGTTACAACGTTATCCAACGAACCAAAATCATAGAATTTTATTTTGAATATCAATTTGAACGTTTAATTTACAAAAAGTCAGCATTCAATTGGCCAGGCCGTTCGTCGGATTTAACAGCACCTGATTATTTCCTTTGGGGATATTTAAAAGAGAGGGTATATATCAATAAACCCAGAACCCTTGAATAACTGAAGGAGAATATTAGAGCCGAAATAAGAGCGTTGCAGCCAGATACTCTGATTCGTGTCATGGAAATTGCTCTTGAAAGAGCTCAACTTTGCGCGGCTGAAAATGGTGGTCACTTAATCTTTTACACATAAATTTAAAAAATCTACAGATATTAATTATATTTTATTATTTTTAAAGAAAAATAAATTTAAATTAAAAATTAAATAAGTTATGATTGTTTTAAACCCCTTCGCGACTTTTGCCGCACCCTTTACTTGTATAAGAACAAGATTATATTTGTCCGTGGTTACTTAGAAGAACCAGATTTTGGTGAAATATGAAATCTCTTGAGGTTATGTAAATCAATAGTTCAAACTATATTAAAAACACAGTCAAAAGTGACCATCCATGGTAGCTAAATTGCACAGTTGTCAGCTTTTATCTAAAAGAATGTTGGCCGAAGAGCTTGAAAAAGGTTTTTATTTCATATAAAATTTGATTTTAGTTGGATGCACTCTACGGAAGGCATTTGTTAGCATATTCTGAAATATTTTTAAAAGATTCGCGTACTTTGTGTTTTTCCATATAACTATGGGCCACACTAGTGCATACTTATGCATATTTATGGAGGCATAATGTATCACGTTTTATTAATAAACAAAATAGTGTAACATATTCTTTAATTGTTTGGCCTGGGGCTAAAATAATTTACTATTAACTCTGTATCCAAGCAATTGATATATCGATACACGCACCCATCGGTTGATTGCTGAATGGTCGGGCCGGGTCGGTCCATCGATTTAACAAAATGCTGAGACAAACGTGCCGTACACGCTAGTTTTGTACCTTTTTTGTGGCATGGAAGCAAACAATTATCCATCGCGTCATGCCAACAAAAGGTTTTGTTATTATTTTCAGTTATTTTTAGTTATTGTTATTTTTTTATTTTTACGATATTGTTTGAGAAATGAAGCGAAACGAACGAAAAATTCAATGTCATTGAATGTGGTTTTGGCGGAGATTTAGCGGTGTTTTTAAGGTGTTGAATGGGTATTAAAATTATGCTTAATTGACAAAATCGATACCACCATTCGATTTGGAGCGGCGCGGAGGGTCGGGGCGAGGCGCTACCACCACCACCAGCACTAAGATCCCAAGAGCACCTACCTACCCACTTGCTATGTAGTACTTACCGATAGGGTTTTGTGATTTCATTTGATTGGATTTCTTTATGAAATATTCAACCGTTTATTTCTTTTCACTAAAGTTACAGTAGCGAATTGTTTTTTTAAAGGTTTGAATATCTTTTTTATTTTATTTATTTGAGTGGCAATCAAATATAAAACATGAAGGATTTCTCTCATTATAAACGTAACAACAATTTATTCTGTGTGTGTGCAGTTGTTGTTTTAAAAACAACAACAACTATGATGTACATACATACATATTCGTATAGTATGTATGTGACAGGGTTTTCGTCTTATATAATAAATGATTTTATAAAAATTAAAAGTAATACTTAAAAGTCGTAAGAATTTGCTTCGTCATCCCCTTTGCGCACTTTGAAGAAGACTTTGTATACAAATGCTGCCATCAAGCTGCCAATGATGGGGCCTACCCAGTACACCCAGTGACTGGACCATATGCTATGCACCACAGCAGGACCGAAGGAACGAGCCGGATTCATGCTGGCTCCAGTCAATTTTATCTAAGGAAGAAAGAAGAATATTAAAATACGAGATTTGTATGTTCCTTATTGAAAATTTTAAATTTTTATCACACACTTAATTAATTGTCACTTTGCCTGATAACCATCTACGTTTTAATTCTGTCTATATTAATGTTCTGAACTTACCGCACACAAATGCCCTGCTGCAATTGCCAAACCTACTGCTAATGGAGCTGATCCTTTGATATCCTGACGCTTTGGATCTGATACAGCTTTAACAACCAATACTAATATTGACGTTATTAAAGCTTCGATTAGCACGGACTGTCCTTCTGTTAGAGTGGGTGAACTGGATGACACTCCCAAACCAACACCAGCTACTGATTGGGGCAGAGCTATCTATAAATACATCAAACGAATAAATAAATGTATGGACATAGACCGGCATAGAGTAGAACTTACACTCAATACAGCTGAACCGGCTATGGCTCCAATGCACTGTACAATGATATAGAAAGCTCCCTTTAATATACTCATTTCTCCAACAGCCACAAAGGCCACTGTAACAGCTGGATTAATGTGACATCCACTTATATGGCCAAATGACTGAAATCATAAAAAATAATTGACGACATCTTTTAAATTGTGTTCTGCTGCTGGAAAACTGACCTGTGCTAATGTTGCCACTGTCAGTCCAAATGTTAATGCAATTTGCGGTACAGTTGGTGACCAATCCGTTGAGCCCACACAACTTCCAACACCTATAACAACCAGCAGGAAAGTGCCGATCATTTCGCCGAATAGGATTCGCCATATTTTCTTATTTTCGGTAATGTCCGCAACTCCGACAAATTTCGACATTTCTGAAAAGAAGAAAAAATTAATTTCAGATTATATTTTTTTATTTTAACCCCAAAAAGTACGTATTTGGAAAAAATCCGTTTATTTTACGTGTCTACACAGTCAGAGGAATGTATACACCGAATTTCATTAATCTAGGTGCAGTCGTTTGGTTGGTACCGATTTTATCCCTCTATTCCTATTTTACCCCTTAAAAGTACGAATTTGGAAAAATATTTTTATATTATGTACCCTCTCAATTAGAGGAATGTACACACCGAATTTCGTGTTGATGTCGTTTAATATGTACCATTTTTATCCCCTTTTGCCCCTACGAATAAAAATCACTTTATGGTGCACGTGGTTGTTATAGGGGGAATGCGCATACCCAATATCAAGTAAGTACAAGCAGACATATTGAAAAAATATGCTAAAATACTCTAAAATATTACGCGTTTTTATGGGTATTTTTAGTCCTTGTGAGGGAAAAATTCAATCCCAACCGATATACGACTATAAGATGCATTTATGGAAAATTTGGACGTCCTAGCTCCTTTCGTTTCGATGCTAGCGTGCTTTTAACAGACGGACGGGTTATAGGGTCTGAGGTCGATTTTTCAAGGTGTTACAAACGGAATGACAAAGTTAGTATACACCCATCCTGGAGGTGGAGGGTACAATAAACAAACAACCAACAGTGCAATATTTACATTCGACGATGGTAGTGAACCTATGCTAGACTAAGTAATATTTGCATTGTTCTTGTCTAAATTCTATCTTTGCAATATGAAATTGTTTGTGATAAAATATATAAAGAAACATGTCATTCCGCAAAAGCTATATTTAGAGAAAAAAGTAAGCACTTTTCAGCTATTACAGCAGTGTTTCTGCCATAACAGCAGTTGTAACAGCATTCACACTGCTGAAGAGTTTGCAGTCTGCTAAAAATGACTGTTGTTAATTAAAATATAAAAATGGATAAAAATAAGCGTTCATAATATAAAAACCTTTCAGATTGACGGATAAAACGAGTTTAGCTCGAATTTCCTTTTATATTAGCTTGCTGTTAAAATGACAATCGCGATATCTTTCAGTGGTAATACATTGTCTTATAATAACCTTTATTCTACAAAGTGTTGTTACCATGTATGTGTTAATATGTAACTGGTCATACTGTTCTGTTCATTAGGATGGGTCACGAAAATAAATTGCTGCGGTCATCCTCCAGAAATGAAGATTGGATTGTTTAATGATGATTTACAAAATATTTCGCCACTGGATCAAGCCATCTGTGAACTAAACGCTCCTGAAAATACCTCTAAAAATCATGTTTTTCCGGCGTAATTTTTTATGTGGCATTTTTGCCTAATTTTTTCTGAATTGCGTAAAACAAAGAGTGGATCTATGATCTAGTGAGAGATTTGGAACTTACCAAAGATAAGCAGAAAGCATAAGTATCTCGGATGAAACAATGCAATATTTTGGCCCAGGTGTTATAATATCATTCTTACGGATAAAAAGAACTGTCCCAAGTCCTAGGACTGGTCCCTGGTGGGTAGGGATGTTAGATATTTAAAGAGATTGCCCAATATTTTTCGGAATTCGCATCTTTTGCATTAATATGAGCATATATCATATAAAATGTACAATACTTTTATTTAACTATATATATAAAGAGTGATTTTTTTGAGGTTAGGATTTTCATGCATTAGTATTTGACAGATCACGTGGGATTTCAGACATGGTGTCAAAGAGAAAGATGCTCAGTATGCTTTGACATTTCATCATGAATAGACTTACTAACGAGCAACGCTTGCAAATCATTGAATTTTATTATCAAAATGCGTGCTCTGTTAAGAAAGTTCAGAAAGAAAGAAATTGTGTTCAGCGACGAAGCTCATTTTTGGCTCAATGGGTACGTAAATAGAATTGTCGATTTTGGAGTGAATATCAGCCAGAAGCATTGCAAGAGCTACCAATGCATCCAGAAAAAGTCACAGTTTGGTGCGGTTTATGGGCTGGTGGCATCATTGGACCGTACTTCTTCAAAGATGATGCGAATCGTAACGTAACTGTGAATGGTGAGCGCTACCGTGAGATGATATCCAACTTTTTTTTGCCCAAAATGGAAGAACTGAACTTGGTTGACATGTGGTTTCAACAAGATGGCGCTACATGCCACACAGCTCGCGATTCTATGGCCATTTTGAGGGAATACTTCGGAGAACAATTCATCTCAAGAAATGGACCGGTAAGTTGGCCACCAAGATCATGCGATTTGACGCCTTTAGACTATTTTTTGTGGGGCTACGTCAAGTCTAAAGTCTACAGAAATAAGCCAGCAACTATTCCAGCTTTGGAAGACAACATTTCCGAAGAAATTCGGGCTATTCCGGCCGAAATGCTCGAAAAAGTTGCCCAAAATTGGACTTTCCGAATGGACCACCTAAGACGCAGCCGCGGTCAACATTTAAGTGAAATTATCTTCAAAAAGTAAATGTCATGGACCAATCTAACGTTTCAAATAAAGAACCGATGAGATTTTGCAAATTTTATGCGTTTTTTTTAAAAAAAAAGTTATCAAGCTCTTAAAAAATCACCCTTTATAACAAATAAAAAAGTGAATTGACACTTTATTCACACTTTGGGACCAGTTCTGTGATATGTCTCTATCGACCTATCCCAATATAGGTACGTTTATAGCAATTTCCCGTAGGGATATTATAGAGTCCGTGATAAAATACAAAATTTATAGAACTATGGATAATACATACTTTTGCAAGGGCAATCCCGAATTGTTCGAGAAACTTAATCAAACATACAGTAAAGAAAGTTTGAAAGCAGTACATTTGCAGAACGGAAATCAGAAACCATCGATTCCCATCGTTCATGTTGTAAACACTGAGGAATCCTATGAAACAATGGCTAAATTGTTAAAATACATAAAATATGAACAACATGATTGGAAAATTTGTTTCGAATCTCTCGATCAAGCTGGGGCTATTTAAAAATTTGGAAAAAAATGGTAATTCATTCTCAAGTCTTTCAAAAATCTTTTTTTTTTCCAAAAAAAATAATCGAAGAAGTCGCTTTTGATGGTTCAAAAATAAGAAAGCTGATAAAACGACATCGGATGAAATTGCAGTATGGAGGTCGTTTAAGCTTGCAGTTTCAAATTTCCTTAGATCCAATAAAAACCCGTAATATGAAACAATGATTAATGATTTGTTTGCAAATTATGGTATGGTAAAATGGTATATATTCTTAAACATATGTACTATTTATTCTTCTAACTTATTGTTCGCTATATGTATAGGTGTAAATGTGTCCTCAAAATTAATTTCTTGCATTCTAATTTAAACTTTTTGCCCGAAAATCTTAACCACGTAAGAGACGAACAGGACGAAAGGTTTCACCAAGAAATGAAGTTCATTGAGCGGCTGTACCAAAGGCGCAGGAATGAAAGGATAATGCTCCCATTATATTATATTTGGTTCCTCATTAGAGAAACCGATTACGAAATCTACAAACGCCAAACAGAACTTATAATATAAATAAAAGTAACAAATAAAATCGCTCTCTAAACAGAAATTAAAAAAACATGATTTTTGAAATTCTCTAACTTCGTGGAGTATTAGCTCAACGCCTTATGTAAGAGGTATCATGCTATTTTTGAGAAATATTTCTTGTTGTCATTTGCTGTATTAGTTTTTCATACTCTGAATCAAAATCAATTGTTTGTATTACGTTTAGTTAGACTGAACTTATTTTAAGTTCACTTATTCCGCGTTCACGCGAAAGATGAACGTAAGCACTAAAATTAAAATTAAAATTCTTCTTCTTCTGCAACCATTTTATCAAGGCGATGTTACCCTTTTTATCCCGTTTTATCACCACAGGTGTTTCTAGTTGAAATATAAGACATTCTGCAAGATTTGAAGAAGACATTAAAATATGTGGCTTATAGAGTAGAACAAGTGAAATCGGGAGTGAAATTTGTGTGGAAGATATATATAAATCTCAACCGATCCGACCTATTTTCACATTAGGTGTTCCTAGTTTAATTATAAGATGTTTTGCCAAATCTGAAGACAATGTGATACAATATGTGGTTTTTAGAGCGGAATTTGTATGGGAGCTATATATAAAGCTAAGCCGAAATATAAGATGTGTGCCAATTTTGAAGAAAATCTATTGTAATATATGGTATCTAGAGTGAAAAGAGTAAAATCGGGAGTGAAATTCGTATGGGGGCTACATCTAAATCTCAACCGATTTTTAAAATAAATTAAATTAAATATTCGTACTTGTCCCGAAAAACTTCGTTGTGCAAAGTTTCATTTGTTTCTGGATACAATTGCGACCTGTATCGTGATTACAAGAATAGATGGACAGACAGACGGGCATATAGAAGAAAAATATATGTGAAAACAGGTGCCGCCGCCGCCAGGGTGTTTGATTGGGCTTAGACTCAAAATAAAAATAAGTAAGGAAAGGATAAAATCGGACAGGACCGAATATATGATACCATCCACTATCCACCCCTTTAAAATTCGATTCAAAGTGATATCGGGAATGATTTTTTATCTTGTAAATGTATGTGTTTGACAAAAATGTTAAATCGGAAAGGACATTTGTATGGGGTATATTGAAACCTTGAACGATGTGACCCGCCTTCACCATGTATGTTTATAGGTGAAATATAATATATAAATGTTGGGCCAAAATCGGTTGAACATTTGTATTGGGGTTATATCTAATTCTGAAACGATCTTACCCACACACACTTATGGTGAAGGTGTTTTGGTTGGATTACAAGATGCTGTGCCAAATTTAAAGGATATTGGGTACAATATGTGGTCTCTAGAGCGGAAAAAGCCAAATCGAGTCCGAAATTTGACTTATCTAAATATCTAAATCTGAACCGATTGAACGATTATAAGTTGTTAAGCCAAATTTGAAGAAAATCGGGTACTATAAGCGGTTTCTGGAACGGAAAAAGTAAAATTGAGAGCGACATGTGTATGGGGGCTATTACAATTACAATTGCTCATTTTGGACAATAAAACATTTTGGACATAAAACATCGCCCTATTGAAATATATTATGATTTGCAAAATTTGATAAAGATCCGTTGTAAGATGTAGGTTGTAGAGCGGTAATAGAGTAAAATGAGGGACCATTTGTATGGGGGTTATACCAAAATATGGACCCATACATTTGACTTTCATAGTAGGTATTCTTAGTTGAAATATAACATGATCTGTAAAATTTGATAAACTTCTGATGTAATGCTATGCTGCTATTGTTTCTAGAGTGGAAAAAGTAAAAAATTGGCACTTATGGATCACTTTCAAAGTAGGTATTCTCACTTGATGATCTGCAAAATATTATCAAGATCCAACGTAGTATGTGGGTTCTAGAGCTGTAATAATAAAATTGGGGCCCGTTTGTATGGGGGCTATATCGGAACATGGAACCATGTAACCCACTTTCATGTTAGCTGTTTCTAGTTCGAATATAACATAATGCTGAAAATTGTATCAAGATCCAATGTAAAATGTGTATTCTACAGCAGTAATAGGGTAAATTGGAGGGATATTTATTTTGAGGCTATATATGAATCTGAACCGATTTCCTCCAAATTTCATCGCAATTGCGACCTGTAGAGAGCGAACGGACGGACGGACAGACAGACATTGATAAATCGATTCAGCTGGTTATTCTAAGCCGATCGGTGTAATTAAAGGTGGGTCTAGCTAGAATATTCCATTGTGTTACAAACATTACAATCGAATTCGAATTTATGAAAATCTAAAGTTTCGCAGTTTCTATATACGATCTTTATTGTCATATGTATATGGTACTAGCTGAACCCCCGCCCGCTTTGCCAGACAGAAAAACAGACGGAAATTAAAATCAGGTTTCATATTGTTTTTTTGTGGTCGGTAATATATGTACCACTTATAATCATGGTACTTCCCTGAGATACTAAAGAAATGGATATGTTCCATGGAGAATATTGAAGAACAGATCTTTAGTTTACGGCGAATAAAGGAAGAAATGTCGAAAATCAAATCGATTTTAGGATAAGTGTCATTCTCCAACTTTCCATTACCAAAACAAAAAACTTCCTACGTAAGAAGAACTTACTTAATCGAATAGCTGGAATTCGAATGTCCTACATTCAAAACCCATAGAAAGTCAGTCAAATAGTTCACTAATCAAACACCAGAAAAACTAAAAAAATAATATAATTTCCGTTTTATTGACTTAAGTTGGCTTTTGACGAATGAATATTTCTTTTTTTTAACCTTTCTTTCTATTGTGCTAAGGAAATCCAAAGAAAACGTATAATTGTACAAAATTCTAATAAAAATTCCCCATCTTTCAAATCCGGCCCATTTGTATATTGTCTAAGCAGGTCATAAATAAATAGCAATATTCAATAATAGGCTTTAACTTCGTATGTGAGGTACCACGTCCACTTTCCCAATACCGGCATATTTTGGCACAACTACGCACATTGATGCTAAAATATTCAATTAATTTATAAAAAAAAAAAAACAAAATAAAAATTAATCACTGTCGGATGAGTTCATAGTGGCTGTTGTCGTAATCGTCTTTATTTCACAAAAAATTGGTCCAATGTTTGCTTAGCAGTTTTATTTTCAACGTAAAATAAATTTCCTTGTAGCAGTTGATATTCGTTGCTACCTCCTGGAACACTTTAAAACTCCTTCTGCTGTCAGGAAATTTTGTAAAAAGTCTCCATAGCTTCGTCAATCAAACATATTTTTGAGGTTAAATTTTGTTCTTCGGAGATTTCTACTGAACGGTCACTATCATTCTTCATTACCAAATTACAATTCCAGTTGCAAGAGTTCTTCATTAGACAATTCTTAGTTGTGCGAGTTTAGCAATTCATTTATGTCAGTCTCTTCCATACCTTCAAAATTAGACTCTCTAGCTAAATTAGGCTACATTTTGCGCCAAACACCATTCATGCAAGATGGTTTAACCTCCTCCCACGAATGAGAAATAAGTTCTATCTTTCATAATGTCGAACTTTTTCCAAAACTCTAGCATTAAAGACTCGAACCCAAAACAATGCAACTTCGAAAAAAAACGCAAAACGAGGTATTGGTGTACATGGTTTCTTCGGAGAATTTTTTAGAATTATATGTAGTTTACGTTTTTGCTATGCGATTTAAAAAAACAACCCGCCCTAATGCACACATATATTTCATTTTCGTAGTATGTATTCGTAGTGGAAATATAATATAATCTGCAAAAATTGAAAAACTTCCTATGTAAAATGTGGGTCCTAGAGGGGTAATAATAAAAACGGGGGCCATTAGTAAGGGCGTTACATTAAATAGTGGGCCTTATAGATCACTTTCAAAGTAGGTATTCTCTATTTAAATATAACATGATCTGCAAAATTTTATCAAGATCCAATGTAAGATGTGGGTTCTAGAGCGATACTAGTGTAAACTGGTATGGGGGCTATACCAAAACATTCAACTATATAGCTGGCTTTCAAAATATGTGTTTCTAGTCTAAATGTAATACTGTGTGGGAAATTTGATCAAGATCCGATGTAAAATGTGCATCTTAGAGCAGTAATATTTTAAATCGGAGGTACATTTGTATGGGGGCTATATCAAAAGATGGACACATGCGGTCGACTTTCCCGCTAGCTGTTTCTAGTTCAAAATGAACACGATCCTGCAAATTTTGTCATGATCCCATGTAAAATGTGTATTCTAGAACAGTAATAGTGTAAATTATAGCGATATTAGTATGGAGACTATATCTAAATATGAACCGATTTCTTCCAATACCGATCGTCGTTGGCCCGAAAAAATAACTTGTGCCAAATTTCATGATAATCGAACAGTAATTTCGACCTGTAGAGCGCGAACAATCTTAGATGGACAGCAGACGGACGGATGGACAGACAGACATCGTTAAATCAATTCAGCTGGTGATTCTAAGCCGATCCGTTACTTAAAGGTGGGTCTAGCTCGTTTTTTTCCTGGTGTTGCAAACATTTGGCTCGAAACTAACTTATAATACTCTAGTCCACGAAGTGGTGTAGGGTATAAAAATGTAAAATTGTCACACGGTGTTATATATAGGAATTAACATCAATTTTAATAATTTTGCAAGAGGACGTATTCCGACAAAAAATTTCCTGTCGATACTTCAATTAGTTTGTTTGTGATCGTCGTGTGAATATTTGAAAAGCTATTTCAAATGTTTAAGCAAACCTGGAATGAAAAAAAATTTGTTCTCATTGATTATTGTGCCGATTAAAGATATTTAATGATACGGCCATGTATATCTAATTCAGATTACGCCAATGGAAGTGTCTGCACGTTCGCTTAAGTGGATTTTGAACAATGTTCCATGAGTTTGATTTTTCATACGGTGAACTGGAAAAATCGACGGGTAATATAATGCAGAAGGTCGTAATTTCTAAGGTGATTTTGCCATTGACTCTTTCAAGCAAGTGTTTTGTTCTGCAACTCGAATCTCTTGATAGTATTTAATTTAAATGTCGTGATTTCCACAAAAAGGACGTATTCCAGCATTCATTTAGTTTATTGGGTGGAGTAGGCCATGGAATCACTGTTGTGTTTGGTAAAAATCACCACAAAATCATTAATAGACAGCGGATTTTTATGCAATTTGGATTTTTAATCAATGCAACATATAACATATAACATATTAGTTATATCGATTTTTTTAATATTGAGATAATGAAAACCATTTGTGTTGTCGTTATTGAATTATAACCATCCTCACAAAATATACTTTTGCATAAAAATTGACTGCCTAGTCATTATTCGGTCTAATTAATCAAAACACTTTATGTGAGACATCGTATATTCATTCCGAGCGATCACGTTACTGCACAACCGTGATCACAGGCTCAGTTCTTCGACAGTTTGCACTTTGGAAGTTCTTTAACATGCGTATTCAACGGCAATTTGATTGCTGAATGAGCTGTTCGAACTTTTTCAACAACTTAGTTCAATTTCAGATGAAGGCGGTAAAATTAAATTTTGCAAGAGAATCGTAGCCTAAATCTACACGCTCAAAATTGTCTTATGGTTCCAACCTGATCGTCCGAAGGATAACAATTTCATCGTTCAAAAGTTTCTTGAGTACGTACGTTAATTGCCGCTTTAACAGCGGAGTGTGCTCTCAAAATATCTTCATATTCGTGCTTTCCTTTAAGATGCTCTTCTTCAATATGATATTCGTTAATTTCCCGACTTCGCAGTGTCATTGCAAAAAATAATCTAGTATTAACTGAAGATTCTGATGCGATAGTCTGCGGTTGTCAATATAATTTTCTCTAGAAACAGAATCCTCAAATTCAATGTTTTTCGCAGCCACTGTAGCATGTTCACTCAACGACACACAACGTATGGCAACACGATCTGAAAATCTAAATATCAACATTCGCAATATCAACAGAATTTTTCTAGTGGAAATGTCTAGCAATTGTTTTGAAAATACTCCAGATTGGCTGTTCCACGACACATGATTCTGTTCGTCTGCTGGAGATTGCTGTGGAATCGCCCGTTATGTAAATTGAAAATCACCTTCCAACAGAATCATTGAACCAACAGTGTGCCATAGTACACTCCTCCGGACCGATCAAAACGTTGGCCACCTCAGATATGTGAAAGGTTGCACGATTGATTTTCGTTAATTTCCTATTCATCACAACCTGAGTGCATTTCGGCAGTCTTCAAAGAACGCAGCTGAAATTCCTAGCATCGCTTTAATTTTGCGAGCGAATTTTTGCCAAAATTGGTACGATCAAAAAGGGTTCACCGAGAGCGTCCAACAAGAAAATCACTACAGTTCAATTGTTCATAAGCCGCGTGTTCCGTAAGCATCTTATACTCGCAATGCATCGTATTCACATTGCTTTTGCATTACATTTCAACTCTTGATTAAATGTTTAGGCATCGGATAATGTGGCGCTGTCATTCCTAGTTGCGCTAATATTAATCGCATGTGAATTTCATTCATTGTGAATTTTCAAAAATGTCCTCTTTGTATCTGGTTCACGAATCGGTGAAAATACGTGAAATACGTGTAACTGGATTTCCCTGCTTATTTGATGACTGATTACGAACTGGAATTATGAACCAAATAAAAATGAATCAACAAAATATGTCGTTCCAATGGTCAGTTCTGAGAAAAGTGCATAAAATATAAAGATGTTTTGCATTTTTTCCGAATTTTCTAACTTTTTTATAATTATCTGAATGTTTGTGTTCCGAAAACTTTCACAGAAACATAACTAACATAACGTAAAAGTATTTCGCACATCAATTACTTATAGCCTTGAGTTCATTCAAAAATTTTTTAGAAAAAGGTACTTTCAGTTTTTTTTAAAATATTCATCTTTTGCGGTCAACATTCCAAAAGTTTTTTGATCTTAAAACTCAGTTCGGACTACCACGAACAGTTTGTAACAAAGATCAGCCAATTCTGTTCAGCCGTTCTCAAGTGATGCGATTACCAACGAACATCATTTCATTCTTATTATATAGATTTAAAGAATTATAAATTCATAGAAATGTAATAATAGCAAACAAAATTGAGGTTAACACCGCGTTAATAAAGTCAGTTCTGTAATAAATGATATGATCCATATTCGAAAAAAGTCAAATGATAACTTCTAATATTATGCTCAATTAAGGGAAAGTTCTTTATTTTGACAAGAAATTAAGATTCAAATTCGAAAGAAGTTGACAAATTCTTTCGAATTTGAATTAATTATTTGTTTTGCATTTTTTCCGAATTTTCTAACTTTTTTATAATTATCTGAATGTTTGTGTTCCGAAAACTTTCACAGAAACATAACTAACATAACGTAAAAGTATTTCGCACATCAATTACTTATAGCCTTGAGTTCATTCAAAAATTTTTTAGAAAAAGGTACTTTCAGTTTTTTTTTAAATATTCATCTTTTGCAGTCAACATTCCAAAAGTTTTTTGATCTTAAAACTCAGTTCGGACTACCACGAACAGTTTGTAACAAAGATCAGCCAATTCTGTTCAGCCGTTCTCAAGTGATGCGATTACCAACGAACATCATTTCATTCTTATTATATAGATTTAAAGAATTATAAATTCATAGAAATGTAATAATAGCAAACAAAATTGAGGTTAACACCGCGTTAATAAAGTCAGTTCTGTAATAAATGATATGATCCATATTCGAAAAAAGTCAAAGGATAACTTCTAATATTATGCTCAATTAAGGGAAAGTTCTTTATTTTGACAAGAAATTAAGATTCAAATTCGAAAGAAGTTGACAAATTCTTTCGAATTTGAATCTGAAACTACAATTTTTAAATAAAATCAGAAACGTAAAAAACGTTCTTGTCTATATAACTCTTATTAATTGTCTTTTATTTAAGTGAACAATTGTTCGATTAATCGTTTAATCGAATACCTCTCGACGTCATTATTCGATTAATTGGAAATTCTTAACATCCATACCGGTAGTCAAAATCATTTGCAATTTGATATTTGAAAATATTTTTATAATCACTTTAAACATTATAAATATTTACGCTTTAGCCAAATCCCTTCTTGTACATCACACACAATTGTCTCTATCCTAGGTAATATTAAATGCTTTATAACTCCTTTACTGGTGCCTGAAATCCATTATGACTTCATATTTGATCATGTATTTACAATTATTAACAAATGTGGAAGCTGGGTCCAATTGACACAAACTTCTATTACCTCCCACCTACTTACTCCGACGCTAAGCAAAATGTAAGTCCTTCCATATACATGTACTTTGAGAGTGAAGAATGTGACACTATAGCCAATATTCCGGGTGAATGCAACGTCTATAAAGCATTGCCGAATATCAAATTTCAGAGAATTCTGATCGTCCATTCATAAGTTAAAACAGCTTTAATTTTACGTAGTTTAGGTTGATTTGTGTGTGATGTACTAAAAAAATATTACCATGTGCAAAGTTTGAATTGATTCCTCAACTCCTTTAGAGAGTGCCAGCCAGACGGACGAACGGATGGCTCAAACAACTTAAAAATACTTAGGGTCTTAAGTCACTCCTTCAATGCGTTACACTTCATATCTGTCCCAAATGATATATACCCTATTCTGTTGAATGAGTAATATCATAATAATAATAAAATTTCGCTTCTACAGGCTCCATTGAAGTACTGATTATTTGTCAGCACATGAAGAGGTCAAACCCCGCTCAAAGAAAACACCCCTAATAACAGGACTGAAAGAAGGTCACATTCGTGTCAAAACGCAATTCTCGGGCAATATTTTGTTTATAGAAAATACACAAGACCATAATGCGACCACAGAAGGACGCCGGACCTAACCAACTGAAACAGGGAAATATTTGTTTTTGGCTTCTGAACTTGATTTAATATGACGAATGCCAAGCGAAGTCATCTTCACTTTGATGGAGTGGGATTTTGGATAGATTTTTTCTTTTCCCGAACTTTTTCATTTCCAGGGAAAGCAGGATGTATTTTCCCAGAATTATCGATATTTGTAAACATAGTACTTCCCAAAACAGGATAAATAAGCAGTTAATTAATCCGACTTATATATACCCTCACTCTCAGAGAAGGAAGGACTTAAATTTTATTTAGCGCCGGCTTATGTATGTAGGAGAAGTTAGTGGTAATTTGTCAATAATTGTAAAGACATGATCAAATATAAGTCACAATGGATATCAGCATCGGTATAGGAGTTATAAAGCACTTAATTTTACTTAGGATAGAGACAATTGTGCATGAGGTACTAGAAGGGGCGTGGCTAAAGCATAAATATTTTTTAGGTTTAATATGATTATAAAAACATTTTCAAGTATCGAATTGCAACTGATTTTGAGTACCCATATAGAATTTATATAGAATTTATATCAAGTCTGATGCCACTTTGTGTGGTAGATACCAGAAGGGGTGTGGTAATGTGACCCATAATCCAAGTATAAGAGACATGCCTAAAAGCAATGGCAAAGGTTAAATTTCATAGTATTCGGATCATCCGTATTTAAGTTAAAACACCTTTAATTTTGGGTAGGTTAGGGTGATTTGTGTGGGAGGTACTAGAAGGGGTGTTGTAAAACCTGATATATCATGCACGCTTAAAGTGCTTATAAAACTTTATCATATACCAAAATATAGATAATTCCGAATATCCGCGTGGAAGTTTCATTGATTTTTATTTAACATAGAAATATGTGTAATTTGTAATTTTTCGCCCATCTTTGAACTTAAACTAAGATTGAGAATAATATTACCATATTGAAAGTTTGAATAAATTCCTTAACTCCTTACTTCAGTTATCGTGTACACAAGCCAGAGGTACGAACATGGCTTAAACATCTTAAAATGTTGGTTCAAATATACTACACTTTTTGTGTCCCAAATGATATACCCTCCTCCTACTCTGTAGAGTGAGGGTATACAAATATTAGCTCAAACACAAGTCCAATTTTGGGCAACTTGAAAACGTGGTAGAGACATTTTTTTAGATATTTCCTTTTTAAGTGTGATTATTTTCCAAAAATAATCTCGCTCCAGCTGGGACTTAGACGCAAAACATTCTGTACACTAAAAGGGCTACAACCAAAGGTATGAAAACCAGAGTTTCTGTGAACAGAACCACTTCTGGAAATAAAGTTGTCACCAAATTGATTTTGCAATTATTAAGCGCGCTGCATGGCAAGTTGCGCCGTGATTACTTTGTGGAAACATAAATGCAGTCGGCATGACTCGATAGCGCTCGCCATTCTCCATAACGGCCGCCAGCGTGTAAACGGCACTAAACAGTTCATTTTAATGGTGATTCGTTAAGGATTGCCTTCGCTCCAAATACGGCAATTTTACTCAATGAAGTAGCCAATAGCTTGATCACTATGTTGAGTTGACCGTCATATGCGTAGGAAAGTGGCTGGTTTAATACCACCCTAGAACTTTTTTAGCCCCCAGGAATGTCAGTTAGATTTTTTTAAATTTATCAATGCCAATACTAGGGGTGTTCACACAAAGATTTATTGGACAACTTGGGATCTATTACTACGTATGTGAAGATTAATCAGAGAAAAATAGTTCTTCATTACATATTAGTGTTAAGTAAATAGAAAAAAAACTTATTTTTCATCAGAAAATGCTTAAATTTTTATTTTTTCGGCATTATCTAATTTCAATTTATAAAATGTACAATAAATCTTTATGTATAAACATCAAACATTGTCCATATGCGTATTTCATTGTCCAGTGAATGGACAATACATCAGTGATCCTTCTGTATGGAGTGCTTGCGTTAGCATGTTTTTGTTAGTTGTAAAGAGTGATTTTTTTGAGGTTAGGATTTTCATGCATTAGTATTTGACAGATCATGTGGGATTTCAGACATGGTGTCAAAGAGAAAGATGCTCAGTATGCTTTGACATTTCATCATGAATCGTCTTACAAACGAACAACGCTTGCAAATTATTGAATTTTATTATCAAAATGCGTGCTCTGTTAAGAAAGTTCATTGCGCGCTTCCATTTTATGGTCAGTTTAATCGACCCACTGAAGCGGCTATTCGGGCTATTGTGACTAAATTTCGCACCAAATTTACATTGTTGGACATTAAACCACCAACACGCTTACGTAGAGTGCGAACTGAAGAAAATATCGCAGCTGTATCGGCCAGTGTTAATGATGACCACCAATTTTCGATTCGTCGCCGTTCGCACCAATTGGGTCTCTGTTACTCAAAAACGTGGAAATGCCAAAATTGGACTAAGCGGATGGACCACCTAAGACGCAGCCGCGGTCAACATTTAAATGAAATTATCTTCAAAAAGTAAATGTCATGGACCAATCTAACGTTTCAAATAAAGAACCGATGAGATTTTGCAAATTTTATGCGTTTTTTTTAAAAAAAAGTTATCAAGCTCTTAAAAAATCACCCTTTATATATGTATATTTACATTTATAGTACATACAACCGAAAAACTCACTGCAACGAGTTTCAGCACGATACAGCCTTTTCTCCACAAACATATTAGACACCCACCCACAACAACAATGAGTGTTGTGGGCGTAAATAAATGATGCAGCGATGCGTCGAAAAGTTGGCTAAGATCGAAAACAATAATATATTCTTACACCAGTGGTCAGGTAGCTCTGTTTGAGTTAACCTGATGTCAAATTCCACTGAACTTACATCATTTTTAAATACAAACTTAAAATCAATTGGCATTTACCAGCGATTAAAATTGCTCATTTTGGACAAAAAGAAAAATTAATTAAAAAATCGCCAAAAATCGAATTTTGGGTAATCTAAACTTTGTAATGACTATTATATTTTGTACAAAACAAAATCAAACTTTAGTCCCTTATTGTAAATCCACCAAAAAATAATTCTCTGCTAATCTTAGAAAATATACGATTGTATGCAAAAAATCTTCATTTTAGCTTTTAAGCTGATATTAGTTATTGGACACTTGTTGTATTGTAAGCCATTATTAAAACTTCATATGCAAAAACGTACATAAAATGTATATTAGCTATTGTACGATTTTCTAAGGTGAACATGCAATATCAGCTTTAACATTCAATTGAAGTAAAATTCAAAGTAAGAACGTTGTAACTATTACGTTTTTTCTACCGATTGTGATCATTTATGACTTGTTAAAATGGAAATTCCATTTAAACACGATTTAGAAAATAAAATATATTTTTTGCGTCTTTTGGTTAAAATTCCATATTTTCCCATATAAAGTGTGTTTTAATCTTAAAATTAACTTAGGGCAGGTTTTTATTGGAGGTTTGTAAGCCGGGAATCAAGGGTCGCAGCAATTTTCAATTTTCCCCCATATGCTATAGTCGGTCTAATGTGTGTCGATTATGTAATTTTAAAATTATAGTTATGTTCCAGATGTCCTTGCTTGGAGCATTGTTTCCAAGACATCTTTCCGAAAATAATAACTGATAATACAGATTTTATGCGGATATCTTAGCAATAAATAACAGTATACGCCTACAGTAAACTAAGAGTAGTGTAAAAATATATGAGGAAATCTGTAACGATTTTACACGAATTTACATTTCAAGAGAAACGGGAAGTGAAAAACAAATGATTTTTATTTTTTTTTCGCGTGAAATCTCGGGATGCCTATTTTAATCTCCGCCTTTCTCCCTCTTTCTTCCTTCCAATACCTTATCTTATCGCCAACGCAAAGCATTGCATTTATCGGGAACGTTCCCTGAGCGTTGGTTCAGCGAAAAAAAATTAATGGAATATTGACTGAAGACATGTTTTCCCAACAGGCCGGCACACAGTGCTTCAGAATCAAAATACATCGGCCAAAATTCAATAACTTTTGTTCTAGTAGACATTAAAAAAAAAAAACAAAATTAGACAAATTAGACCCAAGGATTATTTTGAGATATTAACATTAAAAACCGGGAAATCCGATATATTTTAGTAATCGGCCTTAAATTGACTGCTTTTTGTATTTTTCGATTTTAAAGAAAATTAAAATGTTTATATATTTTTACGTATTTGTTCATAATGCGAAGAAAAAATTATTTTATAAACTACACCACTTCGTGGACTAGGGTATTATAAGTTAGTTTTCCGCCATATGTTTGTAACACCAAGAAATATTCGAGCTAGACCCACCTTTAAGTATACGTATCGGCTTAGAATCACCAGCTGTTCGTATGTCCTTCTGCTGTCCATTTAAGTTTGTTCGCACTCAACAGGTCGCATTTGTTGTGCGATTGTCATGGCATTCGTATTTTTTTGGCCAAGGACGACCGTTATTGAATCGGTTCAGATTTACATAAAGCCTCCATACAAATATCCCTATTATTTACACTATTACTGCTGTAGAATGCACATTTTACATGGGACCATGACAAAATTTGCAGCATCGTGTTATATTTGAATAACACGATGATGCTCGGGATAAGGACGAACGATATTTAATTTGAAGAAAATCGTTTCAGGTTTAGATATATCCCTCATACGAATTTCACTTCCGATTTGACTCTTTTCACTCTAGATACCACATATTACAACAGATTTTCTTTAAAATTGGCAAAACATCTTATATTGTAACTAGAAACACCTGTGGTAAAAATGTGTTAGATCGGTTCAGATTTTATATATAAATCTGCCATACAAATTTCTCTCCCGATTTGACTTTTTCCGGTCTAGAGACCACATAATGTATCAGATTGTCTTCAGATTTGGTAAAACATCTTATATTTCCACTAGAAACACCCATGGTGAATATCGGTCAGATCGGTTCAGATTTAGATATAGCCCCCATACAAAGGTCGCTCCCGATTTGACATTTTCCACTCTAGAAACCACATATTGTACCCGATTTTCTTTAAATTTCGCACAACATCTTATAATCTAACTAGAAACACCTATGAAAAAATTGGACAAGATCGGTTCAGATTTAGCTATAGCCCCCATACAAATGTCACTCCCGATTTGACATTTTCCGCTCTAGAAACCACATATTGTACCCGATTTTCTTTAAATTTGGCACAGCATCTTATAATCCAACTAGAAACACCTATGCAAAAATTGGGCAAGATCGGTACAGATTTAGATATAGCCCCCATACAAATGTCGCTCCCGATTTGACATTTTCCGCTCTAGAAACCACATATTGTACCCGATTTTCTTTAAATTTGGCACAGCATCTTATAATCCAACTAGAAACACCTATGCAAAAATTGGGTAAGATCGGTACAGATTTAGATATAGCCCCCATACAAATGTCGCTCCCGATTTGACATTTTCCGCTCTATAAACCACATATTGTACCCGATTTTCTTTAAATTTGGCACAGCATCTTATAATCCAACTAGAAACACCTACACAGAAATTCGGTAAGATCAGTTCAGATTTAGATATAGCCCCCATACAAATGTCGCTCCCGATTTGACATTTTCCGCTCTAGAAACCACATATTGTACCCGATGTTTAATGTTTAACCGATTTTGGCCAAACTATACATATTATATTTCACCTATTTCGTTCCAGGTTTCAATATACCCCCATATAAATGTCCTTTCCGATTTAACATTTTTTGTCAAACACATACATTTACAGGATACAAAAATCCTTCCCGTTTTCACTTTTTCACCGAATTAAATTGTATTCGGATTGAAAGTGGAGTGTATCGTAGAGTCGGTCCCGCCCGACTGTAGTCTTTCCTTACTTGTTATTATTACAGCTCTAGAATCCACATACTACGTTGGATCTTGATAATATTTTTGTTGACCATCAAATGAGAAATCTACTTTGAAAGTGTTCTATTAGTGCCCACTTTTTAATGCAGCGCCCTTACAAAAGGGCCCCATTTTTTACGTTTACCACTCTAGAATCCATAGTTTACATCAGAAGTTTGTCAAAATTTGCAAATCAGAAGTTTATCAAATTGTTATATTTCAATGAAGAATGCCTACTATGAAAGTCAAATATGTGGGTCCTTATTTTGGTATAACCCTCATATAAATGGACCCTCATTTTACTCTATTACCGGTCTACATCTTATAAATTTTTATTCATTTTGGTCTCATTAAAGCCGACAAAAAAATGAGTAAATTGCCTTTATACTCATGCTAAATTTTATAACAATCGGAGTTCATTTGCCGGAAATATGCCCAAAAAACCAAAATAATACCTAATTTAGCAGACAAATCGAATTACTGCATGAAAACTGAACACACAGGTCTCTTTTTTGACTTCATCGAACTGTTTCTCATATATTTTAAGAGATTTTGCAATCTTATTTTTTTATTAGAAATTGTGGTGTCGTAGCTTTATTAAGATGTCAAAATTATGTTTGTACCAAAAATAGTTTGTTTGTAATAAATATTTAAAAAAATATCCTTTTTGAACAAATGTCAGACTTTGAACCAACAAAACTTTTTTCCTTCAAAAGCATTTAACGAATATGTATATATATTTGATTTTTCAACTTTTGCGCGCCCCCTTGGAAGATAGGATACTTTTTGTGCAAAAAGTTCGATTTTTTAGTTCCAAAACGCAATTTCCTCATTTTTCTCCCACTAACTTCTGAAAAGTAGGTACGCAGATAAAAGATGCCGCGGCGTCAAACAATTGACTTATTTAAGGAAACATTTTTGGACAGATCGTGCGATTTAACTACTTTTTGATTATTGTCTCTGTGGTTAAGTGCACACATTGATTTAAGCGAAAAACCGGAAACTTTTAAAGCCTAGGAAGTCAACATTATGCGAACCATTGCTTGAAAAAAATGCCCAGATTATATTAATATGTACAAAACTTTAATTTTTTTATTTCAACCTAATAGCTGAAACAACAAATATTATTTCGATCGATAACACATGCCGATTTGATGAACATTAAATTGCTGTAGAAGCTATTTTATTTTTTGATTTTTGCTCAACAAATGACTATATCCTTGTTCTAATACACTGTAAATTTCAGAATGCTTTTTCAGAAATTTTTGACGCGTCTGCCAAAGTCTAGAAATACTCATGTGCATTTATTTTTTAATATGATGCCACGATGTCGTGTTCTTGTTTCTGTTTTGCGGTTCTTGAGAAAACATTAATTTTTCAGATAAACTATTTTTTAAAACATCCTATCTTTTTCAAATTTGCGTAGAGGAGCACACAAAAGACAGAATATTTTATTGAAACAATTTTCGAAAGGAAATTAAACAAAGGAATGCTTATATCCTTCGTTCATAATCTTAAAACTATTTCAACAACTTTTTTTGTTTCAATAATTTTCCTTAGTTTTTCCACTTTTTGAATTTGATTCTTCTTTTAAGATTCTTTTGTAAATTTCAACGGCCGACAAAATCTTGCGTTTGGTTAGCCTAAATAATTTTTTCTGACAAGTCCAATGCTTCAAGGAATCAAGTAAATCAAGGCATCCATCAGTTGTTGAAATAACTTTAAGATTATTCATCCGATTGAATCCAACTTCACATTTCAAGTCCTTTACATTCCTCGATTCCATTTTTTCGAATACGAGAAGCGTGTTGGACAGAACTTTGATCTGCTAAAGTAGGTTTAATTTAAATGGAATTGATTTATAGACTATGCAACTTGCATAGTTTCACGTTAGCGTAATTTTTATTTTTTCCCTAGATTACTAGATAAATCCATTAAATAATTTATTTGTACATTAGTTTTTAAAAAGAGGTTTCAATGAATTTGAATTTTTAATGCAGTTTTAAGTAGTTTTCTTGCTTATGTAAATAACATAGTTTTAAAAATCATCTATATTACTTTTTACTAAACATGTCATAAAACGCTGTATTTGATTAAATTTGAGGTAAATTTAAATAAATTCCAAACATAAACTAAAATAAAGCTATTTTAATAATTTTGGCCAAGAAAAGTGGTTCACGAGAACATAGTGCGATCGGTATACTTAAAGGTGGGTCGAATATTTCTTGGTGTTACACACATTTGGCGGAAAATCAACTTAATTTGATTAAAAGTAAACTCACAGTATACTGGGCAACAGACATAGGTTCATTTAGACAACATAAAACACATGTTACATACAGATAGATCCTTCTATATAATGTATCTGGTGGTAAAACGGGGTATGAATCCCAATAGAATATTAGCATGTCTAAAGGGCTCCAGATTGAAATGATATATGAACAAACGGAGAAATATATATATGTATGTATATTTCCCAAAATTATTACCAGTTGCTCCGAATAAATGTTTTTCTTTTCTCTCTATTATAACTTTGCAGGAGTCTCCATATGACTATAATATGTCTATCGTAAAGTAATAAAACTTTATTATTTTATCACGCACGATGGCACCGTAAATGCACTCACCTGTTTTTTCCACCATTTTTAATTTGAGTTGAGTTTTATGCGGCACGTTAATAAATATTTATAATATCCAATATAAATTTGTGGTTTTCTGTTTTCGGTTTTCACTTTTTCCTATTTTTCTGGCAATTTCACAATTTCGATACACTAAATTTATTTATTTGTAACTGCAACGATTAAAACATGAACGGGTATTATTTTTAGGTTTACATTAAATTCAAGACAAGACAGTACACGTATGTTCATATGTAAGTAGTCACGTCGAACAATGCGTGTGGTGCTGCTGATGGCGGACTTGAACACTTGTATTCACGCTGGCTGCACAATCACAAATAGCAAAAAAGATAGCACCACTTCCACAATGGCAAAGGTGTGCGGACAATTGATTGACCAATGAATTCAAAATCACAAATCACAAATGAGATTTTAATTTCACTTTGATCAAAATGATTGATATGATGAACAATTGACAATTATTTAATAACTACAAAACAACGTAACGAACGCACTGGCTGCGACTGCCGCTACGACGATGACGACGTCTACGTACTACTACTACTGGTCGACATTGATGGAACAGAAAACGAAAGTACATTTCATATATAAATCTTGGTTGCTGTTGTTGTTTTGGTTGGCGAATTGGCGATTTGTTTTTTCTATTTTTTTAGTTTTATTTTTATTGTACTTGTTTAAATCTCTTGAATGACTCCCAATGTGAATCTATTTATTTATTTTGAACAACAGCAACAACAACATCATCATCAACAACAAAACAAAAAACAACATGAACACAAATCAAACGCTTTCATTTGTGCTGAACACCGATGATGAATGGTTACACTTGAGCAAAAATACCGAAAAATAAAATCGAATTGAACTTCAATAGTTTTGCACTTGTGTCTGCCTGTCCGTCCGCCCGTCTGTTTGTCTGTATGTCTGTCTCTGCCGGTGGTTAAGTTCATTCAGTTTTATGCGTTGTTTACCCGAACGCTGTTAAATTGCGAATAGATGCTTGAAAAGTTTTGCGGGTAACTAAAATATAGTTTTTTCGGTTGTTATTTTTTGTTTCTTTTCGAAAACCATATTCGAGTACCTCTAATGATACCATAAAAGCTACCAAGCACCGAACAATGCATGCTTCTGCCACGGCGGATAGACAGACGGACGGACAGACAGACAGTCAGTCAGACGAGGCGAATATGTTCACACGGATGTAATATAAACAAATTACTTGTAACCGTTCGTTCTGTCCTCTGCCGAAATGCTAATATTGATTGTGGTAACAATGTGTGGTATTTTGTCGCAAACCTTGCAGACAGCAAAAGCTTTGAAAACCTAAAAGTATAGGGTGTAGCATTTCAGCATGATGCTACTTGGAATTTAAATTTTTAAACCCTTCTTTCTTACTGCCGTCCTCCAGGGAAGTGGTGTTTGCACGTCAGTTAACAGCCCACCCCTCCCAATTCTGCCACCACACGATGGGGCCAAATGCCAGTTTCTGAGGCAAAGAGTCTATAACGTATTTTCACAATATAATAATTTCAAGTATTTGCAAACATTTTTAAATGGCCAAATATAAAAATTAAGAGCCAGGTGGCAACTCATTTGTTTTTCAAACCAAGCAGTAGAAGTTACTACTTTTTCTCTTGCTAAATTTTTGAAATATCAAAAAAAAACTGATCTGTTGCAAAATAAAAACGTTTCATGGAGTAGAACTTCATATATCGGCACACGTATCCGCTGATCTGTATAGGTTCGCCTGAAATGAAAAATGGCAAAACGCAAATTTTCATAAGTTTTCAGGAGAAGCTAAAAAAACGTTCATTTGCGTAGTTCGTATTGTGTTAATAAATTCTATATTTTTAGACGTTTATGTCTATAATTTTCTAAGACTATGTAGTTCAGTCATATGGAAATATAGGGTCCGCCAAATAACTTTTTTTTAATGATATAAAAAAAAACTACTGAATATTTTCTCAAATTTCTTTTTTTATTTGAAAGTACAATCCTTCCGGTTAATAATGGAAAATAATTTCATTCAAATGGCTGCCTCGGGCACCCCACAAATAATAGTCCAACGGTTGAATAGTTGAAAAAAAAAAAACGTTAGATGGCGGACCCTTTATATAGCTCCCATACCAATGACTCCTATGATTTACTTTTTCCGCTCTAGAAACCACATATTTCAACAAATTTTTATCCCTTTTCCATTTTAAAAGTACGAATTTCGAAAAATCCGTTTATTTTATGTGTCTACTCAATTAGAGGAATGTATACATCAAATATCGTGTTTCTAGCTGTTGTCGTTTGAAAGGTACTTTGATCCCTTTTTGCCCCATTTCATCCCCTACGAATAAAAATCACTTTGTGGTGCACGTTTTTGTTATAGGGGGAATACGCACACCCAATATCAAGTAAGTACAAGCAGTCATACTGAAAAAATGTGCTTAAATACTCTAAATTATTAGAGAATATTGTGTGTATTTTTAGTCCTTGTGAGAGAAAAATGTTTCCCTTTGGACCGATTTTGCCCAGTTTTAATCTCAACCGATCTACGACTATAAGACGCTTTTATGTAAAATTTGGACGTCTTAACTCCTTTTGTTTAGATGCTCGCGTGCTTTCAACAGACGTACGGACATGGCTAAATCGTCTTAGAATTTTATGACGATCAAGAATATATACTTTATAGGATCTCAGGTCGAAATTTCAAGGTGTTACAAACGGAATGACAAATTTAGTATACCATCCTGGAGGTGGAGGGTATAAAAAGATCCAAACAATACATATTTGACTGATAAGTAAAAAATGTAATTACTTTGTGAAAAAATAGAATAAAAAAATCGGAGAAAATTGTACTTTTCTCTAATATGTTTTTTCTTGTCCAACAAAAATTGGGAATTTTCAAGTATTTATCTTTAATTTTTAAATATATAAAAAAATATTTTTTTAAGATTGTCACTCCTATTCAAAAAATTAGAAATATTCAATTCTAAGAATGTATTTTTGAACAATATTCTCCTACTCAAGAACGAAACTACAAAATCAATTCATCTTACATACTCCAAAGAAAAGGCTATTTCTATGAAAAAAATGCGAATTTTTCTTAGTTAGACCATTAAAAGGGTATCAAAAAAAACTAAGAATGGCACCGCATTAAATTTGTAACAACATACTGTCTATGTTATATTTTAAAGCAAATGAATTAATTTAATTAAATGGTTCACGCTTTTTATTTTAATTTTTCAACTTTTTAATTATTATTTTTAAATAAAAAGTATAAACATATACATACAAATTAAAAAAAAATTGGTACTTAAAATTATAGACGATAAATACAAAATAAAATTGGTGGAGAAAAAACTGAAGATATTTTGTATTCTATTAAAAAATATTGAACAAAACACAAAAGAAACACAGCATGGATAAACTGGAATAGATCCAAAATTAATATAAAATATGAGCATTATCTTGAAGATTATGTCAACTGGATACACAGTATGTATGGGGAAATTTGAAAAATTATTAAAAGAAACTGATAGTTTATACTGGGATAAATATTCTTGGTATTATGCCCTTAATATTTTAATACATGGAGGGGAATTTATACAATATTCCACAATTTCAATTGGAATACTTTCCGACAAAGTAAGCTGTTAGACAAGAAGAGACTAAGAAGAATAAATCGTGAAATGCAAGACTCTTGGAAGAAAATTTTGAAAACCCCATTGAGGAAGTGGAACTAGAACCGGGATACGATAACTCTGATTGATGACAAATATTATTATTAGGGTCATAATTTTATCATATTTCTCTAAACTTTTACAATTACAAATTTTCTCATTTTATACGTAGTACTCAAAACAACTTCTTAAAAGATCTATATAATAAAAATGAAATGATGCTCGTTGGTAACCGCATCTCTTGAGAACGATTTTGCTGACTTTTATTTCAAACTAGTTGACCGCAAAATTAGAAAATCGTTAAAAAACTGAAAGTGCCTTTTTCTATAGAATTTTTGAATGAACTTAAGGCTATAAGTCACAATTCACGTAATGTATATGCGAAATTCTTTTATTTTATGATTATGCGAAAATTTTCGGAGCACAAACATTTCGGTAATTGAAGATGTTGATGGTTGATCTCTCAAGTTTAGCTCAAGGTACTTAATGAGTAAAAATACGTAGTATTCTTTTTTAATTTTTATATATTGTTGCCCAATATTTCGATTAACGTCGTTAAACATCTTCAAGGGATATTTATATTTAAAATAGAGCAAACTGCGGCTGTCCTGTGTGAAAGTTCAATACTAACAACTCATTAAGGACCTTGAGCCATACTATAACATAATCAATTTCGGTAATTATAAAAAAGTCAGAAAATCCGGACAAAATGCAAAACATCCTTATATATTATGGACTTTTTATTAGAACTAAAGCGATATTATTTTGCTGATCTCTTTTTGTTTGGTTCGTAATCAGTCATCAAATAAACTGGGAGATCCATTCGTAACCGAATGATTTTTGAATCAAATACAAATATGAAATGTCTGAAAATGAGACATTGAATGAAGACATGCGATTGATATTATCTCAACTTGGAAAACTGCCGAAAAGCACTCATGTTGCGATGAATATTCAAATTAACTGCCAACGTTTTGATTGGTCCGGAAGAGTGTACTATGGCGTACTGTTGGTACAATGATTCTGTTGGAAGTTGATTTTCGCTTTACATTACAGGATATTCCACGGCAATCTCCAGAATCATGTGTCTTGGAACGGCCAATCTGGAGTATTTTCAAAACAACAAAAAAATACTGTTGATATTACGAATGCTGCATTATATCTTGATTTTTGGCAGTTCGTGTTACCATACGAAAGTTGTGTTTGGTTGAGCGACTGCGAATAACATTAAATTGGAGGATTCCGTTTCTAGCGAAAATTATGTTGACACTTTACAACAACATTTTTAAATCCACTGTCTACGTATGGACTATCGCCTCAGAATCATCTGTTAAAGCCAGATTATTTTTTGCGATGGCACTGGGAATTGAAAAAATGAACGAATGTCGTATTAAAACAATTTACTTTAAAGGAAAGTACGAAGACCAAGACTTTTTGACAGCACACATCTCAATAATTCCGACCGACATACCATGTCACGAATCAGTTATAACGAACGTTCCGCTGGCTATTAATTATGCAATTTGAGTGTTTCTCTTCTTGGACGCTCATTTGGCTACGATTCTCTCGCAGAATTTTATTGTACCGGTTTCTTCGGGAATTGAGGCTAAGTTATGTAAAATGTGAAATTGCCATTGAACTATCGAAGAACTGTGCCAGTGGTCAAGGTAATGAATATATGTATGATGGCTCACCTAAATAATTGGGGAAACTAGACCGAATTTTTGCATAACTACATTTCGAAAGTATGGCTATAATTAAATGACGACTTCACGCAAATTATTCTGATGATTAAAATTTAAAAAATCGATATAACCAATAGTGTCTTAGCATATTTTGTATAGCGATATTTATTTTTTATGCAAAGATGGATTAAAAATGGAATTTGTCTATTAATGAAACAATCAGATCCGGTCAGGTGGTGCAATGATTCTTTATTGCTCGAATTTGTCCTTTTTGTGAACACGACACGAGATTCAAATTAAGGAAAATACATTCATTTCATATTGTACTTCACGTGGTTGGGAGGTCACAGAAGCAGACACTGTAAAATCCGAGAGGGAAAAACTAGAGTAGACACTCCATTTTACGAGGCTGAAGTACGCCCTCGCGACAAATAATCATCTTGAAATCCTCGAAAATCGCGAAAATACAAGAGGAAAATAATTGATTATCAGAGTTACTAATCTACCTAACGGGGCTGAAATACGCTCTCACAACATATAATCATCTAGAACTCTTCATAATCCGCGATAACTCGAGAGGAAATGAGTTGGTTATTGGAGTTACACTCTAGGTCACGAGGCTGAAGTCTCCCAAGGAGCAGATTCAATATCAAACAAATAAAATATAAAACAAGTAAGGAAAGGCTAAAGTCGGGCGGGGCCGACTATATTATACACTCCACTTTCTATCCGAATACATGTCAATTTTAAACTATTAAAATATGTGGTTTCTTAATACGATCTAGCCATGTCCGTCTGTCTGTTGAAAACACCCGCCGCCGAACGAAATGAGCTAGGAGGTTCAAATTTTCTCTAAATGTGTCTTATGGTCTTCTACGAATCAAATATTTTATAAAGTTTAGTTATCGTACAAAGTTTCAACGAAATCGGAAATGGTGATGTAAACAAGGTGTTCGGTTTGACATGGAATGATAGATATATGTCATTGTTTTGTACAGTGTTCGTACATTTGTGGTACAAAAGTGGTCATTTTCTCAGGCTCATATCTTGCAAACCGTTTGGAATTTTGATTTACTCTCTGAGGCAAGGTTGAGGCGACATATTCTTGAATAAAGTTCAAGAATAGAGGGAATGTGTTTACGATGCAAATTACCCCATATTTCAGTTTTTACTTCACATTTAACCCACTGAGTATTAACAGTAAGAAAAAAATTGCGGCCCTTAATGGGTTAGCAAATTCTAAAAATTGCAACTCTCCAACGAGCCCATAAAAACATAAATCGAACTAAAAATGTGGAAGTAATTGCGGTTTTTATAAAAATGCATCAAAAATTGCACTAAAATAGTATAAATCTGTCTTTTATATTGGGTCATATTGCAAGTTTTTAGTATGGTTTGATAAGGCTCGGGTCGGATTTTAATTTCTAGCGGTTTTTTTTTTCTCAATACCACTCTCATGGTGAAATTTATTCAAGAAAAACCTGATTTATTGAGGTTATTTTGAACGCGTCCAGCTCACGAATGGTAAACGCGAAATATTTTGGGAGAACACATAAAACAAACCAATCTTTCATTTTAGTCGGGAACATCAACAACATTTTTGCCTTCCTCACAAAAGAAGCCACTCTACAGTGTATGTGAAAACAAAATTTGAAAAAATAATTTTATGTTAAAAATTTTGGACCTAGTCTGGATAAATATGCAGTGTAAGTGAAATTTATGGTTATCGAAGTCCAAAAAAGTCGACACAAAATATTTATTTATTTGTTTTGATACCAATATTTATATTGTAGTTGGCAACAATGTGAAAATATATTTTTTATTTTGAATAAAAAATTAACTTTTTATTAACGTTTTTGTTATCGCAGCTTGTTACCTTCGGCTTAAAGTCGTTCTAAAAACTTAAGGAATATAATCTGCAGTCACAAAAATTTTTACTACTTAAATATTTAAGATAGCCAAACTTGCCATATCGAAAAACTTCTTTCACAGCAAGCTGAGCTTGGAAGATTTATTACAACCTGCATGAATATTTTTATCGAATTTTGCTTTAATATATTTAAATTGATTCGCTTATTGCCATGGTGTTGCAGACATTATCAATTTGCATGATACTTCAACAACGCTTTTTCTCTTTAAGACTCAATAACTAACTCTTTATTAACGTTTTTGTTATCGCAACTAGTAATCCATGTTGAAAGAAAATCAACAAATCAATTTTTATTAACAAATTAAGAAGCTCCATTCAAATAAAGAAGCAACATACTACTTTAGCTAAAGGAAGACTTCCAAATTTGCAATAATATTATCAATTACTGGGTAATAAATGTTTATTTTTCCAGTATTCATATGCTGTCATATCATCAGGCAAATCTACATATTGGCTTTTACTGTTGAATCAAACAATAAATATTTGTTAAATGTCCTTTGTCTTTCTCTTTTTTAAATTCATATAAGCTCTAGGTGTAAATGTATACCTATGTCGCCACATTTAGAAAAAACAATATGCAACGCAACATTGAAAAATATCAATGCTGACGTTATGTTTGAACATTAGTCGATAATTACCAAATTTAATTTGTGTCTCCAAATTTAATGTGTGTGTGGTTTTTTCATTAATTTAATTTGAAATATATTCTTGTAGCCCGACATTACATTTTCACCATTCTAAGACTGTCCAAATATTGGAATAGTTTGCATCTTCTTGGAGAAAATAAAAAAAAAATAAGTTTATGTACAAAATCTCTACTTACAGTCCTACCAACGCTACGAATCGTACTTCCAAATTGATTACAAATCTTACAGTAATTGTCAATTACTCTCCTTTACACCTCCACAATTTGCATCTGTTTGAATTTTTGAAAACAATTTATGTGATGTTGTTAGTTTGGTCATGATTCTTAAAGGATTCACGTTGTATTTTCCATCTATCAAAAGTATTCACAGGAGTATAGCAAGATTCTTAGTCCCCAATATTAGGATTGATAAATTAAAAAAATGCTTAAATAGCTGGGCGCCTAAAAAAGTTCTGGGGTGGTATTAGACCACCCCAGCCACCCCATTCCTACGCCTATGTTAGGAAAAAAACAATTTCCCTCAGTGCCGATTTTCCCCATTAGCAATTTCTTGATTCGAACTACAATCCAAATGTCTGTACCATTTTGAAAGGAAAAGTACTAATAATCAAGATCCAATATGTTTTGCGTTCACTGTAGATTATACATACATACTTAATTTCATTATTTTAGCTATAGCCGTTTGCTTGGTACCTCTTTTATTTCTTTTTTCATTTTGTCCCTAAAAGTACGAATTTGGAAAAGATCCTTTTATTTTCCGAGTCTGCGCTGTCTGGCGAGTATAAGTACTGCATTGATTCTAATTACAGCCGCTTGATTGGTGTCAAACTTAATATATATCGTCTTAGAATTTTACCACGACCCAGAATATATATGAGTCATTCCATGTCAAGAGATGCGATTTTTGACCTCAATATATTCGATTGTTTTAAAGTTTGTGTATGTATTCTTCTCATGAGTTATGACCAATTAAACAGTCAAAAAATATTTTTTTTCAAAAAGGTGTGCTCATTAGAGCGTACCAGGTTACAAGTAAAAAAAAAAAAGTTCGCCGTACACCTTCGAATATGAAGTATTATTGAAAGGTAGTTTCAAAAAAATTTTTTTTATTTTTTTATGCCGAACGTAGGGGTCGCGCTTTTACATTTTTCTATATAACTTCTGCATTTATAAACGGATTTTAAAGTGTGATACATCGATGTTTTTGTCCGATTTTTTTGTCTTTGAAGTCATTGAGCTCAAACATGATTCATGATTTTATGCGAGCTTTAATTTTCGATTATTAGAGTGGTACATTAGGGTAGTAGCAACTGAGAAATGATGGGTAAGTACCAGAAGGGGGTGCTTGAGCTCAATGACTTCAAAGACAAAAAAATCGGCCTCGTCGAGACAAAAACATCGATGTATCACACTTTAAAATCCGTTTATAAATACAAGTTATATAGAAAAATGTAAAAGCGCGACCCCTACGTTCGGCATAAAAAAATAAAAATTTTTTTTTGAAACTACCTTTCAATAATACTTCATATTCGAAGGTGTACGGCGAACTTTTTTTTTGAGGTACGCCCTAGTGCTCATTCAATCGACTGTAATAACAAAATACACACCAACAGTCCTTAATTTTTGCCATTCACATTTCGTGTGGTAAATCAACTCCTGTCTAGGAAATTTTCTTTCACATATTTTTGACTCAAATATTAGAGATATCATTCTTTTTGGCCAGTATTGACGTTTTCAAAAAAAAAAACAACATCTGTTCTGCCCTTCTTATATGAAGATTATTTCCTGTGTTTTAATCGTAAAGCTGCATAATTTTTTCTAAGAAAGGGTAACGTTTCTTGAATATTTCCCTCTCACAGAACAATAATTTTTAGATACAAAATTGTAAAAGCACTTAGGGTAAATCTATCATGCCAATTACAACATACTTTTACGTGAACTTTTTCCCTTCTTTAAAACTAAATTGAGTTTTCACAGACGTGTATTACTTCAAGAGAGATATCAACTGTTGCGATTTATTGACTAAACAACAATTATGATTTTATCATAAGATAATAATAGCATATTACAGATAGTACGAGTAAGTATAATGTACAAGCATATATTACACATAATGTAATGTTACAATCGCATTAAAGTTGATCTCAAACTATTAATTATTAATAAATTGGACGAAAAGGGTTTGGCATTAGGAAATTCAGTCTGTGTTTTAATTCATGTTGATAAATTATGTGCCTTGGCCGGCTAACCATCCAAATATTTAATTCATGTAATTCCACCACAAACAACATCTGACTGACTGAATCATCAAGGAGTACTAACAATAACTTAGTTAATAATACTTAACGTTATTGATATTATGTAGTGTAATAAAAGAAAAGAATTCACAGTGAGAATTGGAAAAAACCTTTGATCCCCAGTAGGTTAAATGTGAAGTAAAAATTTAAATATGGGGTTATTTGTATCGTAAAAACATTCTAGTCTTAAAAAGCCAATTTTTTTATTTTTAACGCGTACAACTCACGAACGGACAATGATAAAAGCGAAATATTTTGGGGGAACACATAAAATAAAACAATATTTCATTATACACTCCACTAGAGTATTATGTCCTTGTGCATTTGTTTGTAACACCCAAAAGGAAACGAGATAGACCCATTGTTAATTATACCGATCGACTTAGAATCACTTTTTGAGTCGATTTAGCAATGTCCGTCCGTCCGTCCGTCTGCCCATCTAATCACGATACAGGTCGCAATTGTAGACATAACTAAATGAAACTTTGCACAATGAAGTTTTTCGGGACAAGGACGAACGCTATTTAATTTGAAGAAAATCGGTTCAGATTTAGATATAGCCCCATACGAATTTCACTCCCGATTTGACTCTTTTCACTCTAGATACCACATATTACAACAGATTTTCTTTAAAATTGGCAAAACATCTTATATTTCAACTAGAAACACCTGTGGTAGAAGTGTGTTAGATCGGTTCAGATTTATATATAGCTCCCATACAGATTTCGCTCCCGATTTGACTTTTTCCGCTCTAGAAACCACATATTGTATCAGATTGTCTTCAGATTTGGTAAAACATCTTATATTTTCACTAGAAACACCCATGGTGAATATAGGTCAGATCGGTTCAGATTTATATATAGCTCCCATACAAATTTCGCTCCCGATTCGACATTTTCTGCTCTAGAAACCACATATTGTACTCGATTTTCTTTAAATTTGGCACAACATCTTATAATCCAACTAGAAACACCTATGCTGAAATTGGGTAAGATCGGTTCAGATTTAGATATAGCCCCCATATAAATGTCGCTCCCGATTTGACTTTTTCCGCTTTAAATGACACATCTTGTACTCGATTTTCTTTAAATTTGGCACAACATCTTTTAGTCCAACTAAACAAACCTATGGTGAAAGTGGGTAAGATCGATTCAGATTTAAATATAGACCAAATACAAATGTTGCTCCCAAAAGTTTAACCGATTTTGGCCAAACTATACACTTTATATGTCATTTATTTCGTTCGAAGTTTCAATATGTCCTCATACAAATGTCCTTTCTGATTTAACATTTTTTGTCAAACACATACATTTACAGGATACAAAAAACCTTCCCGTTTTCACTTTTTCACCGAATTGAATTGTATACGGATAGAAAGTGGAGTGTATCATAGAGTCGGCCCCGCCCGACTTTAGCCTTTCCTTACTTGTTTTTCGTTTTTTCCTTGCTCCGATGAAACATGTTTGATGAATGAATCAATTCGCTTCTGGGTCAAAGACAACTTTTTCTGGGCGTACAATCCCCACGTTGTTCTTTCTTCGTCAAAAGCCTGAATTTTTCAATGATTTTGTGAGCTATTTTCAGAAGTTTCATCATTCCAGACCATTTCTTCAAAAATATTTGAAAGATTTGTTAGTGCAATACTTTTGAATTCATATTTCACTTAGTTTAACAATGCAACGAAATGAAGGCGTTGCGCAGAGAGTTGAAATCGCCAAAAATTGAGGTTAATTTAAAAATAAAAATTAATTTTTTTAGAATTTTTATTATACGATTAGGGTTTGGGGTCCGGGAATTCCCGAATCGTTTTTCCCGGAAAATTTTGGACGGGAATTCTCGGGAAAAAAATGTTGATTTCCCGGGAATACGGGAAATATTAAATAAATATTTTATTAATTATTTTGAGCATTAATTTACATATATTACTATATTAATTAGAAATTTTAGATATATTTAAAATTCATATATTTACATTACTGACAATAATAATGGGTATTTGTTTAGTATTACAAACAGAACATTTTAAATTTGCTAAGTACCCATTTTTTACGAAACCCAGCTAAGGGAATACAAATTTTTTGTGAATAAATTTGCATGATCTTTGTTGTGAAACAAAAATATCATACCGGCAATACTATGGCTGACATAATGTCAATACTTAAACCCTCGTGCTGGTTATACTTTAAATTTCTTGTTTTCCTAGAAGAATCGACAAAATAAAAGGTGAAAATCTTCTTAAATAACAATTTACTTTACATATGAAACCAGTAAGAAATTGTTAAAAATTGGGATATATTTAAAATTTTTCACCTGGAAACATTCAGGATAAACTAAATATGAATAGAAATATATCCTACGGTATTTTTAAATAACCCTTTGTAAGAACTAATTACTTATTTAATATTATTTTTTATATTACTTTACATTTTAGAATATTTTACTTTGTTTCTGTAAATTTTTTATTTGAATCTTCTAAATTAATTACATCACAACATTCTCCGAGTTATTTGTTTCCTTAATCATTTTTTAATTTTGAATCTAGTGTAGTGTAGTTACTTGTGACTGCGATTTAAATGTCCAATTTTATGGCGCCTTTAATTCTGACGATTAGTCTAGAGTAAAATATTAGTAAAAAGAAAAATAATCTGTGAAATATTTTGACAAAAACATTCGTCTAATTTGTAATATGTCAGTATTTTAACCTATTTTTTATTTATTACTACAATAATAAAAATATTTATTTTTAGATTATTATATTATATTGTCTTTCTCGATCACTTACAATTAAGAGACTTGATAAGGTGGCAACATTTTTATCCATTGTTTTTTTTTTCTTAAATTAATCAACAAAAAAAATTTGGCAGCAACACTATAAGAGTAGTAAATTCCATACAAAAAATAAGCTAGTAAGCCGAACCGAATAGGCCAATACTTTAATAAACAGGAATTACATTCATATTAAAAGTTATCAAAAAAGTACGAAAACCTTGAAATAGTGTACTCGCACGTGTATGGTGGACGTTAATAGGTTAAAATAACACACCAGTTACTAAATGTTGACATTTTAAATCATATTTTACCTACCTATAATAAATATTTTTTTCCCGTGAATTCCCGGGATTCCCGGGAATGAAACTTTCCATTCCCGTTTTCCCGGGAATGAAAAAAGTCCGGGAAACCCCAAACCCTATATACGATTAAAGAATATAAAATTCTACACCACTATCGAAAATATCAATAACATGTGTTGTTTACTATTCCAGTCGCACTGCCTTAAAGTCAAGAATGTTTTTAGTTTTACGCGAACAGTTGTGAAAATTGCAAATTGGCATATTTCAAAGGTTAATATCATTTTCCTCATTGTAAAAAGTAGCACTTTGATAATAGAATCTTCAAGTTCAGGTATTTTAGAGTGATATTACAAAAAACTGTTTTAACGAAAGTATTTTAGAAATATTTTTAAAAAATTGATGAAAATATGTCTAAATTTTAGGTATTTTCAAAATATATGTTGAGTTTTAAATGTGAATTCTATAACATACCGTCAGATGGTGAATTTCCAATGTAATTACAATGTGTTAGCTTCAATATTCCGCAATTATTTATTTTATTAACAAATTGTGAAATTAGTCAATCTTTTATACGAGAATTTTTATTGCACAACTTGAAATTTGAATTTGACGAAAACTGAATAATTAAGGATTTTGTAATGAAAAGTTAATTTTTTTATTTACTCAACCTTATATCTACAAAATGAAACAACTATTTCCCACGATAAAGCATTGACAGAAGCAGAATGAGATTTCAAAATGTACAATAAATCTTCATGTATAAAGATCCTTCTACAAAAGTGAGTATAGAAAGATCAAAGTCGGGCGACGCCGGCTATATGATACTCTGCACTTTCTACTCTATTGCAAGTAATTTACTACAAAATCTAGATTAATTTGTATGGGAGAAATACCTAAATCTGAACCGATGTGACCCACTTTCACCATAAATATTTTCAGTTGAAATATAACGTGTTGTGCCAAATTATAACAATATCAGTTAAAATATGTGGTACCTGGAGCGAAAAAGTCAAATGGGGAGTGATCTTTCTGTGGAAGTTATATTTAAATCTGAACCGATTTACTTCAAATTCCGTCATTGGTGCGCAAAAATCAATTGAACCAAGTTCTATTGGGATTGGATAATATTTGCGACTTGTTCTTCGATAACAAATATAGATGGATTATTAATTTATTTTCCAGTACTTTTTGTTTGTGGATCCGAGAAAAGGCGACGCAGATCGAAACATGTCAATGGATTTCTGAAGAATAATTTTTTGGGAACATTTTTTGAATATTTAACTGTGTAATATTTTTGTATATTTTCAAAATACAATTTATAATATAAAACCCCATATTACTTAATAACATAAAACACTTCTAACTTTAGTAAAGTGCTTAGATTTCAGTTTTCCACATTCCTTTATTTTATCGCTTCATGTCTAAAAACTGTTGTTTACATTTCTAGGCGAAATATAAGTATAATAAGGAATAATGTTATCCGCAAAAGAAACTTACAATCGAAGTTCATTGGCCTAAAATTTCGTTTCTGCGTACTGTAGCATAGCATAGCTAAGTCTTATTCTAAGTCGGACAAGGAAATATAACCTGTGTTGAGTAACATCAATTTTGATTTTTTTGTTCCATTTCCATTTCGGATGTTATATCACGTTGTTGAGAATTTATTTTATTTTCAACATTGGAGTCTTATAAATAGTTTTTGTTTGTCATTGAGAGCTTAGCTCGTAGCACCATAATTCACTGTTTCGACCTTAAAAAGTCCGAACATTGTTTTGCAATCCCTACAGTTGCCAAAAATAAAAAATATTTTTTTATAATAAAATCAAAAATGCGGGAAAAAGTCTATATTTTTAGCTTGACAGCAATTTAAATCCATGGATAGATGTTTAAAGAGATTACCCCATAAATCTCTGAAGCATATTTTGATTAGTATTTGTATGCGACTTACTACACGAATGACTTAAACTAAAATATAAATTAATTCTAAATTTACCCGAGATTTGGAAAAGATAGTTGTCCCAAATAGTAGCCGAAGAAAAAACACGTCGCACTTACTGGCTGCTAAAACAATACTGAATTTATTAGAAGCTCCTTATCAGATCTAAGAAGATGTGAACATCTTAAATGTACTTTGAATTTACTTATGATTATCTTATCTGCAGATAGAACCGAGAATATCATGGTGTATATATGCATATTTATGTTAGCTTGAAGATTAACGCGCGAAGATGTTTTCATCTCACCGGGATTCATCTTAATAACCGAAAATAATTAAAAAGTGTATATTCTATTTACATATGGAAAATACGTAATTGCATATGCATTCTTTACTTTACTTATCTCTTGCCTCACGCAATACAAATACTAAATATTAGGCACTGTCTAGGCCAACAATCTGTGGAGAGATCGGGGAAACATTGAGGTCAAAAAATATTTGATGTTGTATACATTTTAAATTAAAATATAGTTTCGAACTTTATTAAAAAGTGTTACGTTTGTTAGTTTGTGTAACAATCACTGATTTATTTATTTCCTATTTATACACTCCACGAGAGTAGTATGTCTTTGTGCATTTGTTTGTAACACCCAAAAGGAAACGATTTAGACCCATCGTTTATTATACAGATCAGCTTAGAATCACTTTCTGAGTCGATTTAGCAATGGCCGTCTGTCCATCTATTGTTGTAATTAAATTACTAATAATTAATAGTCCGATCTTAACAAAAATTGGCACAAGTACGAACGCTATTTAATTTGAGGCATATCGGTTCAGATTTAGATATAGCCCCCATACATATGTCGCTCCCGATTTTACATTTTCCGCTCTAGAAACCACATATTGTACCCGATTTTCTTTAAATTGGGCACAACATCTTATAATCCAACTAGAAAAGTGCTGAAAGTGGGTAAGATAAGTTCAAATAAATATAATATGGTGTGGCTATTCTTATATGTATTCCGTTAGCAATACGTGGTTTGTAGAAAGAAACTCAAAAACAATGTTCACGTGCCTAAAATTTCGTTTCTACGTAATGCATTTTTTCTCTGTGTGTATGTCTCTATTTTAAAATCTACTTTAAAGTTGCGAAACAATAAGAAATGAGTTTTAACTTACTGAAGTTTTTAGTCATATTTCTCACTTGTGTCAAATATTTTTTAGAGTTAATATTTTTCATTTTTGTGTACCTACCTATGTAACAAGTATTATTCAAAAGAGAAACAGGAAATAGGAAGACGAAACTCTAAAATACCAATTATTTGTTTTTTTGGAATTAAAATTTTTAGGTGTTTTTCGTCTTGCATTTCATCGAGTACAAAAAAATCTGTATTTGTTATTCGAATCTATATGCATATATTTAATATTATAAAAATGAAGAAACATTTCCAAATATTTTTTATTTAATCGGAATATGTGTATAAAGATTTTGAGTAAACATCCTGTTACTCATTAGACCCATACTTTGTCAACAAACATATCCATTTATCATAGAAAAATGCGGGGCCAGAAGGGTTAAGCGCCTTCTTTAAAATATATATGTATGAATGTACTTTCAAGCAACTATTTGAAAAAAAGAAGTTCTACACTTAGAGACCAAGTCTGTTAATAAAACCAGCTATTGTCTGCCTATCAGCAGACACTTTTCTGATATTACATCAGTTTTTTGGCATAACAGCAGTTTTTCTGTAATCTTACATCAAAATTCCCACTGCTAAAGAGTTTGCAGTGTGTTAAAATTGGCTGCTGTTAATTAAAATATAAAAGTAGATTAGCTTTGGACAGTATGCGTACACTCAAAAGAATTTGACTGTAAAAACAACAACAAAAAATCTGCTTTCACAGCAGGCTTTGTCTGCTGAAAAAGAGAAAGCAGACTTACTGCTGAAATAGCAGGTGGATGTTTGCTGTTTTTAGCAGACTTTCTTCCTGCTGTTACAGCAGACAATTGTAGCTGTTTCAGCAGCATGATTCTGCTATTGAATAGAATCAAATTATTTCCAAAAACAGCGAATAAAATAATTTTTTGCGAATTACACAGTCTATCTTCTTTTTCGCAAATAAAACATACAAATTTCATTTTCAATTATTTTTTATTATAGTATAAATTATAATTATTTCGCATTAATTAAATTGTACATACCTTCTTCCTCCGCTAAATACAAAAAGTAACGTCAAGTTAGTACTAAACTTACAGTTGAATAGAACTAGCTTCACTTATAAAAAATAAAAATCGTCAAGTAGTGCCTTAAGGCACGGTTTTGAGAAAGGTTCATCCAGATTCGTTCAAACACCACAATTTTTATTCGTTTTTATTATCCGCTGTATGTAATATTTTTTATCTGCACTTACTTCGTATACATATCCGCTTGATTAACAACGCCTGGTTGTACAGATTGCTTTGAAAAATGTGGAATACTTGCTAAATACGCTGTAGTATGGTGCGTTGACGGAATATCCTTATAACCTTATTCATTCCGATCCACTAATATTTTTTGACCGGACTCCACAATTAGTTCCCGCTATTTGGTAAATATTTTATTTCCAGCTGTGAAACTGCAATAAATGGAAACATTTGATTAGATACATGTATCATTTGTTCAATGAAATGCCCCGTTTGATATTTTTTCGAATTTTATTTGCGGTCTTTTGCTTCACAATAGGTAAAATTGTTTGCTTTAGTAGAATAAATTTTTACAACCAAGTCAATGAACAACATTGCCCAACTCATACTAATACTTAACTTGTAATTCCATGGAAAGCTTTCGTTTATTTTGGCAATAACTTTATGCATTTTTTTCATATCCACCCGCTTTATTATTTCTTTCTGTTCTGCTCTGCTCTGTTCTCGACGTGTGCGTTGATGACGTCTATAGCTATGTTATATAATTTTAAAGGTGTTCGGAATTTTTTATTTAGGTTAAAAATTAACTTTCTAATTCTGTAATCGACTACTAGATATATTACTTATATGGGGTTTTGGCATTTGTGCAAAAACGTATTGCGCAAAATTTAAAAAAAATATAATGACCTTTAGAACACCTTTTATAAATTGTACGTGTTCCATTACCATTGCAACAAAAAGTTTAATTCTAAAAACAATCATTTATTGGCTTAGCATTTTTTGAGTCTACTAACCATTTTTGGCGAATGGATTTGATATACATATGTCCTAAACATGCTCTTTCTATTTCCGTAAATTGTTTTTTTATCTCACTATTGAGTGATTTATATTTTATATACATTTCAACATGGTTCTTCGTCAGTTTTGGTTATTTTCAAGAAGACTGCTTACTTCTCTACATTTCTGCAAGAGATTTCCCTCCAAAATTGTTTGTTATTTCTTTGCCCACCTCACGTAAAAAATTGCAGTCTAAAAACAAAAAAACTATTAACTTTTTATTTATTACTTTAAGGGCATGCTAATTTTATTTTGCGTATATATTAATGCATTTATATTATTTATTTTAGTGAGCATATCATTATTTGTGCTGCAGTTTCAGACTGTATAATGTATATATGTGTGCCTAATGGATATATATATATATAGCTAAATTATTTACACTAACTGACAGCTAAAACCGATCGTTACCGCTAAATTCAGATTACTGTGTCATTGTAAAATGTCGCAATAAAATATTTTCAGGACTATCCGAAATTTCGAAGATATAGTCTATCATACTATAGTCTATCTACTATGTTTTCTAACCTATCGGCTTAATATGGGTATCATCGGAAATAATTTAGAGAATAAATATTAAACGGATTCATCAACCCAATGTGAGCCATGCTTTTTTAAAAAGCTAATGCTTTTCATTAGCATTTGCTCTGACTAATAAAAATATAATACTCGGTGCCATTTTAATTTTTTTTTAATTTTAATTAACAGCAACAATTTTCAGCAGCCTACAAACTTTAAGGCAGTGTGGCTGCTGAAGCAAAACTGCTGTTATAGCAGAAAAATTGCTGTAATAGCAGAACAAGTGTTTGCTGATAGATAGAAAACAATGTCTGATTTTAATAGCAGACATTTTTTCTAAGTGTATCATTAAAAAGACAATCGTAATATCTTTCCGTGGTAATAAATTGCTTTATAATAACTTCTATTCAAAAATGTGTTGTTAACATGTATATTTATTTATTTACTGCTCTGTACATATGCTTAAAGTATTTTTCTCCATTGCTAAAAACAGCAAACAGCTGATTGAAAATTGATTAAAATAATTAACAGAAATTTGCTTTATTTATTGTAAAACTGGATGGAAACCCCTCTCAAATGACGCTCCCGATATAACTTTCTACGATCTAGAAACAACACATTTTACTGCAAATTTAGCACAACACATTATAATCCAGCTAGCAATATCTATGGTGAAAGTGGGTAAGATCGATTCAGATTTAAATATAGCCCCAATACAAAATTTGCTCCCAAATGTTTATCTGATTATATTTTACCTTCAAATATACATTATAAGAGTGGGCCACAATGGTCCATGATTAGGACACATACAAAAAATTCTTCCAGATTTCACTTTTTAACCGAATTGAGTTGCAATGGAGAAGAAAGTGGAGGGTATCATATAGTTGGCCCCGGCCGACTTTAGCCTTTCTTTACTTGTTTAAATAAATAGTAAAGTAGTAACATATAAAAGTAAGAGAATATGACATGTAAGTACGATTGATATCACAATAGGCTATCAAAAAATAGGGTATTTTTTAGTTTTTGGAAGTCCTTCGCTTAAAATCTAACAAAAGGTATTTGTGTTCGACACTGTGTAGTGAAATACCACTACACAGTGTCGAACACGAACGATTTTTCTAAAATTTCTGTCTTTCAAGCTTCGTTTCAATTTGAATCTTTTGAAGCATCTTTGTGGAAACAGACATGTTGTTCCAAATTCAAAGAAATTTTCATCTTCCCTATATTTAATGTTGGTAAACGTTGTCCTGAAATAGTTATAATTTTTAGACCACGAGGTAATTCTAATAGTGATTTCCCATTACTTCTAGGAAACACCCAGTACGACCCGAATAATAACACTGTCCAACAGCATTTTTGGAACAGAGTAGTGGCACAATAATTCTGAAAGGGAATGTTGAGTAGATAATTTTTGTAGAATAAACTTATAGTCCAGCTGGTCTGAGTTTTTCTTTATCGCGGGTCAAAGTTTTAATTTTTTGGTCCAAGGGAGCATTATACTGAGCAAAAAAGTGTTGTTAATGTCTGAGCGTATGCTTATTGTCAGAACTATATTGTGGAATTTTATGCGGATCTTTTTTGAGGAAGATCTTAACCCCCTAGCTCATCTCTTTATGGGTCAATTTGACCCTCTTTTCGAGGTATTCAAAAAATTCCTTTCAAAAAGGTCATGTAAGGATTAAAATGTTCTACGAAAAAATTTGCCGGAAAATTTCAGTGGCGGTCACCGATGACACCAAAGTTTAAATAATAATCTTCCCGCTTAAATAGCAAAAGTACACGCCAGCTTACACAACAAAATTACTGTGGGTAAAATTGGTCAATGTTTTTCGAAAAAAATCGATCCTCAAAAAATGTGTGTATTTCGGTAGAGCACGGTAAACAAAAAATACAAATTGGATATTTTTGAAAAATTTTCATTTTCGAGGGAGATATAGCTAAAATGATTTTGTTTTTAATTTTGTAATTTTATCGCGATCTATCCAACGGATCCGGCGGATGTTTTGTATGTGTATTAAGAACCAATGTCGCTTGTAACATGTATGTAGTAAGTCACAAAAAAGATAAATAGGGAATATTTGTGACAGAATTGTTGTGACAGAAACCCAGATAGAGAAAGTTGAAATAAATGCAATTGTAACCGCGAATTTTGGATTTTTGCAACAATCACAGCTTTTTCGCGACTTACTACATATATGTTACAAGCGACATTGGTTCTTAATACACACACTCAGAAATATAGCATTCATAAATCGGAGTAAAATCCATACTACAATTTATTTCACCAATTTTACTCCAGTTCAGTAAAAATTTCCTAAAAAGATGGAAAATTAACTAAGTATGAGTAAAGTTTCCTTCTATTAAAGACATAGTAAATAGATCATTTACCAGAAATAGGGTAGTAAATTTACTTAAAAATATTTCTTTGGATCTAATAAAAAAACTCTTACAATTGAGTAAATTCATACTTATGTATGAAAAGTCTTAATTTGTTGGACAGTGTAATTACTGTAAACCCATACTCCTATTTAGTTCGCAACCCCGACCGCTACGCCAGGCAAAAAAAAAAGAAATGGTAAAATTAAAATCAGGTTTCACATTGATCTTATCAAACTGATATTATCGTGGTCAGTAATATATACGTTCCAATTTACAGCCTTCTTGCTAAAAACACTTTTGCCACCGCCCACAAAACTAAAATACAAAATCCGGCATCATATTTATCTTTCTCGTGGACAGTAATATGTACGTTCCAAATTTCAGTCATCTAGCTTAAAAAACACTATTGCCACGCCCACTAAACGAATGTTCAAATTTTGGTATCATATTTTTCATTCTCGTGGTCAGTAATATATATGTAACAATTTTCATGGACCGATATATTCCATGTCCACAACAGATGTCCATTAGAGCGTACCAGGTTACAAGTAAAAAAAAAGTTCGCCGTACACCTTCGAATATGAAGTATTATTGAAAGGTAGTTTCAAAAAATTTTTTTTTATTTTTTTATGCCGAACGTAGGGGTCGCGCTTTTACATTTTCATATATAACTTCTGCATTTATAAACGGATTTTAAAGTGTGATACATCGATGTTTTTGTCTCGATGAGGCCGATTTTTTTGTCTTTGAAGTCATTGAGCTCAAGCATGATTCATGATTTTATGCGAGCTTTAATTTTCTGATATTAGAGTGGTACATTAGGGTAGTAGCAACTGAGATATGATGGGTAAGTACCAGAAGGGGGTGCTTGAGCTCAATGACTTCAAAGACAAAAAAATCGGCCTCGTCGAGACAAAAACATCGATGTATAACACTTTAAAATCCGTTTATAAATGCAGAAGTTATATAGAAAAATGTAAAAGCGCGACCCCTACGTTCGGTATAAAAAAATAAAATTTTTTTTTTGAAACTACCTTTCAATAATACTTCATATTCGAAGGTGTACGGCGAACTTTTTTTTTGAGGTACGCCCTAATGTCCATAGATCAAATATAACATGATATGGCTATTCATATACTCCGTTTGCACGTTTGATACTTGGTTTCTGGAGTACTTAGATGTAAAATCGGGAGGGACATTTTTATGGCACCTATATCAAAGCATGGACTGAAGTGGTCCAATTTTGTTACAAATATTTGTAGGTGAAATATAAACAGTGAAAGGCAAATCGGGGAGATCATTTGCAATGGGCTATATAAAATTGTGGAACGATGTTCTATGTGAAATACGGCGGAATGTAGTAAATTTGAACGGAATTGGTTAAAATACACGAAGACGCTGTTCGTACAGAAACTTTTCGCGTATAATTACCTTGTCTGCTTGCGCAGCTGATCAGTGTTGGCATACTTTCACCACAATATTTCTCCGTTTTAGGAATTGCGGGATTTTGGTATGAGTAGTTAAGTTACTAAGTCCATCAGAAACAAAAAATCAAGCGGAATCTACGGGATTTCAAGCTTTTTGCTGAAGAGTTTTCCAAAGGCTACATTAAAATTGTTTGTCAAATGTTTGCTACTTTCTCAAAGCCTGTACTCAGAAAAATAACATTCCTGTATCTATATATTCATACTCCAAACTTTAGTAAACATTTATTTAAAAGTAAGAAAATTAACTAAGTACGGGTGTATAATAGGTTATAATAGGTTTACTAGAAACGGGGCATTATATTTACTTAAAACATTTCTTAGGATTTAATAAAAATCTTAATTCTTAGACATACATTCGTTGCGAAAGTTCTGACGAGATGGGGTAGCGCCCATCAAAACTGCAACTTTTAGCTGAACCAATAAAGGTCTCACTTTGCCTTTTTGCTAATTTTGGGTTCTGCTGAAGACTTCAGCACAACCTTTGGTCTTGAACCAAAATAAATGACAACACATACAACATAACAGACCAACAATACAGTCAAACAACAACAATTTTTAAAATTGAGTAAATTCACACTTGTGCGGAACTTCTTTCTGATGATAACTGTCGCGCAGTCAACTTTTAGCTTCATGGTTGCGTTTTAGCTAGGCGTGGTTGTGGGCGGATTTTTTATTTTCTTTATTGAATTTGCAATCTGTCATTGAGGCAATAAGCAAAAGAATTAATACATGTGTGAATACAATTACTTATTCTAATAGTATATTTCTACTACATTAACTGAAGTATATGTATAAAATTAAATATCACAAGTAAAAACAAGCTCTTAAAACCATTAAGTGGGAGATCATTCCAACATCTTATTTCCTAAAAAGCAGATCCAGAACGTGAAATCTTTTCAGTCTTTTGATTTCGTTTGATTCATCCAGTAAGGATATGGTTAATAAATTAGGATGATAACTCAATCTATTCAAATATTTTCCGTCATGTTTCGTATTTCATTTTTTACAAATGGCAACTTCAAATCATCGTGAATAGTTTTGTTGGAAACGAACCAGGGAGCGTCGCATATAGTCCTTAATGTTTTTGACTGGAAACGTTGTATAGTAGCTATGTTAGAGTTGCTGTTGAGGTATGTGTTACAATTATTTAATAGCCAAAAATATTTAAAACAACTGCTATGTTAAAAAGATTATTGTTTTATGTGAAGTGAAATTATTTTAATTTCTTAAAAGTCGTGATTTATTGTAAGCTTACAAAATTTCGGTAGGGTTTGGTAGGCATGGAACTTGTATTTTCAGGAAAGAATATCACCTACTGCACTCTTGGGGGAGGAGACACTAGCGCACAGTGTCACTCTCGGTTTGACTTTTTCCGCGTTAGAAACCATATACAGTGACGGACAAAAAAATAGGGTCACTTGTTACGCACAAACAATTTTACCAATATAAGTCAACTTTATTACGTTATTCCAAATATTTTTCTTGGAATTATTGTTAATACTGAGTAGCTCTAAATACAATAATCTGGCAACGATCTGTTGTTTATAAGAATATGAGACATGGACCATAATGATAAATGTCACATGTAACGATGGACAAAAAAATAGGGTCAACGGTAAATTACAATAACAACCTATCATTATTTACTAATATAACAATTTCTAATCGTGAAACGTGATCAGTTAGTGTGAATTGCTCAATTTGGAGAATATTTTTTAAAAGTTACATATTCGCAAAGCATTTTGTACCAAAAATATGGGACGAGCAAAACATTGTACCGACGCTGAGCGTTCCATTATTGAAAATGTAAAACTTAAAGGTCAAAGCCAACGTCAAATTGCAAAAACTATTGGCAGATCACAAAATTTTGTTTTTAACGCCTTACAAGAAAAAAATAATAATATGCAAAGAGGTAGACCCCGAAAAACTTCTGCTAAAGATGATGACCATATCAAGTTATTGTCAACTCGGGACCCATTTAAATCCGTGTTTCCACTAGGACTATTAGACGGCGGTTAGTGGAAAAAATCTGTTCGGAAGAACGTCCAGGAAAGTCCCATTATTGACTAAACGGCATCGGCGAAATCGTATGGTATTTGCCAAATCGCGCATAAATTGGGAAGGTCCGATACTTGGCAAAAAAATGGAAAAATGTACTCTGGTCGGACAAATCTAAAATAAATTTAATTGGCAGTGATGGAAAACTATGGGTCAGGCGCCCTAAAAACAAAGAATTGTGTTCCCGTTATACCACTAAAACCGTAAAGCATGGAGGAGGAAATGTAATGGTTTGGGGATGTTTTTCTTGGCATGGAGTGGGGCCAATATATTGGATCAAAGAAATAATGGATAAAAATTTGTACTGCCACATACTTAATGAAGTGATGCTACCTTACACCGAATGGGAAATGCCCGTCAAATGGGTATATCAAAAAGACAATGATCCAAAACACACTTCGCGTATTGTAAAAAAGTGGTTTCAGGATAACGGCGTTGATGTTATGACATGGCCAGCACAATCTCCGGATCTAAATCCAATAGAAAACTTGTGGAAAATAGTGAAGGATAAAGTTGGACCACAAAAATTGAGCAATAAGGATGAATTATGGGAAAAAATCAAAAGTGCATGGTATTCTATACCAAAGAAAACGTGTCAGGATTTGGTGGAGTCAATGCCACGGAGGTGTAAAGCTGTTTTAAAAAATAAAGGCTATGCCACAAAATATTAGCTCCGAAGTCGAGTTTATGTAATTAATTTCAGTTATTTTTAATTTTTTTTTTTAATTTTTGTAATACTGACCCTATTTTTTGTCCCCTTGAAATCAGTGGACCTAACAACTTTTTATGTTTTTTTATTGAATCAAGTAAAAAATTTCGATTTGTCTCTGTAAAAAAGAAGAATGAATATGCTTATTAATAAAACGAAATGGATTGTCAAACATATACCATTATAACAACACTTTTTGAAATTTTTTTAAAATAAAGTGAAGTGACCCTATTTTTTTGTCCGTCACTGTATATCGATTTACTTGAAATTTGGCACAACACCTTATACTTCAATTAGAGACTTCTGAATGTTGGTCAGATCGGTTCAGATTTCGATATATCTCCCATACAAATTTCGCTACCGGTTTGACTTTTTCTGCTCTAGAAACCATATAAATAAACAGATTTTAATCAAATTTGACAAAACACCTTATATTTCAACTAGAAGCATCTATGGTGAAAATTGGTCACATATGTTCAGATTTATATATAGCTCTCATACAAGTTTTGCTTCCTATTTGACTTTTTTCGTTCTATAGACCAGATATTTTAATCAATTTTCTTCAAATTTGGCATATTTTAACTAGAAACATCTCTAGTGAAAATGTTTCAAATCGGTTAAGATTTATATGTACATATATACATATCTCCCATACAAGTGTCGCTTTGTATGGAATTTGACTTTTTCTGCTCTAGAAATCAAATTCTGGAGAACGTCAAACCGGTGCAGATTTATATATGTATAGCTTCCTTAAAAATATCGCTCCAGATTTGACTTCTTCTGCTCTAGAAATCACATATTTTAATAGATTTTGATCAGAACACATTATTATGTGGGTCTCATCGGTAGGACACCTACCAAAATCCTGACATTATTGCATTTAAAGGCGTAGAAAGTAGAGGGTATCATATAGTCTTACTTGTTTGTTATAAAATTATTGGTTACATAACTACAATTCGAATTCGAATAGCTTAAAGTATCACAGTTCCCACAAAAATAATTTCTTATCAAAACTATTTTGAAGTTTTCTAGTCCATACTTTGTTCTACTAAATTCCATTAGATGATTTGTAAAATTCTTAAAAAAAAGATTTTCTCGATTTTGCCCGCAGCCGTAACATTGTGTAGCGTTTCTTCTGGAAAATAACTTTTCCAAAAAACAATACTACAATATTCGAAAGCAAATTAAACAAAGAAATTCTTATAAATATCTTTCTTTCATACATTAAACTTATTGAAATGAAGAACAATTACATGCCCATTGATTTGCGTGATTCCTTTGAAGCGTTTGGACGCGTCAGAAAAAACTTTAGACTAACCAAACGCCACAGTCAATAAGATGTTGTCGGCCATTGAAGCATACAAATTTCTCTATTTACTAGATAAATTCATTAAATAATTTATCTGTACATTAGTTTTTAAAAAGGGTTTGATATTTTGAATTCATCGTCATTTGCTATGCTTTTGAGGCACCTTAAAACATTAAGCTAGAAAAGAAATATTCTACACAGCTATTGCTGGAGTTACTAATCAGCTTTCCATTCGATCATTTGAATTTTACATTTTTGAAAAATTGTATCCTTAGGAACTTTGTAGTCCCTTTAAGTGGCTCCTTTGGTTTCAGATGTATATAATATGGTTCAAGTGTAATATGGACTGCCGGACAGTGTTATAGTTAACGAAATATTGGTTAAAATTGTACTTTACATTTTATTCAATAACTCTTCACGCGCTGTTGAACTGAGTCATGTCCAAAAATCCTTGATATTGTCTTTCGTTTTCGACAAATTTTGGTGTAGTCGCTTTCCTACAGGGTAACAAAAATAATGAAAATATACATTTCTTATTGCATACTTTTTAACTTTTTCTGATCACATAACATCCGCAAACATAAGAAAACCACTTGGAATCGGTTTTGTACTTCCCTCTTTGTATTTTCACAGGTTTTGAAACAAAACTACTTAAACCTTTCGCCCCCGAATTCTTTGTGATAAATACAAAAACATATATATTTTTGATGATGTGGGTCTATTTAGAAGATTTTGGGTTTCTAATAGGGTTTGGGGTCCGGGAATTCCCGAAAAAATTTGGACGGGAATTCCTGGGAAAAATTTTTTAATTTTCCGGGAATACGGGATATATTAAAAAAATATTTTATTGAATATTTTGAGCATTTAGATTACTATATAAATTGGAAATTTTAGATATAATTCATATATAATTCATATATTTACATTCCTGACAATAATAATGGGTATTTGTTTATTACTACAAGCATAACTTTTTAAATTCGCTAAGTAGCCAGTTTTTGCAGAACCCAGCTAAGGGAATACAAACTTTTTGTGAGTATGGTTGTGACTATGGCTGACATAATGTCAATACTTAAACCCTTGTGCTGGTTAAACTTTAAATTTCTTGTTTTCGACGAAATAAAAGGTGAAAATCTTCGTAAATAACAATTTACTTTACACATGAAACCAATAAGAAAATGTTAAAAATTGGGGTACAATTACATTTTTTCACCTGGAAACTATCAAAAAATCAAATATGAATAGAAATATATCCTACGGTATTTTTTAATAACCCTTTGTAAGACTAATTGCTGGACTATTTCAATGTTTTTATTTTTTATGAATTTATTTACTTAATATTAATTTGTTTGTATTCCTTTTACATTTTAAAATATTTTACTTTGTTTCTTTAAAAAATTTTATATGAATCTTGTAAATTTACGTCATAACATTCTCCGAGTTATTTGTTTCCTTAATTTTTTTAGTTTGGAATCTAGTGTAGGTGTAAGTCACTTGTGTCTGCGATGTAAATGTCCAATTTTATGACGCCTTTAATTCTGACGATTAGTCTAGAGTAAAATATTTGTAAAATGAAAAATAATCTGTAAAAATTTAGACAAAAACATTTATTTTATTTGTAATATGTCAGTATTTTAACCTATCAAAAACCAATTTATTTATTGGTACAATAATAAAAAATATTTATTTTTAGATTATTATATTATTTTGTTGTTATCGTTAACTTACAAGTAAGAGACTTGATAAGGTGGCAACATTTGTATCCATTGTTTTTTTTTCTTAAATGAATCAACAAGAAAAATCTGGCAGCAACATCATGAGAGTAGTAAGCTACTTTCTTGTTAAGCGAATAAATTCCATACAAAAATAGCTAGTAAGCCCAATCGAACAGGCCTATACTTTAATAATCAGTAATTACATTCATATTAATAGTTATCAGAAAAGTACGGAAACCTTGAAATAGTGTACACGGACGTGTATGGTAGGCGTTAATAGGTTAAAAAAGGCACATCAGTTACTTAATGTTGACATTTTAAATCATATTGGACATACCTAAATAAATTATTTTTTCCCGGGAAACCCCAAACCCTAGTTTCTAATGCATACAGGGCATATGTAACAGTATGTATTCTAAAATCTAGCTCAAAATGTTCAAAAATAAAATGAGCAAAAAATGTAATACGCGAGAGGAAAGCATTTTGAAAATAATATACGCATTCAATTATGTAAATCCCTTGTGTCAGACGAGCTTACAATATTGTACAACTGTAGTAAAATATAAGAAAAAGTCACCAACACAAGAAAAAAGTTCAAAAATGTCATATCCTCGTAATTAATAAAAATAAAAAAAGATAACCAAGATCGTTTGAATTTTAATTGAAGACTGTCTGTTTGTTGTATAAATTGATTAAAAATGCGTTTTATTGATTCAAATGTCAAAACATCCGGTTTCGGCCGAAGTTTGTAAATTTGGCTGAAGATCGGCTTTGGCCGTAAAATCCGACTTCGGTCGGGCACTAAGAACGCTGGTTGAACAAAAAAAATCGTGAAAAGTTTCTTCATTTTTATAATCTGAAATCTGTACGACTTCGAAAAAGAAATACAGTCTGTGGTAGACGATGAAATACAAGATGATATATGTATGTACATAATTTTATTTTTTAAATTTTAATTCAAATAATTGAGATTTTTATCTTCTCTTTGATTTTCGCCCTCCTACTAGAGTGATCAAACCCGAGTCCGAAAACCGGGCCAACCGGCTTTTTTCGCCTAAGACCTACCGTCGGGTTTTTTGAAATAACGGTTTTTTCATTACTGAAAATATATCTGTTTTTGTGTGTGACTTCGAATATTCCACTTTTAATATTATCGTGCACCAAAGGCTACAAGGCCACAATATTTGTTAAGACAATAATTTGTTAAGCCATATATCTTCGTCAAAATAATTGTTTTTGTTTTTAATGCAATACAGTTCTAAGTGAATTGAAGAAAGTGACGACAAATAATATACATTTCGTGCAAGATCGTCACATGTATAATTTCATAACTTTTCGGGAGTACAATTTCAAGACTATAATAAGATACAATCAGAGAATGTTAGATATCATATCTTAAAACCTTTAAATCGCTCTTCTAAAATGTTAAAATTTTTTTATTAATTGTGACAGTTTTGCACGAAATGACCGAAAGTGAAGTTTGATTTATTTTTTCCAGTCAACAAAATACCTGGGGTAATTACAATAATTACCATACGTGTTGAATTGCTTCAATTTAAACAATTTTTAGAAATATACACGAAAAGTGAATATATTTATTCCTAATGGAATTGAAAATTGTATAAAGGTATTATACTTTCAATATGTATCCAATTTGGAGTAACGAATTCAATATTGAGTAAAAACTTCATATTTAGAGGAATTTTCTATGAAAACGGTTTAGGTTGTCAACGAATGTTGCAAGAACTATTTTGGGAATAATCAGAATGCATACGTGTCTTCATTTTCCGGAGGGTAACTTTCAAATATTTCTTGGCTCCACGCAAAATGTGTCGGTCTAATGTATATATCGTCGCCCTAATTCTAAAAGGGCTTATCATACACTTTTTCACAATCATGTTCTATACATATTTCGGTAGAAAATACTTGATATCATCGAAATATGTGGAAAACGCGATTTCGATTCGGCTCTTTTAGAATTAAGGCGACGGTATGCATATTTCATTGACGTTTTAAAATTGTTTTTTTTTTTGTTTATGGAAATATAACAGAAAACAATATCTACGAAATTCATATAAACTAATAGCTATATTTTTTGGTTAGCTCTAACTGTAGTTTAACCAGATTTGGTGAAAAATGTGATTAATCTAAATTCTTGTACATAAAAAAAATGTATTTAAATCGAACTTCGATTTTAGCGATATTGTTGTATATGTACATATATAATCTGATTTTAGAATGAGTTCGGCGTGGAAGTACTTCGATAGGGATGCAAAAGACAACTCGCTTGCAAAATCTTCAACGTCATCTCTCATTCGATCTCATCTACGGAGCGTACATAAAATTGACTTAAAATTGAATTGGTAATAGACGGCTATGAACCATCATAGATTAATTTGTAGTAAAACCTTTTTGGGGCTTTAAGTGAAATTTTAGCTCAGTGCGTGGCTGAAGACGGGCTTTCTGTAAGGGCTCTGAGAAAATCAAAGATATCTATTATTAAAAGGATTAAATATGCCAGGAAGTGAAACAACGATTTGGGGCCTAATATATGATTTTTATAAAGAGAAAAAATCATTTAGAAGGATGAAGGAAAAAGGCCAACGTTTTTCAATCATTCTTACGAAGAAAGTGGACAAATTTAAGTATTTAATCTTGGGTTGGAAGAGCTAAAATTAGCAGGATCAGCAAAAAAGATTCAACATCTAGTAGAAATATTGATGAAGCCTCCGTCATGAGGAAATATGGCAATAGTTTATCTTGGAAATCCCAGTTATGTCTAAACCATTGTATTCATTTAAGTATAGTCGATACACTGTATTCTAAAAAAGATGTTGTACAAGTGGATGATAACGAAACATCCAGCTATGGAGAAGCTATGGAGAAGAATGTATAGAAGACATATGATCGGAATATGAAGAAGACAACTTCATACATGGAGCTTCGCAGCTATATTCAGGATATTGTAATGAAACTACGAAAAACTGTTCATATCTTTAATAGATACCCGTAAAGCAGAGAAAATTAAATCAATTTGTGATGGAGATGGAGGGAAAGTAGTTGCGTTTAGTGGCTGATATAAAACCCCGCTGGTGCTCCCTATAAACAATGATTGAAAAATTTTTTTTAAATATATCACAATGCGTCAACCATGCCCTTTTGTACCTTGGCTTAATTCCTTTATTAAGTCCTTGGTGTTGGCTACAAAGGAACTTTCAAAAGACAGTGCCACATTAATCGAGGTAGAGTCAACCAACAAGTTTCTGTATAAAAATCTTAAAGATGTAACGACATCATACGGAGTGGAATTATTCGATAATCTTATTTTAAGGCTAAATGAAAGAATGCTTAAAGTTGTAAATACATTGATTTTGTATTGACTGTCGTTTCCCAAAAAGCCAAATTATGTTGAAATATGCAACGAAAGCTGATTTACACCATCGCCTTTTTCCAAAGAACACAATAGCGGATTACACTACTATTGGTATTGATTCAGAATTAGATTCTGCCACTGCTTCTAGCCCCCGTAACCCTCATTCCGACCTGAGTAATACCATCAAAAGTATTCAAAATTCAGCAGCCAACAACGTTATGTTCGGCTGGGCCGAATTTTTTATACCCTCCATCACGGAGTGCATTCCACAGTATTAACTGTAGATTAGAGGCTGTCGACTTTACAAAGAGTGAAGTAATATATTTTGAAATTTTTTTGACATTTTTAACGCGCATTACTTTTTGTTTACTATTTCAAACTATAAGGCATACTTATGCACACTGTTTTAAATAAATTTCATTATTTCATTACTTCATTAGGGCAATATCCCAGTTCAAATCAATATTAATAGTCTACTACTATATATATAATACTGCAATTGTAATCACAAAGTGAACATGAGGGGGTAATCTTCAAAAATATACTCTAAATATTAGGTGTATTGTCAGTCGTCATTAGGTAGAACAAATTTTCCCCCAGGGCCGATTTCTCCCTACAAACAGAGTGATTGACAAGAAAAGTATAAATTCAAAGATTCGTTATGTTTCGCGTCCGTTTCGTATTGGAATGATTTTATTTCATGATTCTAGGTACATCCGATAGCTCGGTACCGCTTTTATCATTTTTTTAAATTTTGACCCTAAAAGTACGATTTTGGAGAAATACTCATATTGCGTGTCTACGAAGACAGACTGTAACCACTGAATATCATGATTCAAGCCAATTTATCCCGTTTTGATCCTAAAGTTACGAATATCGACAGATATCTTTATTTGTCTACGCAGTCACAGCAATGTACACACCGAATTTCACTATTCTAACTGCAACCGTTTGATTGGTACCATTTTTATCCATTTCGCCACATTTTCCACCTAAAACTACAAATTTCTAAAAAATCCTTCATGTTTCGCGTATACGCTATCAGATATATACACCGAATTTCATGATTTTAACTTTATTGGAACCATTTTTACACCCTCCACCTCCAGGATGAGGGTAAACTAACTTTGTCATTACGTTTGTAACACCTTGACCCTATAAAGTATATATATTCTTGATCGTCATAGAATTCTAAGATGATCTAGCCATGTCCGTCTGTTGAAAGCATGCTAGCATCTAAACGAAAGGAGCTAGGGCGTCCAAATTTTCCAATAAAAACGTCTTATAGTCGTAGATCGGTTGGGATTGAAACTGGACGTAATCGACCCAAAGGGAAAAATTGTTCCTTCACAAGGACAAAAAATATCCATGATAACCACTAATATTTTAGAGTATTTAAGCATTTTTTCCATGCTTTATATAAGGTTACTTTCTATATATGTTTGTGTGCCACAAAATTTGAAATCAATTTTTGAAAGCTTTTTTCTCAACCAATTTTGCTCAAATTTTGCACACTTAATCATTTTCGATGACAATACAAGGAAATGGAAAAATTTGACCAATTGGACAAAGGGGCGTGGCACCTCCCATACAAAGTTAAAACCTATTATTGAATATTGTCAGTTCTATGACACCTAGAGTGCTGAAATTTTGTGTAAGTGCATCTAGCATCAATGTGCATAGCTGTGCCAAAAATGGGCGGTATTGGAAAAGTGGGCGTGGAACCTCCCATACGAAGTTAAAACCTATTATTGAATATTGTCAGTTCTATGACACCTAGAATGCTGAAATTTTGTGTAAGTGCATCTAGCATCAATTCGCATAGTTGTGCCAAAAATGGGCGGTATTGGAAAAGTGGGCGTGGCATCTCCCATACGAAGTTAAAACCTATTATTGAATATTGTCAGTTCTATGACACCTAGAGTGCTGAAATTTTGTGTAAGTGCATATACCATCAATGTGCATAGTTGTGCCAAAAAGGGGCGGTATTGGAAAAGTGGGCGTGGCACCTCCCATACGAAGTTAAAACCTATTATCGAATATTGTCAGTTCTATGACACCTAGAGTGCTGTAATTTTGTGTAAGTGCATCTAGCATCAATGTGCATAGTTGTGCCAAAAATGGGCGGTATTGGAAAAGTGGGCGTGGAACCTCCCATACGAAGTTAAAACCTATTATTGAATATTGTCAGTTCTATGACACCTAGAGTGCTGAAATTTTGTGTAAGTGCATCTAGCATCAATTCGCATAGTTGTGCCAAAAATGGGCGGTATTGGAAAAGTGGGCGTGGCATCTCCCACACGAAGTTAAAACCTATTATTGAATATTGTCAGTTCTATGACACCTAGAGTGCTGAAATTTTGTGTAAGTGCATCTAGCATCAATTCGCATAGTTGTGCCAAAAAGGGGCGGTATTGGAAAAGTGGGCGTGGCACCTCCCATACGAAGTTAAAACCTATTATTGAATATTGTCACTTCTATGACACCTAGAGTGCTGTAATTTTGTGTAAGTGCATCTAGCATCAATGTGCATAGTTGTGCCAAAAATGGGCGGTATTGGAAAAGTGGGCGTGGCACCTCCCATACGAAGTTAAAACCTATTATTGAATATAGTCAGTTCTATGACACCTAGAGTGCTGAAATTTTGTGTAAGTGCATCTACCATCAATGTGCGTAGTTCTGCCAAAAATGGGCGGTATTGGAATAGTGGGCGTACCACCTCCCATACGAAGTTAAAACATATTATCGAATAGTGTCAGTTCTATGACACGTATAGTGCTCAAATTTTGTGTAAGTGCATCTAGCATCAATGTGCGTAGTTGCGCCTAAAATGGGCGGTAATGCTAAAGTGGGCGTGGTACCTCCCATACAAACCACAAATTAAAAATCTATTATTTCTGCTCCTGATAACGCAGTAATTTTTCCTTCTACAAAAGATAACTAAAAAAGAATTTCTAGGCCCAATAGAATTCTGCTTGCATAAAGCATGGATTTGAAAAAAATTTTTTTTTGATTTACTAGTATAAGGTTACTTTCTATATATGTTTGTGTGCCACAAAATTTGAAATCAATTTTTGAAAGCTTTTTTCTCAGCCAATTTTGCTCAAATTTTGCACACTTAATCATTTTCTATGACAATACAAGGAAATGGAAAAATTTGACCAATTGGACAAAGGGGCGTGGCACCTCCCATACGAAGTTAAAACCTATTATTGAATATTGTCAGTTCTATGACACCTAGAATGCTGAAATTTTGTGTAAGTGCATCTAGCATCAATTCGCATAGTTGTGCCAAAAATGGGCGGTATTGGAAAAGTGGGCGTGGCATCTCCCATACGAAGTTAAAACCTATTATTGAATATTGTCAGTTCTATGACACCTAGAGTGCTGAAATTTTGTGTAAGTGCATCTAGCATCAATTCGCATAGTTGTGCCAAAAATGGGCGGTATTGGAAAAGTGGGCGTGGCATCTCCCACACGAAGTTAAAACCTATTATTGAATATTGTCAGTTCTATGACACCTAGAGTGCTGAAATTTTGTGTAAGTGCATCTAGCATCAATTCGCATAGTTGTGCCAAAAAGGGGCGGTATTGGAAAAGTGGGCGTGGCACCTCCCATACGAAGTTAAAACCTATTATTGAATATTGTCACTTCTATGACACCTAGAGTGCTGTAATTTTGTGTAAGTGCATCTAGCATCAATGTGCATAGTTGTGCCAAAAATGGGCGGTATTGGAAAAGTGGGCGTGGCACCTCCCATACGAAGTTAAAACCTATTATTGAATATAGTCAGTTCTATGACACCTAGAGTGCTGAAATTTTGTGTAAGTGCATCTACCATCAATGTGCGTAGTTCTGCCAAAAATGGGCGGTATTGGAATAGTGGGCGTACCACCTCCCATACGAAGTTAAAACATATTATCGAATAGTGTCAGTTCTATGACACGTATAGTGCTCAAATTTTGTGTAAGTGCATCTAGCATCAATGTGCGTAGTTGCGCCTAAAATGGGCGGTAATGCTAAAGTGGGCGTGGTACCTCCCATACAAACCACAAATTAAAAATCTATTATTTCTGCTCCTGATAACGCAGTAATTTTTCCTTCTACAAAAGATAACTAAAAAAGAATTTCTAGGCCCAATAGAATTCTGCTTGCATAAAGCATGGATTTGAAAAAAATTTTTTTTTGATTTACTAGTATAAGGTTACTTTCTATATATGTTTGTGTGCCACAAAATTTGAAATCAATTTTTGAAAGCTTTTTTCTCAGCCAATTTTGCTCAAATTTTGCACACTTAATCATTTTCTATGACAATACAAGGAAATGGAAAAATTTGACCAATTGGACAAAGGGGCGTGGCACCTCCCATACGAAGTTAAAACCTATTATTGAATATTGTCAGTTCTATGACACCTAGAATGCTGAAATTTTGTGTAAGTGCATCTAGCATCAATTCGCATAGTTGTGCCAAAAATGGGCGGTATTGGAAAAGTGGGCGTGGCATCTCCCATACGAAGTTAAAACCTATTATTGAATATTGTCAGTTCTATGACACCTAGAGTGCTGAAATTTTGTGTAAGTGCATCTAGCATCAATTCGCATAGTTGTGCCAAAAAGGGGCGGTATTGGAAAAGTGGGCGTGGCACCTCCCATACGAAGTTAAAACCTATTATTGAATATAGTCAGTTCTATGACCCCTAGAGTGCTGTAATTTTGTGTAAGTGCATCTAGCATCAATGTGCATAGTTGTGCCAAAAATGGACGGTATTGGAAAAGTGGGCGTGGCACCTCCCATACGAAGTTAAAACCTATTATTGAATATTGTCAGTTCTATGACACCTAGAGTGCTGAAATTTTGTGTAAGTGCATCTACCATCAATGTGCGTAGTTCTGCCAAAAATGGGCGGTATTGGAATAGTGGGCGTACCACCTCCCATACGAAGTTAAAACATATTATCGAATAGTGTCAGTTCTATGACACGTATAGTGCTCAAATTTTGTGTAAGTGCATCTAGCATCAATGTGCGTAGTTGCGCCTAAAATGGGCGGTAATGCAAAAGTGGGCGTGGCACCTCCCATATGAAGTTAAAACCAAAATTACACCTACTGTAATTTTGTGTAAGTGCATCTAGCATTAATGTGCGTAGTTGTGACAAAAATGGGCGGTAATGGAAATGTGGGCGTGGCACCTCCCATACGAAGTTAAAACCCATTTTCGAATATATGCCGTTCTATGGCAGATAAAAAACTGAAATTTTGTGTAAGTGCATCTACCATCAATGTGCGTAGTTCTGCCAAAAATGGGCGGTATTGGAATAGTGGGCGTACCACCTCCCATACGAAGTTAAAACATATTATCGAATAGTGTCAGTTCTATGACACGTATAGTGCTCAAATTTTGTGTAAGTGCATCTAGCATCAATGTGCGTAGTTGCGCCTAAAATGGGCGGTAATGCAAAAGTGGGCGTGGCACCTCCCATATGAAAATAAAACCAAAATTACACCTACTGTAATTTTGTGTAAGTGCATCTAGCATAAACCTGCGTAGTTGTTCCAGAAATGGACGGTATTGGGAAAGTGGGCGTGGTACCTCACATACGAAGTTAAAACATATAATCGAATATGGTCAGTAGGTGTCATAGACCTAGAGTGCTGAAATTTTGTGTGAGTTGATCCAGTGTAAATAGTTGTGCAAAGATGGGCGGAAAGTGGACGTGACACTTCCCATCTGAAATTAAAACCGGTTTTAGAGTATTTCGACACCGAGATGGGCGGAAAGTGGCCGTGACCCTTCCCATACGAAATTAAAACCAGTTTTTTAAGTATATTCTACAACGATCTTCCTATATTGTTGTGTGTGTTTATTTAGTTGTAACCTGCTTAGACAATATGCAAATGGGCGGGATTTGAAAGGCGCATTTTTGATTCGAACTTTGTAAAATTACACGTTTTCTGTGGATTTTCTTAGCACAACAGTAAAGAAAGGTTATAACTAGTAAATCAAAAAAAAATTCTTTTTTCAAATCCATGCTTTATGCAAGCAGAATTCTATTGGGCCTAGAAATTCTTTTTTAGTTATCTTTTGTAGAAGGAAAAATTACTGTTACGTTTTTAAATATTTTTTTTATTAATTATTATTATTATTATTATTATTATTATTATTATTATTATTATTATTTATTATTATTATTATTATTTATTAACGTAACAGTAATTTTTCCTTCTACAAAAGATAACTAAAAAAGAATTTCTAGGCCTAATAGAATTCTGCTTGCATAAAGCATGGATTTGAAAAAAGAATTTTTTTTTGATTTACTAGTTAATATGTCTGCTTGTACTTACTTGATATTGGGTATGCGCATTCCCCCTATAACAAAAATGTGCACCTTAAATGGGACAAAAAGGGATAAAAATGGTACATATTTAACGACAACAGAAAGAAACACGAAATTCGGTGTGTACATTCCTCTAGTTGAGTAGATACATGATATAAAAACATTTTTTCCAAATTCGTACTTTTAAGGTGTAAAATGCGAATAGAGGGATAAAAATGGTACCAACCAAACGGCTGCACCTAGAATAATGAAATTTTGTGTATACATTCCTCTGATTGCGTAGACATGTAAAATAAAGGGATTTTTCGAAATTTGTTCTTTTTGGGGATAAAATGGAAAAGGGGGATACAAATAATACCGACCAAATGAACGCAGCTAGAGTCATGAAATTCGGAGTATACATTGCTCTGACTGTGTAGACATGAAAAAAAGTTTTTTTTTCCAAATTTGTACTTTCTAGGGATAAAAGTAGTACCAACTAAACTGATACAGCTACAATGATGACATTAGTTGTGCACATCCCTCTAATTGCATAGACACGTAAAATAATGAGATTTTACAAAGTCGCACTCTTAAGGGGGTAAAATAATTAAAAAACTATTTTCCTGTAATATTACTGCACTTCTACGAAAATCGACCTCGGCCTCTGTGGAATGCAAAAAAATGTTTGTTTTGAAAGATTTCATAAATCGAAATGTTGCTTATAAGCAACATTGGGACTGAAAAGGTTAAGAATACAATTGAAACTGTGTTTCTAGTGATGCCAACAAATGATTGTCGTTGTGACACTGCACGAAAACTTGAAAAACGAAATCCACATTCAAATTCAGCGTTGTTAAGATTTGTTCTCATCGGCTCTGATCCAAAAGTTGACCGGAATTTGTAATCCTGTGTTATTTTCATGCATTCTTGTTATTTTCCCCCAGCTCATCCTTCTAAACATTTGAATTAAAATCCAACCATTCCATTGTGAATAGATGATGGATGTGTTCGTTTACGTAAGGCGTCGCAAAAAGTTAGCAGCCTAAAAGTATACTTGCGTTTTGTAATGATTTCTATGAATTCACTCGAAGCGATGATCAATGACGAATATATCCATTTCGTTGGCTATCGTTTATTAATAATATTGAATAGCTAATGAGTTGAAATTAATAACCTTTGAATGAATTAATTTTACAAAGTCATGCTATCCGCATCTCCCAACAAATAAACAACAACAAATAAACATATTAGGCTCTAGAACTTCTGTGGATTCATTGATGAAATGCTAAATCGATATTAATTTTGTGATTTATTTAATGCCGACATTCCTTGTATCAACAGTTAGTCAGCGTGTAATCAATGACAAACCCCAAAATGATATCGGCCCTAAGCATGACAATATTAACACAATATACTCGAATTCATCTGACGAATAAGTTATGCAAAAATCAAATGGAATTTTAATCGTTTAAATATACCAGAAATATTCCATTGGGGTAGGTTAATGAAACATTTGAACGAGTCACAAATGGCATTTCATACATGCATACTCACGCACATACATACACAAATATGTATTAGGCAACACTTGAAATGCTTAAGAATACATATTATACATAAATTAATGGGATATTTGTTCATCATACACAAAATTATATACGAGAGCTGTTCAAAAAGCTAGAGATTTCTAATTGCCAGAAGCGAATAATGCTGCGTTCGTATATGTACCCAAGATCTACTTTGAACGGGTTTCGGATGTTAAGCTCAAAATAAAAACGAGTACGGAAAGGCTAAAGTCGGACGGAATAAAGTTACCCACTTTCAATTTTGAAGGAAATCTGTTAAAATATGTGGTATTTAGAGAGTCAAATTGGAAGTGAAATTCGTATGGGGGCTATATCTAAATCTGAACCGATTTTCGTTTAGCGTTCGTCCTTATCCCGAAAAACTTCGTTGTGCAAAGTTTAATTTGGTTCTGGCTACAATTGTGACCTGTACTTTGATTACAAGAATAGATGGACAGACAGACAGACGGACGGACGGGCAGACAGACATTACTAAATCGATTCAAAAAGTGATTCTAAGTCGATCGGTATAATTAACAATGGGTCTATCTCGCTTTCTTTTTGGGTGTTACAAACAAATGCACAAAGACATAATACTCTCATGGCGTGTATAAACATTGTAAAAACCGGTCAACGTACTTTTTGGATGAACTTATATCCGAGCGCGACATAAGAGAAGAATAAAATTTCCTATTCCTTTCATCTATGTACCGATACCTGCGAAGCATTCCAATGCTCAAAAACACTAAAACAAATGAAAATCTGTTAAATATGTGGTTTCTAGCGCGGAAAGAATTAAATCGGGGGAGTCATTTATATGGGAACTGTATAAAAATCTGAACCGATTTGACCCACTTTCGCCATAGATGTTTGTAGTTCAAATATGAGCTGGTTTGCCAAATTTTAAGCAAATCTGTTCAAATATGCTATTTCTAGATCGGAAATAATCAATTCAGTAGCGATATTTGTATGGAGCTATATATATATATCTGAACCGATCTGGCTCATTTTTATCAGAGTTATTTCTAGTTGAAATATAAGTAGTTTTGCCAAATTTTAAGAAAATCAGCTAAAATGTGAGGTTTCTAGAGTGGAAAGAGTGAAATATGCCCTATTTTTACATGAGCTATTTTAGTTAAATTATATGACGTTTTGACGGATTGACGGACACCGCTAAATCTACTCAAAAAGTGATTCTAAGTCGATCGGTATAATAAACGATGGGTCTATCTCTAACACCCAAAAGGAAGCGGGATAGACCCATTGTTAATTATACCGATCGACTTAGAATCACTTTTTGAATCGATTTAGCAATGTCCGCCTGTCTGTCTATCCGTCCGTCCATCTATTCTTGTAATCAAATTACAGGTCGCAATTGTAGTCAGAACCAAATGAAATTTTGCACAACGAAGTTTTTCGGGACAAGGACGAACGCTATTTAATTTGAAGAAAATCGGTTCAGATTTAGATATAGCCCCCATACGAATTTCACTCCCGATTTGACTCTTTTCACTCTAGATAGCACACATTACAACAGATTTTCTTCAAAATTGATAAAACATCTTATATTTCAACTAGAAACACCTGTGGTAAAACTGTGTTCGATCGGTTCAGAATTATATATAGCTCACATACAAATTTCGCTCCCAATTTGACGTTTTCCGCTCTGGAACCACATATTGCATCACATTGCCTTCAGATTTGGCAAGACATCTTATATTTAAACTAGGAACACCTTTGGTGAAAATGGGACAGATCGGTTCAGATTTATATATAGCTCCCATACAAATTTCGCTCCCGATTTGACGTTTTCTGCTCTAAAAACCACATATTTTAACAAAACCTCTTCAAACTAGACAAAATATCTTATATTGGTACTATAAGCAACCATGGTGCAAATCGGTCAAATCGGTTCAGATTTATATATAGCTCCCACACAAATTTCGCTCTCGATTTCACTTTTTGCACTCTTTAAACCACATATTTTAACAGATCTTCTTCAAATGTTTCAAAAAATCTTATATTTCAACTAGAAACACCGATGGTGAAAATGGGTCTGATCGGTTCAGATTTACATATAGCACTCATACAAATTTCGCTCCCGGATAGACTTTTTCCACCCCAGAAACCACGAATTTTCACCGAATTTCTTCAAATTGAGCATAACACGTTATACTTGAACTGAAAGAACTTGTTGTGAAAGATAGTCACTTTATTCCATGTTTGGATATAGCCCCGACACAAATATACTTTACGATTTGACAAATTGGAACAGGTCATTTTAGCCTATGATTAGGAAACATACAAAAAATTTTCCCGTTTTCACTTTTTACCGAACTGATTTGTATTCGGGTGGAAAGTGGAGTGTATCATATAGTCGGCCCCGCCCGACTTTAGCCTTTCCTTACTTGTTTAAAGTAAATTTGTATTATTTGGTAGCACGTAAATCTATTCAGGATGATTTGCCAGAGTATACTGACAAAAAATCAAAATTTCCTATTTTGTACTGTTTTAAGAAAACTCCGAATGAAAGCGGTCGGACATTGCGGTAAATATAAGACACTAGCAGTACCCGCTGCTTCGCACGCGAAAAAGTCCGTTATTTGTTAATTTTATCCGTCTCTGTTATTTATTTATTTATCTATTTATTTAATTTCCTTTTGGTGGATATAGATAAAACTAAAATAGTAATTTGGAAACATCCTATAATATAGCACTCACACACAACCAAAGTAATGTGCTTGTCGATATGCACTATTTTAGCTGAACTCCTTCGTATGTATAATTTTTATCATTTTCTACCAAGTTTTGAACAAAAAATTACCACCATTTATATCCTCGATCTCATGTTTTTAGATGCAGCCAGCTACTTTATAACTTTTTGCACCTCTTTCCCAAAAAGTACACATTTTGAAAAACCACTATAAGTAACATGTGTTTTTGCTTCCTCTAAAAATATGTATTTTATTTGGTAACACATTTATTTCTTGAAATATCCATTTATGTTCCGCGTTTAAGTAATTAAAGGACTGTACACAATTTGTATCTCTTTTCGTCCCGCGCATCCCTTAAAAGTACAAATTTCGAAAGTCCAATTTTACTGCGTATCTACGTGGTCAGAGGAATTTACATACTAAATCAAGAAATCCATTTCTGTTGCAAGTCTACGTTGTCAGAGGAATTTACACTCCAAATCGCTCGACTATAGCTGCAATACTTTAGTTGGTACAATTTTTATCCCTTTTTGTCCCGCTCACCTCCTATGAGTACAAATTTAAAAAAAAAATCCATTTAGATTGCGCTACTACTCTAACTGCACTATTTTAGTTGATACTAATTTTATCCCGCTCACCGTTTATAAGTACAAATTTCGAAAAATTCTTTTAATTTAGCGATTCTAAATTGTCAATACTTTAGTTGGTACTCCTTTTATCCGTTGCCAGAGGAATTTACACTCCAAATTTCACGATTGTAGCTACAATACTTTGATTGGTACAATTTTTATCCCATTTTGTCCCACTCACCCCTTATAAGTACAAATTTCGAAAAATCCATTTAGATTTGCGCTACTACGTTGTCAGTGAAATTTACATACCAAATTTCACGACTATAGCTGCAATACTTAAATTGGTTCAACTTGTATCCCTTTTTGCCCCGCGCACCCCTTGAAAGTAAAAATTTCGAAAAATCCAATATTACTTCGCTTTTATATGGTCAGAGGAATTTACAAATTTTAAATTTCACTATTCTATTATGTGTAATACTTTCGTTGGTACCATTTGTATCCCTTTTTGTCCCGCACGCCCCTTTAAAGTACAATTTTCGAAAAATCCAATTTTACTTCGCTTTTATATGGTCAGAGGAATTTACATACCAAATTTCACGATTCTAGGTGTAATACTTTAGTTGTTACCATTTTTATCCCTTTTTGTCCCGCTGGCCCTTTAATGTACAAATTTCGAAAAATCCAATTTTACTTCGCTTTTATATGGTCAGAGGAATTTACATAACAAATTTCACGATTCTAGGTGTTATACTTTAGTAGGTACCATTTTTATCCCTTTTTGTCTCGCACGCCCCTGAAAGTATAAATTTCGAAAAATCCAATTTTACTGCGCTTCTATATGGTCAGAGGAATTTACATACCAAATTTCACGTTTCTAGCTGTAATACTTTAGTTGGTACCATTTTTATCCCTTTTTGTCCCGCTCGTCCCTTAAAGCACAAATTTCGAAAAATCCAATTTTACTTCGTTTCTATATGGTCAGAGGAATTTGCATACCATATTTCACGATTCTAGCTGTAATACTTTAGTTGGTACCATATTTATCCCTTTTTGTCCCGCTCGCCGCTTAAAAGTACAAATTTCGAAAAATCAAATTCTACTTCGATTCTATATGGTCAGAGAAATTTACATACCAAATCTCACGTTTCTAGCTGTAATACTTTAGTTGGTACCATTTTTATCCCTTTTTGTCCCGCTCGTCCCTTAAAGTACAAATTTCGAAAAATCCAATTTTACTTCGTTTCTATATGGTCAGAGGAATTTACATACCAAAATTCACGTTTCTAGCTGTAATACTTTAGTTGGTACCATTTTTATCCCTTTTTGTCCCGCTCGGCCCTTAAAAGTACAAATTTCGAAAAATCCCCATTTGTAGCTCGTCTGCATGGTCATTGCAAGGAACTCACCGAATTTCATTTTTATAGCTACTGCCGTTTAGTCAGGACGAAGGTTCGATGTTTATCCCTTTTTGGGCCATTTTATCCCTTAAAAGTACGAATTTCGTAAAATCCTTTCTTAGTCGACGTCTACGTCATATTTGGGAACTACCCTGAAAATTTCATGACCCTGGCTTCAGCCGTTTGGTCTGGGGGCTGGTCAATGATAAGTCAGTCAGTCAGTCAGTAACGCAACTCTTTTATATATATAGATTGATGTCTTATATTTACTTTTTGAATTGACTTATTATTTCGATATATAAGTATTGGTTTAATTGCCTTATAAATGTGGTTCAAAATAATTAAAATTTTATATTTATACCCATCGATTATTATACAGATCGGCTTAGAATCACGATTGAAAATTTTTTGTCAAACACATACATTTACAGGATATACAAATTCTTCCCGTTTTCACTTTTTTACCGAATTGAATTGTATTCGGATAGAAAGTGGAGTGTATCATATAGTCGACCCCGCCCGACTTTAGCATTTCTTTACTTGTTCCTTGTTTAATTTGCTTTTGTACAAACATTCATATCGAGGCGAACAATCTGAAAATAGATTTTTTGTGTAAAAAATTCATAGAATCAGATTTTTGTCGGAATCGGAATTAAAATTGACGTCGTATTTGAAACAACATCACATCAATTCATATCGGAATTACTTACTTTTTAACCATATATGGTTATTATATTATATTAATATATATTAAGTAATGGTACGGTTACCATACAAAATAAGGTGTAAAAACATTGGCCAAGTGAAACAAATGTTTTTAGATAGCATTCGAAAGGTCTAAATTGCTTCTTTCTGGTGAGAAATTTAAAATAGGTTAATAATCCACCAAGTTACAGGCTTATACGTTCGCAAATGTATGTAAGTCCGGGGTTTTAACAGTAAGTCAAGATTTTGGGGTGTTTGGGAAATTTTATAAAAATATTCTTGTTTTATTCGACAACACCTACAAGAAAAATTGTATCACCTCCCAAGAGTTTCTGTTTCATTCTTTTTTGTATCACTATGTTATTATTGTACTTATTAATATGAAAAATATAACTACTTATTTTTGGGACAATCGTGAGCGTATCCGAGTAAATCATTCCCTCCCCATGTAAAAATAATTGGTAGGGCAATTAATTTCTTACTGTCACGGCTATCAAACAAAAACTAAAAGACGTATCTTAGGGAGTTATCACACAAAACGCAACACGTTAATTTCTGTACTGATTGTTGTTTAGACTTGCAAAGTTATGTTAAATTATTCCATCGATGCGTTATACATTATGCCCGTATCGAAGGATATATACGCACATGCCTTGTAGGGTGAATTTGAATTTGTGCCTGAAAAAAACATCTTAAATGAATTCGAGCAAGTAATTAAATGCGCACATATGTCCATAAAAAATAAGATGTGTTGACATGAAATGTGCATATAAGCAACCGACAACAAAGTGTACCAACAACACTGTGACAAACAAACTTCTTCTTTTGAAAGTAGGCATGTTTGACTGGTTTATTTGCTAGAAAACTACGAGGTTTGATAAAGTGGATGATTGATAACAACCGAAATACGAAATATGAATATTTCCTAGTTTTGAAGAAGTTCTTTTGAACAACTCCCTAAAAAGTTGATAACGTGAATGGGAGCGAATTTGTCTTATCAGATAAGGTGTCAGCTTTGCACCCACGTGTTTCGCATGCGTTGTGGTTGTATACTAAGGGATATGTATAGTCAAGAAAATAGCGAACACACCTATTTATTTATTTCATTTATTTTCTATTCGGGATATTTAATTCGTTTAATTTTTATAGCATATTGTTGTTTTTAAATTAAAAGTTATTAAATTTATTAATATAAATTAAACGTCAAAAGAAGTTAAAATGTGTTGTCAAGTGTTACAAAATAAGTGAGCTATTGGCGAATGTGTTTTTAACGATTTGTTGAGACGTGGTTAGGAGGACAGTTTTTTTGTATTTGTGAGTACTTAACGGACCAATGAGTGCCCGACTCACGATGTATTCAGTTCTATGACAGATACAATACTGAAATTTTGTGAGAGTACAACCAGCATCAATGTGCATAGTTGTTTTAGAGTATATTAGACACCGAGACTCCTAAATTGTAGTGTGAATTAATTTAGACAATATACAAATGGGCGGGATTTGAATTATGAGGAAATTTTGATTTGAATTTTGTAAAATTACTCGTTTTCTTTGGAATTTCTTAGCACAATAGTGAAGAAACGTTACAAAAAAGAAACATCAAATGCCGATTTAAGTCAAAAAAACGGAAATTATATAATTTTTTTAGTTTTTGTGTTGTTTGATTAGTGAACGATTTGATTGATTTTCTATGTGTTTTGAATGTAGTACATTCGAATTCCAGCTATTCCATTAAGTAATTCCTTCTTACGAATGAAGTTTTTTGTTTTGGTAATGAAAAGGAGGAGAATCACACTCAACCAAAAAACAATTTGATTTTTGACATTTCTGCCTTTATTCACCCTAAACTAATGTTCTGTTCTTCAATGTTCTCCATGGAACATAAATATTTTTTTAGTATCTTATCTTGATCTTGATTATAATTGTTATATATATTACCGATCACGAGAAAAATCAATATAACATCTGATTTTCATTTTACCGTTTTTTTTTGTCTGGCGAAGCGGGCGGGGGTTCAGCTAGTATAATATATATCATTAATTTAATCTATTTTACAATGAATTTTTAATTCATTAATTAAAGTTAAAGATCGACCAGTAAGGGAATCATTTTAATTCTTTATAGCGTAAAAAATATACCAGGCGTCGGAATCGAGCATTTTTTCGACTCCAACTTGTAGAAAAAACGAGGGATCGTAAAAATCGAACCAAAAAGTAAAAAACTAGTTGCATTACACCGTGCGACAATTTTACATTTATTGAACCTGAGCAAGACAATATACATGTGTAACTAGAAATTGTATGTAGAAAAACTGTGTACTCAATTTTTCATTTGGTCATCCTTTCTCCTTTTTAATTTCCAAAGGATATAGATGTTTGGATAATTTATTTTCATATGTTAACGAGTCATACAAAGGATGTGGGTATTAAATGAAAGAGAAAAATATCTGTTAAAAATATTTTAAATAGAATGACTCTATCTGTATTAGTTTAGTATTAACAACAATTTCATGTTTCCATCATTATTTATTTAATTTATTCATCTTTTACTATTTAAGACGGAAATTTGAAATGGTTGTTAATGCTAAAATAATACAGATAGAGGCATGGAATTTTTAGTATTTTTAACATACATTCTTCTCATTCATTTGTTACCCATGTCGTGTATGACCCTGTGAAAGTACGAAAATAAATTATTAAGACAAATACGTCCTTTGAAAATTAGAAGTACTGTAAAAAGGAGAAAAAATCACCAAATGCAAAACTGTGCACACAATTTTTCTACATATTATGTTTAGTTTTATATGTATATGGTCTTATTCAGGTCCGAAAAGTACTGTCACATGGTGTTATAAATTAAAATGGCTGCGTTTAGAATACGACTGGGTGACTTTGATTTTTTCCAAATTCGAACTTTTAGGCGCACAATGGGAAAATGGGACAGATGGTACTAAGCGAATGGCTATATCAGGAATCACGAACTTCAGGCTACCTTGATTACAGAATAGTTTAGGATTGTTAAAAAGTTAAAATTGACCGAGAGTCATCAAGTTTTTCCCTACCAAGGACTGAAAATATACCCTAATTTAAGCACATAATGTGAAGATTGCTGCGGGAATGATCTTTAAAATTTTCCACTTATCAATAAAGAAACATCACAATTTTTTTAAAACTGTAAAAAGGTCAAAGGCAAGTAATACTGTGAAATTCACTCCATGGTTGGGGGTATATAAGATTAGGCGTGACTGAACTTAACTATGCCATGTATTATTAATATATGGTTTAAATTAATCAATTGAACAACGCAGCATTGAATTACATTTTATAAAAGTATAGATTAAATTACTATTAATGATCTTAAATGTTGCCTTAAACTATATCCAAAATTTTGAATAACCACAATTAGTTAAATATTTTAAAAATTGTGGAGTTTTGTCGGTTACTAACAAATTTTTAATCGATATTGTACTAAAAATAATGTAAAACGAAAAAGCGAGACTTTTTGTAAAAAATCGGGATTATGAGGGCTGGAAACATAAAGCGGGAGTGGGCATCTAAAAGCGGGATACTCCGCGAAAAGCGGGATGGATGGTCACCTTAACTAAACTACATATGCAACTCAAATTACTTTTTATACCCTACACCACTTCGTGGAATAGGGTATTATAAGATAGTTTCGCGCCAAATGTTTGTAACACCAAGAAATAATCGAGCTAGACCCACCTTTAAGTATACGGATCGGCTTAGAATCACCAGCTGAATCGATTTACCGATGTCTGTCTGTCCGTCCGTCTGCTGTCCATCTAAGTTTGTTCGCACTCTACAGGTCGCAATTGTATTCCGATTATCATGAAATTTGGCAGAAGTTACTTTTTTTGGCCAAGGACGATCGGTATTGAATTTGGAGGAAATCGGTTCAGATTTAGATATAGCCCCCATACAAATGTCGCTCCCGATTTGACTTTTTCCGCTCTAGAAACCACATATTGTTCCCGATTTTCTTTAAAATTGGCACAACATTTTTAAATCGAACTAGAAACACCTATGCTAAAAGTGGGTAAGATCGGTTCAGATTTAGATATAGCCCCCATACAAATGTCGCTCCCGATTTGACTTTTTCCGCTCTAGAAACCACACATTGTACCCGATTTGCATTAAAATTGGCACAACATTTTATAATCGAACTAGAAGCACCTATGCTGAAAATGGGTAAGATCGGTTCAGATTTAGATATAGCCCCCATAAATATGTCGCTCCCGATTTGACTTTTTCCGCTCTAGAAACTACATATTGTTCCCGATTTTCTTTAAAATTGGCACAACATTTTTAAATCGAACTAGAAACACCTATGCTAAAAGTGGGTAAGATCGGTTCAGATTTAGATATAGCCCCCGTACACATACACAACATTTTATAATCGAACTAGAAACGCCTATGCTAAAAGTGGGTAAGATCGGTTCAGATTTAGATATAGCCCCCATACAAATGTCGCTCCCGATTTGACTTTTTCCGCTCTAGAAACCACATATTGTACCCGATTTTCTTTAAAATTGGCACAACATTTTATAATCGAACTAGAAGCACCTATGCTGAAAATGGGTAAGATCGGTTCAGATTTAGATATAGCCCCCATAAATATGTCGCTCCCGATTTGACTTTTTCCGCTCTAGAAACCACATATTGTTCCCGATTTTCTTTAAAATTGGCACAACGTCTTATAAACCAACCTATGGTGAAAGTGGGTAAGATCGGTTCAGATTTAGATATCGCCCTCATACAAATGTTGCTCCCGAATGTTGTACCGATTTTGGCCAAACTTTACATATTATATTTTACCAATAAACATACATTGTGAAAGCGGGTCACATCGTTCCAGGTTTCAATATACCCCCATACAAATGTCTTTTCCGATTTAACATTTTTTGTCCAACACATACATTTACAGGATGCAAAAATCCTTCCCGATTTCACTTTTTTACCGAATTGAATTGTAATGAGATAGAAAGTCCGTCCGTCTTTAGCATTTCCTTACTTGTTTGGGAGATGCCCATATGTCCATACTTTGGTATAACCCAAATGGGGTCCCATTCTGATCTATTACAGCTCTAGAAACTACATCTTACATCGTATCTTCATCAAATTTTGCAGATCATTATATTTTTCAACTAGGAATACCTACCGTGAATGAGAAATATATAGGCACATGTTTTGGGCCAGTCCCAAAATGTAGTTATAGGCCCCCTTTTGAAATGTCGGTCCGATTCATCCTATTACTACTGTATAATTTGTATTTGTCTGTCGGATAATTGGATCAATTACCATATTATTAACCATATTCGTTAAATATGACTAAAGATTTATTTATAGTATAATTTACACTGTAAAATTTATATGAACTACATAAAATTGCTCCCATGAAATAAATGGGTTTAGTAATCAAAGCGAGGTACATACGCAGGGAGTGGTGTAGGGTATTATATAGACGGCCCCGCCCGACTTTAGCCTTACCTTACTTGTTTTAATTAAAGAGATGGTGCAGTTTTTCAATAAAACCGACATGTTAGAATAAAATTGCATCATTTTTCGTGTTACATTATTTAATTTAAGATAGGACAGATTTTTTCTAAGACAAATTATTATTTTTTACTAAAACAAATTTTGCATCATAATTGAAAAGTAATATTCGAAAAATGTCTTTTGTCAGCAAAATACGGTCTCCTTTATTTTACTAATCATAACAGAGTTGTAGCTAAACATGAAACAGTCAAAATGATCATATTATGTGTAGCTGCAGCCATTTCACCAAGCATAACCCATATCATAATATGATGTTCTTCCAATGTGGTTGCAGCAATCATTTCTCTTCTCTGCGTGTATGTAGTAAATTCAAATGAATGTAATGCAGTAATCTTCCAGCTTAAATACTGAAATTATTAGGGATGTTTTCAGACCTTGTGATGGAAACTGGAACGTTTCGCCCATTTTCAATCCCACCTTGCAAAAAATATTGTAAATTTGAACCGCGTAGCACATTTCGTTCCACGATCCAGAATACATTTATAAACATTATCGGGTCTAGGAAGAATATGTGAAGGTGTTGCAAACGAAATGACAAAATGAATATAGACTAAGGCGAATGGTACAAAAATATGTTGTGCGTTTCTATCCGCACCGATATGTGGAATGTGGCCAAACAATGATCTGATCTAGTATGCCTGAGTCTAACGGAACAAAAATAACTCGATTACATTCACTGTGGTTCGTTGATTTCGAATCTGACATTAGATTTTCAGTATTTGAGCAATAATAATAAGTATTTCCAACCTATAAAATCTTTTAAAGTTTTTAGCAGCACGTTTGTTGCACACTTTTCAATTTTATTTTATTGCTGTGCAGTAGTTAGATCGTCCGCTTTGCATTCCAAAGCTCATATGCATCGAAGGAATGCAAAGCGAACGTCATACCTACAACAACACAAAGTCAGTTCTCGCACGCTATACACATGGGTGTCTGTTTATGCGGTTTAGAATTTACGTGGTTTCTAAAATCTATTTTTTAGTTTTTTTAGATTTTACTATAAATTGTAATTTGAGTTGTTGCTATTTCGGTGGTTCCCCGATTTAGTTTTGTTTGCGTATCAATACGCATACAACGCTAAGATCTTTCTTATTTATGGCGCTTTTGGAAAGGTAATTATTATCGAGAGCAGCAGAATTAAAAATTGCAGCAGCTAAAAAATAATTTATTTTTTACAATAATCGACAATTCTCCACGTTGGATGTAACAAGATTTATAGCGATAAGAGCACTTCCCCAGTTACTGAAAGACGCAGAAGACCACATCTTAGTAGTGATTCCGATGATAGTTACCTTGATAATTCGTGAATTTTTGTGTTTTCGATCTTTGCATAGAATATTAATACGATTATATTAAATGATTAAAACTTAATGTATAATATATTTATATATATTAATGTATAATATAATATATATTTTTTATACGGATTATTTTTATTCGATACCCTAGCGTATATATGCTATCTTCGGAGGCGATTTAGTAGGAAAATGGTACTATAATACTTATACTTTTCGTTTTACAAAATGACGACCTCCAGAAACAATTTTTTCCTATAGATTTTATTTCAATTGCGAAGGTTTAAATGTTAGCAAATCATCCTTGAAGAGACCACGGTGCAGCGCCATATTGACATTTATTTCATTTAAGGTTGTGGACATCCCAAAATTTGAAAATGGTAATTGCCGTATTCGGTTCAGTTGATTGTAAAAAATTCTTTATTTTCTGTTTTGCGAAATTGCCAATTACGTGGCTTGGTTAAAATTGTATTATTAAAGAACAAAGAAATTATTTATCGAAATTTCTCCCATATTTTTATGTATGTACAATGCACATACATACATATGAATTATGACTGTCTTATGAATACGACATTAATGTTTAAAACGAGATACAACTTAAAATAATACCCTATACTGGATTTGGTCAAGTTAAAGTTATCCGCACGTTCCGCTTTTGAATGGAAACTCCGAAGGACAATTTGGAATAATTTTAGCCAGATAATGATCTATCCAGCAGAACGTGTGTTCTAAATTGTTATTCTCGATGCTCCTGTCTTTCGAACATCCAACCTTAAAAGTCTAAAGACAGTTACCACACGGTGGCAAATGTATCTGTGATACATACTATAAAGGAACGGCTGTGCATTTTTTTGGCAGATTTTTTAAGCTAGGGCTATTAAACTTCTGTTTTCAGTAATCACAATCATGGAGAGTTGTCAAGGTTGTCAATCAACTTTGTTTGTCATCTGTATGTATGATTAAAGAAAAACTCATTGCAACTTTGTTGACCATCTTCACAGAGATGACTGATTGAAGAAATACTCATTGCAGTTGAATGATGAGTATCAGTCCTGTTCTGACTGTCACGGTGTTAGAAACCACAGTGGTTTCGTGTTTGGTGTTTTTACACAAATCTCTTCATTCACACGATCTAAGAATAAATGAAGAGATGTGTTTAAAAACATAGATGTTTGAAGGCTTATGTCCAATTTTAAAACACGAAACCACATGGTTTCAAACACCACGAAAATTAGAAGAGGCCTGATATATACGGGAGATTGGAAATATTGTCATTTTAACTTAAGTTGTCTGGTGTATGTATTACTTTTCGATTTTATAAAGTCCACCTGGTTTACGTGACCGCTACATTGAATGTATCGTCAAGTAGTGCCTTTTGTATAAAATTTTCTAGAAGATGCAGTTCAAAAGATCCATTGAGAAGTTTTGGAGATATGCAATGACATAACGTCCAAAGACATAGAGTCTAATTATGAATACCAACGTGGATTTTTTCCTTTTTAAGTGTTCTAGAGAAAAAATCCTCTAATTATAATCGCCCTAGGAATAATTTAATGAGGGAGAGGGAAAATCGAACTATTCGAAATCAACGATTTTGCTTATGCCATTTATGTCCACTGAAAGAAAAATGCTTCATTACATCAATGAAACAGTTTCATTAATGTGTTTACATTGATGCAAAGAAATTTTACTTGGATGCAATGATATATTTCATTAACAATATTTTTAATGTATTGTTGTGTAATTACGAAATTGATGGAATGAAATCTGTTTTTGTATAAAGCGAGGCAAAAATGGATAATATTATACGAATCTCTGGCTGTATTATAATGTAGTGAATTAACTTTACAATTACAATACTTATATAGTCGATTTTATTAAGTTTCGAAATAATGAAACTCTTGCTTAACCTGAATGTAACATTTCAATACCAGAATGTACTGGTATCATTAATGTATTTTAATTTTTAGTGTGTTTATTTTTGGGTGGCATACAATAAGTACGTTATAAGTGTCGTTCATTTTATAGTCCACTTAGCTTAAGTATTTTGGTTTCTGCGTCAAAGAATGCTGCAAACTATATGCATATAGTCTACTGCCAAATAAGTGACAATAAGGGCATATTAAGTATTAATTATTTTTGCAATGAAATGTTTGCGTTAACATTTCGAAACGTGTATTTACATTACCGTAACCCGCTTCATTAATATAATGACAAAGTTTCATTATATTAATAACATTTTACATTAATGTAACACTAATTAAACATTGTTAATTTAATGAAACATTTTATGTTGTATCAATGAAGCTCTACGTTGGCCCAAAATCAGTGACATATTTCATTGATGCAATGTAAGATTTAATTGGAGGAATGAAGCTTTTTTAGTGTTCTTATGCGGGAGCTCGATATTTAAAAATATTTGTTTTTTTCTTTTCTTAAGATACAATAAGAAGTGAAAAGTAAAATGAACTGTTTAGTTTGTTCGTTTTCTTGCAGAAGAACAAAATATCATTCAATGGGTAGAAAGGAAGCTTTTGCCCGATGGGCCAAATTCACAATCATTGCATGTGCAAAGTATATTATTTTAATTGAAATTATAAACACTTTGCTATTATATGTTTCAAAAATATTACAGAGTCAAGAAAATTGATATCCTTTATTTAAGGACCGTTTACATCGCACACCCTCACCTCATTTTTGAAAAGCACAATTTTCCGGTGTGAATAAAAGTTCCAATAACAACGATGGCAAAAAAGAATTGCATTGACTTTTTATATGTAGCATGACATTCCAGGCGTTATCTGATGCGTTGATGGGGAACGCACATAAAAATCATTGCTCTCGCCGAAAATAAACATTTGCATTATAACAGAAAAAAGAATCTACGAATTGAATATTATACTGTAATTGTGTAACAATTAATTGTTGATTTAATATTATTAAATTTAAATATTGGGATTATTGAATTCTCTAAGGCTCTTCTCTACGGCATGACTTTGTTCAATCTTACTAATCAAAAAACTAGTTCATACACCTTCATCTAAGGTATTTATAACCGACATCACTTAACGAATATAGGAAATACGGAATAATTAATTTGACATTCGCCCTTACCGTGAATAAAATTTCGCTGGAATGAATTATTCCCATAAAATTGCAGATGTGATTATTGTGAAAACTATTAACGGGTTATGAGGATTTGAAAAACTAAAAACGCCAATAAACTCCATTTCGCCTACATATTCAGACGTACACCAGCAGGTTCATGCGTAACGACATTTAAAAAAAGTCGTACAAACAAATGCTAGACTTTTTATTATTTATTATTACCCTCCACCTAAGGATGGGGGTATATTCACTTTGTCATTCCGTTTGTAACACCTTAAAATATTCATCATCCATAAAGTATATTTATTCTGGGTCGTGGTTAAATTCTAAGATCCCTTTTGGGACATCGCCCGCTAAAACTTTTATTTACTTTTTGGTGCTTTTATGCTACAAGAGGAATGTACGCAACAAATTTCAAGTGCATATAAAGCAGAAATTAAACAAGTAAAAACTTTATATACCTTTAGATACATGGTTTGGATTCCACAGAGGAAATGTTATTTTTGTAATATAGCCAAACCAAAACAAATAAAAATATCGAAAAAATACTTTTATAAATAAAAATAAAATTTTAATTATTTTAAATCGCGTCGCTATATATCGAAATAATACAACAAGTCAATTCAATAAGTAAATATAAGACAGCAATCGTCAAAAAGCTTAAATACCGTAACTATTGAAGGATAGTGGGTGTATTTTCAGCTACAGCCGTTTGGTTGGTTGTATTTCCATCCTATTTTAATTCCAAAAGTACAAATTTTGAAAATCCATTATCTCTCACGTACACAATGTGCATGCAAGATAACCTAACGTCAAGATTCTACCCATTTTTGCAATTACAGATTTTCGTGTGAGGCATATTTGACCAGACATCTTGAATATCATAATCTTTCCAATGAATGATAATACTATACCTACTTGGTCACACTAAAGAAGCACAATAGAGAAGCTGTTGTTTAATAAGGCTGCTTTTCTTTAAGCCGGGATAACAAAAACGTTAATAAAAAGTTAATTTTTTACCCAAAATAAAAAATTAATTGTCGGCAAAATCAATATAAATATTTGTATCAAAACAAATTTTCAAAAAAAAATATTTTCTGTTGACTTTTTTGGACTTATGGTCGATAACCATAAATAGGACCTACATAATAGGACCTATAGGATAATTATCCATGCTAAGTCCAATATTTTTAACATAAAATATTTTTGTTAAAATTTGTTTTTATACACACATTGGTATTGCTGTTGGTGATAATTTTAAAAAAGAAATTTTTATTTTGAGTTAAATTTTAACTTTTTATTTAGTTTTTTCTTATCACAGCTTAGTTATCCAGTCTTAAAGAAAAACAGCCTTATTGTTATTTATAGGAAAACATGGCCACGCGTACTGGAATTGACTTATATAAATGCGACTTTCAAATCAAAATACAATCATTCAACTTTCTATAGACGTCATCATATGTGGGATACTAAATTCAGAGAAAGGTCAATATATTTCACAGTAGTATGTTGTCTAAGTCGACAGTTATATTTTCTTTTGTAATTTTAAGTGGGTTGTCTATTTTGGTAATAAGATTTGACTGAATTAGAACTCCGTCAAATCTCGGCGGCGTGGTTGAAGTCGATATGAGTCGATGAAATCGGCGGCGTGTTGAAGTCGATTTGAGCCTACGAAATCGGCGGCGCGGCTCGTGCAGATCCATGCGGCGGCGGCAGCTTGTCTGCTTAAAATCGGTCGGTTTGTATCTCTGTAAAAGAGTTGCGTGGTTGAGTTACTGACTGATGACTCCCCTGACCAAACGGCTAGAGCTAGAATCATGAAAATTGGTGTGTACATTTCTCTTACAGTGTAGATGTGTGATAAGACGGGGTTGTTCGAAATTCGTACTTTTAAGGGGTAAAAGGGGATCAAAATCGTACCACCGCAATGCCCAAACGGCTGGGCCTAGAATCTTGAAATTTGGGGCAAAAATGGTACAAACAACACGACTGAAGATTGAATCATGAAATTTGGACTGTACATTACTCTTACAGCGTAGAAATCAGATATGAAGTGAGTTTTTCGAAACTGAAAATTGGTGTGTACATTTCTCTTACAGTGTAGATGTGTGATAAGACGGGGTTGTTCGAAATTCGTACTTTTAAGGGGTAAAAGGGGATCAAAATCGTACCACCGCAATGCCCAAACGGCTGGGCCTAGAATCTTGAAATTTGGGGCAAAAATGGTACAAACAACACGACTGAAGATTGAATCATGAAATTTGAACTGTACATTACTCTTACAGCGTAGAAATCAGATATGAAGTGAGTTTTTCGAAATTCGTACTTTTAAGGGGTAAAAAGGGATAAAAATGGTACAACAGCAATGACCAAACGCTTGGGCCTAGAATTCATCTTATAATTTCAATGTGCCCAATAAAACATTTTCTATAATTAGTACTTTTTGGAGGTGAAATGGGATAAAAATGGTATCAATCAAACGGATGGAGCTGGAATCATAAAATTCGGTGTGTACATCTCTCAAAATGCTTTGAAACGCATAATGAACGAATTTTATGAAATTCGTACTTTTAGAGGGTAAACGGGGAAAAGGGGTTAAAAAGGTACCAGCAACACGGATGACGCTACAATAATGAAATTCGGTATGTATATTCGTTTCCGGCGCAGATCACTGATAAGAAGGAATTTTTCGAAATTTGTATTTTAAGGGATTAAATGGGATAAAAATTGTACGGCAGTGCACATCAAACGGTTGGATGTAGGTTCTTGAAATTCAGAACGTGCATTACTTTTATAGCACGATTGCGACCAAGAAAATATTTTTGCAAAATTCGTACTTTTTGAGAGCGAAATCGGGTAAAAAAGGATAAAAATTGTACCAATCAAACAGATGGAGCTGGAATCATGAAATTCGGCGTGTATATACCTCAAAATGTTTACAAAAGCAAAATGAAGGAATTTATCGAAGTTCCTACTTTTAAAGGGTAGACGAGAAAAGGGGACAAAAAAAGGTTCCAAAAGCACGGCTGACGATGCAATCATGAAATTCGGTGTGTATATTCGTCTTACAGTGTAGGTGAGTGCTAACAAGGAATATTCGGAATTTTGTACTTTTAAGGGATTAAGCGGGTTAAAAATTGTACCACCGCCCTGACCAAACGACTGGGCTTAGAATTTAGAAATTTGGAACGCATATTATTATACAAATGCGACCAAGAACATATTTTGCAAAATTCGTACTTTTTGAGGGCGAAATGGGGTAAAGAGGGATAAAAATTGTACCAATCAAACAGACGGAGCTGGAATCATGAAATTCGGCGTGTTCATTCTTCAAAATGTTTAGAAACACAAAATGAAGGATTAATTCGGTGTGAATATTCGTCTTACAGCGTAAATGGAGTAAGATTGTATCATCGCCTTTTTGCAAAATTCGTACTTTTTGGGGGTGAAATTGGGTAACAAGTGATTACAATGGTACCAATCATGAAATTCGATTTGTACATCCCCATTAGGGTTTGGGGTTTCCCGGACTTTTTTCATTTCCCGGGAAAACGGGAATGAAAAATTTCATTCCCGGGAATTCCCGGGAAAAAGTAATTTATTTATAAGTATGTTCAATATGGTTTAAAATATCAACATTTAATAACTGGTGTGTTTTTTTAATACAGTCATATTACAAATTAAAAACGAATGTTATTGTCAAAATATTTTACAAATTATTTTTCATTTTACAAATATTTTACTCTACACATTTTCAAGATTATATTCGGAACATACACATTTATATTGAGAAATGTAAATTCTTATTAGGGACATATAAATTTATAATGGGTAATGTAAATTTATAATAGGAACATGTTAATTCATAATGAGATATATAAATCATAATTTATTGAGAACAATTAATTCATAATACGAACATACCAATTCATAATGAAATATACAATTTTGTAATCAGAAAATCCAAATTCATAATCAGAAAATACGTTTTCATGTTCAGAAAATATGAATTCATAATGAGAAAATATAAAATCATATTGAGAAAATGTAAATTTATAATGAGAACATTGATAAAATATGTGTTTCTACGAAAATATCCATAGAAAAAGGAAATACATAACTTCGATTATAAACTTTAGAGTTCCTGATTATGAATTTATATTTTATGAATATATATTCCTGAATAAGAATTTATATTTTCTCATTATCAATTTGGATTTTCTCATTTTGTATTTATATATCTCATTATCAATTTGTATGTTCTTATTATGAATTTACATTACGAATTTACATTTCTCATCGTAAACTTACATATTCCTATTATAAATTACATTTTCTCATTATAAACTTCAAAAGTTGTAGACTAATCGTCAAAATTTGACATTTATATAGCAGGTAGAAGTGACTGACACCTACACTAGATTCAAAATTAAAACGATTAAGGAAACAAATAACTCATATGACGGAGAATGTTATGACGCATTTCATTTAGAATATTCATTCGTCTGGAGACAAAAATATTTTATAGAAACAGGGGGGAATATTCTAAACTGTAAAAACAATAGAAACATAAAACAATTAATATTAATTTAATAAATTCATGAAAAATAAAAATATTGAAATAGTCCAGTCATTAATTCTTACAAATGGCCATTGAAATACACCGTAGCATATATTTATATTCCTATTAGATTTCTCTTGAAAGTTTCCAGGCGAACAATTTTTATTGTATTCCTATTTTTAGACCATTACTTTCTGGCTACATATGTAAAGTAAATCGTTCTTGAAGAAGATATTCACCTCAATTCTTCTAGGAAAACAAGAAAATTTACATCATGTAAGCCATAGTATTGTCGACATGATATTTTTATTTCATAATAAAGATCCTGCAAATAGCCTCACAGAAAGTTTTTATTCCCCTAGCTGGGTTTCGCATAAAATGGCTATTTAGCGAATTTAAAAAGTTTTGTTTGTAGTAATATAATATAAACAAATACTCAACAAATACTTATTATTGTCAGTAATGTAAATACATATATGAATTTGAAATACATCTAAAAATTCCAATTTATATAGTAATATTAAATTATTGATCAACATAATAAATAAATTATTTTTTTAATATTTCCCGTATTCCCGGGAAATTGAAAATTTTTTCCCGGGAATTCCCGGAAAAATTTGGACGGGAATTCCCGGACCCCAAACCCTAATCCCCATACATAGAAAATAAGGAAATTTTTTAAGAATAATGAGGAAAAGAGGGATTCAAATGGTACCAACAACATGGCTGAAGCTAGAATCGAGAAATTCGTTGTATATATTCCTCTGAACTTTAAAGGATTTTTCGAAATGTATACTTTTATGTCGATCGGGACAAAAAGCGATTAAGATGATACCCACCAATGTATCGAATAAGGTGTATACATAATTACTCTGACGTGCAATACAAATGTATTGTATCAAAGGTGGAAGGGGATCATAAGTGATAAAAATCGTATAAAGCAAATTGAGGCTATTAGAAATTCGGTGTGTACATTTCTCCGAGAACGTAGACGCGCAACATAAATACATTTTTTGAAATTTGTTTAAGGGCGGCACAGAAAGGTGTAAAAATGGTACCACTTAATAACATAAAGGATTTTTTAGAAATTTGAGACAAAAAGGAATAAAAATAGTACTTCGAATTCAAACTTTGTTCAGAGTTTGAATAAATTCCTTAACTCCCTTCGAGAGTTATCGTGCATACCAACCAGCCAGCCAGACAGACAGACGTCACTCCTTCAATGCGTTGCACTTTTTTCTATCCCAAATTATATATGTGCTATGTATTGTGAAGGTATAATTATAGCATCTTAAGAAAGAAACGGGCCAATAATTTTCTACTTTATATGAGTTTTTTTTGTAAGAATATTGTTTCAATTTGTGTGCCTACTTAAATTAAACTATAGACTACGTATAGATGAATGGCACCGTGTAAATTGATTTTTTTTTAATTTGTACAAGGGGTGCAAAATTCAATTCGGTGTATAAATCTCTCCAGCTACGTATGATCTGGAATAGAGAATATGGTGTGAATATACCTCTGAAAACGTAGTTGCGCAACATAATGCGGATATTCCTGAAAGGGATATCCTTACACCGCGTACGAAGTAGCGGGTATTTGCTAGTATTAATTATAATTTCGTAAAAAATGCAACAGAAACAACATAAATACCACGATGGAAAAAAATGTCACGGGCGACATGTCACGTTCGACCGGGCTTAAAATTAAATTACAACAAGTAAGTAAGCTTCGGTCGGCTAAACCGACTTATATACCCTCATTCTCAGAGAACATATATACGGCACTTATAAGGTTACATTTAACGTAGGGCATGATAATTTGTGTGGAAGATACTAGAAAGTACGTGGCACATGGTCCCAGCTTTGACATTTGTAAAACAATCCTAAAACATGATCATATATCAAGTCATAGTGGATTTCATGCATAAAGGATTTAATTTTACCTAGGATATAGACAATTGTGTGGAAGGTACAAGAAGGGGCGTGGCTAAAGCGAAAATATTTTGTAGGTTTAAAGCGATTACAAAAGCATTTTGAAATATCAAATTGCAAATGATTTTGACTACCCGTATAGATGTTATGTCGGTTTTATTTTAACCAAAGTTTATGCAACTTTGTGTGGGAGGTACCAGAAGGGGTGTGGCAATATCGCCCATATTCTATAAAAATTTAACCTCTATAAAAGCATTGATAAATATCAAATTTCGGAGTATTCCGATCGCCAGTATAGAAGTTATAACAGCTTTAATTTTACGTAGTTTTGCGTGATTTGTGTGGGAGGTACTGGAAGGGGCGTGTCAAAAGCCGTCATATTTAGTACACTTAAAGTGATTATAAAAACATTACCAAAAACCCAAAAATAGCCGATTCTGAATATCCGTGTGGAAGTTATATGGGTTTTATTTTAACATTGGAATATGGGCTATTTGTGTGGGAGGTACCAGAAGGGACGTGGCAATTTCGCCATCTTCGAACATAAACTAAGTTTGAGAAAAATATTACCATGTGCAAAGTTTGAATCGATTCCTTAATTCCTTTCGAGAGTTATCGTGTACACCAGCCAGCCAGACGGACGGCTCAAACATCTTAAAAGGTCCTGAAACGGATTTGGTCCAAACATACTTAGGGTCTTAAGTCACTTCTTCAATGCGTTACACTTTTTTTCTGTCCCAAATACCCTCCTGCTCTGTAGAGTGAGGGTATAAAAAAGTATAATTAATTTTTGGATAAAATTGGTCACATTGAAATATTGCCACAGGATTCGCTAAAATCGGCTTTTGAATGGTTGGCCGCAAAAACGACTTCTGTTGTGGTCACGTGCGAATGCCTTGGTCAACATTAGCACCAATTAAACAGCTAATTAAAAGCTATAAGTTAAGCATATGGTAAAAACCCGTTTTATTTGGACTTTTTTGTCACTTTAAATGTGTACGACGGTCACGCTCGACATCATGGAAATGCCCATGTGCCGAATTTCATTATTCTAGGTGCAGCCATTTGGTTGGTACCATTTTTATCCCTATATTCCCATTTACCCCCCTAAAAGTACGAATTTGGAAAAAAATAATTTTACATTATGTATCCATCCAATTAGAGGAAAGTACACACCGATTTTCGTGTTTCTAGCTGTTGTCGTTTGATAGGTACCATTTTCATCCCTTTTTACCCCATTTCACCCCCAACAAATAAGAATCACTTTGCACATTTTAGCTATAAGCGGAATTCGCATATCAAATATCAAGCAAATATAAGCAAACATATTCAAAAAATCGTACTTAAATACTCGAAATATTAGAGGTATTTTCAGTCCTTGCGAGGAAAAAAAATTTCGCTCTGGGCCGATTTCGCCCACTTTCAATCCCAACCGATCTACAAATATTATATATTAGATAGATCGTTTACCACGAACTTTACGGAGTCTCCTATGAATATTTCAAGGTGTTACAAACGGAATGACAAATTGAATATACCCCTATCCTTAGGTGGAGGGTATAAAAATCATGTTCCATATTATTACATTTATTCATAGATTCAACCACGATTTGTTTCCTTCATAATATTCAGAAGGTTTACCGTATAAGCGGACATGATCGGACTTCTACAGCCAAAATACAAACACCATCGACCAAAATTGAAAATTTAGTAGAAAATGTCAAAAAAGTTATCCATAAACATTTTTTGTGTTGATTTTATGAATCGGTTACAACATTTTTATTTTTTGTTGCATAGTGTTATTACAACTTTTGAATACTACAATGAGTTGCAATAAACTAAATTGTAGGCAAACTGAACTTCGTATAGCAATTTTTCCTCATATCAAGTTCAAATTTTCCTTGAAAGTACGACATGCTTCGAACTTGATTCTGGTTCAATTTTCCTCAAACCAAGTAAATATTTGCTTAACGTTAGGACAATTTCATTAAATTTTTTCCGCCAACCAAGTATATTTTTATAATTCAATGTAAAAATCAGATAAATATTTACTCAAACTGGAAAAAAATTTCTGATTTTGTCCTCAAACCAAGTAAATTTTTCCTAAAACCAAGTAAATTTTTCCTAAAACCAAGTAAACTTATACTAAACCTGAGCAAAATTTTAGTATTTTTTCCTCAAACCATGAAATTTTTACTCAAACTGAGGAAAAATTTCTGATTTTTAAAATCAAGTACATTTCTAGTTAAACTGAAGAAAATTTTACTTGATATAAGGATAAAAGTGAACATAAAAAAGTTCATTTGAACTGAATCTAAGGAAATTATTCCCCAATAATTCAAACAAATGATTTTGCTTCAGAGTATGCAAAACTACCACAAAAATGACAACATGAAATATTTCTCAAAAGTATCATGATACCTCTGCCATAAAGAGTTGAGCTTTTCCTCCATGATTACTGCGAAGCTAGATAGGCGCCTTCGCAGTGGTTCTTCAGAGTAATACTTGAAGTATTTAAGAAATTTACCATGACTTTGAAATAAGGAAACTTTACTCATACTTAGTTAATTTTCCTACTTTTAAGGAAATTTTTACTAAACTGAATTTAGGAATGCTATTATTTTGAGTGTAGTACCGAGTTTTTCATTCTCTGGTCTAGTCGTGTTTCCACTTAATCATTATTTTTTATTAATTAGAAATTTGTATTCTTATTTTTGATATCAGATGATATCGGCCACGTCTCCTCCGCATCAACTATAACAACACTGCCACATCGGCTATCAACCATAAGTTACGTTTATTGTTCTTTAAAACGGTATGTGCACGAGAATATCCGAATTTGGTGTGTATGTAGACGTGAATGAATCTCATACAAATTAAATTGTTTTTATAAAAGTCGAGATGGTAAATTTGTTCGTTAGGGTGTCACGTGGACAATTTCAAATGAAGAGTATTATATACGAAAATCTTCCGTTATAAGAAATCTTTCGAGAGTTGATTTAATATCTCTTAGTTACTTGTTTTCTTTAAGATTTTCTGCAGATTAATATCCTTGTGAGTGATCTTAAAAAAAAATAATTGATGTTTGCGGGACACGTTAATATATATACTATATGTATTTGCATATATTTTGTTTCGAGTTTTTGATGCTAATAATATTCCCATCAATTTAAAAAATGAGCCTCTCAACTTTAAATTGAGTTTATTGCTCCCGGTCACTTGTAAACTCTCGAATCAAACTAATAATATTTTGCAATTTTTATGTGCTACCCTTTGTTTTGTGGCATAATGGTTCTTTCGGTGCGTTTGCATAAACCTTGAACATACAATATTTTCTGAAGTGGGCAAAATTAGAATAGTTTAATGAAATTGATATTTTCAGCTTAATATTTATTAACCTGTGTTTCTGTGGCTGCATTTGACATCACGTGATAAATGTCTGCTACTATTGGATGTACCGAATTAGTTGGTATTATGTATTACATTTTTTATCAGATTCCTCTATCTTTAAATGATGACAACATTTAGATACGAAATTTTGCAGTATTCTGAAAATGGTCAAAATTGTTAATCAACAAAAATTTGAAAGCAATTCCAAATGAATGTCGTTGTCAAGGTATATACATATATGTATAATGCATTGATTGGAATTCATTCTACATAGCATATCAAAAGTCCATCAAAACCACTTCCAAAAATTTAATTCAAATCTGACTTAATCCGTTTTATTTGTTTATATTGAATACAATATTGACTCAGAACTCCGACAACTACAACAACCAGGCCCGTGCGCAGCATTTTCGCCTGGGGGGGGTTTTCATCTACACTCATAAAAAAGTTAACCCTATAATGAGTTAAAATTAACTAAAATTTAGGAGACCAAGTATATTTTTAATAAATTTAAGTAGAATTTTGCTGAAATTTTCCTAAATCTAAGTAAATTTTTTCTTAAAACCAAGTAATTTTTTACTAAATTTAAGCAAAATTTTCCTAAAACTAAGTAAATTTTTACTAAATCTTAGTAAAATTTTGCTGAAAATTTCCTACAACTAAGTAAATGTTTACTCAAATCAAGTAAATATTTACTAAAACTGAGGAAAATTTTATTTTATACAAGGAAAAAAGGTAAAATTAAAATAAGTTCAATTTAACTAAAAAATCAAACAAATAGTTTTGCTTCAGGGTATGCAAAACTGATACAAAAAATGGCAACATGAAATATTTCTCAAAAGTTTAATGATACCTCTGCCATAAGGAGTTGAGCTATTACTCCATGATTGTAACGAAAGCAAGATAGGCGCCTTCGCAGTGGTTGTTTAGAATAATTCATAATGTATTTAAGAAATAAGTCTCTGCAAACGAACGAGAATTGCTTCTTAGATTAATATTCAAGAATATTTTAAACAATTTCAAATGTTTTTTTAAGTTCATTAATACTTAAATGTATGAACAACTCGGCATAAATATCAGTAAACATTTTAACTAAATGGAATTTTGTTCATAGAAAAAATTTCAGATTTTTTTCTCACTTAAAACCTTAGAAATATTCTTCAACATAAGTTAGAATTTACTCAATTCTAAGAATTTTTATTAGATCCAAATAAATGTTTTTAAGTAAATCTACTACCCATTTTCTAGTAAATGAACTATTTACTATGGCTTTGAAAGAAGGAATCTTTACTCATACATAGTTAATTTTCCAACTTTATAAGAAATTTTTACTGGAGCGTTTGGATATCACTTTATTTTATTGTCAGGATCTTGATATATTTTGATATTCATCCGACAGACATCGTCGGCAAAATTCCATTTCAGTAATCCATCTATCAGTAAACTTAAAGGAATATGTCAGTAAAAGAAAGCAGAAAGTCTACTGAAACAGCAGATTTTCTGCTGTTAAAAAAGAGACATCAGATTTGTATCTGCTGAGATGATAAAGAGCTGTTTGCTGTTTTTAGCAATATATATGATACGTATATGATCCCAAGCTAATATAAAAGGAAATTCGAGCTAAACTCGCTTATGAACGCTTATATATTTTAATTAACAACACCCAATTTTAGCAGACTGCAATCTCTTTAGCAGTGTGAATGGTGATGTAAGATTGCAGAAAACTGCTGTTATGCAAAAAAACAGATGTAATAGCAGAAAAGTGTCTGCTGATAGGCAGCAGACAATCGCTGCTTTTATAACCATTAACTTTTTTTAAATAGTTGTTTGAAATTACATACATACATATCGATGGCTTATATTCATAAGTGGCTATGAACAAAAACATAACTTTTCAGGAGAGCGAAAAACTTATTTTCTCCTTAATTTGAAGATAAATTATTAATCATTCTACTACAGTTTAATCCAAAAAGGGTTACTAATTGCTACTATTAAAAAGGTTTCCAAATTTCCTATTATTCGCGGTTTCATGGTTCATAGCCACTTTTTTATGTTCAAAATTGACCACTATGAATGTTGAAATAAGCACAAAGCCATTTATGCCCAAATATATAAATAAGATTTATTGTAAACTCCATAACTTTTTTCATGAAATCTTGGAAATGTTGTATAGAAAACGCATTTTCTGTGATGATGTACACAGCGAATTTAAAGATTCCAGCTTCATCCGTCAGATTGGTCGCTTGTAACATATATGTAGCCAGTCGCGAAAATCGCTGCAATTGATGAAAAATCCAAAATTCGCCGTTGCAATTCCTTACATTTTAACTTTCTTCATTCATAATTCTGAAACTTCAAAGTCAGCAATGACATGCCAAAGAAATATTTTGGTATTCTCAATATAATAAAAAGTTACGCCGGTTTTTCTAAATATACTTTTCACAATTTTTGACTTTACAGCCACCATTTTTCCTATTTTAGCCTGATAACTGGGGAATCAAAAAATGTTAAACTCATTTCTTATTGTTTCGCAACTTTAAAGTAGATTTTAAAACAGAGAACTACACGCAGAGAAAAAATGCATTTCGTTGAAACGAAATTTTAGACACGTGAACATCGTTTTTGAGTTTCTTTTGTGGGAAAAATTAGTTTGTTTGCGGTAAACATATCATCAGTTGTTGTAAATGAACAAAGAGAAATAAGTTTATGTATATCAAACAATTTTCTTCGTTTGTCGAAATTTGTATTATAATTGCAAATTCCCAAAACATTGGAAGTAATAGAAACCGTTGTTGTTGCATCTGTGATGAAAATAGGACACATCGGTTCAGATTTAGATACAGCTCCATAAAAATGTCCAATCGCAAATGTTACATCTTAGCGCTCTACAAGCATCAAGCTAATTATTTGCTTTTATTAAGAATATTTTAGATTTCATTATGATATCATAGTGATTCTTATCTACACTTTTTTAAAATTACTAAACGATTTTGTTATTAAATTTCCAAACTTATATTGCAGTACACAATTAAAAGTTCATAAGATATAGCTCTAGTCGAATGTCAAGAAGTGGTATCGGTTAATAAAAATGAAAATTTTCCGAACAATTTGGTGCCCATTAGCGAAATTAGCACTACAAAATCTTGAAATTGCCACAATTCGTTTAGTGTGTTTGTATTTTTCATAACCTCTGTCCGAAATTCAAGAAAGTGTCCACGATTTTTTATGTAACGTGTTTTCATGAATTTACTGCAAAATTACCATTTCAGACGAGTTATTTTAAAAAGACCTTAAAAATTCTATATTTTATTGCTTCAGAAAGTCTAGAAGGTTTTAAAAAGCATATGTTCGAAACCTGTCTGGGGGGGTTTGAACCCCCAAAACCCCCCCTGCGCACGGCCCTGACAACAACTACACCTTTTCAAGATTACAATCAGAACATATAAATTAATATTGAGAACTGAAAATGCATAATAGGAAAATATAAATCTATAATAGGTTATGTAAATTCATAAAAGGCCATGTTAATTCATCATTAGAAATGTAAATCAATAATGAGAATAAATTAATATTGAGAAATAAAAATTCGTCATTCGAACATACCAATTTATAATGAGAAGTACAAATTCCTAATCTGAAAATCTAAATTCATATGAGAAAATGTTATTTCATATTGAATAAAAATATGAATAATTAAGAGAAACATTTTAAAAATAGTGCATCTGTGTGGAATACTCTTGAACGGTTGGTATACGAAGGTTCGTACTTAAATTGTTTTTAATTTTTGAGAATTTTTATCCAACTTTTCCTCATTATAAATTTATTCCTATTAAAAAATTTATATTTCACAAATGAGAACATATTTTCTCATTATGGATTTTCTAATATTAAATTTATATTCCTCATTACGAATTTGACATCATCAAAGAGAATTTATTCAACTTATTTTACTTCAAATGACTATTTACATATAAAATAAATATTATTTCTTTTCTAAATAAAATGGAAAATTCAATTGATTAATTATTAATTTTAATAAATGTATTGCAGTGTCATCAATTTTAATTATTTTCATTCAATTCAGTGTTTACTTAAAATTCTTTATATACTCAATTAAAAATCTGGTGAAATACTTCATTCATTAAATGACAATTGGGGTGTGAAAAAATTTACAATTCCATTAATCAACATCAGACAAAATTATATTTCTTAAATCGATTTTTAATTTTTTTATAGCGAATTTAGCATATGCATCTGTATTTTATAACCATTTATTGTTAACTTTTAATAACTCGAAGGAATACAAGTACTTCTAGGTTAAATTCAGTTTGGCAACAGCATCCTTGCTTTTCACCTTCACTATCCTAGTATTTCTTTGTATTCATTGTGAAGAGTGCTTTTGGAAGAGAAGAGTGTTCTTGTTGATGCATAAAGGGGAACTAATTAGATAGAATAATGATATAAGAGCACTTCTTAAACCTATGTTTTCATTCACTCAGAAAAGTCATTTAGAACAACTTGCACAATAATGTCAATAACCTCTGAAAACGTCATCGAAGGCACTGGCACTTGCACTAATGTTTTAAAGAACCCAGCCGGATAGAGCATTTTGTCTTAAATGACGACATCAATTTTTTTTATAATCGTTTTAGTTATTCTTGTGTTTTATTTTGACCACTTTCATTATTTTCTTCCAAAAATAATTTGCCGTTTTTTAAATACGCTACATGGCCCTATACACCAATCTCAAATAGCACATTCAAACAGAAGCTTTTCGTCGAATCTAATGCGTGGGCACTCTTGAGTGCCGGAACAATCTGTTGGAATTAATTCCACTTTTTTGAACCGCTAACTTTGGTACTATTCAGGTTTGTGGTGTTGCCACCTAATTTTCTCCAGTACATTTTATTATGGCTGTTTTTCTTTAAGACTGGATAACTAAGTTGCGATAACAAAAATCTAAATAAATTGTTAAAATTTCACTGAAAATAAAAAATTATTTTTTAAAATTGTCGCCAAAAGCAATACCAATGTGTGTGTGAAAACAAATTTTGAAAAAATAATTTCGTGTTAAAAAATTTTGACTTAGCCTGGATAATTATCCAGTGTAAGTCAAAATTATGGTTATCGGGGCTAAGTCCAACAAAGTCAACACAATTTTTTTTTTGAAAATTTCTTTTGATACATATATTTATATTGTAGTTGGCGACAATATGAAAAAATAATTTTTTATTTTGAGCATTGAGAATTTGTATCTATCTATTCGTAATAATTCTTGCTATGCAAATACCCTTCGCCAACATAGATGGGCACATGTATCATACAAATATTTTGTTCTATAGAACATTTCAACTTTTTGTATCCAACTGTTCCTTACCTCATTATGCATTTATTTCTATTAACAAATTTATATTTCTCTGTTTCTATTTTGAACTTTATATAATATGTAAGTCTGAGTCAGTATAGGGCCATGTTGGTAAGGGTTTTAGATTGAAAGGTTATATATTGCTTCTTCCTTAACGTTGTTAATGAAAGTAGATTTCCCAATGTTAAGAATATAAAATAAAATACATTTTAAAATTTCCTTACCTTGATTTTGTAGTTCCGATAGTAGTGTCGGGAAGTCGGACTTCAAGTATACCGATGTTATATAAACGCTTCCATCGCCCTGCTTCAGTACGGTTGCATCCTCTTTCGACAACTCTGAAAATTCAAATTTCAATTCCGATTTTACTTTTTCCACTGTATAAAACACATATTTTATCAGATCTTCTTCAAATCTTGCAAAATATCTTAAATTTCAACTAGAAACAACCATGGTGAAAATGGGTCAGATCGGTTCAGATTTACATATAGTTCCCATACAAATTTCGGATTGACCAGATTGACTTTTTCCGCCCCAGAAACCATGAATTTTCATCGAATTTCTTCAAAGTGGGCACAACAGTTTTACTTGAACTGAAAGAACTTATTTTGGAAGTTAGTCACATCATACCATGTTTGGATATAGCCACGATACAAATATTCCTCCCAATTTGACAAATTGGTTCAGGTCGTATTAGCATATGATTATCACCATGGGTGTTTCTAGTCGAAATATAAGATATTTTGCAAGATTGGAAGAAGGTCTGATAAAATATGTGGTTTATAGAGTCAAAAAATTGAAATCGGGAGTGAAATTTGTGAGGGAGCTATATATAAATCTGAACCAATCAGACCTATATTCACCATTGGTGTTTCTAGTGGAAATATAAGATATTTTGCCAAATTTGAATAAGATCTGTAAGAATATGTGGTTTCTAGACCAGAAAAAATCAAATCGAGAGCGAAATTTGAATGGGCGCTATATACAAATCTGAACCGATCTGACCTATTTTCACCATAGGTGTTCCTAGTTTAAATATAAGATGTTTCGCCAAATCTGAAGACAATCTGATACAATATGTGGTTTCTAGAGCGGAAAAAGTCAAATCGGGAGCTCATTTTGTTGGAGCTATATATAAATCTGAACCGATCTAACACATTTTCACCACAGGTGTTTCTAGTTGAAATATAAGATGTTTTGCCAATTTTGTAGAAAATCTGTTGTAATATGTGATATGTAGAGCGAAAAGAGTCAAATCGGGAGTGAAATTCGTATGGGGCAATGTCTAAATCTGAACCGATTTTCTTCAATGTAAATAGCGTCCGTCCTTGTCCCAAAAAACTTCGTTGTGCAAAGTTTCATTTGGTTCTGGCTACAATTGCGACCTGTATCGTGATTACAAGAATAGATGGACAGACAGACAGACGGTCGGACGGACAGACGGACGGACGGACAGACAGACATTGCTAAATCGATTCAAAAAGTGATTCTAAGTCGATCGGTATAATTAACAATGGGCATATCTACTGTACATATTTACTTACACCGCACTTGGGGGAGACAAAGGGTCTGATGCTTCCCTCAAACTTCGGCGATGTAATCATATCACTCTTCTTCCATCACTGTAAAAATTGAAACACCATGCATAATATTTTGATTAATTTATTTTATTTACTTTTTATCTTGTTTCTTTGTTTGTTTTGTTTCTTTTAATTTTAATCACTACCGCCAATCAGAGGGTGGGACCGAACAGCTGTCCCGAAATATTCGTTTTCATAAAAACCAGAGTTGAAGAAGCAAAAGTAAAACGTAGCGAATTGGAAATACGAAAGCAAATAATTTTCGTACAAAACCTGTGACATGCTTGATTAATGATTTTTCAAACTTCGGAATTAGAACTGTGTGTGCAATAAAATAATAAATCAATCGTATTTAGTGTATGAAAGTAACAGTCAATACGTGAACAAAATGTCACTAATATAAATATTTTTATCCTACCCCAAAGTTTAAAGCTGTTCAACTTTTCCTCACCAAAAATGGAGAAAATAAAGAATTGGCCTAAAGTCGTTAGAAGTTTTCACGCGTATTGCAGGAAATGTCAGAAATTAGAAAGTGGAAGGATATTACATATCAACATAGTCCATAAATCAGTTATGGGATAATTTCTTCAAAACAAACATTCATATATTCCGCCTAGGGTTTGGGGTTTCCCGGACTTTTTTTATTTCCCGGGAAAAAACGGGAATGAAAAGTTTCCCGGGAAAAAATAATTTATTTAGGTATGTTCAATATGGTTTAAAATGCCAACATTTAGTAACTGTTATGCTTTTTTTACCTATTAACGCCCACCATATACAACCGTGTACTTCTTTTATAACCTTTAATATGAATGTAATTCCTGATTATTAAACTATAAGGGAGTTCGATTGACTACCTTAATCTTTGTATGGAATTTACTCACTTAATAAGAAAGTAGTAGCTTGTTGATTCATTTAAGAAAAAACAATGCATAAAAATGTTGCCACCTTGTCAAGTTTCTTAATTTTTTATATAGAATGTTATGACGTAATTAATTTAGAAGATTCATTCGAATCGAAACGAAAATATTTTACAGAAACAGAGAAAGTATTCTTGACTGTAAAAACAATATAAAAAAATAAAAAACAAAACATTGAAATAGTCCAGTCATTAGTTCCTATAAATGGTCATTTAAAAATACCGTAGGATATATATTTATATATATATTTATATTTTATTCATATTAGATTTGTTTTGAAAGTTTCCAGGTGAAAAATTTTATTTGTATGTTTATTCTAAACTATTTCTTATTGGTTTCATATGTAAAGTAAATTATTTAAGAAGATGTTCACATTTTATTATGTCGATCCATCTAAGAAAACATGAGATTTAAAGTTTAACCAGATAGCACGAAGGGTAAAGTATCGACATTATGTCAGCCATAGTATTGTCGGTATGATATTTTTTCACAATAATGATCCTGCAAATATCCTCGCAAAAAGTTTGTATTCCCCTAGCTGGGTTTCGCAAAAAATGGCTACTTAGCAAATTTAAAAAGTTTTGTTTGTATATAGTAATAAACAAATACTCATTATTATTGCCAGTAATGTAAATATATGAATTTAAAATATATCTAAATTTAAATAGTAAATCGAAATTAGGGCTCAAAATAATCACAAAAATATTTTTTTAATATTTCCCGTTCAAATTTTTTCGGGAATTCCCGGGAAAAACGATTCGGGAATTCCCCGACCCCAAACCCTAATTCCGCCTTTAATGAAATTGCAAATATTTCCAATTTAATTTTCAAGTCTTGTTTTGTCACGCCCTTGTTAGATTAACATAAAACGCCGTGTGACAGTACTTTTTGGACCTAACCGTATAAACTAGAGATCGAATGTAAAAAAAGTGTGTACTCAGTTTCCCATTTGGTGATATTGTCTCCTTTTTACAGGACTTTTAATTTCCAAAGGATATGCAAGCCATAAAATGCTGATATGGATATGAAATAAAAGAGAATAATATCTGCTAAAAATGGTTCAAATCGCATGTTTATATACCTGTGTTAGTTTAGCAATAACAGTTAGTTCAAGTTCCCCCCTTAAAAAGTTAAAGTTTATATATTTTTAAGGGGGAAATTTGAAATGAAATGTTAAACTTATATAGGTAGAAGCATGCGATTTGAAGTATTTTTAACAGATATTCTTCCCTTTCATTTTGTATCAATATTGCATTTGTATGACTCGGACGTCATGTGATGATGTTGAATTTTATCGAAATTTTGCATGTACTAACCATCTGTAAAAATCTGGTACGAGCCGTGATAATACATGTACCCAGTATGCCTCACTTTTATACTGTAAACAATGTCATTCGTGACTCTTGAGATCAATGTTCAACTCAGAAATGTTGTGAATAGGATTCCACTGAAATGAAATTCGTAATGCTTTGTACCGGTCGGTGGTACAGCTTTAGGTTTGAAAACTGTTCCCAGACAATGAAATAATTCATTCTATACATAACATCAACACGAAAATCACGATTGGACTAATAATGCGATGACGTAAAGTTTATCAAACTTGTTGTTTGTGTATTAAATACATATACAATTTATTGCATAAATTAAAAGTGTTCAGAGAGCATTGATTCACTTGAGGAAACCCCTTATTAATATGTATGGGTATTTTATTGGAATTATTGTAAATTTTACACTGCTGATCTGAAAAAAATGTAAGTCTAAAGTGCAACTGAGTCATTCTTCTCTATGCCGTGGATAACTGTAAGATTTGTCTGTCAATATAATTTTATCTGTAGAGTATCGCCCGTGGCCATGTCTGTGGTTTCCCACAAATTGTGGATGTGTTGTTTAAAGATGATGAACCGCAATTAAATACTTTTTTCTCCTCTAGAGAATGGTTTTGAAATTAATCAAATCAATAAAACAAGTATAAATGGGTAAATGATCATCTACGCCACCTTTGATGTACCATACATGCATATGTCCCATAATGGTAGAAGCAATTGTGTAGGTTATACTAGGGTTCGAATCTGTTAAATGAGTTTGAATGGAAAAACCAACTCCGACTTCTACTACCTTTACACTGGAGTTTATTTTAAAGCCTTATTTTCCTATGACCACTTACTGTTTTAATCGACATTATCTGGCCAAAATCGTCTTCTTTGGCCCATTTATCAGCAAACATATGATCTCACTGACCTACAATTTCATACATTTTATAAGCTCTCCGATGGATATTTCCATGTGTTACAAACTTCATGGAGAAGTGAATGTACACTCCATCATATGGTGAAGGGTATATAAAGCGTCACACATGTCATTAAAGAGATTTCGGGGACTTTAGTAAAAAGAACAACTATATTGGTAAAACCCCGAATTGGGAGATCCAATATGTGGTTAGAATGATAGAAAAAAATCACAACGCAGTGAATATATTTAATCAAAATTTCACATATGTATGTACGTAGCCGAACTTATATTTGGGTCACAAGTTCACCGACTGGATGCGAAAACGCCGATATCCATATTCATTTGTTTGCCCTCACCGTACAAAAAGTGTAACGCATCGAAGACGTAACTTAGGAGTTCAAGTGTGCTTGGAGCAAATCCCTTTCATGACATTATGAATTGTTTGTTTTCTTTATTTGTTGGGTGGCATACAAGACGTAAGTAATATTTTTCTTTCGTTTTGTGGTTCACTTAGATTAAGGGGTTACACCACCCTAATTTATTTTTGTTTTCTCCAAAAATCCTATATACTTTAAATCATATTTTAGACGTCTCCACGTAAGGAAAATCGAGTTATTTCCGCTTAGAAATTGCAGAGTATGTACAAATCAGTATATTTTTTTCTTTTGCACTTTGTACATTAACATTATTGTCCCATGTTTTATATTTCCTTTTTATGTCTGTTTTTGTGATGTCACGATGGTGTAACCCCTTAAGTATTTTGGTTCTGCACCAAAGAATTGCTGCACACTAGATGTCGAGAGTCTATAACCAAATAAACCATAAGGGTACTTTTTAATTCTTTTTCGATGCAGCAACGAAGCATTTCATTATAAAATTCATCGATCAATGATACTACTTCATTACACAAGGACAAACTATCATTAAAGAAATTGCATTAATGAAACGTTTCATTATATTAGCGTAACCTGCTTTAATAACCCATTAACCCCACCGTACACGTCCGTGTACACCTATTTGATTCGTGTCTTTTTGATCATTTTGAATATGAGCGTGATTTCTGATTACTAAACTAATGACACCAGTGATCTGTAAGGAAGTATAATACTAAAATAAACATTTTTATTATTATTGTAAAAATTAATAAGAGAGAGATTGAAAAGAAATTAAATACATGAAATTATAGTTGGACGTTAATGGGTTAATATAATATTTCATAGTAGTAATGTCACTTTATATTAATCTAACGGTAATGAAACATTATTTATCTTTAAGCTCTAAGGCACAAACACGACGACAAGATTCATTGATACAATGTAATATTTCATTGGGGAATGAAGCATTTGCTTTCTGCGTATACAAATTATTGTTTTTGAGGTAAATAAGAATAGGAAACAGGTAGACCTTTGAAATTTTGTATAAGTATGTTGCTTACCAAAATCGAGTATCTAAATTTTAAGTTTATCATGTAGCGCCCACTTACAGTGGGCAAAATGGGAATCAGGTATAGCTTTTAAATGTATTGCAGATATTTAGATGATTGTCAATGCTTGTTTATGTGAACACAACGCGAATGCAAAAGTGAACACGAATGCGTTCGCAAAGTTTTTCTGGAATTGTGTTATTAACCCATTAATGCCCAAACGGGTAGTTTTCTACCCCTGAACTAAAAGTTTCGATTTCGAGACGAAACTAGACGGAGTAATAACTATTTGTTGATATTTGTCAAATAATTAGAATGTTTGATTTAATATAATACCATCACCCCCCATACAGAGCCTACTTCCCCATCCACACGCAAAACTTTAAAATACACAAAAATACCTTATTTGAATTAAAGATTATAATTATGTTTTCACATGAAATTGAAAAGCTTTCATTACTGTAATGATAAAGTTTTGTTCCATTCTTATTTGTCAAGGCATTCAATTTTACTACTGACATGATTGTTTCATTATTATTATTAATTTAAACATGCAACGGCACAAGGGGTAGATATCAAATGTTTGTGTCTAAAATATTCATAATTGGGCCAAAATTAGGTAGTACTCAAACAAGTAAGGAAAGGCTAAAGTCGAGCGGGGCCGACTATATAATACCCTACAAACTCCCTGCGTATATACCTCGCTTTTATTTCTAAACCCAGGTGTTTCATGGGAGCAATTATGGTTCATATAAATTATACAGTGTACTATAAATTCATCTTTAGTCATATTTAAAGAAAATATGGTAATTGATCCAATTATCCGGCAGATATACCGAGAACATGATCTGGAAAAATTGATCAAGATCCAATGACAAATACAAATTATACAGTGGTAATAGGATGAATCGGACCGACATTTGAAAGGGGCATATAACAACACTCATTCACCGTTGAAATATATCATGATCCGATGTAAGATGTAGTTTCAAATAGAGTAGAATGGGGCCCATTTGTGTTATACCAACGTATGGACACATATATGAAAGTCATAGCTAAAATATAATATAATCTGATGTAAAATTTGCGTCCTAGCTTGTTTTCAAAAAAGGTGTTTCTAGTGTAACATTGTGTGTGGAATTTGATCAAGATCCGATGTAAAATGTGCATTTAGAGCAGTAATATTGTAAATCGGGGGTACATTTGTATGGGGGCTATATCAAACCATGGACCCATGTGGTCCACTTTCCCGTGAGCTATTTCTAGTTCAAATATAAGACGATCCTGAAAATGTTGGCATGATCCCATGTAAAATGTGTATTCTAGAGCAATAAGAGTGTAAATTATAGGGATATTAGTATGGAGGCTATATCTAAATCTGAACCGATTTCCTTCAAATTCAATACCGATGGTCATTGGGCCAAAAAAATAACTTCTGCCGAATTTCACAACAATCGGACAACAATTGCTACCTGTAGAGTGGACGGACAGACATACATCGTTAAATCGATTCAGCTGGTGATTCTAAGCCGATCCGTATACTTAAAGGAGGGTCTAGCTCGATTATTTCTTGGTGTTACAAGCATTTGGCGGAAAACTAACTTATAATACCCTAGTCCACGAAGTGGTGTAGGGTATAATAAATCATAAGATTGACATGAAATTCAAAGATTATGCATATTTTTGGACTCTTTGAAATACAAGGACCTTTCACTTTTTTCTTATAATCGCAAAGTTCATCAGTCTCATATTACCTACAAGGGTGAGTATTGCTGCGGCCACCCCCAGAAATTAATTCTGCTTTATTTAATGATGATCTGCAAAATATTTCGTCCTTTGGTCAAACCATCTGTGAGCTAAACGCTCCTGAAAACATCTCTAAAAATAATCACATATATTGTTATGTGTATGGCTGGTCGACATCTGCAGCTGCAAATGATCAACGTCATCGATGTTTCTTCTGCCCATAAGAAATGCATGTGAAACCTAGGACGAACATCGCCATTTTAGACTCATAGTATTTCTGTGTTCGTAATTTTTTAGTCAATTTGCGATCCCTAATAAAAAACGTTCTATGATGCTTGTGATAATATAAAAAGTAGCATATTATAAACAAATTAGCACCGAAAAAGAGACTTTTTTACAATATGAAAAACCGGTTGAGACCGACATAAAAAAACGGGTTTCCCGGTTTTTCAAAAACCGCGATTTTAAAAAACCCAGGTGAAGAATCCTGTTGACCCGGTTTTCGGTCTCGCGTTTGATCACTCTTCAATAACTTCAATTATTGTATTCCTTTGTAGGATTACATGTAGTTTTTATACACTCCACGAGAGTATTATGTCTTTGTGCATTTGTTTGTAACACCCAAAAGGAAGAGAGTTAGACCCTTTGATAATTATACCGATCGTCTTAGAATCACGTTTTGAATCGATTTAACAATGTCCGTCTGTCTGTCCATCTATTCTTGTAATCGCAATTGTAGCCAGAACCAAATGAAACTTTGCACAACGAAGTTGTTCGAGACAACGACGAACGCTATTTAATTTGAAGAAAATCGGTTCAGATTTAGATATAGCCCCCATACGAATTTCACTCCCGATTTGACTCTTTTCACTCTAGATACCACATATTACAACAGAAACACCTCTGGTGAAAATGTGTTAGATCGGTTCAGATTTATATATAGCTCCCATACAAATTTCGCTCTCGATTTAACTTTTTCTGGTCTAGAAACCACATATTTTTACAGATCTTCTTCAAATTTGGCAAAATATCGTATACTTCCACAAGAAACACCCATGGCGAAAATGGGTCAGATCGGTTCAGATTTATATATAGATCCCATACAAATTTCGCTCCCAAATTTTTCCGCTCTAAAATCCACATTTCTTAACAGATTTTCTTCAAAATTGGCAAAACACCTTATATTTCAACTGGAGACACCTGTGGTGAAAATGTGTTAGATCGGTTCAGATTAGGGTTTGCATCCCGGGATTTCCCGCGGGAAAATTCCCGAATTCTCACATTTTTCATTTCCCGTATCCCGGGAAATTCGTACGATCGTTCTCCGTCGCGTCCACATTTTCCAATAAAATAAGGAATATCAGATATTTTTAATTAATTTTGAAAAAGATGTTTGAATTGATCTCACATTGCGCTTTATTATATGAATTCTGTAACAGGTTCGTTGTGAAATATATATTTATTTTACTTTAATAAAATGTGAATGTTTCATTGGAAAGAAATAAGCTTAACTCATGGTAAACAGTATATTGACGATTTCCCGTGCTGTCCCAGGATCCCGGGAAATTGAAAAAAATAATTCCCGTTTCCCGGGAAACAAAAAGTACGGGAAAATGCAAACCCTAGTTCAGATTTACATATAGCTCCCATACAAATTTCGCTCCCGGATTGATTTTTCCACCCCAGAAATCACGTATAACGTTTACTTGAACTGAAAAAACTTATTGTGAAAGTTAGTCACTTCATTCCATGTTTGGATATAGCCCCGATACAAATATTCCTCTCGATTTGTCAAATTGGGTCAGGTCATATTAGCCTATGATTACGAAACATACAAAAAGCCCGTTTTCACTTTTTTACCGAATGGAATTGTGTTCGGAAAGAAAGTGGAGTGTATCATATAGTCGGCCCCGCCCGACTTTAGCCTTTCCTTACTTGTTAATTCTGATTTAAATAAAAATACACATAGTTTCAGAGTCTCAAATGAGGATAAATACCATGAAATGTACTACAAACCGAATGACAAAACATTTATGGCATCGGGTATACATACAAACGTGCCAACAACAACAAGTATTTATTAAATATTTTTGACATTCATCAAATATACATTTGTTGGCAAACTTCCTTTGGAAAATTTAAGTCATGAGCTTTTAAAGAATGTGCATTAAGTAGCAATTGAGACAATCTTCCAATGGAAAAACACCTAAAGTGGTTTGTTTGTTTGTTTGAGAATTTCACAGAACACAACGACTACAATAGGTGGAATGGAAATGTTTGAATATCTAACGGTCGAATCGAAGCGACATATCCGGTAAACAAATGCACATTACATACTTAATTAGCTTATGGAATATTGTTGGTGTATGTGGTTGAGTGTGTGTGTCTGTACATTTATGACACAAAAATAGCAATCACTGTTCATAGGTACCCACAAATCTCTGCTAAAGCCATACAGAATATAGGTACAGCCATATGGACATGCACTTGCTGATTTCTTAAATCAATCAAAGATTTATTTGTTGCTGCCGGCGGTGGTTGCAACTCAAATCGCAAAACAATTGAGCGAGTATCGGTATCAGTACCTGCAAGTATTAGTTACTACATACGTGATTAATTGATTAAGCCGATCGATCGAGTACGTCCGCACAGACAAACTCTCACACACGCACACAATTAAATTGTTTGACAGCTTTGATATTTTTCACGATCGCTCAGTTGTAACTTAGCCGAATTTCATGAAAGCGACTTCGTCACTGTCATCACGTTTGTGTTATTTTTCTCCAAAAACAACCAAACAAACGCAGTGCAGCATAACATACTCATCGTACAAACCACTCAAATCAACAGCACTCACGACCATAACAGACGGCCGGCACATAGTGGGCAGGTAATGTCCAAAATATCTAAACAAGTAGGCGATTGATATTGAATAGGTCGGTCGGGTCGGCTTTTATAAAATGGTCACTTTCAGTTATTTGAGAAAACCGATTTTTCGTTTTGTTTAAACTGATTTTTTATACCCAACACCACAGGGTATAATGTCTTTGTGCATTTGTTTGTAACACCCAAAAAAGAGGCGAGATAGACCCATCGTTTATTTTATCGATCGACATAAAATCACTTTTTGAATCGATTTAACCATGTCCGTCTGTCCATCTATTCTTATAATCACGATACAGGTCGCAATTATTGTCCGATTCTAACGAAACTTGACACAAATGATTTTTGCATGCCGAAAACGGAGGCTATTTAATTTTAAGCAAATCGGTTCACATTTAAATATAGCTCTCATACAAATGTTGCTCCCGATTTGACTTTTTCTGCTCTAGAAGCAATATTGATAATATTTTGCACAACGCCTTATATCTAAGTTAGAAACATCTGTGGTGAAAATGGGTCAAATCGGTTCAGATTTAGATATAGCCACCATACAAATTTCGCTCCCTATTTGACATTTTCCCGTATAAAAACCGTAAATTTAAACAGTTTTTTTTCAAATTTTGCTTAACACCTCATATTTCAACTAGAAACATTTCTTGTGAAAATGGGTCAAATAGGCTCAGATTTATATATAGCTCCCATACAAATGGCGCACACCATTTGTCTTTTTTTGCTCTAGAAACCACACCACCACCTCATATTTTTACTAGAAGCATCTGTGACAAAAATATGTCAAATCGATTCTGATATAGCTCCCATCAGGACCGTGCGCAGGGGGGGGGGTTTGGGGGTTCAAACCCCCCAGAGAGTTTTCGAACATATACTTTTTAAAACCATCTAGACTTTCTGAAGCAATAAAATATAGAATTTTTAAGGTCTTTTTAAAATTACTCGTCAGAAATGGTCATTTTGCAGTAAAATCGTGAAAACACGAAAATTACATACATACGAATTGTGCCAATTTCAAGATTGTGTAATGCTAATTTCGCTAATGGACACCAAATTGTTCGGAATATTTTCATTTTTATTAACCGATCCCACTTCTTGACATTCGACTAGAGCTATATCTTATGAACTGCAATAAAAGTTTGGAAATTTACTAACAAAATATTTTAGTAGTTTTAAAAAAATTTAGATAAGAATCACTATGATATCACAATGAAATCTAAAATATTCTTAATAAAAGCAAATAATTTGCTTGATGCTTGTAGAGCGCTAAGATGTAACATTTGCGATTGGACATTTTTATGGAACTATATCTAAATCTGAACCGATGTGTCCTATTTTCATCACAGATGCAACAACAACGGTTTCTGTTACTTCCAATGTTTTGGTAGTTTTTCATTTACAACAATTGATGACATGTTTACCGCAAGCAAACTAATTTTTCCCACAAAAAAACTCAAAAACGATGTTCACGTGTCTAAAATTTCGTTTCTACGAAATGCATTTTTTTCTGCGTGTAGGTTTCTATTTTAAAATTTACATTAAAGTTGCGAAACAATAAGAAATGAGTTTTAACTTACTAAAATTTTTGTTATATTTATCACTTATGCCAAATATTTTTCAGAGTTAGTATTTTTTTGTACAAGTATTATTCGTAAGAGAAACAACAAATTCAGTAACTTGAATCTACATAGGAAAATGAAACTCTAAAATACAAATTATTTGGTTTTTTGGAATTAAAATTTTTAGTTGTTTCTTCTTGCATTTCATCAAATACAAAAAAAACTGTATTTGTTATTCGAATTTATACATATTTAAGATTATAAAAATGAAACATTTCCAAATATTTTTTATTTAATCGAAGTATGCGTATAAAGATTTTGAGTAAACATCCTGTTACTCATGTCCTATATAAATTTAAAGCCCTAGAACTCTTTAGACATCCTATTTAGACCCATACTTTGTCAAAAAGCATATCCAATTTTCTGCATTTATCATAGAAAAAATGCGGGACTGAAGGGTTTATCGCCGAGGAATTTGATCGTTTTTTGTGTAATATTTCTTCAAAATATATATCGAGGGCTTATATTCATGAACCATTTTCTCGAAAATGAGTTTTTGATGCCAAACTATTCTCAGATTTGGATGTCATCTGTCATATAAATTTGGAAAAGATTTTTTCTAAATCCATTTTTTTTAATTTTCTGATCGCATAAGTGGCTATGAATATAAAAATAATAGAAATAAAATAGTTCAACAATGGAGCAGCATAAAACCGAAGGTTATAATTCGCTACGACGATTTTGTTTAAAACATTTTTCTAGATTTAGGGCATATCTTACTATCAAATTCTATCATTTCGCGTTAATAGCATTTTGATTCCACAGTTATCAGGCTAAAATGGGAAAAATGGTGGCTGTAAAGTCAAAAATTGTGAAAAGTATATTTAGAAAACCCGGCGTAACTTTTTATTATATAGAGAATACCAAAATATTTCTTTGGCATGTGATTGCTGACTTCGTGGGGAATATTTGTGTATGAAAAGTTTTATGAATTATGAATGAAGAAAGTTAAAATATAAGGAATTGCAACGGCGAATTTCGGATTTTTCATCAATTGCAGCGATTTTTATATTCTCCACCTCCAGGATGGGGGTATACTAACTTTGTCATTCCGTTTGTAACACCTTGAAATATCGACCTGAGACCCTAAAAAGTATATACATTCTTGATCGTCATAAAATTCTAAGTCGATCTAGCCATGTCCGTCCGTTCGTCTGTCCGTCTGTTGAAAAATGGTACATATTAAACGACAACAGCTAGAAACACGAAATTCGGTGTGTACATTCCTCTAATTGAGTATTTACATAATATAAAAATATATTTTCCAAATTCGTACTCTTAAGGGGTAAAATGGGAATAGAGGGATAAAAATGGTACCAACCAATCGGCAGTACCTAGAATAATGAAATTCGGTGTATACATTCCTCTGATTGCATAGACAAGTAAAACACACGTATTTTTCAAAATTCGTACTTTTTGGGGTTAAAATGAAAAAAGGGGATAAAAATAATACCAATCAAATGACTGCAGCTAGAATCATGGAATTCGGAGTAAACTGACTTTTCGAAATTCGTACTTTTTGGGGTCAAAATAACAACCAAATGGGCGCAGCAGGAATCATGGAATTAGGTGTATACATTCCTCTGACTGCATAGACACGCAAAATAAAAAGTTTTTTTTTCCAAATTCGTAATTTTTCTTTTACGGCAAAAATTGGTTGAATTATGAAGTTAGGATATTTTGCACTATGTACGTCTGATAATGGATTTTCAAAATTTGTACTTTTGAAATTAAAATAGAATGGAAAAACAACTAACTGTAGCACCCACTATCTACCAATATTTATGGTATTTAAGCTTTTTGAAAATATAAATATAAGAATATTTATTTTTTGATTTGAAATAAATAATGGTTTGAAATAATTAAAATATTACAATTATTTATAAAATTATTTTTTCAATATTTGTATTTGTTTTGGTTTGGCTATATTAAAAAAATTATATTTTCCTGTAATATTACTGCACTTCCACGAAAACCGACAACCTCTGTGGAATGCAATCCATGGTGGAGGGCATATAAAGTTCGGCCCGGCCGAACTTAACACCATTTTTACTTGTCGCGACTGGCTACATATTTGTTACAAGCGACCAATCTGACGGATGAAGCTGGAATCTTTAAATTCGCTGTGTGCATCACAGAAAATGTGTTTTTTATACAACATTGCCAAGATTTCATGAAAAAAGTTATGGAGTTTGCAATAAATCTTATTTATATATTTGGGCATAAATGGATATTTGCTTATTTCAACATTCATAGTGCTCAATTATAAACATACAAAAGTGGCTATGAACCATGAAACCGCGAATAATAGGAAATTTCGAAAACTTTTTAATCGCAGCAATTATTAATTTTTTTAGATTAAACTGTAGAATAATGATTAATAATTTCTCTTCAAATTAAGGAAATCACTTTTTTTTGCTTTCCTGAAAAGTTATGATTTTGTTCATAACCACTTATGAATATAAGCCCTCGATATGTATGTATGCAATTTCAAGAAAAAATTTAAACAAACGTTCTACACTTAGAGAACAAGTCTGTTAATAAAAGCAGCGATTGTCTGCTGCCTAACACCAGACACTTTTCTGCTATTACAGCTGTTTTTTGGCATAACAGCAGTTTTCTGCAATCTTACATCACCATTCACACTGCTAAAGAGTTTGCAGTCTGCTAAAATTGGTTGTTGTTAATTAAAATATAAAAATAAATAAGTGTTCATAAGCGAGATTAGCTCGAATTTCCTTTTATATTAGCTTGGGACCATATGCGTATCATATGTTGCTAAAAACATTGCTAAAAACAGCAAACAGCTGTTTACCATCTCAGCAGATACAAATCTGCTGTCTCTTTTTTAACAGCAGAAAATCTGCTCTTAGTAGACTTTCTGATTTCTTTTACTGACACATTCCTTTGAGTGTACTGATAGATGGATTACTGAAATGCAATTTTGACAACAATGTCTGTCGGACGAATGTATCAAAATATTTCTTGAAGATCCTGGCAATAAAATATGAGTGGTTTCCAAACGCTCCAGTAAAAATTTCCAAAAAAGTTGGAAAATAAAAGTAAAGTTTCCTTCTTTCAAAGCCATAGTAAATAGTTATCATTTACTAGAAATAGGGTAGTAGATTTACTTAAAAACATTTCTTTGGATCTAATAAAAAATTCTTACAATTGAGTAAATTCATACTTATGTGGAAGAATATTTCCAAGCTTTTAAGTGGGGGGAAAAATCTGAAATTTTTTGCATGGAAAATTTAACTTAAAAATGTGTTTTTTCCTAAAATAAAGTTAAAATGTTTACTGAAATGTATGCCGAGTTCTTCATACATTTAGGTATTAATGAACTTATAAAAAACATTTGAAATTGTTTAAAAAATTCTTGAATATTAATCTAAGAAGCAATTCTCGTTCGTTGCAGAGACTTATTTATTAAATACTTTATGAATTATTCTAAACAACCACTGTGAAGGCGCGTATCTTGCCTTCGCAACAATCATGGAGTAATAGCTCCTTATGGCAGAGGTATCATGAAACTTTTGAGAAATATTTCATGTTGTAATTTTTTGTTTCAGTTTTCATACTCTGAAATAAAAGTATTTTTTTGATTTTTTTTATTTAAATTGAACTTATCTTAATTTCACCTTTTTTCCTTGTATAAAATAAAATTTTCCTCAGTTTAAGTAAAAATTTACTCGTTTTGAGGAAAAAATCAGCAACATTGCCCTCAGTTTGAGTATTTACTTGATTTGAGTAAACATTTACTTAGTTTTAGGAAATTTTCATTAATATTTTACTAAAATTTTTTTAAAAGATTACTTAGTTTTAGGATAATTTTGCTTAAATTTAGTAAACAATTACTTGGTTTTAGGAAAAATTTACTTAGATTTATGAAAATTTCAGCAAAATTCTACTTATATTTAGTAAAAATGTACTTGGTTTCCTAAATTTTAGGTTATTTTAACTCATTATAGGGTTAACTTTTTTATGAGTGCAGATGAAACCCCCACAGGGGAAAATCCTGCGCACGGGCCTGGCTCCCATACAAATTTCGCTCCCGATTTGAGGTTAACCGCTGTAGAAACCACACACCTTAACCGATTTTCTATAAATTCGGCAGGACATCTTATATTAACACTAGAAACATCTATGATAAAAGTGGATGAGATCGGTTCAGATTTATAGATAGCTCCCATACAAATGTCCTTCACATTTTCACCGAATTGAAATGTACTGGAGAAGAAAGTGTAGGGTATCATATAGTCGGCGTCGGCCGACTTTAGTTTTTCCTTACTTGTTAATAAGTGAAGAGAGGACGACAGCTAATATCAGAAACATATATATACAGTCACTGACAAAATAATAGGGTCACTCCACTATATTTAAATAACAAGTAAGAAAGGTTAAAGTTGGACGGGGTCGACTATACGATACCCTACTCCACTTCCTGCATATATACCTGGTTTTGATTTCGAAACTCAGGTGTTTTATGGGGCGATTTTACGTAGCCCATATAAATTATAGAGTATAAATGCATCTTTGCATTTGCCGAATATGGTAAAAGTGATTATTTTTTTTTGCATTGTGTTACTTACTTGGGAACAAATATGTAAACAAATCGGAAGGAATATATGAGCAGTGGTTTTGCGTAATGCATTTACTGTGAGTGTTCCAAATTGAAATATAACGTTATGTGGAAAATACGCCTAAATAAGCCACCCATTTGGGTGGGATCTACATCAAAACATCAAAAGTTAGGAAAGGATACAAAAGCTTATGAAAAAGGTACAATAGATAAGAGTTCAATATGTACCAAAACACACTTTCCAAGCATTTGAAAAAGTCTACGGATAGATTGCATGCAATGGAAATTACATACGAAGAAGTAGGTAATGAGGTAAGATGTTATACAAAAGATATATAAACTAAAGTGATCATGGAGAAGTCTATGTGGATTTCTATTTTAAATTTTCTATTAAAATGTTTGTAACACCAAGAAATAATCGAGTTAATATTAATCATCGTATGTACAAAATGCAATGGAACCATGGGAAACAAATGAACGTATGATTTTGTTCAAGTATAATTCTTAAGAACAAAAGAAATTAATTATGATTTGGTTCATATTGTTATAATTCTTAAAAACAACAGAAATAATGACGGAAGTCATCAGTCAAACATAATATTTTGTGATTTAAAATCATTTTTAGTTTTTAACAATAAAGGCCACATTGAAGGACTCTGCATCATTCAAAGCTTGAACCACACACTAGGAGAAAAGAAGACTTGCAGCCAGCATTTACGTTAAGAACAAATAATAATAAATTAATAAAGAACCTTTTATTAGTAAAAAATATTCTAAAAAATTGGGAAAAATGTTTCCTCTAATGTACTATGGGTTGTCTTAGAGTTCGATCTATATAGCCAGCATTTATGTTAAGAACAAATAATAATAAATTAATAAAGAACCTTTTATTAGTAAAAATATTCTAAAAAATTGGGGAAAATGTTTCCTCTAATGTACTATGGGTTTTATTAGAATTCGATATATATATATATATATATATATATATATATATATATAGAACGTTAATTTGCAGAAAATGTCAAAAAATAGCCTATCTTCACCACCGGGTCATTATATACATATAGGGAAAAATTCAAGAAGATCGGTCCAGTGGCTTAGGCTATAAAAAGCACGTAATGGAAAATAGTATACAAATTCACAATTTAAATAGACCATGGGTCTCCGAAAGTATTTTTAGAAGCATTTTTTCTGCGGACTGTCTTCATATCCTTTAACCCTTAAATGCATGAGGTCAGCTGCCAGTATGTAGACTAAGCTACCCTAATGCAAAATTGCTCTCTATACACGAATTCAGCATTCATTTTCTTGGGAAATTCGGGGAAAATTTTCAGGGAAAGGCTTAAAATGGTCGATTTGTGCTGTTTAGCACATGTGGAAAACTAGGCTTTCTATACATATTTAGAATAAACTGCTAGCTCAAGATTCATTATAATTAGCTAAAACAAATTCTCTGGATATTCACAAGAACTTATTTCCGCACAAACAATTAGTATTATCAATTTTGATTTCAATATAAAACGCCACTTTTGAAAATGCGTGCAAAAATTTTAATGAAAGGAAATATTGTCTGATTCAATTGAACGTATTCGGAATTTCATTTGGGTTTGACTTTCTGCATTGAAAGAACGATGTTAACGTTTATGGTATGAAACCCATTTCTCGTACTTTTCGTAGTTCGTTCCTGCAACAATTCAATATTTGTTGATGCAACGAAAATACTCTTTCATTTTTTACATGGGAAAACATTAATCAATACAAAAAATCTATAAATTTCTGATTATAATCATTGTTTTTATACAAATCCAACGCAGCAACGAAACTGACATCGTTGCAGCAACAGTTTATTCGTTGGTGCAACAATCGGAGAAACACAAATTATGTGTGTTTCTAGTGTGTGTGTTTTTGGAATGTATTCGATAGTAAATCTCATTCACGTTGTTGGAGTTCTGCCTTAAGTAGTTGAGCTGCTGTTGCGAAAAATCACTTCGAAGTTCACTGCTGGTGGCCATCATGGAACTAAATTATCTGTACTGAACGAAAAACGTTCGAGGCCGGGACGAATTTTGTTTCTGAAAATCAACTAACGTCGGCGTTCGTTGCTGCAATGAAAATGTTTAATGTAATGCCACGAATATTTTCGAAACCACAATGTTTCAGCAAGCAAACCGCGTTGTCGTAGCAACGAAACAGAGTTGTTGAGGCAACGAATCAGAGTTGTTGCACCAATGAATTAGAGTTGTTGCAGCGTACCTTAATTCATTTAAGGGTGAACCTAATCTAAAATATTATTTTCGCAATTACTTTGAATTACATCGCTGTTAGTGACGGACGAGAGTAGTTTCTTGTTTACCCTGAACAGAGATACAAGCTGACCGATTTTAAGCCGACAAGCCGCCGCGCCGCATGTTTCTGCTCGAGCCGCGCCGCCGATTTCATCGGCACACATCGACTTCAACGACACCGCCGATTTCATCGCTTCATATCGACTTCAACCACGCCGCCGATATTTGACGGAGTTCTAACTCAGTTATAAAAGTCTATTTCAGTATGGCTATGCGTACCTATAAAAACAATAAACAACAGCTCCTCTATTGCGCTTCTTTAGTGTGTCAAAGTAGGTAGAGCTTTACCATTCTATGGGAGTATAATGATATTCAAGACGTCTGGTCAAAAATGCCTCACTGAAAAGCTCTAATTACAAAAATATTTATAAAATTCGTCCATATTATAAGTTTTGGGAATGGATTCCCACTCCAAAAAAATAATTGTATGGGATAATAATATTAAATTATGGGAACATTGGCTAATATCAACGAATATTGAACTACTTGCCAAAAATAAAAGAAAATGTATTAAAAACCAATATAAATTGTTCTTTGCATTTTCCGAAAATTGTCAAATAAATAGGGGTGGTCGAATGACAGAACGAACCGGCAAATCAGCCGAAAGCCGCCGCCGATAATTATGGGTCGTCTTGTAAATCTAACCCTGAAGATGCAATTCAGTGTAATACACATTTTAAAGTTCTATAACACCAGTCCATATTACACTTGAACCGAATGATATACGTCTGAAACTATAGGCGAAATGGATATAATTAAAACGATTACAAAGTTCGGACGAATACAGGAAGGATACATTCGCACCCTATGATATTTTTTCAATCGAGAAAAGGATAAAGAGAGGAGCTAGAGGGTTAAGATCTTCCACAAAAAATTATCCCTATAAAATTCCACAACATATATAATATAATAAATCGATTCAAACTGCACATCGTAATATTTTACCCAAACTTAGCTTAAGTTCGAAGATGGGCGAAATTGTCACGCCCCTTCTGGTACCTCCCACACAAATAGCTCATATTCCAATGCTAAATTAAAACCCATATAACTTCCACACGCATAATCGGAATCAGCTATATGTTGGTATTTGATAATGTTTATACACTCCACGAGAGTATTATGTCTTTGTGCATTTGTTTGTAACACCCAAAAAGAAGAGAGATAGACCCATTGTTAATTATACCGATCGAATTAGAATCACTTTTTGAATCGATTCAGCACTGTCCGTCCGTCTGTCTGTCTGTCTGTCCATCTATTGTTGTTGTTACGCTATTTCATTTGAGGCAAATCGGTTCAGATTTAGATATAGCCCCCATACAAATGTCGCTCCCGATTTGACATTTTCCGCTCTAGAAACGGCATATTGTACCCGATTTTCTTTAAATTTGGCACAACATCTTATAATCCAACTAGAAACACCTATGCAGAAATTCGGTAAGATCGGTTCAGATTTAGATATATCCCCCATACAAATGTCGCTCACGATTTGACTTTTGCCGCTTTAGAGACCACATATTGTACTTGATTTTCTTTAAATTTGGCACAACGGCTTATAATCCAAGTACTAAAACCTATGGTGAAAGTGTGTAAGATCGGTTCATATTTAGATATAGCCCGAATACAAATGTTGCTCCCAAATGTTTAACCGATATTGGCCAAACTATACATATTATATTTCACCTATTCCGTTCCAGATTTCAATATACCCTCATACATATGTTCTTTCCGATTTAACATTTTTTGTCAAACACATACATTTACAGGATACAAAAATCCTTCCCGTTTTCGCTTTTTCACCGAATTAAATTGTATACGGATAGAAAGTGGAGTGTATCATAGAGTCGGCCCCGCCCGACTTTAGCCTTTCCTTACTTGTTTAGTGATTACATTTGCATGGAATATGTGTGAAATTGCCACACCCCTTCTGGTACCTCACACAAAGTGGCATAAACTTTGGTTACAATAAGACCGATATAACATCCATGCGGGTAGTCAAAATCATTTGTAATTTGATATTTTCAAATATTTTTATAATCACTTTCCCTTTTCTTGTACCTCCCACACAATTGTCTGTATCCTAGGTAATATTAAATCCTTCATAACTTCTATACCGTTGTCTGGCATCCACTGTGACTTGATATTTGATCGTGTTTTTACAATTTTTTATAAATGTGGACGCTGGGATCATGTGCCAATAACCTCCTAGCACTTTCCAGATAAATTATCCTGCCCTACATAAAATTGTATTCCTTATAACTTTCGTGAGAGAGAGTGAGGGTATATATTAGGATGGGTCACGAAAATTAATTGCAGCGGTCGCCCCCCAGAAATGAAGATTGGATTGTTTAACTATGATCTACAAAATAAACGCTCCTGAAAACACCTCTTAAAATCATGTTTTCCCGTTTAATTTTTTTATGTTGCATTTTTGTCCAACTGAACTGAACTGAATTAATAGACCATTGGAAGCAATTTAAATACAAATTTTTATTCTCGTCTTAGAATAACTCATTGGTCGTATTATTGGACGTTTATATCAATTTTTTGTAGTTTTTCTAGGTGACAGCTAAAGACTCATATTTCTTGGACACATTTTGCAAGAGGTGTAATGAAAAATAAATAGATGATGAATATTGGACGAAAAATTATGTCACAGACTCAATTTTTGTGAAATAATTTAATGCAGGAGATGGTTTTCAGAGCCCAATTGTTCAAACTCTCTCTGCATAAATGAGCGCTGCGGCGTCAATTTCTTTCCGATTTTCATCATTTAGGCATCATTCGAAAGGTATCTGCAGCTTTTTTATTTTTTATAATATATATATAATATATATACTACCACGAAATACGAAAAAGTTTTTATTAGTTACTGTGAAAATCCACAAAAAATACTATAAACGTTCAATAATTCGACCAATAAGTTACTCAAGAATCAAAATTTTTATTTAAAGTGCTTTTAAGGGTCTATTATTTCAGAAAACAATTTTGGGAAAAAATAACAAAAAAATACTCCGGATAAACCTGAATTTTAGGGTTATTTTCAGCACCGTTTAGCTCACAGATGGCTTGATCTAGGAACGAAATATTTTACAAATCATTATTAAACAATGCAAACTTTATTTTCGTGGGGTGACTGGAACTTGTTTTTCCATTTGTATGGACGGCGACCCAGCCCAGCCGACTGAAGTTTACTTACTTGTAACCCCTAAATATTTTCCTTGTTAAATAATGTTCGTCCATTTTAAATCTCAATCGATCTGTAACCACTATGGAATTTTTTTAACTCCCCTAGCTAATTTTGTTTGCAAGCTAGTGTGTTTTCAAAAGACAGACCCAGATTATATCTAATTTATGGGGTCTCCGATGAATATTTCAAGGTGGTACAAACGGAATATCATCTTAATTTTGAGGGTATGAAAACCAGAAGGCATAACCATCTTTTTGAGAACATTTAGTATTTATTAGGCGTAGGGATACGCCTTTTACATGTTTTGGTAATTTTTACACAATTTTTCTGGTACAGGAAATTCGTATTTGTTCAAATACTAGTATTTTGTACCCGGCGTTACACGGAAGATAAAATAAGTAATTTTTGATAGTTTTAAAATATTTTTGCGTGGTAGGTACCACCCATCTTAGGCCTATCATGACCTAGTATATCCAGGAACCATCCTCTGTCCAGAAGTTAGATACAGTAAAATTTTCAGGTGAATCGGTCTTATACGCAACATACAGACACACATTGATTTATATATATATATAGATTTCATGATATCGGATTTTCCGTTCAGATGTGGAAGTTATTGAGTGGCGGCGAATACGGCATTACAATTCATCCCACAAATTTTCTATGGGATTCAAGTTTGGGAATTGGGGATGATGATGGAGCGCTTTTGGACAGTCATAAAGAAGCCACTCCTGGATCAAACGTGATTTGTGTTTCGGATCATTGATAAAATTTGAAGCTGTCCTGAACACCTAGTTTTTCCGCATTTGACTTCAATTTGTCTCTTAATATCCTCAAATAACCTTCTTTATTTATAATTCCGACTAAAATATTGGATGCCATTGGGTGTTTGATCTTTCACCAATGCGAATGTCGAATATTAATGATACTCACTGTATATGTATTTATGTATATTTTACATTAAGTACAAATAATTTCAATCTCGCACCTAAAAGTTGTTTTAAATATTCAAAATGCCAACAAAATTACAAAGCTGCACTATTGAAATAGTCTTTAAGCTTCTTATTTGCTTGCTATCCATGAAGAATTTAATATTGAACAATGCTAGTTCTGTTTTACATATTTTGAATATGGTGAAAAAGACCCAGAAGATGACCGAAAGAAAAGTGGGACACGGAAATTAGGTTTCTGATGGTATGCGTCGTTGATCTGCTTCATAACATGAATCTTTAGATCTACATATTACACCGTGAGACAATTTTACATTTTTATACCCTCCACTAGGGTACTAAATCTTTGTGCATACGTTTGTAACACCATATATTCTTGTAATCAAAGGTCGCAATTATTGTCCGATCGCACCAAAAATTGGCACAAATTTGAAGTAAATCGGTTCAGATTTAGATATAGGCCCCATGCAAATATCGCTCCTGATTTTACTTTTTCCTCACCAGAAACCTCACAATTTAAACGATTTTCTTCAAATTTGGCAAAACACCTTATATTTTAAGTAAAAACATCGGTTCAGATTTATATATAGCTACCATACAAATGTCATAACCTATTTGACATTTTCTGCTTTATAAACCACATATTTTAACAAATTTTCTTAAAATTTTGCACAACTGATTTATAAATACCCCATACAATTCTCGCTACTGATATGATTTTTTTCGCAGCAGACACCAGATATTTTTAAAATTTCTTCAAATTTGGCAAAACTCGTACATTTCAACATGAAACACCTTTGAATAAAATGGTTCCAAGATATAGGACCTCCTTCCCGATTTTACTTTTCAACTATTTGAACATTACAAGAAAACAATAAAATGTTGATTCAATTAAAACCGACTATATGATATACCCACTTGTTATCCAAATACAATTCAATTCGGTAAACAATTGAAAACGGGAAGGATTTTTCTAATCATAGGCTAATATGACCTGACCCAATTTGTCAAATCGAGAAGAATATTTGTATCGGGGCTATACCCAAACATGGAATGATGTGACCCACTTACACAATAGGTTCTTCCAATTCAAGTATAACGTGTTATGCTCAATTCGAAGAAATTCGGTGAAAATACGTGGTTTCTGGGGCTGAAAAATTCAATTCAATCTGAACCGATCTGACCCATTTTCACCATGGGTGTTTCTAGTGTAAATATAAGATGTTTGGCCAAATTTGAAGAAGATCTGTTAAAATATGTGGTTTCTAGGGCAGAAAAAGTCAAATCGGGAGCAAAATTTGAATGGGAGCTATATATAAATCTGAACCGATCTGACCTATTTTCACTACAGGTGTTCCTAGCTTAAATATAAGATGTTTTGCCAATTTTGTAGACAGTCTAATAAAATATGTGGTTCCTAAATAAGGTAAATTAAACTTATATTGTATTGGGGCTATATCTAAATCTGACCCGATTTTCTACGATAATTGCGACCTGTACTTTGATCACATCGTTAAACTGTAATTCTAAGTCGATTGATATACCCAAAGGTGGGTCTAGATCGATTGTTTCTTGGTTTTGCTATCATTTGGCGTGAAACTAAAATTCCCCATTCCAAGAAGTGGCGTTGGGTAAAAAACTAACTTTATAAATGGATGTTATAATCAAATGCACATTAACATTGTGGGCTGTTTTAGAGACAAGAACAAACTAGTAAATCAAAAAAAATTTTTTTCAAATCCATGCTTTATGCAAGCAGAATTCTATTGGGCCTAGAAATTCTTTTTTAGTTATCTTTTGTAGAAGGAAAAATTACTGCAAAATTTCAGTTTTTTATCTGCCATAGAACGGCATATATTCGAAAATGGGTTTTAACTTCGTATGGGAGGTGCCACGCCCACATTTCCATTACCGCCCATTTTTGTCACAACTACGCACATTAATGCTAGATGCACTTAAACAAAATTACAGTAGGTGTAATTTTGGTTTTAACTTCATATGGGAGGTGCCACGCCCACTTTTGCATTACCGCCCATTTTAGGCGCAACTACGCACATTGATGCTAGATGCACTTACACAAAATTTGAGCACTATACGTGTCATAGAACTGACACTATTCGATAATATGTTTTAACTTCGTATGGGAGGTGGTACGCCCACTATTCCAATACCGCCCATTTTTGGCAGAACTACGCACATTGATGGTAGATGCACTTACACAAAATTTCAGCACTCTAGGTGTCCTAGAACTGACAATATTCAATAATAGGTTTTAACTTCGTATGGGAGGTGCCACGCCCACTTTTCCAATACCGCCCATTTTTGGCACAACTATGCACATTGATGCTAGATGCACTTACACAAAATTACAGCACTCTAGGTGTCATAGAACTGACTATATTCAATAATAGGTTTTAACTTCGTATGGGAGGTGCCACGCCCACTTTTCCAATACCGCCCATTTTTGGCACAACTATGCGAATTGATGCTAGATGCACTTACACAAAATTTCAGCACTCTAGGTGTCATAGAACTGACAATATTCAATAATAGGTTTTAACTTCGTATGGGAGGTGCCACGCCCACTTTTCCAATACCGCCCCTTTTTGGCACAACTATGCGAATTGATGGTAGATGCACTTACACAAAATTTCAGCACTCTAGGTGTCATAGAACTGACAATATTCAATAATAGGTTTTAACTTCGTATGGGAGATGCCACGCCCACTTTTCCAATACCGCCCATTTTTGGCACAACTATGCGAATTGATGCTAGATGCACTTACACAAAATTTCAGCACTCTAGGTGTCATAGAACTGACAATATTCAATAATAGGTTTTAACTTCGTATGGGAGGTTCCACGCCCACTTTTCCAATACCGCCCCTTTTTGGCACAACTATGCGAATTGATGCTAGATGCACTTACACAAAATTTCAGCACTCTAGGTGTCATAGAACTGACAATATTCAATAATAGGTTTTAACTTCGTATGGGAGATGCCACGCCCACTTTTCCAATACCGCCCATTTTTGGCACAACTATGCGAATTGATGCTAGATGCACTTACACAAAATTTCAGCATTCTAGGTGTCATAGAACTGACAATATTCAATAATAGGTTTTAACTTCGTATGGGAGGTGCCACGCTCCTTTGTCCAATTGGTCAAATTTTTCCATTTCCTTGTATTGTCATCGAAAATGATTAAGTGTGCAAAATTTGAGCAAAATTGGTTGAGAAAAAAGCTTTCAAAAATTGATTTCAAATTTTGTGGCACACATATATAGAAAGTAACCTTATATAAAGCATGGAAAAAACATGCCTGAGAGTAAAATTACATTAACATCCATCGCTTTATTTATTGTCGATCTAAGTATGAGCAGACCCAATGTGCGCTGTAGGCAATCAGAGACTTACAACAGCAGCAGCAAGCGAGCAGAATTGTAGATATGTTCGTCTGTAGGTATGCATGCATGAGTGATATGAGCGAACGCGTATCCATCCAGCGTCGTCGGTCCAAATCCAAATCCAACTCAATTGTTTCGTTCGTTCGCTCGCTCGCTCGTCCATTCATTCGTTCGTACATTTTCTGTTGTTGTTTTCATGTACAAGTTTTTTGCTAATTATTTTGTACATCTCGCTGCCTTCTGTCTGCTGTCGCGCTGCTCTTGTTTGCGGTTGTATCGGGCGAAATGACGCCGCTGCTGCGTTGTCTTTGGTTTTGCGAATTTTCATCGTAAACAGTTTAATTCGAAAAGCCAAAGTGCGCGCATCTTAAGTTAAAAAGTTCTTAAACCTTTAACAACAACATCAACAATAAACCCCTAAAAACAAAACGAAAACTTAAAGTGTGAAAAGCAACAAGTAAACCAAAAACACGTTCAGAAAGAAAATAAACGTTAGAAATACACTATTCAAAAATAATACAAACAGCAAGGAATTCTGTTTAGGGATCAAACCTAAGTTTCTAATCTATCGTTGATTGGAGCTATTGTGTTGTGTTTGAACGAACGGTGAGTTTTATATGCTAATTATCACCTCTATTATCGTTTACACCAAATTATATTACAACTAATTGAGTGATAACAATTTCCATTATTATTTATTAATCAACAATACCACGAAGCATAATTTTTGGCTGAGAGATGTGTAAATTATTGAGTGAACAACAGAAAGACTATAGGTAGTCTTTATTCAATAATAAATAAAAATAATAAAAATGTATCAGTTCGAGAAGATTGTTGTTTTTTTCGCTCTCCTTCATTTAACATAATCGTTATAATTTGATTATCAAATACCTCCGGGTTTGCTAAATAAATAAAATTGTATTTAATCGAATTAAAAGACAAAACAAATAAAAACAACAAAGTAAAAGAGCCAGTTGATCCGACAGAAATACGTGATGGTGCCAACTTTGGATAGAATGATTGCAAAGGATATAAAATAAAAATCAATTCTGTGATGCAGTCGATCTTTTATGTTCTTCCTTTATGTTTCGAAAGTGTCTTAACAATATGAAAATAATAAAAACAATATATTCCTCTTTGCACTGAGGCTATATACCGGAATTTTAAAACAAATCATGAAAAATAACACTAAAATTAAGAAAACTGGCTCAAAATTGTCAGTAATAAAGCCGATATATTTTTTTGAACAATGCATTGAACAACCCAATGATTAAATATAACTTTTTTGAAGTCAGCATAAATGTATGTTTAATTATTACTATTATAAATGTTAATTATGAGGTTCTGTAATTTTTAAAGCTAAAGATCTTCAGAGAAAAATTGTTTTAGTATATTTTGGGAGAAAATATTGAAAAAAAAAGTTTAAAACCCTAGTCATAACTTAGGATTAAAATATCCTTTCAATCAAAGTATAGGACATTAAAATTACGGAATTCAAGGATTTGAATATTCACTAGTTAGTAGGATTTTCTTTTCAGGAAATTCAAATGCCTATAACTGCTAATAAATTTTTAAGATTTTCTCCTAAGACAATTGTAAAATATTTTATAAAGAGATGAGATTTTAAGAAAAATCGGAGTGATGTGACTTTTTATCCTGTTTTACATGGATTGAGCCAAACAGATTTTAATTGGTCGACTTAATTCGGTTTATACTTACACTAGCTGACAATAATATGTAATTTCCCGCCACTAAAAAAGTCAGATCTTTTTTTCCACTGGAAACTTCAATAAAAATTATTAGTAGAAGTGTTGACATTTGTTTGATTTCGGTAACTACTGACTGGGATTTTCGGGAGTATATGCAAGTTATCATTCAATTGAGTTTGCGAGACGCATACACAGAACCGATAATCCCCGGAGTAGTTGTTGCGTTGCACTGGACATTGAGAAGGGGGAGTAGCGACCCTTGAAACGATTGTTTGCCCTGCTGGCAACCGAACCAAATAAATTTTCTCGATCCTGAGTAACTAGTTATAATAAAAACTGTAAAAAATGTTTCAGAATTTCTATGACACTTTTTTGGCTTGTGCTTTATGAATAATGTTTCATACATTTTATGAAGAGCCTATGAACGTCATCAAATTTTAATGACTTTTTCAGAGAGGTTCTGGCATAAATTATAACATTTAAGAGGGGCATTTAAGATGTTTTATTTTCTGACATTGAGCGCCCCAGTAGTCGAGTTGGTAGTGTGCTCTTCTATCAGCGTGGGTGTTCAGGCTTCGATTCCGATCAAAGGCTCTGTTCTGTCGCTGCGAAAACTAGCTGTAATGATCTTTGTCACACGGCTCAATCCCTGGACCCTATATTTATGGAAGCTATTTCATAAAAGGTTTTTCATAAATTCAGTGAATTTTGTCTTAATATATGTCTTAATATGAAAAAATCATAAATAAAATCAAATGTTTCATACAATTTTTCATAAAATAAAATTCTTGAATAAGTGAAACTTAGTTTCATAAGATCAAAGAAACATTGTATTAAATAAAAAATTCTTAAAGATTATGAAATATGTCATAATCAATAAAATATTTGTGTTATGAAATATCTTTATAATTATAATGAAGGATTTTGTTGTTTTTATGAAACGTTTCATAACTTACAAATATATGTGTCGACTTTATTAGGATGAATGCTAGAAATTCTCATTTGTTCCATGTTAACATTGACATAAATATGTACTCTGATTTAGGTCAAAGACATATCCATTACAAAGATTCTCCCAATGATGGTGTGTATCGATTGGTTAACAAGTCGGACCTTTTATGATTTTTTATATGGGAAACAATTATTTATGAAACTTTTTCACAAAATTAATGAAGTTTCTTTATCAAATCTAAGAAATTTGTCATAAATTATATTATGAAAAAATAATGAACTTGTATAACAAAAGTTCATTGAATGAAGAACTGAATTTCATAGTTACTAAGAAATGTTTCACAAATTCTATGATACTTTTCAAAAATTTGTGCTTTATGAAACTTCTTTCATACATTTTATGAAGTCCTTCTTTGGCGACATTTTAATGGAATTTTTCATTGAGGTTAAGACAAAATATTAAGTTAATTCTTTCAGAGTATATTAGAATATAATTAATTAACATAGAAATGAAATACAAAATTTTTTTGAGTAAAGAAATATTTTAATGTACATCACGTGTTACTGATCTTGAACGGAATGCACTTTCTGCCTAAAAGTAAATTTGGTCCGATCATATATTTTTCTAAACCTATAGCGAAGATTAAGCATATAGCAGTTGTTTTCTATTTTTTACCCTCCACCTTAGGATTTACAACTCCTTGAAATATTCATAGAGACCCCATAAAATACCGTTTTAAAATTCCAAGACGATAGAGTCTTAGAATTTCCAGAGGGAAATTTTTTCACTAACAATGACTGAAAGGATAAAAATTGTACTAATCAAACGACATCAGATAGAAACACGACACGTAGACTAGTAAAATAAGTGAATATTTCGAAATTCTTACTTTAATGGATAAAAAGTACACTAGAGAAGTATTACAGTATTATTATTTCCGTTTAAAACTAAAAAGATAACACATGCAAGGTTTCAGTAAAAATATTTATTTCAATATGTATTTCAGTTCACGTCATTTAAGGGACAGAAAAATATTAATTGACTTTCAGGAAATTTGATATGACCACCGACACTTTCATCCATCAAATGACACGATTTGAAATCTTGTTTAACATTACTAAGAAGTATGTTGCCCTTTCTTTTCTTTAATTTATGTATATGTCTGATGAAGAAAACTTTGTTTTTTTCCATTTACTTCTTGTGTCCATTATAAGTATTATCTTCTTGTACCGACATATCAAATGAAAGTCTGTGTGGTGTTGTTTTAAGTTAATTGATGTATACATTAATTCAGTTAATATACTTTGACATACTGCCCTCAGTTTATTTAGTGGAATCTTGTCATCAGTCGGCTGTCAGAACCAGGAGACATTAATGCATTCCGGCTCTCTATGCCAGAGCTTACTTTCGCAATTAATTTGCTTAAAGACAAATTGCATTTCGCAAGCCAAACTCTTTGATCTTTTAGTCCAATCATGAAAGTCATTAGGCAGATTTTGTCCACAAATTGCAGGCATACATACTTCATTGTAAGACACAGGCCAGTGATGTACTAATCAACGATCATAGCCGAGTTGCCGGCAGTTAAACAATTAAAAAATGATAAACGACTTTGTAAAAAAGAAAATATTTTTTATTTTACTAAGTGTAAAAGCTACCTGAAAATAAATTTGCTGGTTAAATTGTCAGCAAGATGTTGGAGGCTTGGGTGCAATATGAAAATATTTTAATGAGAATTCAAATCGTGAATTATTTCCGGGTCATTGATTTTGCATTTGACCTACCGTTGGTCTGATTTATTAAACTCTGGCTAAAATGCTGCTAATAGAAAGATAAACTTAATGAGGCGTAGGGCTGTTAAAAAATAACTTTAGTTACAGCATCCTAATAATACAGAGAGTGTTCATTTGCTCTGGTAGGAATGAAAGCTGACGTTAGGAATGATACTGCAATTACAATGCACCTCCACTGGGAAAACTTTTTGATCCATTGAGATGCCCCGTAATAAGAGAAAGAAAATAAGCGGTAGACAGACAGTGTGTAAATAAAAGTTAGACGGAGAGAATAGTCTTGCCAACCCGACGGATAAGGCCCTTTTTAAGGAATACCTTTAGATAAAGAGATTTTTAGACTTTCTCAAGATTTTGAAGATTATTTTTATAATATCCATGTTCCTTTATGCCACTGTCTCCCAATCTAATTGGCACATTATCTGATTTTTTTCCAAAAGTTCAAAACGAAGTATTTATTTGGGTGCTTTTATTGAGCGGTCATGCGTAATGGTAGATGATCATCATCAAAATCAAAAAATATAATTAACAAAACCCTTTTTTGAATGCAAAATTAACATTTTAATAAAACTTTCAGAGGAAGAATGAAATATCCCGGTTTAAATCAAAGAAATAAATCAGAATTTTGGATATTTCAAATGTGATCCAAAAAGATTTTTAAACTTGTTTGCAAGCATTATTTAGTAAATGATTTGAAAGTGTTCAATTTATATTTTCTAAATTAAGAAAACTAATATGTACGATACGAAACTATACCATAAATTTAAACCAATTAACTTGTACAAAAACAACTTGTATTGACTTTGAAGTGGATAAATGTATTTAAATTGCTCAATTTTAAAATGTACAAACACAATACTGTTCAATTATTAAATAATTATATTTACTTTATTTATGATTTGTTGTGATTACACTATGCAACAAAAAAATAAAAAAATTTGTGGCCGAGACCTAAAAAAATATTTTTTGTGTATATTAAGGCCTACTGATTCATAAAATCAATAAAAATTTTTTGTGGATATTTTTTACTAAGATTGCAATTTTTATGTAAAAAGTACTACTAATACCAGAGTCCGTCCCCTAGAATCCGCCTTTTTCATTATTGATCATGGTGCCCAGGACATCCTACACTCTTCCACGAAGTTTCATTTATTCTCCTATGAAGGGAGTTTATTGGTGGTTTGACAGA